>JARQOC010000002.1:169915324-171115324 GCA_033576535.1 Allobates femoralis
TATTAAAATATCAAAAATTGGAACAGCACTATTATAAAAATCGGGTGCAAGCTTCTCCTACCATCACCAAGGTAATTTAGATATAAGCAAAAAACGGACAGCAGCACATCCTTTCCAAAAGGTATATGTGGATTTATTCCTGGACTGCGACGTTTCGACTACAGATCAGCCTTTCTCAAGCAGTACTGTTTGAGAAAGGCTGATCTGTAGCCGAAACGTCGCAGTCCAGGAATAAATCCACATATACCTTTTGGAAAGGATGTGCTGCTGTCCGTTTTTTGCTTATATATGTATATATTATATATATATTTACACATGCATGCATACATATCATTGTATCAGTTTATGTATAGGTTCATATATAAGATAATATACTGTATATAATTTATTTTAATATATATTTTGAAGGTATTAACATATAGTTATTAAGATATTATATAGAGTCAATGTAACAAAGTTGAAGGTCATATTTTATGTTTAATGTGGCATTGAAACATGGAAAAAATACTACATATTGTTTGTTCAAGGAAATACAGAAATTGTCCACTTGAGAACAATTCCTAATTAATAAGTGGGAGTGATTTTAATCTAGGTTGTAGCTTGAGATCAAGAAATCTGACCAATTGAAGCAGTGAATTAAGCAGGGGGATGGAAAAGCGATGGCAGAGGAAATTAAGAAAAGTATTCTCCTTTTGTTGTTTCAAGGAAAAGTCATCATCATATGAACAACTGTTGATGTCTGAAGAGCACATGGAAAATGAACATCTTTTGTAGAAGCCAAACAAGGGAGAAATAATACAGTATCTACATGAAAACAAATTCTAAAAGAAAATTTCCTGTGAAGGTCAAAGATGGGAGGGAAGCTGAGGGGCTGAATAAAAGGCTTGTGCTATGTTGTTTTCTGCATAAGGATCAGAAATGAAAGTGATTACGAGAACAACAAATCACATGTATGTCTGTAGACCCCAACTGTAATTTTCTCTATGAATGAGCATTTCAGCCGTCCTTCCAGACTAGAGTTCTCGGATTTAATTAACTATTGAATGACGAGTGCAAAATATATATTTATAAAATATATATATATATATATATATATAATGGAAATAATAGCTAGGCGTGAGTCACACTCGCATGTGACTAACACGAGCCTTGCATTGCATCACCCAGCATGGCCGTCCGATCTCCGGACAGGAGCATGCAGCATTGAAGCTGCACAGAAATACATGCAGCTGACACGCTCCTGTCCAGAGAGCAGGTGGCTGTGCCGAGTGATGTAATGTGAAGCTCGTGAAAGTCACGCACAAGTGTGACTCCAGCCTCATAGGGAATGTATCATAAAAAAGCAACCTACATTTTTTTTCAACTTTGTTATTAATATTTCAACATTATCATACCGTGCAAACGTAAACAAGACAGTCCAGATTTTAAACATTATTCCACCTATTAGTTGGATGTGCACCAGGGGAGTAACTACAACATGTGCAGGGGTTGCTATAGCACCCAGGCCCTGCAGGCTAGGGGGCCCCATAAGTCCCTTTGGCCTATAAAAAAGACTAATGCTATTAAAGATTTGCAATAACTGGGGATCCCTGGGTATGAAGTTACGCACTATTTTGAGCATTCTGTTGTATTTTACACCACTCCCATTTCCCCCTCAGAGCTACATTCTGTTCTAGCAGGACTACAAGTTAAACACAACAATAGAGAAGGTCGGGCACCACCACCGGTCAGCGCATTTTTTCGGGATCCACAAACACTGCTGTATTTTGCTGTGAGAAGCTGCACTTATGCTACCGGGTGCATACTCACATATTACAGTCCATAGTTAATTGCATAAAAAGAAGTAAACAGTAGCACAGGCAACTGAACCCGTTGAAACGCTAGATCAGCGTTAAATGGCCTTAGTTCCCATCCTCGCTCCTGTCCCATGTCTCGGTGCTTACGTTTAACATGCTGAATAAAGATGTTTGCCAGCAACCCAGTGAGTGCTACGCTTTTCTTCCTTTTATGCAATTAACTAAGTACTAAAAGTTATAAAAACTGTCTAGAATGTCTAGAACCCATTATAAACCTGGTGCAATTCATGGCAGAATATTGGTGCATTTAGTTTGATAATTACAACCGAGAATTTAATAATTTGTGATGGGTTATTTTTACGTTTCCACGTCATCATCCATATATATAAAAAATATATCCTGAAGTCTTGCTGTTCTCAACCTGACTAATGAATCTCATAACAGTCGTCTTCTGTAGAAATTTGTTTCACCATCAGTATCATCTCGTTATGATAAAAGGCAGATTAACAATGAATCATAATTCCCATATATACAGTAGATAGCCTGAAGATCACACAGGATAACATCAATCACAATGGACAAAGCTCATTCCTGCCTCCTATCTGCATAACTACCTTTGTAATAATAACACATAGCTTGTCTAGAAAACCCTCTCATAGAAATCAATGACCACATCCAGACAATTTTTTTTTGTGTCCATGTGGTGGCTTATGAAAGCCTAATTGAATATAATAATATAATAATAATAATAATAATAATAATAATAATAATAATAGTTATTCATTTATATAATACAATTAAGTCCACAGCACTTTACATACATCAACAACACTGTCCCCATTAGGGCTCACAACCTATCAGTATGCCTTTAGAGTGTGGGAGGAAACCGGAGAACCCTGAGGAAACCCACACAAACACAGGGAGAACATACAAACTCCTTGCAGATGTCCGTCGTGGGATTTGATCCCAGGATCTCAGCGTTGCAGTGCTAACCACTGAGCCATTGTGCTGTCCATCTGAAAGCTTTTAACAAAAGTTCAGAATAGGACCATTGTCTACAACAAGTGCAGAAAATTGAAATTGCATAAAAAAATTATAAACATAAAATAATATCTTTCACTTTATTTCCCTGCAATCCTTCCAGATGGGATTACCGTACATACTATAAGGGTATGTGCAGACTGGCCGGGTTAGGGTCGGATTAGGTGTGTAAACCGCCAGTCGGTTTACATAAATTTCATGTAAATTTATGTTAATCCAAACAGGCGTTTGGATTAACATTGAAACCTATGTAAACCGACACCCGGTGTCCACACACCGGCGGTTTACACATGCTCATCCGTTGCTAACCCGCTGGGTTCCCAGCGGGTTAGCAAAGAATGAGCATGTTCTATAATCCGGCCGGTTCTGCAGCGGCTGCAAGCAGAATCATGTACTGCTTCCAGCCGCTGCAGAATCGCCGCCGCTAACCCTCTGGCCACCCGCCCGGCAGCCGCCCGGCACCCGCCGCACATACCCGCCAGGATGCCGGTGGACGGCTCCGGAGCTTCCTGGCGGGTCCGCCCAGCCGCCGCCGACCAACCCGCCGGCCAGTCTGCACATACCCTAATGGCTCTAGATTTGCAGGCCAATAGTGATTGCATGTACAAGTCTAGACGCCTTCTGCTCTAGCATCCAACAGCAATTCCCACATTCTGATCACTCATTAAATATTGTATTGAGTCAACAATTTTCACCGTTGCTGTTGAGGGGTCCTAGTTTACAATTATTTCACATTGGATATTGAAGAGATCAGGTCATTTAAAACCTGTTTACATTAAATTTTTCAAATCACCAGAAACAAACAAATTCAATGATAATTGCACGATGTAAGCCCCCGTGACTCATTGGCACTGATGTATGAAGGCGTTTTCACCAGTGAAATACCTTCAAATGTCTTGAAATGTTTGCACAACTCACAGGTGATAAAAAAAACTTGTGACTTTTGAAGTTTTTTTTCCAAACATCTCAGTAAAATTGTGCGTATCATGGTAGGGTATGATTACACCAGTCTGTCTAATGAAATGTACCCCAGACTGAAGTAATATCTCCGGCAGAGGTACAAGCCAGTTATAAAATGCACTTAATTCATTAAGTGGAGAGTTCCTATTAATGAATTAGGCACTTCTCCCTCCAGCGGAGACAATCATTAAGGCTGGGTTCACATTGCGGCGGCATCCGGTCCGGGGCTGTCAGGAGTAACAGCCTGGACCGGAGTTTTGCTGCATAGAATACTATCGGGCTGCACGGAGCTGGATCGCGCCGGGTGGCAATTATCTGCCATCCGGCTGCTATCTTGCCGGATGTATCCTGGAGTAGTGGGGAATTGTCTGCCGAATCCAAAAACGTTGCATGCAACGTTTTTGGAATTGGAAGAAAACCCCACTACTCCAGGATACATCCGGCGAGATAGCAGCCGGATGGCAGATAATTGCCACCAGGCGCGATCCAGCTCCGTGCAGCCCGATAGTATTCTATGCAGCAAAACTCCGGTCCAGGCTGTCACTCCTGAGAGCCCCGGACCGGACGCCGCCGCAATGTGAAGCCAGCCTAAGGCTGGCTTCACACTGCAGTTTTTTTCCTGATCAGGTTTGATCAGGTTTGTGTGCCAAAACCAGGTGAGGAACCAGGAGAGGAACTTGCAGAGAAAAACTATAATTGAAAGATTGACACCTGTTCTGAGTTTTGGAGACACTCCTGGTTTTGGCCCACAAACTGAATGGACACTGAACAGTGAAAAAACTGCAGTGTGAAGCCAGCCTTAGGCTGGGGTCACACACAGAGATATTTGTGCAGATATTGTTCACAGATCTCTGGTTGCAGTGAAATCATGGACAGATTGCTCCATTTGTACACAGCCACAAAATGGAAGCATGTGTCCATGATTTCACTGCAACCAGAGGTCTGTGAACAATATCTGCACAAATATCTGTGTGTGTGACCCCAGCCTTAGACTTATGTGCAAAACGCCAGTCTTAATTATTTGGGCTAATTCTTTTTTGTGCTGAACAGATAAACCTAAACTAAGCTCAAGAATTTGAAGAAGTTATTGTACATTTTCACAGTTTTACAGGCTTAAGGCCCTGTCACACATAAAAAGATTGTTAACGAGATCATTGTAACGTCACAGATTTTGTGACGTAACAACAATCCAGCTAATGATCTCGTTATGTGTGACACGTACCAACGATCTGGCCCCTGCTGTGAGATCGTTGATCGTTACACACTGCTCTGGGTCATTTCTACATCATTGCACTCCCGCTAGGAGCGCTGCATCACTGTGTTTGAAAGGGACAATGACCAACGATCTCAATGCTACGCCCGAGAGTGACAGGTTCCCAACGACCTCGGTATTATTCTGGATTGTTGCTGAAGTCATTGGTGACATCGCTGGTGAGATACCTGTTTGACATCTTACCAGCGATGTCAAAACAACGCACCAGCGATCCTGGCCAGGTCGTATCGTTATCGGTATCGCTGGTGTGTCGTTATGTGCTTTAATCAGGCAACCAATTTTCTAATGCATAATTAGAAAAACAGACTGATTTTAAGGGCTACACTTTTATCAGAGTGTGAAAAGAAAAAACAAATCAGAGTGTGGTCTGTGTGTACATCAGTTTTTCCTGATCACGACAGTCCGTGAAAATTGGAAGTTACTTGGATGTCATATTAGTGAAGCCTGATTTTATCACTGACCCATAGAGTTGGATTGCCAATTCTGAGCCGACACTTAAAATCTGACATGTCTCCACAATATTCAGCATGGTCCGCAAAATATTAAAGACATGTAAATAGCCCAAAACACTATCAAAGGTATGAGTGCTATCCTTGAAAACCACAGATAACACCCATATGATAAAAACGGATGTCTGAATGAGGCCTAAGGGACAGACAGCTCAAAGCAGCACCTAGACCTTTCAAATTTTGTTTAATCTAAATAAGTATGTAAATTTTTATAGAACAGAAGGAAAATAGTACGAGCCAAGAAATATATTCTTCAATAAAAGCAAGATTCCACAAGAATGGTTCACACGTTTTTGTGAAATTGTCTCAAATGAGATCATTGTGTGAAATACCAATTTTAAACCACTGAATAATAACTCTTGCAGAAACATGAAATCATCATTGTAATGATCATCCACTAACCAAGCCCATGGCTATTACAGCTGCATATATTCTCCTGGTTCTACAGTTCAGTGATACAGAGAAATCTATTAAGCCCTTCTGTACCTACATTTGCCCCAGATTTTATACAAAATGATTAAGTGAATTTTCATTTTAAATACACAGAAAACAATATGACAATAAATAACTTGTTACAGAGACATTCTGGCCAAAAGATAATGTCTTTCAGATCCATTTGTTTCTTATCTTCAAATATAGTTCTCATGGTGCCACTGTTGCACGAGGGCTTGTTTTTTAGTGCCGGGCCTTGCTCCCTTCTCTTACAAGTCCATGCAGGATTTCTCTGATAACCCAGCAAGCATCTCTGAAGTCATCATTTTCAGGGCTAGCTCACACTAGCATCTAACTCTGTTGAGTTTTAGGGCCGCTTTACACACCCCAACTTCTGTGTCCAACTTCTGAACAGATCTCTGGTTGCAGTGAAATCATGGACACATTGTTACATTTTGTGGCTGTGAACAAAATAGAGCAATGTGTCCATGATTTCACTGCAACCAGAGATCTGTTCAGAAGTTGGTCACAGAAGTTGGTGTGTGTAAAGCGGCCCTGTGGGTATGTGCCCACAGGACGTATTTTAAGCAGTCCTGAACGCAGCAAAACCTGAACTGCTTTCAAGGAGCCTAGAGTCCTTTACAGGAGATTAGCTATGATCTTGTCTCAGTTTTCTGCGCGTATTCTGTGTGCTTTTTGTGCGCTTTTACTGTGCTTTTGCTGCTGCGTTTTTGCCATTGACTGAAGCAAAAACGCAGGAAAAATGAACATGTCAATTCTCTCCCATCCGCACCAAAACCGCAGGTATTTGACAGTTCTTGACACCTGCAAAACCAACGTGTGTGCACAACGTTTCTGTGAAACACATTGGTTTTGCTGGGAATCAAAACCGCAGGAACAAATTAGCATAAATTACCATAAAACCAATGGTAAACCACATGCAGAAACCGCAGGAAAAACACAGCAAAAACATCCTGTGGGCACTCACCCTTATCCCATAAAACATCGGATAGCACTTGCTCCAACATTATACTATGGGGCAGTGTCGACTAGTGCTTTTTTCTCATGCCTATTCGTAAGCTGCACACCCATACAAGTCTATGGGTGCCTGCAAAACATCATACTGCACTCTGATATCATCCGAGTTAAGTCCGATATACACTGACACAAAAAATGGAGAAAATGGTGAAATTAAACTCTCCATCTTCTCCGCACCTGTGATACAATTCTCACATGCAAGAGAATTGGATCCTGGAAAAATACACTTGGCTCAAACTCAGAGTACAGACTGAGCTGCGTACCATTTGTACAATGCATTTGATTCTCTCACACGAGAGTGTGAGCATACCTTTAGGGCCATGAACCCAAGTTTGTCTGAGTATTCAGGAAGCATTTCTTCTAGCTACCACATGTTTTACACTTTTTCTCATCATCTCATCTTAGTAGCAGTTAAGTGTCCAATCAGCTCTCCAGCAAACTCCCATCTTTTATTGACCAATATGCTATTATTTCCTGTCCTATGTATCATGGTGGTATTACGATGTTAACTCTGATGCTACAAGCTTCATCTCTGTTAATAGTGGTACTGTACACTTCATGGTCTCTACAAGTAGAATAACCTGATTATTGTTTGTCTCAGCTATTCCTATGTTTCTTATACTCCCAGTTGTTCTGTGTTGCAGAGATGAGCGAATCTGACAAAATTACCATTCGCCAAATTATACAGATTTTCCTGGGAAATAAGATTTGCATAAAATTTAATCTTCGCCAATTGCTTGTTTTTTTTTTAAAATTATGTATTGGGGTCTCTTCATGCCCCCAGTCATAATAAACATTTGGTGTGAAAACGGTAAAAAAACCTAATACTCATCTCACTGCTCACCTCTAAACCTGCTCTAAACTCCTTCTTCTGCTCATTGCCTGCCTCTTATTGCTTCACGTCACTTCTTTCCATGGAATTCTGGCTGCAATCAGGCTCTGGACATCCCTTTGCATGGGGCAATCATTGTGCAAATTGTGACGTCACAACGTTATGACATACGTCACAACTATCCAATGCACTTTGCCCTCCAAAGCCTTGTGGCAGCTGAAATTCCTGCTCTAGAATGAAGACAGTAGATAGGTTACAAGCAACTGCGGAAGGAAAGGGCATGGATGACTGGACAGCAGGCAGTGCCAGCAAGGGCAGCCAAACAGGTGAGTGGTGAGGTGCACATTAGGTTTTTTTTATTTTAACTCTTTGACAACCCTCTACTGTTAAACCAATGAACACCTTTACTGTACTAAGAAGGCTCAGCTTCTGAACAGAGGAACAGGAGCTGAGGTCAAGAGGCCCCATAGAAATTAGACTGGCGTCATGAAATGGTCAAATAGCTATACCTTTTGTTTTCTGCTGCTTGAGCTGTTTGACAATACCTTGTCCACTCTCCCTACGGAAAACACATTACCATTCAAAGGATTGGAACGTTTATATGTATAGTAAAGCCTAGAGAAATAGCAAAGGTTTGGTAAACAGCTATCATATGAGCTTGTGATTTTGAAACTCAGTATCTGGGCATTTACTGTATGGGGATGTCACTGGTGGCCTGGCCGGACCTGTAACCCTGGGGTCACTTGTTAAAAGGGAAAAATAATAAAAAGAAAGTCTTGTGATGCCACCTGCAGTTTCTGGTGATCTCACCAGTGCTGCTGACAGACCTCTGGGTATGGTGGTATTACAGCCTGTTGATAACGCTCCCTGCAGGCGGAGCGGGATCCCTGGGGCAGTACTGCTGCAGAGCTGGACGATGTGGAAGCAGCTACTTCGTAACTTAACAGAATAAGACACTGGAAGCTTGCTGACTCTGTATGGGTACTTTACTGGCAACAGTTCTCAGCAGTTCAGGTGCATAGCAGGTAGCTGGCCGGGTAGTCACCTGAGGGAATAAAGTTTTTCTGAGGCTCTCACGTGTTCCTTCTTTAGTACTTTCATTGTCCTCTGTTCTTGTGCCGCCTTACTATCCTTGCGCTGCCCTATACAACCCACTTCCTACCAGTCCTGTCGGATGTGATGAGGTGACCCTTCTTCTCTAAGGGGCTCAACCCAGTTTGAGGATACCAGGTGGGGCTGTAGGTTGTGGACGAGGTCGGGGGTTGCCTGGCAGACCTACGATCCACTGGTATTGGTGGCTCAGGGCTGGACTCGCCTGCACCGCGACTTGGAGCCGGTACCCCGTTGTGGACCAGGATTTCCCCAGACCGTTTACTCGGACAGTCTGGCACTGGGTCTCCCCTCTCTGTCTGGGTCGCGACTATTTTTCAGGCTCTCTCCCTGTGGTGTCACTCTTGGACTTGTTACTTGCTTCATTCCGCAGACTCGACTCTCCTCTTCCCTTCTATTTTTCTGTCTGTGTGTTTCCTGTTCCTTCTACCCTAACACCCCTTCCACCAGGGCTGGGTCTCCCAGGCAAACAGGTTAACCCTTTAGTCCCCCTACTCTAGGTATAGGGATGCTGGGATGAGAGAATCAGTTCGACATTATCCCTTCCAATGACTGGGATACCACACGCTCTGTCTTGGGTGCAGTACCTTTACTGTGGTGCACCGACCAGTGGGGCCACACTTGCACAACTTACAAACCACTCTATTTGCCTCCAGAAAACCTTTTCACCGAAACAGCTTAAAAAAGCAAACAAAAAATAACTAGTTTCCATACTGCTATTTTGATTGTAGAAATCACTGCAACCAGAAACTATAGCAAATATATCTCCCAGGTAGGTTACCCAGACCACATTTAGAAACTATAGTGCAACAAAGCTTAACAAACTGTGAAAGGGTAAAAAAGTTAAAAGCCACAATTTCTAACACAGGAATAGGCGCATGAGAGACTATGGACTGTATTTCAGCAGAAGCATGCATGTCACTGGCAGAATGCAAAACTCCAGTCAATTGCAGAGAGGGGAAGGGAGGACTGGAGGCTGGAGGTTCATTGATAAAATATAGATATTTGAGGCTATATAGATTTTTTATTGTCACCTTGTGCAATGCTAGATTGCTGCAATGCAATAACCCAAGTAACTTCTGTTGAATACTTCATTAGCCATAAACTTACAAAACACAGCAGGGACAAACATTATTATACCAGTATAGAATGCCACTGTGAGAAAATATTGGTTTCACCAGAGTATAAGTCCAATGTTGAAAGAAACGTACCATGCCCAGAGCTGTTCTAACATGTAAGATAGCTGTCATAACACAATTATTCTCCTCAACTAGCAGCTGTTGCATGCTTTTAGCAGTAAATGAGAAGACCCCTAGGGCAGGATTTTTTTTTGTATGGAAGGATAACCAGGCAATCTTTAGTGCTCTAGCTGCAGTGGTATAACTAGAGTCCGATGTGCTCCGGTGCAATATTTAGACCTGGCCCCCTCAACCGTCACACATCAGTAAGATGTATGGGCATCGTGTATCATTCTACATCCTAGATACTCACAAATTGACCCTCTCCATTTCATTATGTATTAATGTCCCTCATCCTGCTCTATATGGTCCTCCTCCTGGAATATACCCTTATCTTGGTATACATGTCCCCCATCCTTGTTAATATGGTCCTCCTCCAGCACCCATTGTCCTCCAATTATTATAATTCACCCCCATTATCCTTCATATAGCATAATGCAGCCGCATATTCCTCCATACAGTATAATGCAGCCTCATAGTCCTCCATATAGCATAATAGAGACTCATAGCCCTCCACACAGTGTAATGCACCCCATAATCCTCTGTATAGCATAATGCACCCCCATAGTCCTCAATATAGTATAATGCAGCCTCACAACTCTCAATTTATTATAATGCTCCCCCTCCTCCTCCCCCCATAATCCTCTGGCCACCGTGTACTCAGTTATTAAAAAATAAATAAAAATAACTCTGTTCTCACCTCTCCCAGTACCCGTTGCTCCAGTCTTCCTGTGAAAACTGAAAACACAGGAGGTGGCAGTGCCGGTGTGTGTTCCAATGTGAACCGCAGAAAGTGCCGCCTACTCCTAGTGTGGATTAGGCGGTACCAGCCTGCTATATACGTTCCACTTTGGAATGCAGGTGGTGAGGGAAAGCGATGGGCAGAAGCGGTGGTGGCGGAGTTAGATAGATAGGCCACCCCTAGGATGTCGGGGGTACCTGACACACCAGTCTCAAAACTGCACAGTAACATGGATGTGCATCCTCAGAGACACACAAATACATTAAATAACATAGTTGCCCAATCTTTTTACAGTCAAGAGATTAGTTGAATTTAGTTACTGGGTGTAGCCAGCTTAAATGAGTTTTCCCAGAAAGTTAATTTTAAAGTTCATTGTAATAAATAGATCTTGGAATAATAATCATTTCCACATTTGGATGCATTTAAAAAATGTTTCTGTGCTGAGATAATCTTGCTATGTACTGTGCAATAGCTGTGTCTGACCGTACAGGGACATGGTCTAATCATACCTTAACTCCTGTGCTGAGATAATTTTATATATGTGTCAATGCTGTGTACTATGTAATGGATGTGTCTGACCGTACAGGGACATGGTCTGATCATACCACAGCTCCTGGGAAGGGTAGGATGCAAAACAGAACAAAAGCATTACAGCACAGGATCGAAAGTATGTTTTTGAGGTAAAACATTTCCCTGCCTGTTTTTAAAAAATGTTTTACCTCAAAGGAAAAATTATTTGGGATCCCTTACAGGTAACGTCTTTATGCTCTCTCCTGCCTTATCTGACCAGGAGATGTGGTATGATCAGACCATGTCCCTGTACGGTCAGACACATCAATTACACAGTACATAGCAGGGACACATATATAAGATTATCTCAGCACAGAGATGTGGTGTGTTCAGACTATGTCTGTACGGTCAGACACAGCCATTACACAGTACATAGCAGGGACACATATATTAGATTATGTCAGCACAGGAGATGGGTATGACCAAACCATGTCCTGTATGGTCAGACACATCCATTACACAGTACACAGCAGGGACACATATATAAGATTATCTCATCACAGGAGATGTGGTGTGATCAGACTATGTCTCTGTACGGTCAGACACATCCATTACACAGTACATAGCAGGGACACATATAAGATATCACACACAGGAGTGAGGTATGATCAGACATATCTGTAGTCGACACGCCATCACAGACATAGCAGAACACATATATAAGATAATCTCAGACAGAATGTGTATCCCAAACCATGTCCTGTATGGTCAGACACACCCAATTACACAGTAACAAGCAGGGACACATATATAAGATTATCTCAGCACAGGGACAATGTTTTTAAACACATCCAATTGTGGAATGTATTATTATCCCAAGATCTATTGATTACAATTACCTTTAAAATTACCTTGGTTTGTTTAAAACATAACAGCCGTTTCAATTTTTATTTAACCCCTTCACCACATAGCCTGTTTTGACCTTACTGACCTGGCCACTTGTTGAAATATTGACCCTTTATGAACACTTCAACGGATCCTAGCGATTCTGAGATTGTTTTGTCGTGACATATTGGGCTTCATGTTAGTGGTAAATTTAGTTCGATAATTTTTGCATTTATTTGTTAAAAAATGGGAAATTTGTCGAAAACTTTGAAAATTTTGCAATTTTCAAATTTTTCATTTTTATTCTTTTAAACCAGAGAGTTATGTTGATAATAAATAACTTTTCCCACATGTCTACTTTACATCAGCACAATTTTGTAAACAAAATTTTTTTTGTTAGGAAATTAGAAGGGTTCAAATTTCATCAGCAATTTCTCATATTTACATCAATATTTTCTAAACCATTTTTTTAGTGACCGCATCACAATTGAAGTCCCTTTGAGGAGCCTACATGACAGAAAACACCCAAATGTGACACCAGTCCAAAAAACGCACCCCTCAAGCTACTCAAAACTACATTCAAGAAGATTATTAACCCTCAGGTGCTTCACAGGAACTAAAGCAACGTGGAAGGAAAAAAATGAACATTTTAATTTTTCCAACAAAAATATATTATTTTTGCCTCAATTATTGCATTTTCACAAAGGTAAAAGCACAAAAAGGACCCTAAAACATGTTGTGAAATTTCTATTGATTACGCCGATACCCCATATGTGGATGAAACTCTGTTTGGGCGCACTGCAGGGCTCAGAAGGGAAGGAGCGCCATTTGACTTTTTGAATGGAAAATTAGCCGCAATCATTAGCGGACACCATATCGCGTATGGAGAGCCCCTGTGTGCCTAAACATTGGAGCTCCCCCACAAGTGACCCCACTTTAGAAACTAGATTCCCCAAGGAACTTATCTAGAAGCATAGTAAACACTGTGAACCCCCAAGTCGTTCACACAATGATCCGTAAAAATGAAAAAGTCTTTTTTTTTTTCACGCAAAAATGTTGTTTTAGCCTCAATTTTTTTCATTTTCACATGGACAACAAAATAAAATGGATCACAAAATTTGTTGAGCAATTTCTCATGAGTACACTGATACCTCATATGTGACGGAAAACCACTGTTTGGGCACACAGCAGGGCTCTGAAGGGAGAAAGTGACATTTTGGAACACAGATTTTGATAGCATGGTCTGTGGGTGTAATGTCCTGTTTGGATAGCCCTTGATATGCCTAAACAGCAGAATCCCCCACAAGTGACAACATTTTGAGTTCACTGCTACGGGAAGCAGTGGTGACTGAGCAAGTGACATCACCACTCCTGTGGCAGTCACTGACTGCCACAGATGATGTCAATCACCGAATCCTTGCGGTTAGTGTGATTACAGACTCTGCAGGGAGAGGACGCTTGTTCTCTCCCTGCAGACTCTGGATGAAGGATCGTAGAGGGTTATGTGGGAGTAATAAAGATGGAATTGAGATATGTTTGTTTTTCTTCTAATAAAATTATTTTTCTATGAGTGTTGTGTATTATTTACTATTTACTATAGATTCCTAATGGCGGGGTCTAACATTAGTCCGACGTTATAAATCTCTGGCTTTTAGTGCCAGCTGCCAAAAAAAAAGCTGGAATTAACTTTATTACCCAGTTTGCCACCAGCATCAGGGCAACTGGAAGAGTCTAGGTACAGCACCAGAATATGGTGCCTCCAATGGATGTGCCATTTTTTGAGTTGGCTGTGGACTGCAATTCACAGCACGGGGGGCCCGAATGTTTGAGCCTGTCCACGCTGAGGATTCCAGCCCCAGCTGCCAAGCTGTACCTGGCTAGCAACCAAAAATATGGCGAAGTTGTAGAAATAATTTTTTTTTTAAATGACATAGGCTTCTTCATATTTTTCGTTGCCAGCCAGGTACAACTTGGCATCTACCGACTGCCACCAACCCCCAGCTGCCTAGTTGTACTTGGCTGTCAACAAAAAATACAGCGAAGCCAGATTTTTTTTTTATATAGAAATTATTTGGGAAAAAAAACAACAACGTGGAGCTTCGCCATATTTATGGTTCAGCCAGGTACAGCTAGGCAGCTGAGGGCTCGAATCCTCAGCATGGAGAGGCTCAAGCATTCTGGGCTCCCCATGCTGCGAACTGCAGCCTGCAGCCGCCCCAGAATGTGGTGCATTCATTGAAGCGCCACTTTCTGGTGCTGTACCCAGACCCTTTCAGTTGCCCTGATGTCAGTGGCAAACTAGCTAATAAAGGGGTTAATGCCAGCTTTTTTATTGGCAGCTGGCACTGAGCCCGAGATTCATAATGTCGGGTCAATGTTAGACCCGGTCATTAGGAATCTCTAGTAAATAGTCAAAAAATGCACAACACAGAGAAAAATCTTTTTATTAGAAAAAAAACACAAACAAAATTCAGACTCCATCTTTATTACTCCCACATACCCTCCATTGTAGTCCAAAAGATGGTCCCACGATATTCGATCGCCTCTGCTACATCCAGAGACTGCAGCAAGGGATCAAGCATTCTCTTGTAGTCTCTGGGGTCACAGTGATTGTGCACTGTAAGGCAATGATCTTCCATACAGTGCAACATCACTATGACAACAGAGCCTACAACAAGAGGACCCTTGATCCCTTGTTGTAGTCTCTTGGGTCAGGGTGATTGTGCAGTGTATGGCAGATCTTTGCCATTCAGTGCACAATCACCGTGACCCCAGAGACTACAACAAGAGGACACTTGATATCTTGTTGCCGCCTCTGGTGTCATCGTGATGGTGCACTGTATGGAAATGATAAGCCATACAGTGTATCATCACTATGACAACAGACTACAACAAGAGGACACTTAATCCCTTGTTGTAGTCTGTATGCAGATGCTTGCAATAAAGTGCACAATCACTTTGGCAAACCAAAGTCTCAGAGATCACATGATCTCTGAGGATTGTGTCAGGTGAACCAACGTTGTCACGGTAACATCAGGTTACCATGATGATCAGCTTATCGTCATTACATTACAATGAGCCAATCACCGCCAGGGAGGGGTAAGTGACATTGCACTCCCTCTCCCCGGACCCTAAGTGCTGTGATCGTAAGAAGGAGGCGGCAGGTTGGCACAGTGCCCTGCACTACAGCCATGACACTTCATCTGATGGGAGTGATCATCAGATCACTCCCCATCAGTGTGGAGGGGGCGATACCTCCAGTACTTCAGCCTATCGAAGGGGCTATTACAGCCCCTTCCATAGCTGGTGTGATGATGGCTGTGATTGACTGTACAAACAGCCAATCACAACAATCATGGGGGTGGCATGGGGAATCCACCCCCCCTGACATCATGCCCCGGTGCTCTGTGATAAAAATCACAGAACACCGGGGCCCGATGGCAGTTACCGTGGCAACGGGCCACAGTAACCGCCATGACATTGTACAACATCAAAGGTCAGGAAGTCATCGACTTTCATGACGTTGTACAATGTCAAAGGTCAGAAAAGGGTTAATAATAATGTAGAGCAAGTAATTATAATAAACTTTCTAATATCTACTTCATTAGAAAATTATGGTTGGTTACCATTCATAAACCTTCCACAAGGTGTCCCCAGTGCACTCTGTGTGAAGCAGACATATATTTATTATCTGTCAGATACATCTTCACAGTGAATAGGATGCATGTAACCGTATAAGGGAGGGGCAGGGCCTAGACTGCTGACTGCTGCTCGTGAAGAAACAATTTATCAGATTACAGCACAGAGCTATGCAATGACAGGAGGTAAACTCCTCTTTACAATTTTCTCTGTTCTGTCACCTGACTCCACCCAGCTCAGTCACAATCTCTGTTAACCCCTTGTCTGCTGGATCCCCACACAGCTCAGTATCAGCCTGCTCTCAGAAGCTGTGAAAACACACACAGTGCTTGCAGACGCTGACCACACCCACACAGAAATAAAATGAAGCTTTTAACCCCCTTCATGAGCCAGCCTATTTTGGCCTTACTGACCTTGCCATTTTTTGCAATTCTGACCAGTATCCCCTTAGGAGGTACTAACTCTGGAACGCTTCAACGGATGCTAGCGATTTTGGATTGTTTTTCGTGAAATATTGGGCTTCATGTTAGTGGTAAATTTAGGTCGATCATTTTTGCGTTATTTGAGAAAAAAATAAAAATTGGCAAAATGTATAAAATTTATAAAATTTACAATTCACATTTTCACAATTTTCAATTTTGAATTTTTATTCTGTTAAATCTGAGACAAAATAGTTAATAACATACACAAAATAGTTAACAAATAACATTTCCCACATGTCTACTTTACATTAGCAGAATTTTGGAAAAACACATTTTTTTTTGTAGGAAGTTATAAAGGTTCAAAGTTCATCAGCAATTTCTCATTTTTCCAGCTAAATTTACGAAACCATTTATTTTAGTGACCACATAACATATAAAGTCCTTTTGAGGGACCTACATGACAAAAAACACCCAAAAGTGACACCATTCCAAAACTGCACCCTTCAAGCTACTCAAAACTACATTCAAGAAAATGATTATCCCTTCAGGTGCTTCACAGGAGCTTGATTTAAGTGGAAGGAAATAATTGACATTTTAATTTTTCCAACAAAAATGTTGTTTTAGCCTCAATTCTTTCATCTTCACATGGGCAACATGGATCCTAAAATTTCTTGGCCAATTTCTCCTGAGTACACAGATACCTCATATGTGGTCATAAACCATTGTTTGAGCGCACAGCAGGGCTTAGAAGGGAAGGAGCGCAATTTCACGTTTGGAGCTAATTTTCCATTAAAAAAGTCAAATGGCGCTCATTCCCTTCTAAGCCCTGCCATGCACCCAAACAGTGGTTTATGACCACATATGAGGTATCCGTGTACTCAAGAGAAATTGCCCACTAAATTTTAGGGTGCATTTTATCCTATTGCCCATGTGAAAATGAAAATATTGAGGCTAAATAAAATTTTAGTGAAAAAAAAGTACTTTTTCATTTTTATGGATTAATTTGTGAAGCACCTGGGGGTTCAAAGTGCTCACTATGCATCTAGATAAGTCCCCTGGGGAGTTTAGTTTCCAAAATGGGGTCACTTGTGGGGAAGCTCCAATGTTTAGGCACACAGGGGCTCTCCAAACGTAACATGGTGTCCGCTAACAATTTGAGCTGATTTTCCATTCAAATTGTTAGCGGACACCATGTCGTGTTTGGAGAGCCCCTGTGTGCCTAAACATTGGAGCTCCCATACAAGTGACCCCATTTTGGAAACTAGACAGCTACAGGCAGCTACAGACTGCCACCAACCCCCAGCTGCCTCGTTGTACCTGGCTGGTAACCAAAAATACAGCAAAGCCTTTTTTTTATTTCTAGAACTAATTTTAGAAAAAGAAATGACGTGGGGCTCTGCAATATTTTTGGTCCAACCGGGTACAACTTGGCAGCTACAGATTGCCACCAACCCCCGGCTGCCTCAGTGTACCTGGCTGGCAACCAAAAATACAACAAAGCCCATTTTTTTTTTAATTTTTAGAATTCTAGAAAAAATTGATGTGGGGCTCCGCCATATTTTTGGTCCAGCCAGGTTTGTACCTTGGCAGCTGGGGACTGAATCCTCAGCATGGAGAGGCCCAAGCATTCTGGGCGCCCCATGCTACGAATTGCAGCCCACAGCCACCCCAGAAAATGGAGCATTCATTGAAGCGCCATTTTCTGGCGCTGTACCCAGACTCTTCCAGTTGCCCTGGTACCGGTGGCAAACTGGGTAATAAAGGGGTTAATGCCAGCTTTTTTATTGGCAGCTGGCACTTAGCCCGAGATTCATAATGTCGGGCCAATGTTAGACCCGGCCATTAGGAATCTCTAATAAATAGTCTAAAAAAAATACACCACACAGAGAAAAATCTTTTTATTTGAAAAAAAAAACCACAAACAAAATTCGGACTCCATCTTTATTATAAAGATCTGATGTAGTCCACAACGAAGGTCCCACAACGCTCGATCACCTCCGACGTAGTCCACAACGAAGGCCCCATGACACTCGATCACCTCTGCTCAATCCAGAGACTGCAGCAAGGGATCAAGTGTCCTCTTCCTACAGCCTCTGGGGTCAGAGTTATGGTGCACTGTATGGCAATGATCTGTCATACAGTGCACCATGACTATGCTCCCAGAGACTTCAACAAGAGGACACTTGATCACTTGTTACACCCATCCATCCACCCATGCACCCATCATCCACACATGCACACATCCACCCATCCACGCACCCATCCACGCATGCATCCATGCACACATCCATGCATGCACGCATCCTTGCATGCACGCATCCATGCACGCACACATCCACGTATGCACACATCCACGTACGCACACATACATGCAAGCACACATCCATGCACCAGAATCCATTCATGCACACATCCATCCATGCAATATCCATGCATGCACACATCCATCCATGCACAAATCTATCCATGTCACACATCCATCCATGCAACATCCATCCATGCAACATCCATCCATGCACGCATCCATGCATGCACACATCCATGCACGCACACATTGATATCCATACATGCACACATCCATGCATGCAAACATCAACCCATGCACACATCCATGCACGCACATATTCATGCACGCATGCATGCATACACCCATCCATCCATGCAGCCATGCATGCACCCACCCGTCCATCCATCCATTCATACTTACTTCACTCACGATACACGGGTGAGGAGGAGGAGCCCGGGAGAGGAGGAGGGGCCCACACCGGAGCAGAGGGGGCTGACCGGCAGGTGCACCGTCGGGTGTAGCCCACCAGGAGAGGAGAGGGGGGACAGGACACAAAGCCCAGAGGTAGGGGGCTGGACAGGGGGGGAGATGAGCAACATGGGAGGGGGCTGAGGAGGTTGACTGGCGGGTGCAGCCCACCAGCAGATAGATAATAGGAGGGGGGGTGGATGGGAGGGGGGTGGCCTGATGAGTGCCGGAGTGGGAGGGGGCTGAGGAGGTGGAGGGCACCCGCCAACCCACCCCTCCAGATCTGATTGGAGAGCTCCAATCAGATCTGGAAGGGTGACTTGCTCTGATTGGCAGTTTCACTTTCAATTACCAATCAGAGCAACTTTAGCCATGGGGGGGGCTAAGCCAACCCCCTTGAACAAAGTATAGGTGCTTGTGATCCCGCAGCATCGGTGACATTTCACCGGCCCCGGTCACCGTTTCTGCGGGATTTCCCAGACCATGGGTTCCCTTTAAATAAGTAGTATTTTACACCTGTATCATTCTCTTGTGTTTGTTAATGTAACAGCACATTTGTATTGTGTGAGAATCAAACTTAACAAAAAAAAATTTGAGAAACCAAACGTCTTCGGCATCAGCTTTACAACACCTAGAAATTATTCCATTTCTGTCATAAAGTCTTAAAATGATAGACTTGGTGCATCAGACCTGGCATGCAGACACATCCAGAGGCTTCCACTATCACTCTTTCAGATCACCTTGACTAAGTCCTGTTATGGCAAAAAACATTGGACTTAAATCTGATTTTCCTGGATCGAAATGAAATAATTGTATAATTTTTCAGCATCATTTCTGATTTTTTAAATTTTTTCTGAGCCGAAGTTATCGTTACATTAATTTGACACACGTGATTCTTCTGACATGAATCTTGTATAAAAATGCAGTTGAGCACCAAGTCATAAAATGATAGACATTTTTGAGAACTAGCATTTGAGGACCTTGTAAATCACTTTAGAAAGCTCAAAGAACATATAACATATTAAATTACAGATCAAACATCTAATAAAGTAACTGGTGTTGTTGAAAGATTAAGAAATGATCCAAAAAGGTACAGAGTGAGTTAATCAGATTCAAAATTCAAGTAGAGCATAATATTTATTTTGTTGAGACAAACATGCTTTCTAATCTAGTAAAAAATTGAAGTTAATAGAGTATGAATAAAAGCCAGCAGAACTGTTTATCACATTGGCTATCCATGGAATAATTCCTGGAGCTTGGTGAGTTGCGGAAGCTAATATGAGTATTGACATGTCCCTGTCTAACCCTCTGTCATCTGGCTCACAGGATGATTATTTTTTAGAACAATTTATTCCTTTAAGATAGTCAACAATTTGTGCGTAGTTTAGGCAGTGATGAGAGGTATTGACCGCTCTGTGTTTTTAGCTGCCACATTTGTGTTCCTGGTCTTCTTGGCAAATTCCCAGATGTTTCTACAACTGAAGCGTGGGCAACAGCCTAATCAAATGAAACCGTTTTGCATGGTAGAAACAGATTGCATTACATATCTGAAAGAAAAATTTTATTAGTAAAAAAAATGCACATTTGTTTAAATGATATTTGTGTGACAAGGAAATATATTATAGATATATTGTAAATAATAATAATAATAATAATTTTTTATTTATATAGCGCCAACATATTCCGCAGCGCTTCACAATACAAAGTTCACATTTCAACAATAATAAGAAACAATTAGAAAATACAATACAATGGCAAAAACAATACAATACAAAGCATAATACAATATAATACAATACAATATACAATATAATTAATACAATAATTAGAGCAAAAAATGGGAACCCTGCTCATAAGAGCTTACAATCTAACAATGATAGTATAGTCAACTTGAGGAGATGGGGAACAGATAGGAGCAGAATAAGTGGCCACAACGCGTTATATGTGATCCACTTGAGACGGAGCGAATAGGCTATGTCTAAATGACTGACTAGGGATCATGATAGGCCGCCCTAAAAAGATGTGTTTTTAGGGATCGCCTAAAACTATCTAAGTTGGGGATACACCTAATTTCTTGGGGTAGAGCATTCCAGAGAATTGGTGCGGCTCGGGAGAAGTCTTGGAGCCGGGAGTGTGAGGTTTGGATTAATGCAGAAGTGAGTCTAAAATCACTTTCAGAGCGAAGAGAACGGGTGGGGTGATATACAGAGATGAGGGAGGAGATGTATGGGGGTGCTGCACTGTGAAGAGCTTTGTGGGTGAGAACAAGCAGTTTAAAGAGGCCGTCACACGCAACGATTTTAAGCCCGATATCGTTTAAGCGATCTCCTTTTTGATCGCTTAAGCGATATCGTTTTGGCATCGTTGCATGTAATCAAGCGATTTTACTATGTAAAATCGCTTGATCGTGACATCGCAGATCTGAGCTCCGGAGCTCAGATCTAGCGATGAACGATGTCACGATCTGCTTCATCGTGGTGTATGACACCACGATGAACGATCTCCCAGCGGCAGAGCCTATGCTGGGAGATGGTAACTATGGTACACGTCGGGTTACTAAGCGCCGCGCGGCGCCTAGTAACCCGATGTGTACCATAGTAACCAGCGAGATCGCGGCTCCACATCGCTGGTGAGTCTGCCTGTGTGACATCTCACCAGCGATGTGAGCGATATTGTAAGCGATCGCGCGTGCACGTGATCGCTTACAATATCGCTAGTGAGATCTTAGCGTGTGACGGCCGCTTAAAATGGATCCTATAGTGTATAGGCAGCCAGTGCAATGACTGGCATAATGAAAGTGTGTTTCTATTTATACTGCACGTCTGAAAGGGACAAAAGAAAACATTTTCTGGATCAATTATAGCTGTTGGTAAAAGTGAGAATTGATGAGAAAAGTGAACGACTGCACTATCTATGCAAAGAGATCCGAAAGAGAATGGGAAAGACTTATAAATCATGTTGTGGGATGCAGATTCTTCTAAGATGTCGAAGATTGCGCCCAATTTACCCATGTCGTGTATGGTAAAATTTTTTTGGCTGAGTTTGCTAAGATTGTTAGACACATTTATTGTGTACCACAAAGTGGTAGACATATGTAATAATTTAGAAACATCTTGTGACTTACTTATTCATTTTCAGATTAGAGCAGTAGAAGCATGGCTAATCACAAAATCCAGCTATTTAATGAAAACTCTGCAAAATGTTCTATAGCTTTTTACCAAAATGTCCATTACCGGTATTTAGTTTTTAGGTCCATAAATTTGCGCTACTTAGAAAGTTAGAATATCATGATAAATTTTATATTTCTGGATGTATGTAACCACCACTAGTAGGAGCCAATTGTACCTGGACTTTTACAATATAGCGTACACAGCTTTTGAGATATATAAATCTTTACTCCTTAAGTTTGAAACTGGAGCACCAAGAAGAAAACATTTGTGGAATTATAGACATCACAGGATCGATAGAGATTTCAATCATATGAAAATAATAAAAAATGGAAAATATTCAGAATGTACACATCCATGCCTTGATATGCAGCCAGTGAGGTTATTCATTGGTACATGACGAATGTTCTCCCACTTTAACCTTATATTTATTCAACCAATCTTTTGTAGACTGATTTGTATGCATTGGATCATTGTCTTGCTGCATCTCCCACATTCTCTTGAGAATCAGCTCATGCACAGATGTTCTGACATTTTCCTTTAGAAGTTTCTGATAAAAATGTTGTATTCATTGTTCCATTAATGATAGAAAGCCGCTTGACCCAGATGCAGGAAAACAGGCCCAATCCATATTACCACTTTCATGTTTCACAGATGGTTTAAGGTTTTTAAGCAGTAACATGGTGTTATTATTTCTACAACCTCATCAGCTTCATGAGCATCAACACTTCTTCTAAGGTCCTCAGAAATCTCCTATGTTAGTGCCATGATACACTTCAACAAACATGTGTCGTAAAGATCATACTTTGACTTATTCCTGTTCTTTGTAATAAAACAGGTCAAGCACTCACACCTCATTGTCATCTCATTGTCATTGACTGAAAACATCAGACTAATTTCATCTTCCAATCAACTCCTAATCCTAAAGTTACACATATTGTTACCACTTATAGACATGTGATATTGGATAATTTTCTTCTACTTTAAAACTTGTGTTATAATCTTAATGAATTAGGGGCATCTTATTAATTGAGTGCATGTCCATTTGGCTCACCAGAAATCTTACTTCACTCAGACACTGGAGAAACATTTCTGACACAGGGAATGAATGCCCTTCTGCTGGGTTTAATGGGAAGGGGAAGCAATGCCCCATCCATCCCCAACTCTTGCCTAGCTCTATCCATTTTGGTGCACCTGCTAGAAACTGGTATGAAAATGTCAAAAGGTACCACACTTTTGTGCAAATTTGCATTGCACAAACATTTTTACAACTTGTCAAACTGCTTTACTCCAGTAAACACTTTGAGATATCCTCCCCAAACAATGTTTCAGAATCAGGATGACCATACCGCATAGTGGAACATTGCACTACATTTGACATTACCATCAGGACTCATTGCATGAAAAGTCCTACAGGCTTTACAGTAAAGGCCCAGTCACACATAACGATGTTGTTAGAGAGATAGTTGTAACTGTGACGTTACAACGATCTCTCCAGTGATCTCGTTATGTGTGACACTTTGCAGTGATGAGGCCCCTGCTGTGAAGTCGCTGATTGCTGCAAAGTGCTCTGGGTCATTTTTTGATCGTTGGTTTCCCTCTGGTCAGCACACATCGCTGCGTGTGACAGCGATAAACCAGCGATCAGTGACCTCACTGGCTGATAACCATGGTAAACACCGGGTATCCAGGGAGCGCGCGCTGCCTTGATACCCGGTGTTTATCATAGGTACCAGCATCCTCCCTGCTTACAGACAGCGCTAAGCAGGGAGGACGCTGGTAACATCGCCTTCAGTGATATGGGAGGTGGCTCCCATGCCCCTGATCGCTGGGGAGATCTGCCTGTTTGACAGCTCCCCAGCAACCAGGTAACGACGCTCCAGCGATCCCGGCAGGCCGTTATCACTGTTGGGATCGCTGGAGCGGTCGTTTGTGTGTGACAGGGCCTTAAGGGAGTAATTTTGGGACCATCAGACCCCATGTGTACAGAGATATCCTTTAATGGAAATAATGTTTCTAGCACAGAATACCTGTGAACATATGGTGTCTGATAAAGCATGCCATAATTTCTTTATAATGCAGAAAAAAAACAGAAAAAAAAACCTTTGTGTAAAATTAAAGACATACATCGATACAGAAGAGGACATACACCACAAATAGGCAGCTCTATAATGTCTGTTCACAAAAGAGAACTATAATATAACTGTGAGCATGAGCCCTAAAAGTAGGCATTTAAAGGGAACCCGTAACTATCTCAATACTGGGGTCCCATCAATCATTGTAGTCATTGAATTCCTACTTCCTCTCTACTTATTCCTACCACTTCTCAAGATTTAGGTCCTGTATGGCAGACGCAACTGCAGCTGCTCAGGAACCACACATCAAAGATTCATTTAACATTGCTGAGACAGAATCATGGTCTTCTTTCACTATTGTTGAACAGAATTTTCTTGGGAACTAGGAAGCTGACAATTATACTGAACTAGTAGAAACACTGCTATCTTCTTTCCATCACCTTGGCTGTATAATGAGTATCAAGGTGCATTATCTCAGCAGCCACTTGGATCGTTTCCCAGAAAACCTTGGTGACCTAGGGAAAAGCAGGATGAACAATTCCACCAAGATTTAAGAACTTCAGAAATAAGATACCAAGGACACTGGGATTCCACCTGATGGCGGATAACTGCTGATCTCTTCAAAGTGATATTCCCTGGAGCAACTTACTGCACAAAATCTTTAAAGCACCCCTTTCAGTACCTCAGTAACTGAACAGTGTATCAAGGCAAATTTTTATGCATGTTTAACTCTTATTCTGTGACGTAAATTCTTTATAAATAAATGAAATCTACATGTATGAATTTGTATTAATAACCAAAAAGATTACAATAACAACGCTTAGTAGAGATCAGTTCTAGTGTTTGATCGGTTGGATTCCTTTACATAGGGTATATCACATCTCATTAACTAGAGCTAATGGAAGAAAAACAAGGGCAGATTTAGAATTATAGATTTTATAAATGATAATAAAAATGCATGGTTTCTAAAAAAAAATGCTAATATTTACAATGCTTAGACATGCTCAGCAATAAAAATAACTTCTAAACTTTGGAATCCTGGGAAAAACTATTAGGCATGTAGTGTATGTTAACAAGTGTGCAGTTGACATAATGCCACCATGAAATAGGTTTCAGTGCTTGAATTAATGTTACCATGCTGCAGAGTTGCTATTCTCCAAACTGCAGGTGCACTCTATGCAAATGGTAAAGCTTTAATTCACTGGTGTACAACAAGCACTCTGTTCTAATCAGGCGCAATAGAAAAGTGTAAGCCCTCCAGCCATGTGCTCGGAGAATGGTCTCTTCATGCTCCCTTCCTGCCCTGCTGTGTAAGAGGGTCTAACTTCAAGCATGTCAAGGTTAGCACAAGGCAGCTCAATCTAAAAGGAACACAGTTTCAAAGAGCCCAGGATTCTGGCTTTTATCCATACAGCAGGATCAGCCAAAGGGCAGCGCTTCTCACTCAGTACTGGATTTACCAGCGCAGACTGATTCCACTTTTCGGCATCGTTCTCAGGGACCCATCATTATATTACTGAGGAACAACTCTCCCTTATGTTTCTCCAACACATTTGAGAGATAAAAGTCTATGCTGCAAGAAAAAGAGCTTAAAAGAAAACACATATAAAATGGACACTTTCATGGGAATCTGTAGATATGATGTATTCAAATTAGCTAAAAAAAATGTTTTGACCTTTCAGTCAACAACAATCAAAACGAATATAAGGGATCTCACGTCTGGTTTCTATTTAGAGTGAGCTGAGAGGAAGTGAGTTATCATTCATTTTTACGATTTTCCTTTCTACTTTTCATCATTAGCTCATTATTTAATACTGCTCTGCGCACTTAGCTACGTGTAACATTTCTTAAAGCCTACAAAAAAATATGAAGTGTAAAGAGAATAAAAACCAAGAAGTTGTTCTTGTAAGCAGTTAGCAATTCTGTTTAGATATTGTTATTTTTTTTTTTGCAAAAGCTTGGTGAAGACCAATCATGTCACAATGATAACTGCTATAGACGTAGTCTCCCAACTCCCCTAAAATGCAGACTTGACTTGTTCTATAGTCATAAAAGAGTAGGGAAAATATCTGCATATAACTACTTTCCATTTAGTATTGTAGAAAAATACATTGTCTGCCATAATTTTTCTTAATATTCTGAACTCAATTGCAGTATAAACCTCAAAAATCAAACAAACAAAAGTTTAAGGCTGTTTTCACATTTGCATCAATGTTTGTTTCTTTTGAAGCCATGACAAACTTTGTGGCAGACTCTTCAATGTGATTCCAGGTAATCCTTGTATATCCCATTGTATTTGGTAATAATAATGCTGATGATTAGAGATGAACAAACCTTTTGAAATACGGGTTTGGCTCTGTTCACGAATGGGCCTATATTCGCCAAAGAGATCGGCAAACAGTTCGCCAATCTTCTTAATCCCATTCAAATCAATGGGAGGTAAAATCAAGGGACTAGAAAACACCTTGAAAGGTGCTCAAAAGCTACCAAAGGCAGCTCAAACCATTTTACAGTGGAGTCCCAGTGTTTTGGTGCATTCAGCCTGCCCGCTCATGAACCTTACTGCTTCCTCCCCTTTATTGGTTAAAGTCAGACTTAGCCCTGATGACCCTCTGTGCATGTGTCTGTGATTGGTTGCCAGTGGCAACCAATCTGACGTCAGATTACTGTAAAAGTAAATACGAAATTGTAAAAATGGGCATGCGCTTCACTGTATTTTTGATTGCCAGCCAAGGTAAACAAGGCAGCTCGAAGATGGAATTCTCAGTGTGGTGAGACCCAGGCATTCTGGGCCCTCCACATTAAAAATTGCAGCCTGTAGCTGGCCCAGCATTGGCAACTCCAAGGGAAATGCTAAAACTGGTGATTACCATGCTCTTCCAGTTGCCCTGGTGCCAGTGGCAGACTGGGTAATAAGGGTTAATGTCAGCTGACAGCAAGCCCAGAGGTTAGCAATGTTGAGGCGTCAATCAGATACCCGTTATAACTAACTAGGTCAGTAAGGACACAAATAACCACACCATAAATGTTTTATTGAAAATGAACCACAAGACATTCCTCTTTCAACATTTTTATTTAAATTAAAATACAGTTTTTGTAATTCTCCCATTCCACCCAACCTCCCAAAAAGAATTTAAAAAATAATTAGTAAAAATAAAAAATGTAACCCAAATAAATGCTGAACTAGTCCCAGCATATAGAGGGCAAGATCACTGACTGTATTCCCCATCTGGTGGGACAGCAGCCACTGCCTAGTTCCCAGCAGTGTGACAAGACATGACTACCCTGAGGTTGTCTGAGGTTACACAGCGGGTATCTCGCAGCAAGGAACCCCACAGTGTGACCTGAGATAATCTCAGTGGCATCAGAGCTTGTAACACACACTATCTCACAAGCTCCACAATATCGCTCAAGATGTAGCAGGTATATCTCACCAGTCAATCTAAAAAAAAGAAAGCTGTATCCATAAGCATATAAAATTCTTCCTTTATTTAATCCATACACAGCCTACGGGTATGAGGTGCTCTGATGGATGAAGGAAAAAACAGATATTGCGCCACACTGCAACTGGAGGAACTTAATACACGGTTATACTATGTTTGCACTAACCTTACGGGTTGTGCAACACCCCGCACAACCAGACTGATGGCTTAATGTGGATCACTGTAGTGACAAGGGCCAATATTCCTCCTCCTCAGATACTCCGGGCTTGTGGTCGCTCCTTAGTTCCTCTGGAGATGGAGGTGGCTCCTTCACTCCTCCACCCGAAGAGGCAGACTCGCTGCACTGGCTTCCGTCCAGCTCCACACTGTGTGTCAGTTGATCATTCAAGGGTGGGTCTTATTATGTACTGCCAGGTACTGTGGATCTTAGAGCAGCTCACACACCGCACTCCCAACAAGGGAGAAAGAGATTAGCAAATGGAAAACAAGCGGTGTCAGAGATTTGGAGCGCTAAAGAAACCACGGGTTGGTGATTAAATTACCGATAATTTATTACACGAACAGCAGGGTCCAGTATGCCACAACGCGTTTCGACGCACAGATCATTTTTCTCAAGCCTGAAAATGGTTAGCCTCAAGGGCTGCAAATAGTGCAAGTTTTCAGAATTTCCTTAGCATTGGAAAGGTGGTAATTTCATCACCTTCAGAGATGATGATTGAACAACTAGTGCAATGCTAAGGAAATCCTGACTAAATGCACTGTTTGCTGCCTATGAGGACTGCAGTTGCCCAGCCCGGTTTCCACAGGAGTGTGTGTAGTGTTTTGTATTTCCAATTTATGGCATGTTCTCCAGCATGTGTAGGGCAATATGAAAGCATCTCTCACTTTGCAGAAACAGTCCAGCACACAAGGAGTAAAGATAAAACACTTTACTGAAGCAACTTGTAAAAAAGCACATGTTGGTACATGAATAATTGTTCACATTTATAATACACAGTGATAACTTTAAAATTGGCACTAGTTAGCCCAGAATATAATAAGTATAAAAGACAAATATAAATATACACAGTATATACACAAGGATCAATAGTAAGTACGTAAGAAGTGAAAACCGGGCACCAACAAAATCTATTCCTGAAAAATATCAAATTTTTTATACGGTATGTGGATGATGTACTATTAATACAGGACGGTAGCGAGAGAGATTTAAATTCTTTCATCCATTATTTGAATGATTTCAATACATTCAATATGTATTTTACTTCTGTATTCGGGGGCACAGAATTAGTATTCCTTGACGTAAAGCTCCAAATGGTGGATAATAGTACTAAGAGATTTGTTTTTTAAAAAAAGCACAGCTACTAATTCTTATCTGCAATTTCATAGTGCTGATCAACTCCACACAAAATTAGCCCTTCCATTTAGTCAATTCTTGTGCCTAAAAAGGATTAATAACAGTGTTGCCATCTACAACCAGCAAGCAGATGAAACAGAACAAGCCCTATTACATAGAGGCTATCCAAAATTATCATTAAAAAATGCAAGGGATAAAGCCCTAACATATGATCCTAATAAGAAAAGTTTCAAAAAGGTCTGATAATAACAAGTGTTTCTTTTTTAATTTTAAGTTTGGGTCAATGTTTAATAATATTCAATCAACTATTAAAAAGCATTGGCACATTATTGATGCAGAAATAGAGCTGGGCAAACTGCCCATTGCCCCTCCTACAGTCACTTATCGCTGTAGTAAAAACGTAGGTGACATAATTGTGCATAAACGCTTGCAACCTTTATCCAACAAAACTTGGCTTTCATAAAAACCCTTCTAATGGTAATTTCAAATGCCAATACTGCCCATGGTGTAAATACCATGTGGTTGGGAATACATTTCAAATAGGTGATATACACCATTGTATGAAATCCTGTGTGACTTGCAAAACAAAATAGGTGGTTTATGTTTTGTTTTACCCGTGTAATAGATTTTACATCAGCAAAACGATTAGATCACTGTCCATAAGGTTCCATGAACACTATAATTACATAAAATCTGGAAAAGGCTCTCTTTGGTGATCCAACATATCATAATAATAATCCCTATGTTGGTCCTTCGCTGGGTTAGAGATAAACCTTCCTTCACTGAGAGGGGGCAATACCCATAAAATGCTATTACAAACCGAAGCTCACTGGATTATTACAAAGCACAAATGCGCAGGGAACACTAAGATTAAATAGTAAACTAGACATGGTAGTGTTTTTGTAGTTTTGTAGGTTTTGAATGGCTGTTTAAAATAATGCTATGTGTGTTTAATTAACAGAAACCACCATTACTGTTCTGTTCCAGATATTTATCTGCCTCCTTTTTGTTCGCGCAAGGGTAACCTCCAAGTTTTTTTGTTTGCTGATCTGTCAGCGGCACTACGCACCGCAGATGTCAGAATTATAATGAGTGGAGTGTTATCCTCCCTTGAAACTGGTAATGATATTTCTGACCTCAGGGTTAAAACTATTGGCCTTTAGCAGACATCTAACTTTGGAATTAGTCGATATACCTGTCGTTTTAGGTCGGAAATTAACACTGAGTTTTTGGTTTAGGTAAAATAATCAGTGTTACTTTTCTATCAACCAGCACTGATTAATTTTAACCATGTGATTTTCATTTGAATTTAATGCCTTCTCTTGTCTGAAATGTTTAAAATCTATTTGATGTGTTTTCATTCCTCAGATCTGTAGTTTTATTACAATGTTATTTTAATTTTGGCCAGTGATGTCACAAGGTCCGCCTGTTTACATAGTAACATAGTAACATAGTTTTTAAGGTTGAAGGAAGACTTTAAGTCCATCTAGTTCAACCCATAGCCTAACATGTTGATCCAGAGGAAGGCAAAAAAAAACCCATGTGGCAACACTAAGCTCCATATTGGGGGAAAAAAATTCCTTCCTGACTCCAGATACGGCAATCAGACTAATTCCCTGGATCAACGCCCTATCAAAGAATCTAGTATATATAACCGGTAATATTATAGTTTTCAAGAAAGGCATCCAGGCCCTTCTTAAATGTTAGTAGTGACTCACTCATTACAACATCATGTGGCAGAGAGTTCCATAGTCTCACTGCTCTTACAGTAAAGAATCCGCGTCTGTGATTATGATTAAACCTTCTTTCCTCCAGACGTAGAGGATGCCCCCTTGTCCCAGTCTCAGGCCTAAGAGTAAAGAGATCATTAGAAAGGTCTCTGTACTGTCCCCTCATATATTTATACATTATTATAAGATCACCCCTAAGCCTTCGTTTTTCCAAGCTAAATAACCCCAAGTTTAATAACCTGTCTTGGTATTGCAGACCCCTTAGTCCTCTAATGACTTTTGTCGCTCTTCTCTGGACCCGCTCTAGTTCAGCTATGTCTTTCTTATACACCGGAGACCAGAATTGTACACAGTATTCTAAGTGTGGTCGCACTAGTGACTTGTATAGAGGTAAAATTATGTTCTCCTCATGAGCATCTAAGCCTCTTTTAATGCATCCCATTATTTTATTTGCCTTTGCAGCAGCTGCCTGACACTGGCCACTAAATGTGAGTTTGTCATCTACACATACACCCAGGTCTTTTTCAGTGACAGTTTTGCCCAGTGTTTTACAATTAAGCATATAATTATACCTTTTGTTTCCTCTGCCCAAGTGCATAACTTTACATTTATCCCCATTAAAGCGCATTTGCCATTTAGCAGCCCAAGCCTCTAGTTTACATAAATCCTCCTGTAATATAAGATTGTCCTCCTCTGTATTGATTACCCTGCAGAGTTTAGTGTCATCTGCAAATATTGAGATTCTACTCTGTATGCCCCCTACAAGGTCATTAATAAATATATTAAATAGAAGCGGGCCCAACACTGACCCCTGTGGTACCCCACTGTTAACTGTGACCCATTCTGAGTGTGTTCCATTAATAACCACCCTTTGTTTCCTATCACTAAGCCAGTTCTTAACCCACTTACACATATTTTCCCCTATCCCCATTGCCCTCATTTTATGTATCAACCTTTTGTGTGGCACCGTATCAAAAGCTTTTGAAAAGTCCATATACACCACATCCACTGCATTTCCTTGGTCCAGTCCAGAACTTACTTCTTCATAGAAGCTTATCAGATTAGTTTGACAGGAACGGTCCCTCGTAAAACCATGTTGATAATGGGTCATGAGGTTATTTTTCTTCAGATACTGTTTAAGGAGAGGAACTAAGGTCACTGTCCATTACAAGACCCGTTAAAGCAGAAAACCGTGCAACCGTAGTCCGCCCCTGCAAACCTCTCCTCCCTGCACAAATGTAACCCCTTTTCCTTGTCTAAGGAATAAAAATCTGCACTGCATTTGAAGACTGGTGAGTGCCGTCTATATTTTCAGTACCTATAAACAAGGATCAGCATACTCCATCAACATGAGGTACAGGCCATCAAGATCATGGGGCACAGTTCATTAAGGGTACAGTCCATTAAGGGATTTGAGGAGTAGCCCAAAGGCTGCAGTCCCGCTAATCCAACAGGAGGAAGCACAACCGGTGCTAAACTTTGGAAGGGGAAAGATCCAATAAGTGCAAAAGGGAAATGGGAGGAGGAACTGGGTACCATAGAAAAGGATAAGTAGAAGAATATATTGGAGTATGTGCCCAAGTTGTCACTCAGCGAACTGGGAAGGCTATCCCAACTGTTTAACATTCACAGAGTTTATAGGTCTCCAGATCTATTGTTTAAATCAGGGATGAGCCTGGCTTGGAATGTCCAGAATGCACAAGCAAACAAGTTGGGATACTTCATATGATCTGGCAGTGTCCATGGTTGTCGCCTTTTTGTACTTCGGTAAATCAACCACATACAAGGGAAATTTAAATGTGTATTTCCTAGAGACCTATTAACATGCATTTTAGGTTTTGTCGAAGGAATTCAAATAGAAAAATGTACTCAAAATAGCAATAGCTAGATAGATCAGGGAAGACCCACCTTCCAGAAGGGAATTTATTCAACGGACGGACTATAATATTCAGCTAGAGAGAAGCATTTACTCCAGGAGGAAAAACCCTAAAATGTTTGAAAAACTATAGGCACCATGGGTAGGCAGAATATAGATGAATGTAGATTTTGGGGTAGCTGGGAAGGTAGGTAATGGGTAAAGGGGCTGAGAAATAGTGGCGTACTGAGTATTGAATAGTGCAGTACAATTGAAGGGAGCTGTACTATTTCACAATGAGAGAGGGTAAGAAATGATGTCTGGGGGATAATTGCTGTCTATTTAAGGGGGGAAACGGGTGGGAAGTTATGGGGGATGTAAAAATGGACTAAGAAATGTTAGATATTTCTGTAAAAACGAGTTATGACATTTGAGTTAATAAAAAATTATCTGATTCAAAAAAAAAAAAAAAAAAAGAAAGATTTGCCAGAGAAGATTCACTTGAGGATCAGAGGGAGCAGGAAGCCAAAACTCCAACTGAATACTCAAGCATGGTTAGAAAATAGGCAGACTTTTAGAAAAGCAGAGAGGAGGATCACATAAACAAGAGCGAAGCAGCGGACACCATCTTGTAAAGAGGCAAGATGCACAGATTGCCATAGAATATCCACATTCGTAACACATGCTTTAATAAATCAGATGATCCACCTGTCTTCCACTACATTGCGGTTGTATAGGACATCTAGGGCTCAAATCTGCACCTTCAAGGTAATGACCAACAATCCTATTTCTAGGCCTTTCTGTACAAATTTTAAGATTGCTGGAACAGCTCATTGGAAAAAAGGCCAGAATGGAACTCCAAAAATGTTCTCCATACCCTACCAAAATTTTAGTTGTCACTTGCTTTCTGCTGTTAAGAAGGGTAGAAACTAGATATTCTGGGTATCCTCGCTGACTCAAAAGCTTCCTTTCAAATTCTCGCTGTCAAGTTGAGCCCTATTACTTGGGGATGATGGAATGGTCAATGAGATTTCAGCCAAAGGGCCCTGCGTGCAGTGTTAGAAAGACCTGCTGACCTGACCACTAGTTTTCATGAGTCAGCAGAAACATCCACCAAATAGGCTGCTCCTCCACGAAAAAGTGGGATGGAAGATAATAGCTTAACCCTTGATGTTCCAGCTTTAATCTGTCTTCTTCTGGTCTACCCACACCATTATAGACATAGCTGTGCAGGTTGCTAAAATGGCGGATTTGAGGGCACCGGATGAAGATTTCTAAGAGCGTTTGAGATACGTTTCTGCTTTCCTCTCTAAAGGTTCTTTAAGCAGTCCTATATCTTCAAACGACAAAGCAGACTTCTTGGACAACTTTGCCACTGCAACATCAACCTTTGGAACCCTACACCACTGAGAAAGTTGTTCGTCATCAAATGGTTATTCTTTTTAGAGGAGGATAGTAAGAACACCCTACTGTCCTGTCTGTCCTTTCTTTTGTAATGAGACTCTTAACATATCATTATCCGCAAATGTACTCCTCTTCCTTTGAGACAGGCGTTGAACATATTTTGAGCTGACTTAGGTTCTTTAGTCTCCGTGACTCCCATTGTGGATTTGATCACTTCAACCATAATATCCATATTTTGGGAATTGGGAAGCAGGATCTACCACCGTCCTCAGATAATGAACATAACAAGGAGGATTCTGAATACTCTGACACATCTCTGAATCTGAAAGGGATTCTTCTTTCCTACATTTTACCTTTTTACCCTTACATAACGATCTAAGGGAACTTTCTATCTCTGACCTAATTATAGTCCTTAAGTCCACAGAAAGCCCAGATGATGCTGGTTTACAGGATCCACACAACCTTTTAACATAGTCCCGTGGTAGGGCCTGAATAAAGAGTGCACATTCTTTATGATTCTCCTTGCACATTTGCTTCTTAGGCACAACCTATGGGGTAAAACAGATTGAGAGGGGGGTTTATAGCTCATAGGTGACATTCACATTGATTACTCACCATCTGAAGCTTGTAATATGGTAGCAGCTTTGGAGGTGGAGACAACTTGTCCATCTTGCATTTTTTGGAGGTCGTGGATGTCGTTTGACTCACTTCACTCCTGTGCCTGGCTGCATCATTCCCTCTTAAGTGACTGCCGCTACTGCTTATTGTGCCATGCTGTTTCTTCTGCTGCAGAACAAGCTGTGGAGGTGATTGTTCCTGATGCTCATCTTCCATGGGAAAGAATGCTGGAGAAAAATACCACTCTCCAGTCAGTCACTCTCCATATTTGAACATGGAGGACCAACCACAGCATTCCCAACCAGAACAGCCTCCCCAGACCCTCCAGGATATGCTCTGATCACTTCCGGGTTAACAGATGTATTACCCTAGCCAGCACACATGCGCAGAATGACTTTTGGGATCCTGTCCACAGTAAATGCATTGCAGCAGATGCCCACACCCTGCGCCTGTTCACATCGGCTTCGGTGAGTGTGAGGAGGACAAATGTCCAGATCTTCATGTGCCCCCCACTGGATCCAGTCGACCCATGGCAGCAATAATCGGGTCATGGCATCTGCGTCACTTGTCGCACGAGATTGAAATCTCCAGCAAGAACTCCCCAGATGGTGCTTCCAATGTCCTAAACTCTGCCATCCCCCAGGCACCGCACAGACGCTGCACAGACCCCAGGTATCCTCTTCATCTGTAAGTTCCTCACAAGGACAGGAAACCAACTGATGCGGTGAGAGGAGTCGCCCTTTTTATCAGTAGGTTTCCTGTACCTGTGGGAGGATCCACGCTCTCTCATGTGGGTGGTGTAGTGGCTAAAAGAAAACATTTCTTTTAAGCGTATTTGCATCAGTAAATACACATAAAAAGCGTTTACCAAAATCTGCATAATTTGGTGAAGATTTGAAACTGTGGATGTCTTTGAGGTTATGCCGCAGGAAGTTCCCAGTGTGAACATAACCTTGCAGTTTAGTTATTGAGCTATTTTACTAGAATTTACTCAGCATTAAAAATACTTAACATCAAATTGTAATACTAGTGATAAGTCCATAAAATGAAGCAAGACAAATATGGCAAAGGTAGTCAATTTCATTGCTTTAAACAATTAAATGAGCGCCTTGAGGCACTCTGGAACTATCAGGGTTTTTATTTAACCTGTCAACAAGCTAAGTTTCTGTTGGAAATAAACCTCATTTATTCAGTTACATGCATTGTGTTTCATTGGACTAATGGACAGTTAAGCAGCAACATGGGCCAGAGGCAAGCTTGAGGCTACTGTCATGGAGTGCAAAGTAAGGCAAGCATGGTGGCTACAATGTGAAACACTTTATTCATCTGCTCTGCACAATCACTTGGAATTCATTCCATGTTCGGGAGTTATAAATATCTCACAGTATTTTCAGTGATGAGGAATAATGGATACGTATCCAAGTGTTACACACACCAGTTGTATGACCAAAAACAGAAACAGAATATTGCTTTTAGCACAGCTTGGCAAGGAATCATTGGATACTTGTAGACCTTTTGGTGTGTGCTAATGAAATAATGAAAGTAAAGGGCCATGGAATAAATGGCACTATAATAATAAATAATAACAATATTCACTAATTTGCGTCTACTCCTTTGTAATCTACAGACTGCAGAATGAGTGTGTGTATGAAAAAGTGACTACAGAAGGGTGTATCTAACTGCGGAGACACATAATGCTACATAGAATATCTTTCATCAGGGCTATTTAAAAAGTTGCTCCATTTAGTAGATTTATGGAAGCAATAAAAAATAATTTAAAAGAATAATAAAAACACCCTCTTCCTAAATGTCTACTTGGAAAAAAAATGTATATACTGTATATTATACAGTTCTTTGAGCCCAAGGCAGAAGAAGACGCTGATCAAACTGCTCCGTATTTCATCAGTCTTAGCCCTTCAATTATGTCTGACAACACAGTGATTTTTTTTACTGTTTTCAACATTTTAATAACAATGATTTGCAGTGATTGAGTATTTTAAACTTCTCAGCTATAAATATTGTTGTAGAAATATCGGACAACCGGGTGTTACTTTAGATAACCCTCTCTTGTGTACGGGTTAAAGCTTAGTAGATGGGATTGCTCTGCTGTCATTGCTGCCTCACTAAAAACCTCAATTACATTCACTTCTGATGCTGAATAGTAAAAAGAATTTTACCATTAATGCAAGCTGGATCATGGAAAAATACACTATGAATTAATTTTACTTGTGGAAGCTATGAGAGAAAAGCTAAAAATTTTAATGATCTATGTACATGTAATAACCTTATTTTTTCCACACCCCTAATTTTATTCAATAAACTATGTACCCCAAAATGGTGCCACTGAAAACCACAACTTGCCCTGAAACAGAAAAAGCACTCATTACATTACATAAATGGAAAAAACAAATCATGGCTCTCTGAATACGGAAGGTCCAAAATATGGTGGTCTGTAAGGAATAAAAAATTGCTTTCCTAAGTTTTCATTACTGCTCAAGAGGTTCCCTTTGTGCCTTTGTGTTACCGTATATACTCGTGTATAAGCCGACCCGTGTATAAGCCGACCCCCCTACTTTTGCCCCCAAAACCTGGGAAAACCTATTGACTCGTGTATAAGCCGAGGGTGGACCCCAGCACATACAGGCCCCCCAGCACAGGTATACAGGCCTCCCTAGTCGTAGTATACAGCAGCCTCCCCAGTGGTAGTATACAGCAGCCTCCCCAGTGGTAGTATACAGCAGCCTCCCCAGTGGTAGTATACAGGCCCCAGCGGTGTATACAGCAGCCTCCCCAGTGGTGTATACAGGCCCCAGCGGTGTATACAGCAGCCTCCCCAGTGGTGTATACAGCAGCCTCCCCAGTGGTGTATACAGCAGCCTCCCCAGTAGTGTATACAGGCCCCAGCAGTGTATACAGCAGCCTCCCCAGTGGTGTATACAGCAGCCTCCCCAGTGGTGTATACAGCAGCCTCCCCAGAGGTGTATACAGCAGCCCCACTGGTGGTATATACAGGCAGCCCCAGAGGTGTATACAGGCAGCCCCAGTGGTGGTATATACAGGCAGCCCCAGAGGTGTATACAGGCAGCCCCAGTGGTGGTATATACAGGCAGCCCCAGAGGTGTATACAGGCAGGCCCAGTGGTGGTATATACAGGCAGCCCCAGTGGTGGTATATACAGGCAGCCCCAGTGGTGTATACAGGCAGCCCCAGTGGTGGTATATACAGGCAGCCCCAAAGGTGTATACAGGCAGCCCCAGTGGTGGTATATACAGGCAGCCCCAGAGGTGGTGTATACAGGCAGCCCCAGTGGTGTATACAGGCAGCCCCAGTGGTGGTATATACAGGCAGCCCCAGAGGTGGTGTATACAGGCAGCCCCAGTGGTGTATACAGGCAGCCCCAGTGGTGGTATATACAGGCAGCCCCAGAGGTGTATACAGGCAGCCCCAGTGATGGTATATACAGGCAGCCCCAGAGGTGGTATATACAGGCAGCCCCAGAGGTGGTGTATACAGGCAGCCCCAGTGGTGGTATATACAGGCAGCCCCAGTGGTGGTATATACAGGCAGCCCCAGTGGTGGTATATACAGGCAGCCCCAGTGGTGGTGTATACAGGCAGCCTCAGAGGTGGTGTATACAGGCAGCCCCAGTGGTGTACACAGGCAGCCCCAGTGGTGGTATATACAGGCAGCCCCAGAGGTGTATACAGGCAGCCCCAGTGGTATATACAGGCAGCCCCAGAGGTGGTGTATACAGGCAGCCCCAGAGGTGGTGTATACAGGCAGCCCCAGAGGTGGTGTATACAGGCAGCCCCAGTGGTGTATACAGGCAGCCCCAGTGGTGGTATATACAGGCAGCCCCAGTGGTGGTGTATGCAGACAGCCCCAGAGGTGTATACAGGCAGACCCAAATGCTGGCACTTGCCCCCCTGCTTGTAAGGCCCCCCTACCCCCCGGCTGCTTAACTTACCATCCCTGGTATTTCAAATCGCGCCGCAGGTCCCTCCGTGCTCCCGTCCTCCCCTCGTCAGCTGCATCCGGGGTCCCCGGCCGTCGCGTAGCGATGACGTCATACGACCGGCCGGTTACATGACCCCGGATGCTACAGAGGACGGGAGCACGGAGGGACCTGCGTGCGCGATTTAAAATACTAGGGATGGTAAGATAAGCACCCGGGGGGGTCCTTACAAGCAGGGGGGCAAGTGCCAGCCTTTGGGGGATATATATATAGATATGCACTGCTTCCCCCTGCCGCTGATTGACAGGGGGAAGCAGTGCATATATAATGAGCGGCCCCACGTGATGGGGCGCTCATTCAGCAACCTCCCCCCGCCTCCTCCAGCCTCCCTAGCCCCGGACACAGCCCCCACTACCGTATTGACCCGTGTATAAGCCGAGGGGGAGACTTTTCAGCCCAATTTTTGGGCTGAAAAACTCGGCTTATACACGAGTATATACGGTATTTTATTAAAACATTATCTTTCTCTCATTATTCTGGAATTTGGCAATTATAAATACCGTATATACTCGTGTATAAGCCGAGTTTTTCAGCACAAAAATTGTGCTGAAAAGTGCCCCCCTCGGCTTATACACGAGTCAGTGACAGCATCCCCCCCCCCGTGGTAGTATACAGCAGCGCCCCCCCCCGTGCTATATACAGGCCCCCCGTTGCTGCCGCCGCACACCTGTAAAAGAAGAGCTTTCATACTTACCCTCCTGTGACCGCGCGGGTCACGTGGATGAACGCCGGGTAGAAGCAGGAAGGAGAGCGGGAGATGCACGCGCGGTCACAGGAGGGTAAGTATGAAAGCTCTTCTTTTACAGGTGTGCGGCGGCAGCAATGGGGGGGCCTGTATATAGCATGGGGGGGGGGGTGGCTGCTGTATACTACCACAGGGGGCCTGTATATACCACAGGGGGGAGGGATGCTGTATACTACCACAGGGGGCCTGTATATACCACAGGGGGGAGGGCTGCTGTATACTACCACAGGGGGCCTGTATATACCACAGGGGGAGGGCTGCTGTATACTACCACAGGGGGCCTGTATATACCACAGGGGGGAGGGCTGCTGTATACTACCACAGGGGGCCTGTATATACCACGGGGGGGGGCTGCTGTATACTACCACTGGGGAGACTGCTGTATACTACCACTGCAGAGGCTGCTGTATACTACCAATGGGGAGACTGCTGTATACTACCACTGGGGAGACTGCTGTATACTACCACTGCGGAGGCTGCTGTATACTACCAATGGGGAGACTGCTGTATACTACCACTGGGGAGGTTTTCCCAGGTTTTGGGGGCAAAACTAGGGGGGTCGGTTTATACACGGGTCGGCTTATACACGAGTATATACGGTAATTATGCTAATCCTAATTGGCCTAAAATGAAGAAAGCTTTATTCTAATGTTATGTCGGATAGTGAGGAAAACATACATATAGGGCTGGGCGATTTTGGAAAAGATCAAAATCTCGATTTTATTTAAACCTATGGACGATTTTCGATTTAAATCTCGATTTTTTTTTTTTCTATTTTTTATTTGCTTTTCTTTGATGAATAAAGAGGGGGCCCCCGTGACCCTGTGACAGAGGAGAGGAGGGTAACTGAGGGAAGCGTCCTGCTTCCCTTGGGTGTTCCCACCCCTCCTCTTGTCTGCTGCCCAGGCTCTAACCCTAGCCCTAACCCTAGCCCTAACACTGGCGCGGACACTGGCCCTGACGCGGACACGGACACTGGCCCTGACACGGACACGGACACTGGCCCTGACACGGACACTGGCCCTGACACGGACACTGGCCCTGACACGGACACTGGCCCTAACACTAACACTAGCCCTGACACTAACACTAGCCCTAACACTAACACTAGCCCTAACACTAACACTAGCCCTGACACTAACCCTAACACTAACACTAGCCCTGACACTAACCCTAACATTAGCCCTGACACTAGCCCTAACACTAACACTAGCCCTGACACTAGCCCTAACACTAGCCCTGACACTAGCCCTAACACTAGCCCTGACACTAGCCCTGACACTAGCCCTAACACTAACACTAGCCCTGACACTAACCCTAACACTAACACTAGCCCTGACACTAACCCTAACACTAGCCCTGACACTAGCCCTAACACTAACACTAGCCCTGACACTAGCCCTAACACTAGCCCTGACACTAGCCCTAACACTAGCCCTGACACTAGCCCTAACACTAGCCCTGACACTAGCCCTAACACTAGCCCTAACACTAACACTAGCCCTGACACTAGCCCTAACACTAGCCCTGACACTAGCCCTAACACTAGCCCTGACACTAGCCCTAACACTAGCCCTGACACTAGCCCTAACACTAGCCCTGACACTAGCCCTAACACTAACACTAGCCCTGACACTAGCCCTAACACTAGCCCTGACACTAGCCCTAACACTAGCCCTGACACTAGCCCTAACACTAGCCCTGACACTAGCCCTAACACTAACACTAGCCCTGACACTAGCCCTAACACTAACACTAGCCCTGACACTAGCCCTAACACTAACACTAGCCCTGACACTAGCCCACTGCTATTGTCATGAACAGCACCAACATCTCCCCCCCTCCTCACAGTGACCGGCTCCGCGGCTGGAGAGGGGGCGGGACCTATCACCAGCGGCTCCGGTCCTCACAGTGACCGGCTCCGGCTGGAGAGGGGGCGGGACCTATCACCAGCGGCTCCGGTCCTCACAGTGACCGGCTCCGGCTGGAGAGGGGGCGGGACCTATCACCAGCGGCTCCGGTCCTCACAGTGACCGGCTCCGGCTGGAGAGGGGGCGGGACCTATCACCAGCGGCTCCGGTTGGGCACTATCGGCAGTGCTGCTGCGGCTCCTGGGGAGAGGTGGGTCAAGCTGTCAGCAGTGCAGTCGCACTGCCGATAGCACCCCCCCCCCCCTTCCCCGGTCCTCACAGTGAGCGGCGGAACGTCCTGCGGGTAAACCCGAGTGCGACTCGGGATTACCGCTTCTGAAAGTGAAAGGTAACCCCGAGTCACGCTCGGGAATACGGTACCGCTAGGAAAATCGAATTACACGATTTTGAATAAAACGACAATCGTGGCCACAGCAGGGGGCGAATTAATCGAATTAATTCGATTAATCGCCCAGCCCTACATACATATGTGTCTTTTTATATAGTGTAGGTAAACTTCTGATTTCAACCATATATACGGCAGTACCAGCATCTCCTGTGATGCAATTAGTGTAGCCCCTATGTATCCAGTGATATATATCCAGCAGTCCAAGTGTCTCCTGTATGATGTATGTACAGCAGTCCCAGCATCTGCTATTTGATGTATGTTCAGGAGTCCCAGTGTCTCCTAAGTGATATAGATACTGAAGCCCCCGTGTCTCATTTGATTTTTATACAGCAGTCCCAGCATCTCCTATGTGATGTATGCACAGCAGTCCCAGTGTCTCCTATGTGATGTATATACAGCAGTTCCACTGAATTCTATGTGATGTATATAGAGCTGTCCCAGTGTCTCCTATGTGATGTATGTTTAGCAGTCCCCATGTCTCATGCGATGTATATATGGCAGTCTCAGCATCTCCTTTGGGATATATATGATTTACAAAAACTATTATTGCAAAAAGTTGACTGCACTCCAGGTCGACACAAAACCTGAAAATCAGTTGTAAGAAGTGCCTAGATCAATATCTCATAACATCACAACCACATCAAAGAGAAGCAGTTCCAGCCATCACAGTAGGGGTGAGTTAATTGTTTGACCAAATATGGTAGACATTTTTTGTAAAAAGCTTCCCCACCCCTACCTTAAATAATGAATGCAAGCGAAAGATAAAAGAGAAAATTTAAAAAAAAAAAAAGTATTATTTTTTCTATAGAATTTGATGAGTGGTGAGATACAGGTGACACTATGTTTTGGGAGTTTAAAGTATTTCTCCAGCATAAAAGAAATATGGCTGCTTTCCTTAAGAAACGGCGTGACCTTTGACCATGAGTTGGGATTGCAGCTTAGCTCTGCACACTTCAATGAATCGTAGTTTAACGCCAGATACAATGTTTAGTCAGGGGTAATGCTGTTTCTGCATGAAAGCAGTCATGTTTTTCTAAGGGCTCATGCAGATGTCTGTGTCCAATCTCGGCACACAATGCATGGACTGGTTGTGGCTCATCCGATCAATGTGAAACAGATTTAAAAATATATGATGCTGTCATGCTCTGGTCAGGAGACCTACAGCTACTCGACACATTGTGGTCAGAGATTGGACCAATTTGCATGGAAGTGTACCCAGGGCCGCACCGTCCATTGGACAGTGTGAGCCCTGAGTATCAGGCAGCAGCAGCTAGGGGGGCGGCAGTGGAGAAGGGGGCGGCGCCTGCATCACACATCAGCCTCCTGTGTGATAGGCGCTGCCGCAAGCATCACCGGTAAGATGCGCCCTCTCTCACTTACGGCTGCAGGGTGTGACTAACAGCACTCCACCCCCCGCTCCACAGTGCGAAGCTCAGGCGGCGGGGAGGCATGATGCACCCCTGAGTGTACCTGTACCCTAATCTTATAGAACCTCTTCAAGCACTAGTAAACCCTTTTCTTAGATAACCCTTTTAAGCAGTAATGAGCCCTAAACTTAGAAAACCCCTTTAAGCTCAAGTATAAGGCTGAAGATTTATAGCAACAGACCTTAGAAGGTGGAGAAGGTATCAAAATGTTTAAATTAACTATCTGTATGTGAATTCTCTCTCTCTCATAGCACAATTCCAGGTTTAAAATGTAATTTTTTATAGCAAAATGCATGAACAGATCAGGACAAAAACGCCTGCACAACTGATACAAACACAGTATTTTTTTTGCCTGCGGTGGCATGCATTTTTACATGCGTCAGCGGATTCAGATACACCCTTTTTGTCCTGTACAGAATGCAACGCTAGTGTGAAACCTGCCTAAACTGCTTTATTCAGTACACACTACAGCATGGTGGTCTTGCAAATTGATTTTAATTGAAGTTTTCACCTGGATTTATTATAGTGGCCCTTTGCACAATAAAAAGCGCTCTTCATTACTGTTTTAGATCACAATAGGAATATTCATACATTTAAACTGATATGCCAGCTCCGCGGTTCCTTGTTTATTAAGCTGTGATTCTGCCATTGATTTGAATGTTCAAAGAGATCAATAGTATGACAGCTCTATAAATAAGTCAGATGCCTTTACTGTAATAATGCTGTCTCTTCAGAGGAAAAATGTGAGGTACAACAAGAGCATTTGTTGAAGTGTCACTATTTTCTCCTTGAGGTAAACTGGGTTCACCATTTGCCAGAAATATACTTTTTACTATTGCAAATACATATTTAAGATAAATATGTGTACAGTACACCACAAAAGTGAGTATACCTCTCCCATTTTTGGAAATATTTAATTACTTCTTTTCAGGGGACAGCACTGAATATATGTAAAGTAGTCAGTCTAGAGCAGGGATCCCCAACTCCAGGCCTCAAGGGCCGCCAACAGTGCAGGCTTTCAGGATCTCCTTAGTATTGCACAGGCTTGGAATCATTACCTGTGCAGATGATCACATTAACACCTGTGCAATACTAAGGAAATCCTGAAAACATGCACTGTTGGCGGCCCTTGAGGCCTGGAATTGGGGACCTCTGGTCTACAGCTTGTACAACAGTGTAAATTTAGTGTGTCCTCTAAATAACTTAACACACAGCCATTAATGTTTAAACCGCTTGCATGGAGAGTGAGTACACCCCTAAGTGAAAATTACCAAATTGTACCCAATTAGCCATTTCCCTTCTTGATGTCATGTGACTTATTAGTGTTACATGGTCTTAGATGTGAATGGGGAGCAGGTGTGTTACATTTGAGGGTATAGTTCCTACGCTCATACTGGTCACTGGTAATTCAACATGGCACCTGGAGTGGTCGTAAGGGCTGGGGTACTAGGTGGCCGGGACAGCAGTCTTTTAGGCAGTCATTGTGGCATTGGCCCAGCCCCGTGGCCCTGACCATGCCAGTTAAGGGGAAAGTTACAGGGGATTTGTAGATGATCGTGATGCCACCTGTGGCGCCTGGTCAGGGATGCCCAGTGCTGATGTATAGGCTCCCAGGGAAGAGATGGATAGGCAGCCAATATGGAACACTCCCCACAGGCGGAGCAGGCTCCTGGGACTTGGAATAGTAGTCTATGTGGAGGTGGTAGTTATAGTGCTGTGTGCAGCAAGGAGGGTGCGAAAAGAAGCAGGAGAACACAAGGGATGCAATTCTTACCAGGTTCTTTACATGTAACTTGTTCAGTCCAGACACAGCCTGGTATTGTACTCTTCCAATTTGCAGCTTGGCTAGCCCTCAGACAATCCAGTGACACTCCGCTGAGACGCCCTTTTGTAAGCCTTTCTCTGCTGCTCTTTCTCTGCTCTGATCTTCCTCCTTCCCCTGACCTGCGCCTTCATGCTACTAGTCCCAGACAGGTGACTGCGGGCCCTGTTGAGGGACGGCTAGCAAGTCCTTCTGACTCTCTGTAACCACTGTACCTGGGAGTGTCCATGGGGTTGGCTACTACTCATGCAGACCAGTAGCCTCTGGTTTCCTGGCTTGAACATGCAGTTTCACACCAGATTGGGGCCGGTCTACTTATGCAGCTAGTTCCTCCAAGATGACCTAGAAGTTGGCTATGGACTCAGGGTTCTCCCTGGACTCAGTTCCGTGGCAACCTACCCACTGGTCCCACTCCTTCCCGGCTCCAGTGACCCCTAGAATTCCATCTTGCTCCTTCTCAGTCTCTCTCTCTACTACTCACTCTCTCACTCACTAACTTCTCCTACCTCTTAGACTACTCCTTCCTCCAGCAAGCAGATAGGGAATGCCCTCCAGAGAGGCCTCTTCCTCTCTGCATCTGCTGGCTTGGAGTTGGGAATGGTGTTGGATGTAGGAGGTGTGTGTCTCAGGTTTAAGCTCCTGTCTTACCTGAGAGCAATGGCACCACACCTGTGGGGTAGGTGCAGTACCACTGTAGCAACCAAAGTTGCAGGGGCACTACATTCACCCCCAGTTAAGTGCAGAATGTCTGCGGGCTGTAAAACAGCACAAAAGATGTTATTAGCAAGAACATACAATATTTTTCACTTGCAAGTCAACAATCAACAATTATCATCTTCCCTTTATGGGAGGCGCTTTTCTTGAATGTTACAACATCAAAAGTAGAAAAAATATCAAAAATACAAAAAATACAAAACAGCAGAAACTCCAGTCACTTCCTGCAGCGACACCAGTGCAGTGTGTCACACTACAGGGTATTGTAAGTGCGACTTGGTGGAAACCATCCCAAACTACCTTAGACTTCGTCCCTGGGCATGGCTACAGGGCTCAAAGACCATGGTCTGACCTAATTCTTCGGCCATGCCGACAGTTTTTGAGGTCAGGTGTGCAAAGGTTCGAAGTGCAAAAGGTTCGACATTGCACCCTGCTGTGTTGGTCCGAAAACCAACAAGGAGCATGTTAAGAAGTGCAACTTATTTACAGTGATTGTCCTGATCACAACATAGTCCAGTGATCAAATCGTCCATATCAATCATACTAAATGACAATTTATAAAAGGCCTAGCCGGCTAACTAAAATGTTCACTGTACCACATTATTTACACTGGGTTCTACATTTCTCACTATACAATATTTACACTATCAACAACATGTACTATTTACACTATTCTCAGTACCTAGCCAGGTTAACTACTATATACAGTATTATTTTACTATTTACATTATCTGTACTAGCAAAGGAGTTTCTTTACTGTTTTCTCTGCACCGATGGGACATTGGCAAACTGGCAGCTTCTGTCTCCTGTAAACAATTGCAACAAAACTCCAGGTTCACTGCTCCACAGGATTCCTCATCCACAGCCTGGCTGGTGAGGCGGGTGCACGACTACCCCACGCTGTCTCAGTTTTGCCTCTACCTTTGCACTTTCCAGGGCAAGCCGGGGTGGTTCAGGTTGAGTAGCTGGAGGTGGCACTGCAGGCGATGGTGCTGCCGGGGTTGACACCACATCTGGCGCTGTCGAAGGTGGTGACGCTGCAGGGACAGGCGCAGTAGGGTTTGGTGCTTTCACCGCAGCCACTACCTTTTGCACACTGAGGGCATACAACCCTCAATCAACCACATGCCGAGTGTATTCCACACACTCTCCTGGGTAGATGTCTCGGCCAGGTGATCCCTTGGGTAGGTGACCTTTCACATCCCCACAGTTCACAAAGATATTGTTCATCATGTGGGGCTCCTTGATAAAACCCCACCCTTTGTGCAAATTAAAGTAGAGGACAGAACCCCTCCTTCCCTCAGATTGTCCCATGGCCTGGGTCTTATGAGCCTTACTTTTGGCCTTCAGGTCAGTGTCTTTGAAGGCCCATCATCTAGCCTAGGTCTCCCTCTCACTGGCCTCCTCGGCTACTCGTCATCGGCGAAGGTACTCATCTTCCAGGATTACTTCCAATAGGTTCCTGAATGATGATAAAGCGGCCTTGCTGCCCTCAGGGAACACCATCATGGCATCTTCCCTTCGGACCCATTTGAAGTAGACAGCGGGGCCGGTAGCCTATTCCCTGAGGCTGCTCCACTCTCCTAGTCCAGCTTTGGGGTTTGGGTAGCCCTGCCGTGGTTGGTGATCGGAGGGGCATCAAGGTTCCCCACCAGGTTGTCTGGGGCATCAGTACCTGTTGTTGTGCATCGGGTCCGGCATCGCTCTCCTCCGGGGTCCAAAGTTTAGGGTTCTGCACTACCGGCATCCGGGCAGCCTTCTCTTTTAAGGCCCGCTGCCACTTTTCAAGCTCTACGGCTTGGAGTCTGAAGAATTGCCGGCTTAATTCCTCCACGCTCAGTGTGTCGGGTCCATTTGTGGTAACGGATCTGGCAAGATCCACAAACAGCCAGTATGCCACATCTGTGACCTCAGACTCTAGATGTTTTTCTCTATTGTCCGCCATCGCCTGCCTGCTACACCTCATGGCGACTTCTTCTTCTGCCCTTGTTTCCTGTTTGCACTCCACGCTGAGACCTTGGCCCCCACCTTTGCATGGGCGGTGCTCACTCTTGGCTCTGTAGTGCACGCCAGGGGCTGGAGCAGTTTGGCTGACGGGCAGGTCATTATGGATTACAATTAATGGAGGGGGCGGATGTGAGTTTTGGCGCCGCTGGCCGGCTTTGTCTATGATGGAAGAGCTAGACATGCCTCCTGGCCAGCACATGGTGTTAAGCTATGGCGGCCATCATTACACAGTCTTTTAAAACACAGTCTTTGCGACACAAAGGACCCGGTTAACGAGGTTTGCAAATCCTGTTTGTGATGCCAGTTTGGAGCGGTTGTAAGAGCCAGGGCCTCTGTTCCAGTCGTTGTTAATTTTTTTTACTGTAAACTATATCTATAATTTTGTATGTAACCCCTTCTCACGCACAGCACCTTGGAATTATTGGGGTTATATAAATAATAATGCCATTAACGCGGCTACCCGTGACCGAAACACCACTTACTTGCTGCCAGCCAAATAAATAAGTGGGCAGGCTTTGGTTCGAGTGGGGAGGGTTTTGTTTGCCAAACGCTGGAATTTTGCGCCCAGTAACAGTCATTAAGAAAATGGCTGGGTTAACGGCTCCTGTTATTCACAGCAGGGAGCCACTTCCGTCTTGGATCGGTTGTGAATGCCCCATAAGTAACTCCAATGTTTAACCCAAGCTGAACGTTTAGCTGCTGAGACCAATGTTGATAGCTTGAAAACACCTTTGTCAATTTTTCATGATTTTTAAAGCCACTGTGCATCTGTTGCTAGCTTGAAAATATGTGCATAAAGAAACCTTAGGATAAGTGGTGGTAAAGATGGGTTGCTCAAGGAATTTGTAATAGATCAATATCAATTAATCAAATATAACAACTGCCCATGCTGAACAAGGTTAGGATAAAACTATAAAAATTGATACGGTTGAAATATGGACTGGTCTCTGAGTAAATTGTAGAGAAAAACAAAGACAAATACAAAGCAGTTTAGTGTGTAACTATGCTCCAGCATTGCCTGGCATCAAGAGCTTTAGTGGCACCGATGATAAAGTCATTGCACATCTGCACCAACAGATGTTACTTTTTTCTTCACCAGTTGATATTAGAGAGAATGGATATGTTATCAGCACTTTTATTTATCATGGTCTCCACGGGAGTACTCCTCACTGCTAGAAATGGTGATTAATACTTACCAACTGCTTTGGCCATCACATACTCCTCCATATCCTGATAGGAATAATGTGGTCATACACTTTTGTTTGCATGAGGTAGAAAACTAGATGTGTTTGTGGTAAGAAAAATATTCTACACTCAGAATATGGAGACTTTCTAAATGGTCTGCTAAGTGGTCCTACATAGTGCTCGACTTAGCGATGAACCTCTAATTTGGAGCATGTTTCCTGATCAGTGAGAAAGTCACCTCATTGTTGCCTCTTCAGATTACATTATTGCCAAATGTGCTGTACTTTATGAGGGCCCATTTCCCTTTATCTACTAACAGCCGCTACAGCAGTTTATCTTAAGAAATGAAATTGATCCTATCTCTTGCTTATGGCAAGCTAAATTCCCAGTATTATAGCGCCTATGAAAGCTTTTATAAAGAAGTTATCCGCTGTAAGGAAGAATATAACTGGGGATTTATTCCAGGCTTATGACTAAGCTATGTATTATATAATAGCAAAAGAGCTAAGATGCATGGATCAAAATACTGCCAGGTAAGTTGTGGAAGAATTAAGGAATGTAGTAGAATAGAGTATTTAATCATATACTATTTGGAAAAATTAATTTAATACATTAATACATAAGGATAAAATTTACTGTACATAAATTACAATATATAATTGTGGAAGATTGGTAGTACAATTGTACCTGACTCTGATATGCCTCCACTTTTTTCTCAGTCTCAAGGCTGCAGATTTACAATAACACTTGACATGCCTCTGTCCTTCAGACCACAAGTTGTGTCCTTCTGCAGCCTCCAGCTCAAAAATATTTCTGCAATCTGCAGATTGTCAAAATTCAAGACATCCAAAATGCAGGTAACATGCCCTGCTCACATGCCAACCACATAATTCTAACATCATCAACCTTCATTTGGGTTTTTTTTTTTCTAATATTTCACTTTTATCAGTTGGTGTCATGTCTGTCCACACTCTGACAATGTCCAATCAGTGCTGACAGTATCAGACTGCATAAGGACACCCATTTGACACACCAATTTTGACTTTCACAATCTTAAGCTACATTCATATGGTGCACCATTACACCGTTTTTTATGTGTTCCTTAACGATCCGCTATTGCAATGAAATTGCAGTAAAATGCAGTGATGTTGGTTGTCCCAGCCAAGTCAATGCATTTCACAATTTGGCAGACACTGCACTTTTTACAGATCCATTCTTGGGCTCAACAACGGATTTGTAAAATGAATGAGCATGTCAAATATTTTTGCGTTATTCTGCTGCACTTCCACTGACCTACCTGTGCTCCCATGGTGATCTCCAGCGACACCCCCCCTTCCTGGAGGCAGCAGGACCTGTTAGAAGACCTGGAACTGCACCATGAGACTGAATGACATCACTCAGTTACATGTGCAGGGTGCTAGAGGCACCAACATTGTGGCCTCCAGTATGAGAGGACATTGCTGAAGATCACCGGGGCAGCGCAGGGAGGTTAGTAAATAGCGCAACAGCATTCACACCCACAAGGCTGTGTTTTGTGAGGATCCGTTTCTGGCGCAGTTTCTGCACCAAACACAGATCCTCACAAAACGCAGCCAAAACGCTGTGTGTGTATGTAGCCTAATTCATAAAAATCTGGAGAAATAACAGAATAATACAGAGATAAAAGATAATTGATTTAAAAGCAACCAATTATCTAATTTGTGCTGCCCTAACCTTGGACGTGTAACTAGGAGCTGAGCTGCAGAATGGTTTCAGTTATATAATTCTCTTAAATGATTGCAGCAGCACAGAGAAGAGTTGGGTAGAGGTGGCACCGGACAAGTCTTTTGTCTGGCTATGGCTCTCCAGTTATATTTTCTAACTATATTTTCTAAAAAATGCTGCAAACATGCAGCCAGTTATTGCTCCCTTTAATTTGGGAAATACAAAAATGTATCAAAAACCATAAGTTAGTAGCAGTAACAGGTACAATTCAACTATTAGCTGCAGTCTTCCACAATAAGACGGAATACTTTCTATGTTCCTACGTTATTCTAAAGTTTATCATTTGTTTTATGATCTAGTAAAAGTGTCCTACTTCTAATAGACAGTAAATCAAGCCAACTGTGTAAAACTGTCTGCTGACAAATGGAACATATGTATGGATGGCTCTTGTTAAACTCAAGGGTCTATTCGAAGGTATTAGAAACACATAAAGCAAGTATAATAAATAGCAACAAAAAACACTTCTAATAATTATGTCTATCAGAGCTGTATATACAGAATATTTTCTCTCTAATTGTCAACACTATGTATTCTCACTATATAACCCAATTTACCATGACTGTAAAACCCCCATACTTAATAAGACCCCCATACTCAATAGATAGCTGTTGACTAAACAATTTACAGCTAACTCTCTTGAGTTCCACATAAACAGAAATGATCTGCCGAGAGCTATATAAGGGAGTCCCGGAACAGACTTAACTGGCAGCAGGGTGTCTCTTAAGGAACAAAAGCATCAACTACTGGAAATCCAATGTGTCAAGTCCGTCTCTTCCCCTACATCATATGTCAGGGAAGACTGGGTAAGTGGGGAGGAATGCAAACTCATTAAATGGTCGGTTGATCCTGATAATATTGACATGTTTGGCCAACATTTGACATCTGTGTATGGGTTGGTAACATTGACTAATATCTAATAAGATTTTATTAAAGGAGAACCAAACCACAATATTGGTGGTATTTTTTTTAATCACTGTCTCTTTGTACTACATCATGCATGAAAGATAATAAAGGACACAGCTAAACAAATACAGATGAAGCAAAGCTTATCTTGAAAAAAGAAATCACCATCATGATAACTTCTCAAATTAGCACTCAAATTTTAGAGCCATGCTATCACAGTGCTATATTATCTGCATAAAAGGGAATGTGTCAGTAGATTTTTGTTATGTAATCGACTTTTGCATGACAAATCAACTGTCCATTATGAACACCTTCTTCCAATATCACAAAGTGAGACTCTACACATGGGCATCACCGAATGGGGCCTATAAGAATCAGATTGAATACATATTTGTTCGCCAAGGATAAAAGCCGCCAATCATTACTGAAAAATCAAGGCCAGGAGCTGACTATGGAACTAATCATGAACTTTTGACAGCAAATATTAGAGTCAGGCTGTGCAAACAGACAAGACAACAGATCATTCCAATTTTGATTTCACCAACATAACTGATTTTTTTGGAATGGTCTGCACAGCCGATTTAAATCACTGGACACAGATGAAAGTAAGCCTGAGGAATTATAGACCAATACAAAGACTATCATTACCAAAGAAACCAGAAAGACCATAAACAAGAGGCAGAAGAGAGCCACGCAGCGATGGTTAACAGAGGAAACCCTAAAGAACATCAAAGAAAGTCGAATGGCAAAAGTAAAAGGCAACAAGCAGAATACAGACAACATCAGTAAAAGACTAAAGAGAGTCATTTGAGCAGACAAAGAACTTTATTACCAGAAGATGTAGAGAGATAGAAAATAAACATCTGAAGGGCAAGACTTAAGGGGGTGTCACACGCGTCAATGTCGTCAGCGATCTGATCGCTGACGACATTGACGGCTGATTGCTGGTGAGCTGTCACACAGACAGACTCACCAGCGATCAATTGACCAGTGACATCATGGAAACGATTTAAATATCGTTTCCACGATGTCCTGCTCCCGCTGCCAGCCTGCTGGAAGCGGGAGCAGCCTGGTCTCCAAGGTACACTGCGGGTAACTAGGCAGCGCGCGCTGCCTAGATACCCGACGTGTACCTTAGTTACCAGCCTCCTCTGCTCACCCAGTGAGCGGAGGAGGCTGGTAACTAAGGTACACAGTCGGGTATCTAGGCAGCGCGCGCTGCCTAGATACCCGACGTGTACCTTAGTTACCAGCCTCCTCCGCTCACACGGTGAGCGGAGGAGGCTGGTAACTAAGGTACACGTCGGGTATCTAGGCAGCGCGCGCTGCCTAGTTACCCGCAGTGTACCTTGGAGACCAGCTCCCAGCGCTTGTGACAGGCGCTGGGAGCTGGAATATCGCTCGCTCCCGGTGTCACACGCAGCGATGCTGCGTGTCCACCGGGCGACAATCGCCAGGTTTCAGAGCTGGTTCTGAAACCTGGCGATCATCAACCAGCGATTTATCGCTGGTTGATGCAGTATGTCACACGCGTCAATATCGCTGCAACGTCACGTGCAGTCGATATCGTGCAGGCGATATTGACGCGTGTGACACCCCCTTAAGAAGGCATACGAAAAGATCAAAGAGATACGACGAAAGCTTCAACCAAGAGTGAGAAGGCTGAAAGGTGCTAATAGGAACAAATTAACTGAGCCAGAACTGATCAAGGTAAGATGGAAAGAATACAAGTAGCATTTCTACAAAAATGAGTCATTGATATGGGAAGAAACTCAGACTGGACATGATACTGAACATCTTGGAAGAAGAACTCTTTTTGCAACAAAGCTTCTGTCAAAAAACAAATTGTCTGGATGTAACAATATTCCAGTAGAGCTAATAAAGTTTTCTGAAGCAGCAGAAAAAAATCATCACATACCTGTGCTAACAGCTATGGACTACTGGTACATGGACCAAGGACTGGACAAGATCAGTGTTATTCCTATTCCGAAGAAGGGGAATGCTCCTAAATGTGGAAACTATCGGAGTATTGTGCTCATACTTCATTCCAGCAAAATACTGCTGAAGATCTTACAAAGATGGCTACAGATTACTTTGACAAAGAGCTACCAGAGGAACAAGTAGGCTTCAGAAAAAGCAGGGAACAAGAGATGTAATTGCTAAACTGAGATTGATAATGGAAATGGCTAAAGTATACAACAAGATGCTCTATTTTTGCTTCATCGACTACAGCAAAGACTTATACTGTGGTAATCACCAGAAACTGTGGAGAACCATGAGGGATATGGGTCTGCCAAACCATCTGATGAGCCTCATTAGGAACCTTTACATCAACCAAGAATCAAGTCTGAATAAAATATGGTGACAAAGCATTGTTCAAAGTATAGCAAGACATCAGACAAAGTTGCATCCTGTCGTCATTTCTCTTCAATCTATATTTAGAAGCTATTTTCAGGAAAACTGAACTTGCAGAAAAAGAAGAAGGAATCAAAATTGGTGGAAGAATCATCAACAATCTACGATATGCAGATGATACAACAATGATAGCAACAAACGTAGGTGTTATGAAGGACTTAATACAAATTGTCAAGATGGAATGCTGAAAACATGGGACTGCTACTCAAAATAAAGAAGACAAAGATTTTAACTACTACCAGGTATGACAAGGATACATTTGAGATAGACGGCGATGAACTGGAAGTGGTAAAGGACGTCAACCTACTCAGATCAATGAACACTCAAGATGCAATGCAGACACCGGAAGTCAATGTGAGAATAGCTATGGGAAAATTCACAATGAAGTCATTGTACAAGAACTTCAAATCAAGGAATATTTCACTGGCGATGAAGACACAGCTCATATCTAGTCTGGTCTTTTCTGTAGTAACGTACGCAAGTGAAACATGGACAATAAAGAAACAAGACAGAAGAAGAATCAACGCCTTCGAAATGTGGTGCTGGAGAAGGATATTAAATATATCAATACCATGGACAGCAACAAAAGCAAACAAATCCATTTTGGAACAGTTCAAGCATCACCAAGCTACAACTTGCCTATTTTGGACACATCATACGAAGAGAAGGAAATTATGGTAGGGAGAATAGAATTTACAAGGCAAAGAGGGAGACCAGCATCCCAATGGCTTGACGCTGTCAAGATAATGGTGGAGAAGACCCTGGTGGACCTATCTAGGCTCGCACAAAATCGATCTTCCTACAGAGCGTTTATCCATCAAGTCGACATGGCTCAAGATCGAGCGTCGATGTGTTGCTGTGACAGTCAGAACAGAACCTATGTCATTGTCATGAGTCACTTCTGTGGACGTCCCCAAGCACAGGCACCCAGGGAAGTGATCATTGGTGATGTGCAGAGCCATGGATCAGCACGGCTCTGTACAGCACCAGCGATTAGACTGTGCAGTGCTGAGTTGCCCTAAAGGGGCCATGAAAAGCAATGTAAAAGTTGGGAATAAAGTTTTTTAAACTATGAAAAATAAAAAATATAAAATAAACTGTAAAAAAAATACACATATTTGGCATCACCACATTCAGAAATCAGCCTGAGCTATCAAAATATAAAATCAATTCATCTAATATGTAAACTGCATAACGGAAAAAAAAGTAAAACGTCAAAATTACATTTTTTGGTCACTGCAACATTGCAATAAAATGCAATAACAGGCGATCAAAACATTACATCTACTACCTAAAAATGGTATACTTAAATACGTCAGCTCAAGACACAATAAATAAGCCACCACACAGCCCCAGATCCTGAAAAATAAGAATGCTATGGGTCATGGAAAATGATGCCAAATGCACAATTTTTTTTTTACAAACTTCTGATTTTTTTCACCACTTAGATAAAAGTAAAAGTACACAGGTTTGGCATCAATGAACTTGTACGACATGAGGTATCATACAGAAAAGTCGGTTTTACTACATAGAGAACACAATAAAAAAAAACCCAAAAAAGCTGTGAAATTAACTCTTTTGCAATTTCACCGCACTTGGAATATTTTTCCCATTTTACAGTACACTATATGGTAAAATAAATGATGTCCTTCAAAACTCAGCCCAGGAAGCAGGACTCTCAAGTTATCCTGGTGAGATTGGAGAATATTTGCAAATACTGTTCCATGGACTGTTTAAGTCTTTGTCTGTCCATTACTCTGGGGGTGATAAGCTAAGGAGAAGTCCAGGGAAAATTTTAAGATTTTGCAGAGGATTAGTCCTCTACTTAAGCATGCTAGTTCCTCTATCCAGTGTAAATCGTACACTTGTTGCTGCCTGTGTAAAACTGATCTCTCGGTGCTCTGTGCCTGACCCAGCCTGACTTCATTCCCTTCCCTGGACTTTGACTATTTGCCTGTGACCTGACTACTCTTTTGCCTGCTCCCTGTAAACTGTCTGGTCTTTCTAGTTCTCATGACCCCGGTTTGTGAATTAGAATTCAGCTCTGATTAATCCTTGTTGTACTGCGCCATTTCCTGGACCTGACCTTGGAACGTTTGACCTCCCTTTACTTATCTGGTAAGTAATACTATAATGTCATTACTAATTGTAATTGTAGTCTTATCTCTTTACTGCGTCACACCCCTGAAGGTTTTAAGCATCTCTATTAAAACATTTAAACTGGTCCTTTTCTCTTGGTCAGCACTGATCATTTTACTTTCACTTTAGTGGTATGATAGGTCAAGGTTATTAGAGGACTGAGGGGTCTGCAATACCAAGACAGGTTATTAAACTTGGGGTTATTTAGCTTGGCTAGGGCTTAGGGGTGATCTTATAATAATGTAAAAATATATGAGGGGACAGTACAGAGAACTTTTTAATGATCTTTTACTCTTAGGCCTGAGACGGGACAAGGGGGCATCCTCTACGTTGGAGGAAAGAAGGTTTAATCATAATCACAGACGTGGATTCTTTACTGTAAGAGCAGTGACACTATGGAACTCTCTGCCACATGATGTTGTAATGAGTGATCACTACTAACATTTAAGAAGGGCCAGATGCCTTTCTTGAAAACTATAATATTACCAGTTATATATGCTAGATTCCTTTGATAGGGCGTTGATCCAGGGAATTATTCTGATTGCCATATCTGGAGTCAGGAAGGAATTTTTTCCCCCAATGTGGAGCTTAGTGTTGCCACATGGTTTTTTTTTTTCCTTCCTCTGGATCAACATGTTAGGCTATGGGTTGAACTAGATGGACTTAGGTCTTCCTTCAACCTTAAAAACTATGTTACTATGTTACTATGATAGGTAAGCGTTTAGCTAAGTGTTTCTCTGGTTGTACTCTGTCTCTGGTTTAGTTGTTCTCTGGTCATTTTGCCCTGTATTATTTGTTCTTTCCTACTGGTTTATTTGTTAGGTGTGTTTGCTGAAATGTTTGTTTTTTTCTGTGTGCCAATTTTTCCCGCACCAACTGTGGGTTCCTTCGTGGAGTTGCCCAGCCATCTGTGGGACCGCTTGTGCCAATTGTGTCTGGCATACTGCTGTTACTGGCTCACAGTCCAGTAATCTCATCACTACTCTAGTGCTACATTAAAATGGTGGTAGAGAGAATGCAGGAGTCTGAGGCAGTGCATCCAAATCGCTGAGAGGTTTTCCATATTTCCATAGCCTGGACAGTTCACATTGGTTGACAGCCAATTGTACTACAAAACAAGGTAATTCATCCTTATCTCAATGTAACAGTGTTGTTGCTTTGGTGAGGATTTAGCACCCATGGACATGGTATTTTGTTAGGATCACTTGGTGAGGTGGATCCTCCAACCCCAAGTCTGAGTGGACACACAAACAAAGTTCAATAAAAACCCCAACACCAGAAGTATCTGAAACTCAGAACCACATAGGTATACTTGATTCTTTTTCTAACGCTCTCTCTCTAACTATCACAATCCCCATCTATTACATACTACCATTAACCGTAGACATGTTTCATCCATTAAACAAATCAGGGCAACTACCTATCAGGAAACTGTAAGGACCCTCTTTACCTTGCTCCTTAGCATACGGGGTGTGCTATAAACAAGGGTATTTCCTACCTTTCTTACTTTCTCAACTTTCCCTTTTACCATCTTTTCTGTAGCACACACGACATAGCCTGCACTTCACAGACGTCACGGCACTGTTTGCTAATGGATATTTGTCTTTAATCACAGAACCAACACAAGTCCCCAGAGACTCAAAATTGACATCTCACTCTTGATATCATGTTGCACAAGAACGATCCGGGTACGATAACTTAGTTTATCTTTGTTGTTATATCCCATTTCATGACTAAAATGAGAAAGTCTTTGATTTTGTATTATGTATTTAATACTCTGATTATTACATATTTATGTTGTTTTCTCTGTTCTGTTATATAATATATATCCCCTGATGAAGACTCCAATGTAAGGGTCCAAACTTTGGGAATTGATCACTGTTTCTTGTGGCAACAATAAATTACTTTTGCTTATAAACAATCTCCTTTGTTTTCCCCTTTTATGGCGTGTGCCAGTTGTACAACAGTGAGTGGACACACAGGCACGAGCATTAATGCAGCAGATGGGTGAGGTACACAGGACACCTATAGATGAGGTACTGGAGACTGCAGGCAGATAGGAGACATCCTAAAGACTGCTGGATGCATATGGCAGGCAGAGGTCCGGAAGACAACAGACAGGTGGGTGGATAATAGAAACCACTGGCATGCATGCGATATCGTGGAGACTGGTGGGTGCATTTTTGTAAACCGCTGGCAGGGAAGAAGACCTCAGACAGGTGAGTGCAATATTGGAAACCGATGGCAGGCAGGAGAAGTCTTGAAGACCAAAGACATGTGGGTAGGGATGAGCGAACATCATGTATATCCCCGTGTTCGAGATTGGGGCTGTCCTGTGGAAACAAGGAAAGGGTTGTTATACTTACTGGTCCGCGTTATTCGTTCCCGATGTGTGGTGGCGCAGCATCACTTCCGGGTTGCCGGGGAAATCCTCATTTAACTGGCTCCAACAGCCAATCAAATGTGGGCAAAACATAAGGGGCAGACCGGAAGTGATGCGGCACGCATCACACCATGAAGCCAGAACGTGGACCCGGTAAGTATATCAGCTGAATTAACGCAGTATTAGCCCTTTCATTGCTTTCAAACGGCGGCCCCGATCCCAAACACGGGGATATACATGATGTTCATCCATCCCTACAGGTGGGTGCAATATTAATGTAATGCTCGTCAAGTTGAGCATCCAGGAGTGGACCCAATGGGCCATGGCACACAGAAAACAGAGGGGCTTGACTATGGTTTCTCAACAGGTTTTCTCCATGGTCTATAAAGGTAAGGGTGTTATGCTGCAGCTACAAACCAGGTGACACTCAGGAGGACTGGTGCTGCGACAGCTGGGCGCAGGAGTAGGAACACAGACATACAGAGTCTCTGGATAGGTGCAGCCTAGACAGCCGATGCTGGCAGGTGGTGAAGCACAGTGGATCTTAGGCAGGTGCATCAGGTATTTGGTGGCTTGGCAGGTGCTGATTTGCATATGGCAGCACAGCGGGTACAGGTATGTGCAGGCTGGTATACAGAGACACAGCAGATGCAAGTAGGTGCAGGCTGGTATATGGCAGCACAGCAGGTGGAGACAGGGTACTAGAACGGAGACACAGGTTAGGGGATAAGGAATAGCGAACATAAGCACAGGACATGATGCAGTGAAAGGGACCTGAAAACTAGCAACATCTCACTAGGGTATAGACCGCATTGCTCAGGCACTACCCATAGGGGAAGGTGCCTTTAATACACTGTGCTTCTTAGCCATAGGTTCATTTCTGGGTGATGCATCCTGACCCTTTAAGAAAAGGGGGCATCTCATACACAACCTAAGCACACACCCGAAAGGCCTGCAATGCTGATGCAGGCCTTCAGGGTGGGATGCAGATGCCAGAGAGCGGACCCTCACTGCGGGAATGCTGTAATGATAAGTATGACATGGCCATCAGAGTACCTGCTGCGGAGATGCTGATGTCACAGTGAGAACTACAATTAGAAACCATTGGTAGGGAGGTACTGAGCACTTTCAGAAGCAACTGAGAATCTTAGAACACTGAAGTTTTAATAGCAAGACACAGATGTGTATCTTGGTGAGCTCTATGTAAGCCTGGAAGGATAATTACATGTGATCTCACCAGTCTGCGAAGCCAGACATGGAGCACAATAGTCTAGTGCACTGGGTTGAGGAAAGTGTAGGATGGAGCCAAGGCAGGTGCACAACAGCGACTATTACATAATGTGTTCAGCTCAATATGAAAAATGTTGTGAAAGGTTCTTCAGTTTAATCAGGCAATGTGCTTAGTTTATACTGTCAGTTTGGGCTCCATGAAATATGCAAAAGACCAGATGATGTTTAATCGTATCTAAGTGTGACCTTGTTTTACTCTAACATTGATTCCCAATATTATCAAAATTCTTCTTTGCTTTTTGTGAATTTTTATTATCCTTTTTACTTACCATAGTTTTCTTTTAGGCTGGTTTCACATTGTGATTTTTTCCTGTCCATGGGGATCCTACTTTTTGCAGTACCCCATGGAGAGGAAAAGTATCACATCGGAGGTGAGCTCCAAATGCCATTTCTGTGTCCGGGTCCGCGATTTTCACAGATCCGGACACAAAAAGCTGGAGCCTGCAAAGTGCAGGCAAGCTGGGCACTTTCACTCCCGCAATGTATAATATATACATTTCGGGAGTGAATTTACCGTATATACTCGTGTATAAGCCGACCCGTGTATAAGCCGACCCCCTACTTTTGCCCCCAAAACCTGGGAAAACCTATTGACTCGCGTATAAGCCGAGGGTGGACCCCAGCACAGGTATACAGCCCCCAGAATTGTGGTATACAGCAGCCCCCAGCACAGGTGTATACAGCAGCCCCCAGCACAGGTGTATACAGCAGCCCCCAGCACAGGTGTATACAGCAGCCCCCAGCACAGGTGTATACAGCAGCCCCCAGCACAGGTGTATACAGCAGCCCCCAGCAGTGTGATATACAGGGCCCCTCAGCAGTGGTATACAGGGCCCCTCAGCAGCGGTATACATGGTCCCCGACGGCCCCCGGCAGTGGTATACAGCCCCCCCGCCTAGTACCGGGCCCCCATGCTGCGGCACAGCATACAGTAGCTCATACATTACCAGCGCGCGCTTCCTCCATCTCCCGCCCGGCTCGTTGCTGTAGTGTCATGTGACTAGCGGACGCGCCAGTCACATGACACTACAGGAAGATGCCGGCTGGGACATGGAGGAGCCGCGCGCTGCAGGGAGAGATGGTAGTGTATGAACTACTGTATGCTGTGCCGCAGCATGGGGGCCCGATACTAGGCGGGGGGGCTGTATACCACTGCCGGGGGCCGCCAGGGGCTGTGTCCGGCAATATGCACTGCATCCCCTTGCCGGGGATGGACAGGGGGATGCGTGCATATCAATGAGGCGGGCCCACGTGACCGCGCAGTGTCACTGCAGCCCCCTCCTGCCTCCTCCTGCCCCCAGTCAGAGCCCCCGTCCCCGTCACACTCAGCACACACTATGTATATACTCGTGTATAAGCCGAGGGGGGACTTTTCAGCCCAATTTTTGGGCTGAAAAAGTCGGCTTATACACGAGTATATACGGTAAGTAAAAGCAAGTGTTAAAAATAAAAAATATATACGCCCACCTCTCCAGCGAGTCCCCAGATGCACACCATCTAGCTCCCGAGGGTTCAAAGACCTGGGAAGGCGGGGCTACCCGATCAGCTGATCAGTCACATGACCGCAGTTATCACAGTAACAGGTCATGTGACTGATTAGCTGATCGGTTAGCCCCACCCAGCTAGGTCCTAAAACCTTGGAAGATAGATGCCGACATCCGGAGAAGTGAGCATATATATTTTTTATTTTTAAAGGCCCAGTTACACACACAGATAATTGTGCAGAGATTGTTCGCAAATCTCTGGTTGCAGTGAAATCATGAACACATTGTTCCATTTTGTGGCCGTATACAAATGGAACAATGTGTCCATGATTTCACTGCAACCAGAGATCTGCGAACAATCACTGCACAATTATCTGTGTGTGTAACTGGGCCTTTACACTTGCTTTTACTTAATTTCACTTCTGCAATGTATGTATTGTGAGGTAGCAACCGGGGAACCCGCTTGCAAAACGACAACAAACACGTGTTTATAAGTTTAACCAATGTCTACCCGTTTATTTTCACATATTAATAACATAACCCGGGTAGCATGTTTGACACATATCACATTGATTAAAAACACCATACATAAACACATCATACATTTACATATAACATTACATAATACATATATTGCACATAACGCTTATAGTAACCCGGGACCTGTAACCATCTCTCTGTCCCCATTGGAGCTCTATTAACAGCTCCCGTGGTGGCTACGGCCTCTGGCCTATATACATTTCACATACATTTAACATCAAGTACCATATCAACGGGCCCTATGGGTCCCAATGGCGGAACCAGCCGCCTGGCTCTATTTCCCCAGCTTCATACTACCCCGGAATCAGGACTCCAGCCTGACCGGGTTCTTACATACCATATGTGATCCATCCTATAAGCCACTATGGACCACACACGTCCTTTCACTCGCTCACAGCCCATCATACACATCCATGGACTGTGGCTCCTCTAGGCTCAGAACAGGGATTGGCAAACCCTAGTAACCTGTGGGGTGAACCACCCGTTACCCAGTACGGGAGCCCTTCTAACCCCTGCTTCTGACCTCTCGTACACACATTCCGGTTCATCAGGTCCTTTAACTGAGTACTCCGACTCGGACCCAAAGGCGGTCTATGCCCGCCTGGCACACTCCATAAAATCGCCTCCCGAAGGGCTACATTCAATCGCCTCCCGAAGGGCTACATTCAATCGCCTCCCGAAGGGCTACATACAATCCGGTTCATCAGGTCCTTTAACTGAGCGCTCTGACTCGGACCCAAAGGCGGTCTATGCCCGCCTGGCACACTCCATAAAATCGCCTCCCGAAGGGCTACATTCAATCGCCTCCCGAAGGGCTACATTCAATCGCCTCCCGAAGGGCTACATACAATCCGGTTCATCAGGTCCTTTAACTGAGCCTAATGGCGGCTACACTCGCCTAGCATGATTTACACACCCAAGGTGCACAGTTCACACAATCATTCAGGAACTGCTTTTCTTACCGGGCACGGATCCGGGTCTCGCTACCTGTGTCACAGGTTCCACCAGGCATCCCCACGGGCCCCTTACCGGACGTGTGGTGAACCACGCCCGGACCAGCGTCCACGGGTCAACCACGGCTTCCCCCTCCAGGTGCTGTCACAACCACGGACCTTGGCACCGGCCTGGAGCTAGCATGCTCCCGTCATTCACACAGAGTCTCTGGACTACTCTGCACTTGGCTGGTCTAAGCTTCCATCTGAATCTGAATCTGAATGAATCAATCACTCAGTTGGCTGCCTCTTATCATGCCAGCCACTCCCACATGGACACACCCCCTTAGCTGCCGGTAATCAGCCTTTCACACAGCTCAGGTTAACTCCCTGTGTTCCGGGTTGCCAGCACTCAGCCCTTATTCCTTAGGGACTCCTCGATCTCATCCCACTCTCACTGCCACTCATTAGTAACATGAAACCTTGTGTTCACAGTTGGTTCACACAGCATTATCAGTCAAACCGGCCAGTGTGCACAGGATCATACCTTGATCCTGCATGTGACGCGCCCCGGCCATGAGGACCATACCGCAGTGCCTCACAGTATATACATTGCGGAAGTGAAATTAGATGGTAAAGAGCAGTTTTAGTGTAATGAGCATGCTCAATACACTAAAATCCGGTCCGAGAAATGATCAGCTGTTTTCTCGGACCCGTGCTGCATAGGCCCCCATGTTAATGGCCATGGATCAGGTCGGATCCTATTCGTTCCGATTTGGTCCGCTGTGCCCAAAATCAGAGCAGTCTCCGATTTTGGGTACAGCAAAAAAGGACACAATCGGATATGACACAAATTGGATGGCAATTAGGCCAAATCTCCGATCCGACCCGTTACCCATAGAGATACATGGGGGCCAAATCGGATCCTTGGCTGTCCATTTTACAACGGACAGCCACGGATCCCAGAAAACCACAATGGTTTGGAACCATTTTGCAATTTATTCTCTGAATAGTATTTCATATTTGAATTTAAACTATCTATTAAAGGACTTATTTAGGAAGTTACCGTATTTCTCAGACTAAAAAAATACTTTTTCTTCCCCAAATTTGGGAGGAAAGTAGGTAGTGCCTCTTGTTGTCTGGATCTACCTGACTCTCTGTGGACGCAGAGGAGTTATGCAGGTGACAGGAGGCAGGAGCAGGGTTGCCGCTGCAACAAGTTGAAAAATGGGGCGAACACGTGTCCATCATTAAAGAAAATTAACATTTACTGCTCCCTGCAGTGGCTGAGCCGATCATGTGTGTTCGCTAGTAATAAAAATTAATATTCACTGCTCCACATGTGTGGCACCCCTGCGGGGGATTGCCACAGGATCCACCGGTGCAAGGAGGGAGTTACACCTTGGTTCGCACAGCACACCACACCTTCCACCCCAGACCTAAAGGGGGAGCTCTACTGGCTGCATTAAGGAGATAGTCAGTCCCAAGAGTCAGTCCCAAGAGTGAGTCGCAGGAGAGAGTCGGAGGAGTGAGGAGCTGGTCGCTGGGAAGGATCCAGGACCAGGACCAGGGACCACTGACCGCTGTGTTGCACTCTAGGGAAAGGGTCGGAGGCCAGTGGAGGAAGCAGGGAATCAAGAAAGGGAAGCCGTTAAGATAGCCCTATAGTACACCAGGACACTGGAGTCTGACACTGCCAGCAATTATTGCAACACCAAAAGCCCGGAAGACTCAGGAGAAGTTCATCCCTGAAGCAAGTTAAGTAAGAGACGCTAAAACTGACCAAGTACAGGACCAGGGGCCATAGGAGAAACAGGGACCCCGCAGAAGGACCTCATAGTCAGTTTAGAGCAAAGCCCTGAGAGGGAGAAGGAGCATGGGGTTCGAGCACAGGCAGGACTCATCCGAAACCACAGAGGAGGCCTCACAATTTTCTAAAGTGGAAGTCCCAAGCTGCACCAGGGACCTGGGTATTTCTCTGGACTGTACCTGTTACCTTGTCACCAGTAAAAGGTACGAAACAATGATCACCGTGTGTGCCTATTTAACCACCGCAATTAATCGCCTTGTCTGCAGAGACACGACTACTACTCCCCTCATCCATCCCCGCTGCCCAGAGGTAAAGCTCCACCTGTAGGGAGCTGTACCACACTCTGCTGCACCCACCATCACCTCAGTGGCCGGCTGCAGCGCTGGTATACCCGTTACCAGGTACCATAGGTGGCGTCATGTTACCAATTCCCTTATCCCTCACCATTTCCCGCCATTGAGGGTCCAGGGCATGTGACCGGGGACCGACCAGCCGTGATTCCCCATCAAAGCCACCATCAGCCCCGGTACTCGAGTACCCCCTACCCTGTCAACCGCCTCAATTCTGGCGTCACGAACAGGATCCCGTGCCCGGTAAAACTGGATACTGTGTGCCAAGAACTGAACTTTATTAACTGTTTCTGAACTGTGAAACCGAGCCGCCATTACATCCTCTCACAAATTACACCTGCGTCACCACAGTGAGAGAAAAGAGCGGGAAGATAAGCCCCACCCCTCCGCTCTGTCGAGGAGTGATGAAGAGTAGTGGTGGGCTCCGGAAAGGCCCGAAGAACTCGCTTATAGGACTCTCGTGGTGGCCGAGCCTACGAATGTAAAAGAGACTATGGGCTGGCCCTGGGGCGTGCCTCGGCCCCTCAGCATATATGGGCCATCCAAGAGGCGCCAAAAAGTCTCCCCGCCCCCCCTTGCTATCAAACAACTTAGGGGGCGGGTCGAGGGTCAGCCCACACCAGTTCAGGACAATGAAAACTGAGCAGGATGCGGCCGGAAGCCAAAACAAGATACCTGGTCAGGCTCCGGACCAGTTACCTGTAACCGGCTGTAAGGCAATGGCAGTCCCCATTGCTGAGACCCTGGAACCCATTGCCATACTATTTGTGGAGCCCGGAGAGGAGGATATCATCGTAGTGGAGGAACTCATCCAGTTCCCAGTGGAGCCCGAGCTGACAGAGGAGAAGCCGATTACAAGTGAGAGTGGCCAGGTCAGTGTCGGGGAGGAGGAGAATCTGGAGGAGGAAGGAGCCGTCGGTGGTACAGAGGAGGCCGGGCCCCGCGAGCAATGGAGGGTCGCGGTACCAGCGTTACTTGCTAAAGCTGGAGAGAGGAGAACGGCGCTACATGCAGCTGACGACAAACATCTTCCCCAGGGCCACCCGGACCGGGACCTGTATCATGGGGATGTAATAACTTATGAGCGCCATGCAGGTCTCCGCGGGTGGTTCACAATCCGGGTTAGCAAAGTTGATGAGTGAAGAGTCTAACCTGGCATTGCACTGCAAAAATGTGAATAGTTGTTTTATATGCCCTTTTTCATGCTTTTCCTTGCAGTACATAGACATAAATGTATGCAGGTGTACCTGTTTTCTCCTGTCTTAAACCCTGAACATTAATCAGAGACTTCTTACCCAGTCCCCGTTAGGCCGATGTGGACTAAAAAGTTATTATTGTGTGCTAGTATATGAAACGGGTGTAGAGGAGGAAAAATCCGGTACACAATAGTAAAGAGGGTAGAAAGGGCGTAAGTAGCTGTGCAGGGAAAGTAAAATCTTTGCCAACCCGGTGACCCCAGGGCCGGGAAGCCTACAGTACTTATAGCCAAAAGAGACCCCTGCAGTACCAAGGATTCCTATGCCGTAGCACCACTGGTTAATGTTTGTGTGTATTGTGATTTTAACAGCCTACAGAGACTTTTACTTGCTGGACTGTTAGCAACGTTTTAAGAAATGCACCTCCCGGACGGGAAGAATCCAAGAATACCTGTTGTTATTAAAAATTTCATTGTTTGTTTTGCATATGGAAAAATGTTTCAGTCCCGGAGGACTGTATTTAACTAGGGGGGAATGTGGCACCCCTGCGGGGGTTGCCATGGGATCCACCGATGCAAGAAGGGAGTTACACCTTGATTCGCACAGCACACCACACCTTCCACCCCAGACCTGAAGGGGAGCTCTACTGGCTGCCTTAAGCCAGTTCCCCTTTAAAACATCCAGGCTTGAGGGGAGGAGTTAGTCAGTCCCAAGAGTCAGTCCCAAGAGTGAGTCGCAGAAGAGAATCGGAGGAGTGAGGAGATGGTCGCTGGGAAGGATCCAGGCCCAGCACCAGGGACCACTGACTACTGTGTTACACTCTAGGGAAAGGGTCGGAGTCCAGTGGAGGAAGCAGGGAATCAAGAAAGGGAACCAGTTAAGGTAGCCCTATAGTACACCCGGACACCGGTGTCTGACGCTGCTAGCATTTATTGCAAGACCAAAAGCCCGGAAGACTCAGGAGGAGTTCATCCCTGAAGCAAGTTAAGTAAGAGACGCTAAAACTGACCAAGTACAGGACCAGGGGCCATAGGAGAAACAGGGACCCCGCAGAAGGACCTCCGCCTGTGGAGAGCTGTACCACACTCTGCTGCACCCACCATCATCTCAGTAGCCGGCTGCAGCGCTGGTATACCCATTACCAGGTACCATAAGTGGCGTCAGTTTTACCAATTCTCTTATCCCCACTATTCCACGCCATTGAGGGTCCAGGGCACGGGATCGGGGATTCCCCATCAAAGCCGCCATCAACCCCGGTACCCGAGTACCCCCTACCCTGTCGACCACCTCACATGCCCATAATCACCTCATTGCACTGAAGATGATGCCGAGAGGTGGGAGGGATTACAGGCGTTGGGATAAGGGAGTATTCGTTTTAGATTAGGCGACAGCTGATGTCAGGGGCGCATGGCAGTGACATCATGTGCTGTCTGTTGCTTACACGCTGAAGTTAGTTGCCAGCATCAGAAACAGACTGTGACGACCATCCACTACGAGGCTGAGCTGCTGGTAAGGCAGCACCCCAAGAAACCCCGAGACTCTTTACCCCTATGCAGGGATCTAGAATTACAGCGGAGCCCAGGAGGCCTATGAGCAGTGGACCGAAGCAGGAAGGTCGCCAGGAAGGGAATATAAAATAGGACCCGAAAGCATAGTCAGGAGTCAGGGTCAAAACCAGGAGGGCAGCTAAGGTACAAAATCGTCAGGCAGTAGACGGCTCAATAATCCAGGCAAAGGTCAGAGTAAAAAAAAATGGGAGGGAAGCAAAGGTACAAGTTGTCAGGCTATAGAAGGGTCAAAAATCCAGGCAAAAGATCAGAGTCAAAATACAAACACACACTAGATCGCTGGGGAAACCAAGACTATATCTGGCGGCCTGCAGGACAGGTTCCAAGGTATTTGAAGGGCGCGGTTTCCTCTCAAAGGCTGGAGGTCACAGCCTGATAACATCATCCGGACTGCCCCTAGAACCAGGCCAGATGATGATGCATGACTGGTACCAACCACCCCACTTCTGATAGAAGAGCGAAGCCTGCGCCTACCAGACGCCTCTGCAGGAACCTCTCTTCTGGTACCAGCATCACCCACAGGAGAAACACGGCAATGCCCAGCGACAGAGGTAGGTGTCAAAGGAGCAAGTCCATATGAGGACCCGGCCCTCCTATCACCGGCACCGCCAGCCAAAGGAACCCAGTGCCTCCTAGTGGCCGGGGCAGGAACGCCAGCCACCGAGTCGAACGGCAATGTGGCACAGACGCTATTCATTGAAGGATTGGAGGGAAGGTAAGTAAAATCATTTTTCTGTGGGTAAAAAAACTGGAATAATGGGAGGCATATATACCAGGATGGACCCATGAAGGAGGACATATATACCAGGTAGGTGGGTATATATACCAGGATGGGAGATATATATACGAGGGTGACCAGGATACGGAACATTTATACCAGGATGGAGGACATTTATACTAGAATGTGGCACATATCAATGAGGATGGGCCAGATATGCGAGGGTTGGGGACATATATAACAGAATTGAAAACATATACACCAGGATGAAGGACATATACCAGGAAGGGGATGTGGAATATACATACCTGAAAGGAGCCTGGGAGGGGAGACATTAGCACGGAATTAAGGGATAGTACCCTCATAACAGCATCAGCAACAGATCCCCTTCACAACAGTGCGTCATGACAATTTTTGCTTTAATTTTTTTACCTGGGTGCGATATATAGTCCGGTGAATATTATGTTATGAAAATTAAGTTAAAGAAAAGTTTATGGAAGGTAACTTGCCAGATGCCTAGTCTTTCCGCAATGCTTGCATCCATATTGGTCCTCCAAGCACAGTGTTGTCAGTGAACAAAGGGATGCATGTCCAAAAAAAGTTATCTCGTAGCTGAGCGCCCAGCATACATTATTGGATATTCCTCTCTACTTCTGAGCCAGCTTATATTCAGGCAGATAGTGCAGTTTGTTATTGAAAAGAAAAAAAAAAAAAACAGTCTGGAAACCCAGATTTTCCAAAAGGGGACACCAGGTACAAGTTCATTGTGACAGTAAACATGCCAAATTTGAGTAATCATGCTGTTAGAAAAACATACGGCCACAGAATTAAAGTTAGTAAATTAAATAGATGTAAAGGCTGCTGTTGAAAGCAGGTAACAGTGATTTGGCATGCTAGTGGGTAACACCATACATAAAACATACTACCACAGGTATATAGGGAAATAATTCTCCTTAAGGTTTAATAGGCAAAAGTTTGAGACTAAGAAAGGAGAAAATGTACTGATTTCAGAATAAAAACGGAACTCTCACACCATACATTTATGGTAGGTTGAACCTGTGGGACCCACAACTCTCTCTGAAATAGATCCCTTGATCCCTTGTTTCGACTGTAGCCTAATGACAATGAAAGTAGAGGTTGCTCAGCATATGCCAGTTCTCTACATTCGCTGCTATGAGCATTCTGAATACTGTACAACCAGACACCTCTTCTGTTAATGCACTCATGCAGTGATAAAAGAGAACAGTAAATCAGGGTGCCCTGTTCTAGAAATAGGTGCAGGTTTCTGAGGCGGTACCCATATCCAATAGACATTTATGGCATACTAGACAGAGGTGCAATTCTATCCTATCAGGTGATTCTAGAATGTGTGCGATTATATATTAGTCCTGCTACTCCCACTACGAATCACAGCGCTACCAAAGAGGGTTGGGAAGTCCGTTGCTGCATGGGGTGGTCGTGGCTTGGCAAGTGCTGCTACTGTTTGCCAACCCCTGTGCAGTCTCTCTCTCCTAATTGTGCGTTCTCTTCCCTTACGCTGTCTTTCCCATGCGCTTTCTCCTGTGCGCTGTCTCTTTCCCTGTGCACTCTCTCCCCTTGTAGTGTCTCTATCGCCTGTGTTCTCCATGCCCCTGTGCGCAATCTCTCCTCTTGTGCTCTCTCCTCTCTTGTGCTGTCTCTCCACCTGTGTGCTCTCTATTCCCTTGTGCTGTCTCTCTTCACCCAAGCACTCTCTCTCCCCTTGTGCTGTCTCTCCCCCTGTGTGCTTTCTCTTCCCGTGAGCGCTCTCCCCTTGCGCTGTCTCTCCCATTGTGCTCTCTCTCCCCTTGTGCTGTCTTTCCCCTGTGTGCACTATGTCCCCACATTGTGCACTGTCTCACTCACCTCTGAGCGACATCCATTTTCTCCTGTATGCTGAGGAGCCATGGTGGCAGCCTGCGTTCCAATGTGGAACGCACATGGGAGGAAGTGCAGCAGCAGGATGGGTGTGCCCCAAAGGTATGACAGAGCAGACACAGCCGATAATGAATGTCTTCCCTCCTATTTACACCAATGAAAAAGGCATACCTAGCAGTACACTTTTTTTTTTTTTACTGGGTGTCTGTACTGCACAACACTTCTGATGAAGCAGAAAAAAATACACTTATTTATACCTGCCTGAAAAAAAATACATGTTTGTCCTCTATTTGGTGAAGCATACAACAAATAAACACTACAAAATGCAGTGTGAAATCACACTTAGAAAGTACTTTGTAAAAATAGATATGGATCTTAGAAACTTTGTACTTGCATTATTCAAACACTGTTTTTTACATAATAAAAGGGAATTTTGCTGGTATTCCATATATGTTAACTTCCTGGCATTAGAAGTAGATTCAATAAACCTCTTTGAAATGAGACTTGTAATAAGGCATATTAATTATATATACTGTACTTAAACTATTACAGACTTGCTTCCATTATTGTTACTGGCTCATATCTAGAAACTTGAACCTCTTGTGCAACTCAATTCCAAAGTTGGGACGCTGTGTAAAATACAGTGGGTACGGAAAGTAATCAGACCCCTTTAAATTTTTCACTCTTTGCTTCATTGCAGCCACTTGGTAAATTGAAAAAAGTTCTTTTTTTCTCATTAATGTACACTGCACCTCATCTTCACTGAAAAAAACAGAAATGTAGAAATTTTTGCAAATTTATTAAAAAAGAGAAACTGAAATATCACATGGTCATAAGTATTCAGACCCTTTGCTCAGTATTGATTAGAAGCACCTTTTGAGCTAGTACAGCCATGAGTCTTCTTGGGAATGATGCAACAAGTTTTTCACACCTGGATTTGGGAATCCTCTGCCATTCGACCTTGCAGATCCTCTCCAGTTCCCTCAGGTTGGATGGTGAACGTTGGTGGACAGCAATTTTCAGGTCTCTCCAGAGATGCTCAATTGGGTTTAGGTCAGGGCTCTGGCTGGGCCAGCCAAAGTTGTTCTGAAGCCGCTCCTTTGTTATTTTAGCTTAGTGCTTAGGGTCATTGTCTTGTTGGAAGGTGCATTTTCAGCCAAGTCTGAGGTCCAGAGCACTCTGGAAGAGGTTTTCATCCAGGATATCTCTGTTCTTGGCTGCATTCATGTTTCCTTCTATTCCAGTCCTGTCCCTGCAGCTTAAAAACACCCCATAGCATAATGCTGCCACCACCATGTTTCACTGTTGGGATTGTATTGGGCAGGTGATGAGCAGTGCCTAGCTTTCTCCACACATACCGCTTAGGCTGCTTTCACACAGCGTTTTTATGCTGTCCGAGGGGATCAGACTTTTTGCTGCTCCCCTCGGACAGCATCGGATCCAAACTGATGACTGCAATCGGATGCCAAATAGGCATCCGATCCCGATATTTTGCAGCATCAGCTGGATCCTGTCCCTGCTCCTCCTGTCATCTCGTCCCCCTTCTCTCTCCCTCCTGTCACCTTTGTCCCCCTGTGTCTCCCCTCCTTGTCCCCTCTGTCTCCCCTCTTTGCACCCCCTCTTTGTCCCCCTCTGTCTCCCCTGTGTCTCCCCTCTTTGTCCCCCTGTGTCTCCCCTCTTTGTCCCCCTGTGTCTCCCCTGTGTCTCCCCTCTTTGTCCCCCTGTGTCTCCCCTCTTTGTCCCCTTGTGTCTCCCCTGTGTCTCCCCTGTGTCTCCCCTCTGTCTCCCCCTCTTCGCTCCCCTGTTTGCAGACCTTAAAAAATAAAAAAACTCTTCATTCTCACCTCTCCGCGACACCCGCGGCGCTTCCAGCTTCTTCTTCTGATCAACAGGACCTGGCGTGATGTCACAGTCACATGACCGGTTACCGCGGTAACCGGCCATGTGACTCAACTGTGACGTCAGGCCAGGTCCTAGAGGCACAGAGCGCAGGAGGCATCGCTGGATCGTGGAGAGGTGAGAATGAAGTTTTTTTTATTTTTAACCCTTTATTTTCAGGAGATGTCACTTCTACAATGTATGAATATACATTGCAGAAGTGATATTACATGGCACAGAGCGGTGTTAGTGTACTGAGCATGCTCAGTACACTAACATCGGGTCCGAGGAACGCTCAGCTGTTTCCTCGGATCCTCGCTCCATAGGCCCCATGTTATTTGGCGCGGATCAGGTCGGATCCAATTCGGCCCGATCTGACCGCTGTGCCAAAAATCGCAGCAGGCTGCGATTTTGGGCACAGCAAAAAAACGGCCAGGATCGGATCCGACCAAAATCGGATGCCAATAAGGCCAAATCCGATGTGATCCGTGCCCATAGGATAACATGGGGCCAAAATCGGATCCGTGGCTGTCAGTTTTACAACGGACAGCCACGGATCACAAAAAAACGCTGTGTGAAAGCACCCTTAGGGTGCTTTCACACTGCGTTTTTTTGTGATCCGTGGCTGTCCGTTGTAAAACGGACAGCCACGGATCAGATTTTGGCCCCATGTTATCCTATGGGCACGGATCACATCGGATTTGGCCTTATTGGCATCCGATTTTGGTCGGATCCGATCCTGGCCGATTTTTTGCTGTGCCCAAAATCGCAGCCTGCTGCGATTTTTGGTACAGCGGGTCAGATCGGACCGAATTGGATCCGACCTGATCCGCGCCAAATAACATGGGGCCTATGGAGCGCGGATCCGAGGAAACAGCTCATGTCTCCTCGGACCCGATGTTAGTGCACGGAGCATGCTCAGTACACTAACACCGCTCTGTGCCATCTAATATCACTTCTGCAATGTATATTCATACATTGCAGAAGTGATATCTCCTGAAAATAAAGGGTTAAAAATAAAAAAAACTTCATTCTCACCTCTCCACGATCCAGCGATGCCTCCAGCGGTCTGTGCTTCTAGGACCTGGCCTGACGTCACAGTTGAGTCACATGGCCGGTTACCGCGGTAACCGGTCATGTGACTGTGACATCACGCCAGGTCCTGTTGATCAGAAGAAGCTGGAAGCACCGCGGGTGTCGCGGAGAGGTGAGAATGAAGATTTTTTTATTTTTTAAGGTCTGCAAACAGGGGAGCAAAGAGGGGGGAGACAGAGGGGAGACACAGGGGGACAAAGAGGGGAGACACAGGGGGACAAAGAGGGGAGACACAGGGGAGACACAGGGGGACAAAGAGAGGAGACACAGGGGAGACACAGAGGGGAGACACAGGGGGAGACACAGGGGAGACACAGGGGGACAAAGAGGGGAGACACAGGGGGAGACACAGGGGAGACACAGGGGGACAAAGAGGGGGTGCAAAGAGGGGAGACAGAGGGGGACAAGGAGGGGAGACACGGGGGGACAAAGGTGACAGGAGGGAGAGAGAAGGGGGACGAGATGACAGGAGGAGCAGGGACAGGATCCAGCTGATGCTGCAAAATATCGGGATCGGATGCCTATTTGGCATCCGATTGCAGACATCAGTTTGGATCCGATGCTGTCCGAGGGGAGCAGCAAAAAGTCTCATCCCCTCGGACAGCATAAAAACGCTGTGTGAAAGCAGCCTTAGAACCTTTTGGTGATAATTCTATCTTTAGAATTGTGCTGGAGCCTGACGTAATCTGATACATATTTACCTCATCAGCTGCAGTCAGCTGTAGTCATTTTGCGCTTGAACTTTCCTTTGTGGATCGAATGGCGATTTGTTTTCGCAAACAATTTCTGGAAATATTCCTGAGCTCAAGCAGTGAGTCGCATGACTGGATCATGACTGGAGTGTGTTGCTTTAGGGCCCATAGATCACGACCAACAAATATTGACCATTCAAATATCAAAGACAGCGTTTCACAGTTGAGGTATGATTTAACTTGCCTTTATTCCTTCCCCCATGCGACGTTTCGGACTATGTACATCCTTTATCAAGCACTGTGCTTAATAAAGGACGTACATAGTCCGAAACGTCGCATGGGGGAAGGTATAAAGGCAAGTTGAATCATACCACAACTGTGAGACGCAGTATTTGATATTTGAATGCTTAATGGGAGCAGGATGACTCGCTGGTGGGACGTGTGCCACATAAGAGGGTAATTAAAACGCTGAGGTGCTGCAGGCCCATTGATTTTTGTATCCTCAACAAATATTGACCATCTGCCTGCCTTGTCCCTTGGACACATATATTTCTCCTGAATCTCTGAATAGTAGAATATTTTGAACTGTAGATAGCAGGATATTCAAAATCTTTGCATTTTATTTTGAACCCTTTCTGAAATTGACTTAGCTGAAAATTGACCCTCCAACTGTTTTTCATTTGCATTACTTACTTTTCTAGCCTATTAATTCTCTCAACCACCTTTTTTGAGATGTGTTGCTGCCATCAATTTTTAAGTGAGTTAATTTTTTTCCAGTTAAATGGAAAAATGTCTAACTTTCAACTTCTGATATGTGTTGCATATTCTGGAAAAAATAGCCGTTATGGTACCTTTGCACGCCGCTACAGCAGGGTGGAAACAACCTGGTGTTTCACGTGCACGAGCACGTACCAACGGTTACAAACGGTACCCGATACCGCCTTTACACGCCGCTACAAGGTGCTCTACAGAAGGTTTAATCTATCTCTGGATGCACCGCCGGGTGCTCAAGTTACCTTCTGTAGAGCACCTTACCTCATTTACACACCGCTACAGAAGGTAATATGGGCGGACCTGGTGCAGCAGGGACAACACATAGGGAGCCAGAATTGTGGATTACGAGGCGCTCGTACGATGATTGGACAATGCAATAGTATCATGATTGCCCAGCCAGCACAGCAAGGCTGGCTAATACATGACGCTCGAGCAATTGTGTAGTGTGACTGGTCAGCTCCTTAAATATGCTGCCCTATGCAGCGACTACCAATCGTAACGCAGGAGCTTCCTCCAATAATCGCTGAAGGGGGGCGGTTTCACGGAGGCTGTGTCACGCCCCAGGGAGTTGACTAGGTGACGAAAAAACCTTACCCTACCTTATTTAGACGCCACTACCATCGGGTTGAAATCAACCTGTTTTAGAGCACTGCTCTGAAACAGGTGCCGCAAGTGACAGGTGGCAACACCTACTTTACACGCCGCTACCTCGGGTTGATTTGACGATGCAAGATACATTTGTCTCATAAACCCGGTTGTTTCCACCCTGCTGTAGCGGCGTGTAAAGTTACCTTAAGAGATTTTTTAAAACACTGCATTCTGTGTTTTGTTTTTACATTTTACAAAACATCCCAACGTTTTTGGAATTGAGGTTGTACTTGAACAAACTAGAGCAAACAAATCGGTATAAACAATAAGAAGCGTATTAAACAGATACAAAAAAATAGAAATTTGCATTTAACAGTAATTAAAGATCCAACTCATCAAACTAGGACCTTACTCACAATAAAAGCAGGAGATTTTAGTCATATGTAATTCATTAATGAGGCTGCTTTACAGTGATTTATTATCCTAAAGAGTAAAAAAGATGGTGGAAATGACACAGAGACTGCAGGGATCATAAAGTGTGTGCAGAAGGAAAAATACAGGGGAAAACTGGACACATGTAGAGGCTATTGTTCACAGCCAGAATGTAGTTTATGTATCCAAATTGTCAGAAGATTCTTTAGAAAATTGCAGATTCCATTACTTTGCACAGCTTCTCGTCAGTTAGGACATTCTGTTTTTATGTTTCTTTGCATAAGTATCATAAAACAACAACAAGAACATTGTTGTCTTGATTTTTCCGATCTGAAACAGCAAAGCTTCCTACTTCTAACCTGATAAGCTTCTTCCGCACTTCATATTTAGATGCGACGTGCACTCATATCTGAAATCTCACCTTTTCGGTATAGCATTTAATTAGTTCCTGTGATATTTTCATGCAGCCTTGTTAAGCTTCTTTTCAGAATCTACTCACTTCCTCTGACTGTGTTATTAGATACTAAATGGGAGAAGCTGAATTACGTCACATTTCTATCATTAGTAATGATCTCCCTCTTAACCATATGCAAGGTTTTTTACCTAGTTGATGGATATTTGTGTATTTTATATTGAGCATTAAAGGCGAATCCTCAATGAATTAGAATATCATCAAAAAGTTATTTGTTTTCAGTAATTCAATACAAAAATTGAAACACACATATAGAGTCATTGCAGAGTGATCCATTTTAAGTTTTTATTTCTGTAAATGTTGATGATTATGACTTACAGTCAATGAAAACCCAAAGGTCATTATCTCAGAAAACTAAAGAAAGGAGTATGAAGGTTTAAAAATCGTGCTGCCATATTCCACAAGACTTCAAAGGGTGAATGTAACATTGATTTATTAGTCAATTTGTTTCAGAACTCCCAGAAACACTCTGAAACATGGCAGTATGACATTGATTTGTCCTGAAGACTAATGAATCAATATTATATTCACCCTCTGATGTTTCGTGGAATATGTCAGCGCAGTCTTTAACCCTTCATCCTCCCTACTCTATATGCACCACGCTGAAGACTGCAGCCGTGATATGCTTTTATAGTGGTTGTGACTCTCACAACCACACAAGGTGAAGCCTCTGTTACCTATTTAGGTAATATTTTATCTCTCAGATCCTTCATCCTCCCTACTTTAATCCATGTTCCAAATTATTATGCAAATTGGTTTTAAGTGTCATAGGCTTTTTTTTTATTATTTTAATGACACCCATTGATGGTATTGTGTCTCATGGCGGGTTTACACGTTGCGATATCGTAGTACAATTTCAATCAAAAGTCACGTGGTTCAATCGTCGGAGGCGAAATCGTTCCTGCGTTGTATGGTGTGAACGTCCAATACGATGCAGGAACGATGTCAATGCGATATCGGGATTGAATGAGCGTGCTATTCAATGCCCCGATATTGCATAGCGATTGAAGCCGGATCGTGCTGTGTAAACGCCCAATTACGATGCGATTTCATACGTCACCCATTCACTCCCATGTTAACTATGCGATCCTGGGTTGGGAGGCGGGGACATCGCACGGACGTTGTATTCCGATATCGCAGCGTGTAAACATTCAATGCGATGCGGGAGGAACGTGCACTAATTGCGCGCTCCCGCGCCATTGAGTTGCGATATCGAAACGATATTGCAGCGTGTAAACCCACCATCAGGGTTCTTTGGATCACTGAAATCATCTCAGATACCTGTGATAATTAGTTTGGCAGGTGAGCCCAATAAAAGGAAAACTGGGTGTTCCACAATATTACACAGGCCACAGTTTTCAAGTAACATGGGAAAGAAAAAGGATGTCTCTGCTGCCAAAAAGCAACAAATAGTGCAATGCCTTGGACAAGGGATGAAAACATTAGATATTGCACGAAAACTTAACCATGATCATCGTATTGTGAAGAGATTTGTGGCTGATTCTGAGCACAGATGTGTTTGTGCAGACAGAGGCAGAATGAGGAAGGTTTCTGCCAGGCAAGTTCATCGGATTAAGAGAGCAGCTGGTAAAAAAGCCTTACAAACCAACAAACAGATATTTTCACCAGCGTTGAATTAAAAAAAAAAAACCTGGAATGGTGCTTTAAGCACTAACCACTATTATGATTAGTTTTTTTTATTGAATTTTCTACACTTCTCCATATCCCACTATGTCTTATGTAAATTTTATTTTTAACTAGCTCCTGTGACTTTTTGAGTGAGAGGCATCTCTAACGAGACATCAAAGTTGGCTGAGCCTGCATTCTATTCTCTGCAGCATCTATCACTCATCCAGAAAAAGGATGTATTTTGGTGTGGCGCTGTGGACCTTTACCACGTCTACAGTCACCAAAATCTCCTTATGACATCCACTTATGACATCATAGTTCAGTAGAAGTGATCGACAAGGGACCACTTCTTGAGTCACTGCTACTGCCACAATCATTGCTCCTAGCACTGTGGACTCTTTCCCTTAACTAAATTGTCATCAGGGTGAGGTGATGGCAGTGAATCCTGTGCCCTGTGGTGACAATTCATTTGAGGGAGCGATGTTAGAAGCAGTGACTGCGTTGGCAACTGAAGATGTGTTCATTTCTTGATCACCTCTACTGTAGCATGATGTCAACAGGGGACAGTGATGACAATAGGTGTGGTAAGTTACCTTAGCCACCCTCTGATTGCGTCCTGTTTCAGGAGGGTTGGTAGTCTCTGAAGAGAAGTGAGTGCAGCGTCCCAGGCTCTTGTGTTGTGTTGTTTCAAGAAACCCTACATATCGGAAATAGCAGGATAGGGAGAAGTGTAGGGAATTTAATAATCAGGCTAACTAAAAAATTGGTTAAGACATAAAGATAGGTATTTATAAAGTGCTTGTAGGTATTGGAACACTGCACCCCTTTAATATTGCCTTAAAATAGATTAGAATCCATCTCCATTGAGACTTGGGGACCAGGTGTCCCCTGATTGTTTTTAAAAGGGTAGCGTGGAAATAATTATGGATTATCCATGCAATGGGAAGTTGCAATTTAATTGTCACAGGATTAAGTATACCGTATTAATAATTTTATGGGGATCTACAAACTTATGTGCCAATTTCTGAGACATGACCTTTAAGCATCTATTCTTAGAACACCACCACACAAAACCCCCACCTTAAAGATAGGAGTCTTTCTTCACCTGCGGTTAATACCATAACATCTCAAATACTGTTCTAACACTTGATTTATCCTTTCTATATTCCCAATAGTCTAGATACGAAACCTGAAGAAAATGACAGCTTGATACTCGAGTTGGAACAAAAGCTATTCCAAAAGTCAGCCAGAAATTGAGCCCCTCTATCAGAAATAATGTAGTTGGGAACCTCATGCAATTTAACTAAATAAGGAACAAAGTTGCTAACCACTTAGAAGTTGGCAACTTTTGAAGTGGGATCAAAAGAACGAATTTGCTTAAATGGTCCACCACAATCCACAAAGTCCATGGAAAAATGGGTCATGGGCTGTGATTGAACATCATTAGACAAAAGATAATAAGCAAGAGCTTGACGAGAAGTTTTAGCCCTGACACAGATGCTGCATTAACGCACATACTCTTGAATGTCCTGTGAGACAAGGGATATAGCTCAGCCGGGATCTTTGCTTCAGTTCAAGCAAGCGGCCATGCAATCACGGTGGACAATGGCAGACTGGCAGGCTTCACACAGGTATGGTCACAGCCATGTTTATTGTGCACACTTGTCACTCAGTGTTACACAGGCAAAACATTAAAATAAATGTCTAAAGCTGTCTGGCCACTAACTAAACAGAGTACTAACTACAAAATAAACCTAAGCAACAAACAAAGCAAAGGTAACTTACTGTGTCAGCTCCTCAGCCCAGCAGACAGGGGGAGGGAATCCTCCAACCTCTCCTGATTATATCAGCTGATCCAGAGAGGAACAAAACCCAGACTGAATGTGTAGAGGGAACACCCAGTCCCACAGAGTAATCAAAAAAATCGGGCCCAGATTACTCTGAAATAACCAGGCGTCAGTGACTTAACTGCTGGGATAAATCTGACTTCCCCAGCTTTCTATTTGCACGGGCTGACTATTCCACAATCAATACAGGGAGGCATATGAAATGAAACGAGGGGAAACATACCTATTTTCTAGTACCTCTCCACTTGGCACCTCACAGTCCTTACAAGAATTTTACCACCAAAAGGACCTAGAAAGAGGTCTCCAACTGGCAGATGAACCCAAATGCTAAAACGGAATCTTGCACTTCATTAAGCAGATCTACATGTAAAGAGGGCGATACATAACGTTTGCTTATAGGTAACCTTCCTATGCACTGTCCTGAGCATCCTGAATGCACTATCTGAAATCTACTCCCAGAGCACAAACCACCATCCTTTCACTAAGAATCTTAAATAGATTTGGGTCTTTCAACTCAGGAACAAAGCATCAGACTTGAGACTCTTAGATACAGGGAAAAAAATAACAAAAAAATGAAACCATGCAAAAAAAAGGGACGCCATTGAGCCTTCTGGTCTTAAATCATTTTGCATCATCAATATACAACAGGTTCTTTTGATTAGTAAACACAGTCACCTTATTAATGTCTTGTCCCCTCCAACCAACGTCTCAATTCTTCACAGGCTCTCTTAACCATGCCAAATCTGACTGCCATGCCAGTGATAGTGATGACAACAGAGAGTTCATCTGCGGTCACCGCTGAGGTACCTTGGGACCTGTTCTCACTGTTGCGGCTGTCAGAGCCAGCCTTGTGAGAGCACTACTTGCATGAGCAGTCACTGAAATGTTACCATTCACAGCAATGTAGCAGACCTTCATCGAGGGACACTGTGTTGTGGATTTACCATCAAATGTCTTCATGTTTTAGTTCAAATAAAGGATTTTTCTGTGTTTTTGTGAGGTTGTTAACTATTTACTTACAGGATTGATAAAGTGGCGGTCTCATAGAGGCCTAAACATCACCATCCAGGACTTGAAGGCAGCTGTCAATTCTCAGCTGTCCTTAAAGGGACTCTTTCAGGTCATTTTTAAGTATGATACTAATATTATCCTTGAATAGTGCTTGTACAAACCTTTTTAAAATATGTAAAATGATTATTGTACCGTTTGTAGTTTCCTTACTATATGCATTTTCAGACCCTGCAGGCAGCTGGTACATTAGTCCTGTCCATTACTTTTACAGAGGATTAGTCAGGCTGCTGTATGTGTTATTTAAATATCCACACCCACCCAAGCTGGTTTTTTGTCCCTCCCCTCCCCCTGTGTGTTTCTGCTGACCAAATGATCAAATGTTCTTATAACCACTTTTAAAATATCTCAGACTACACACACTACACATATGTCTCATGCACACAATGACATGAAGGGCTCAGAGCTTCAGCTAATCTTACATCCCCTCTCCCCTCCTTTTTGCTGTCTGCAGACTCCGCAATGAGTCACACAACATACAGATAGGAGAGGAGGGCAGAACAATGTAATGATGCATGAATATTCATTCCTTGGGGAGTGGGCAGCAAAGCGCTCACTGTGATTGACAGATGAAATTAATCTATTATTTTGAAGTTTACAGAGGATAGGAGGGAAACATAACTATTAGAAATACATGAATAGAAAGAGAGCTTAGAGAAAGGAATTAGAAAATGATATCAGTTACATATAGATATTTGACCTGACAGATTCCCTTTTACCCCTTCTATTACCCCATTTGCGACCACACCAGGGAAGAGGGAAACTGGGGTGAAGCACTAGGATTGGCGCATTTTATGGAGGTGCTATTTTGGGGGCGGCTGTGGGTTGCTATTTTTAGGGTGGGGATGGCTAATAATCATGGTTCTTACCACACTGAGAATACCAGACTCCACATGTTGGTTTTACTTTGGCTTAACCTAACTGGTGAAAATAGAGGAAAAACCATGTAATTTTTTTAGTTATTTATTTTTGGCATAAATACAAGGCTAAACACCCTTTAGTGCCCCATGAAAGGCATTAAAGGGTGTAAGCTTACAATATATAGGGGGGCATTATATAACTGTCATCTATCAATCTAGTAACCAAAATTAGGCGCAACACTCCAAAAGCACAAAAGCACAAAAGTATAAAAAGAGAACTTTATTCAGCCCATATGGTGTGATGAAATTTCGGTGGAAAATCACCTTTATCTAGCCTAACTTTTAAGGAGCAACTATGGATCAATTTTTCAAATGCCAGAGAGCATCCATAGCCAGATTCATTTAAATATACTCTTTCACAATGCCTCCCTCTCTGGAAGAGAGAGATTAAAGAAAATGAGTTTACGGCATTGTAGCTCCAGGTATGAAGTTGATAGCACAATCATATGACCTATGTGGCTGAAGAATATCACACTCCGTCTCAGAAAAAAAACATCACAGAAGTCCTGAATGCAAGACATCATGGAAGTAAAACCTTGACAGACATCCAGAAAGGCAAAAGCCACTCCACGACCAATTCTCTCTAGTCTCCCAATTGATTACAAGATTTTATCTAATTATATACGGCAGACCTATCACTAACTTTGGAAGTAGGAAAGGAAAAACCATGAATTAAATGAATTCAGTATGCAACACCCCTGCCTTCATACATACAGTACATTCACGATTTACATAGTAAAGTGACTTTGTGAAAGATGGGAATGATGAATTGCTGACACTTGCATGCGAAGGCCGAGAGAAGATAAATCATGACTGCAGTTTACCAAAAAATCATGATCAATTAGATTCAAGGCAAAATCTAAATCCACAAATGCAGGAGTCAAAATAAAACCCAACTTACGGTCCTTTCACATCAGCGTTTTTTTAAATCGCGGCAGTTGCGGTGAAAAAAACGCAACTGCCGTGATTACCGCATAGCTGCTGCACTTGCGGCACACTTGCAGCAAGCCCCTTACAATGTATATGCGGGCTTGCGGCAGGTGCGGCAAGTGCAGTTTTGGCACTTGCGGCAGGTGCAGCCGCGGTTTTTTTCGCGGCCGCACCTGCCGCAAGTGCCAAAAACCGCACTTGCCGCACCTGCCGCAAGCTCGCATATACATTGTATGGGGCTTGCCGCAAGTGTGCCGCAAGTGCAGCGGTTATGCGGTAATCGCGGCAGTTGCGTTTTTTTCACCGCAACTGCCGCGATTTAAAAAAAACGCTGATGTGAAAGGACGTCTCCAAGGACACCTGTAAAAAAAAGACAGATGCTTGTACAAAAGACAATCTCAGACTCTTAGAACCAGCATATTTACAATTACTAGTCTCCTCCTCTTTTTTTTGAGAAATGTGTTATTATATTTAAAACACTGGCTCAAACCACTACAGTATAAATAGGAACAAGCTTATGCTCCGAGTTTTGTACACTCTCTGGGATCTCTGCAAGCACCAATTTACATGGATTCACAAGTTTCAGCTGATAGCAAAGGAGATGCCACTGAAGCGTCTTTACGTGTTCCATCTCTCAGACATCTCTCTAAATGAACAATAAGTCTTGTAGCCTCTTACAGAGACTATAACAAGGACTGAAGACCATTAATCTGATCTGAAAGTCCCTTGCAGAGCTAGCTTCAAAGAATGGAGTCAATCCAGGAGGTCTCTACTGCCCTGGGTCTAAACTCTAACCAGTAGCCCTCAGCTCTATGACCTCCCTCAATCAACCTACGGATATTGGATTCAGCCACCTTGAGTTTGTCAGGGTTGTCATAGATAGACCAAGATGGTGAGAAAAATGTTTAAAAAAATGACAACACCAGAGAATTCTCATTCAATATAAATGCCCAAACCTGTGGATTATTATGACACAAAGACAATACAATGCTCACTCGCTAGCTCTTCGAGAAGCCAGGACATAAGCAAAAATATAATTTAGACAAGGGAAAAAAAAGATAGAAAACTTACTGTCCCTGTTGAAGCAATCTGGCAACATTACCTTGGATTCAAGTGCAACACATTTTAAGACATCAGAAGCAGTGGATTGCAGCAGCTGATTCAAACATAGACTTGTAATGGAGTTGTAACCTTCACAACTCCATCAAATGAGCAACATCTCACCCCATACTTTTATTCTAAAACACAATGCTCTATGGGTGTTTCTTGTCTGTTTTCTCTTTTTTTTAATAAGGTAGGAAGAAACAGAAAAAAGCTGAATTCTAATGTATGAGAGAAGGTTCGTTACCGAAAGATCTAAATAGTACTCTTATTGCTTACAGATATATTGAACGGATGCAAAGTGTTACTTCTTTATATACAAGTCCATTGTGGGTAAAAAAAATAAGAAAGAGTAAAAGTCAGACTTTTTCTACAAAGTTAGTAAAAAAATTGAGGTGCATAAGTTACTTTATAAATAAAATGTCACAAACCAACAAATATCAGTAATTTTTATGCCTGTAATCAAAATAACCCATACAATACAGTCAAATTTATTTGTATCTGACATGAATATTTGTGTAAATGTGTATGTTTATTATTTATTATTTATTTATATAGCGCCATTAGGTTCCATGGCACTTTACATGAGGATAGGGGAGACAAGCACAATTACAATAACTCTAGACAATCAGGACATATAGGTACAGGAGGGGCAGGGACCCTGTCCACGAGGGCTCACAGTCTACGAATATGTATGTGTAGATGTGAGTAAAATAATATGGGGATAATACCCAATATCTACACAGGGGTCCTTCTATATCAATGCCTGCCCCAAGTGAAGATTGTGGGTTGCCGGGTGTCTGCATTGGATGATGCTAACAAAATCTCTAATGCATTGAATCAATGCAGCTTTGGTCTTGAATGGCATCATTAAGACCAGTGAGTGTATCATTATGTTTTAAAACCTACAATATTCTCTTGCCAAAAACAAGTACTTAATTTCAGCACAAGCTCATTGAAATATTCTTGCAATGACTGCAATCCGCCGACATCTCGAAAAAAATACAGATTTAACGGGTTTGCAGTTTCCTAGATCAATGCTGAGCTGCAATTCTTTCATCCTTACCTGAAATGACACATCGCATACTGCCTGGAGGATGCGGAAGAACCAGACGCACAATGCAGACAAATGAGAGTTAACAGCAAGATAGCCTCACTTTTCCCTCTATTTAGTTCATTCTACTAAAGTAATAGCACATCCTAAATGTGCTATAAAAAAGCAATGTCTAAAGAAATGGAAATGTTAAGAATCTACTGGACACAAAATTAATTCCTCATTAGCCTGTATTTTCTTTACATTCAGGAATAAATGAAGCAAACACAGAACCCAGAAGGGTTAAACTCTAGGTTAGTGAAGATCAAGGGCCACCAACAGAAGGAGGTTGTTCTTGTTCTTGTCCTAGTTCTTGTTCATTGCTGTATGCTTTCTAAATTGCAGATGTTTTCTGAGATGTAATTTAATTAAAGGCCCCTAAAGCTGTTCATACACATCAGATAGCTGACAGAAGTGTAACCTATCACCTATAAATCTTCAATAAACATGAACATTCAGATCAGCCAAGCGAGCAAGTTATTGAAAGGAGTAAAGGGAGATTTGTGAGACACTTTAGGTGACATGCATACTGGGGAAACAATGGATTGGTCAGGTTCACATTCAAGACAAATAAGCCTTTTATCTTTCAATGAGAGGTGCTGTGTGTAGGATGTTGCTCTTAAAACACAATATTGGCAGTTCTCAAGAAAGTCGTACACATTTCATTAAAGCAGATATAATTATAGACAGTAGTATTTAGTTGACTATTTAATTTGAATGAGGTCTTAGTGACCCACTGATATCACTGGATGAGAAATAGGCTGGTTTCACATTGCGTTTTTTTTCCTGTCCGTGGGATCCTACTTTTTGCAGGACAGGAAAGGACACCATCGGAGGTGACCTCCAGCTGCTATTTCTGTGTCTGGGGCCGTGATTATCACGGGTCCAGACACAGAAAAAACAGAGGCGGCGGGGCACTTTCACTCACGCAATGTATATTATACATTGCGGAAGTGAAATTAAGTAAAAGCAAGGGTTAAAAATAAAAGAAACATGTATTCTCACCTTTCCAGCGATCGCCCGATTCCTCCATTAAGCTCCCGATGGCTGCAGGACCTGGCTGGGCGGGGCTACCCGATCAGCGTCATCAGTCACATAAGCGGTTACCGCGGTAATCGGTCATGTGACCTGATCAGCTGATCGGGTTGCCAAGCAACCCCAGGTCCTGTACTGGGAGCTAGATGCCGACATCAAGGGATCTCAGGACAGGTGAGAATACATATCTTTTATTTTTAACCCTTGCTTTTACTTAATTTCACTTCCGCAATGTATATTATACATTGCGGAAGTGAAATTAGACGGCACACAACAGTTTTAGTGTACTGAGCATGCTCCGTACACTAAAATCGGGTCCGAGAAACGGTCAGCTGTTTTCTCGGACCCATGCTCCATAGGCCCCATGTTAATGGCCTCGGATCATGTCGGATCTGATTGTGTCTGATTTGGCCTGCTGTGCCCAGAATCAGAGCAGTCTCCGATTTTGGGGACAGCAAAAAATCGGACAGAATCGGATCTGACACAAATCGGATGCCATTAAGGGGCGAATCCGATCTGATCCGATGCCCATAGGGATACATGGGGGCGAAATCGCATCTGTGACTGTCCGTTTTACAACGGACAGCCACAGTAGCAGAAAAACGCAATGTGAAAGCACCCTTAGGAATCTGAAATTGATTTACCTTGTCGTCTTTGTTTTTCCGGTAAATAGGTAATTGCCAGAGGTGTCTGACATCAAATTTCTCTGTTTACCCAATAGAATCCCATGAACTGTTAGCAGAGCCAAGCATTCATGTGTATTGGTAATGTAGGAAAGAATGTCTGGTCTCCAGATATTTAAAATACCGTAATTGAAGTTTACTCAAAATATATTTTATTTTTAACCATTTATGATTTATGACAATCTTTCTAAAGCACTGGCAGACTTCATAATTGAAGCAAAGATGAATGGACAAATGTACTGAGACATTCTTCATAAAATCTGCTGCCATCTACCAAGACGATGTAGATGAAATGAGAAATGAGGGTGGACATTTCAACAAGACTGTGATCCCAAGCACACAGCCAACAAATATCTCAATTGGTTTTAGAGAAAAAAAAGAGATGCTAGACTTGCCCAGACAATCACCTGACCTGAATCCAATAGAAAATGTATGGAAAAAACTGCTCAGAGTTCATAGAAGGAAACTGCAGAACCTTCAGGATTTGAAGAGTGTGTGGAAGAATGGACCCAAAATCACACCTAAGCAATGCATGTGACCAGTTTATCCATACAGGAGTCATCTTGAAGCTGTCATCACCAACAAAGGCTTTTCTATGAAATAGTAACTCCTTAAAGACCACTAATGTACATTTACGTGAATGGCCGTGTCCCTACCTTTGATGTGGACTCACATGTTGAGGCCACATTTTTCCCTGAATTTGATGGCTGATTTAATCCAAGATCCACCAGAGGCTGTCAATTAACATGCACAGTTAGGAAGTGCAATTAACATGCACAATTAGGAAGAGAGTCATAGATCCCGCCCATCGGTACATCCGCATTTCGACCTATGAGCCGGCATTCATAAGAGATAAGAATTATCGGATTCATTACACTCATTATAATTATAGGATTAATAACCAATATCCAATATCTAAATTGCACCTTAATACTTTTTGTCTCTACTACAGATAAATGTATATGTTACCAGTGGCTAAATGAGACAAACCCCTGTACAAATATAGCAATAATATTACTAGCTGCAGGCCCCAGCATTGCCCGGGATCAGGGCCGGCTCCAGGTTGCTGTGGACCCCAGGCGAAACAGCCTTAGTGGTGAGTATATATATATATATATATATATATATATATATATATATATATATATATATACATACAGAGAGAGATAGAGAGAGACTGCTGGGTGGGCTGAATATATAATATAAAGGATGAGGGCTGTATATATATTATAACAACGAACACAAGCGGCAGAGTCCTATGAAGCGACAGACTGTTTCATGCCACTCACGGGCGCTTCTACAGGTTGTTGCAAGGTGCAACAACCTGTAGAAGCGCCCGTGAGTGGCGTGAAACAGTCCGTCATTTCAGAGGACTCCCCGTACTCCCCTAGCACCCCCATGTGAGCCTGGAGAGAACCGCTGCATTTTAATAAGTAAAGAGTTTTTGGAAGACTGGAGAGTGCTGCTGCTTGTTTTTATTTTTATGACTTCATGAACTTTTGAACCGGAAGTGCACCACACGGCATCTGAGAAAGTCAGTGAGCAGTGCTGACAGGCGGCCACAGGAGGAGTTCCCTCATTAAAGCGTGGGCCCCAGGAAAGGGGACGAGGATCACAGCGGTGCCTGGTGTTGATTTAAGTGACTGTATATGTATTATATATAATCTTTTTTTATTTAGAATGGAAGGGAATACACCAAAAAGGTGAAGGGACAAGTAGAAGGAGTGACAAAGAAAACAAATCACACTGCGGCCAAGCAGGACCTGCAATAACTGCTAGAAATGCAATCAAACCGAATAAAGAAACATTTTAAAACAAAAAACAAACTATTGTGAGTCTCTGTTAACCCTCGTATTTATGTAATCCCCCATCACGTGGGTGATTCACCTTCCAGTTTGACTGTAGAGACAGCCCTTCTCTTCTGAGGCGTGTAAATAAGGAAATCCTCCCAAAATAGGTTCGTTATCAATTCCTGTCAATATGAGAAGGATATGGAGGAAATGTCAAATAGTATAATGTGGAGCCCCAAGGGACGTGGGTACTCGGTACCGGACCGATCTGCTGCTGGGGATGTCACTGGTGGCCTGGTCCGGACCGTGTCCCTGGCTCAGCACAATAAAAGGGGAATATTTACAAGGGATATTGTCACGGGTGACGCCACCCACTTGGTGCGGCCAGTAATGGGGGCCGCCGCTGCTGCAGAACCTCCGGGGGTGATGGAATGGCAGCGAGGATGGTATAGTTCCAGTGGGGGGAACTGTATCCCCCGGTGCAGCAAGGAGTTAAAGTCTGTTGTGTGTGAGGCTGTTGTAGCACACTTACTTCACAGGCTGCAGGGATCTCTCTCTCCAGGGCTGGTGCTGGCAGGCTGTGGCTCTGCAGGTTGAGGTCGTCTTGGTGCAAGCCTGTATGGGAGAAAGGATCTGCAGATGGAAGCAGGCAAGAGGCTGTTCAGGGTTTCCAAGGCTTTACTTAGTTCTTTCAAGCAAGTACAGGTTATTCACAGTTCTCAGTACACGGTTGTTCTCTACCCCCTTTCCGGGTTCCTTCCTTTCCTGCAGCCAGGCTCCTCTCTCCTTGTGACCCCTCACACAGTCTTTAAGTGTGCCTTTCCGGGCTATTACTCTCTCTCTCCGTCTTACACGGGTGTATGCGGACGCTGAACAGTATAGCGGTGACTCGGGCTTCTGTGAGTCCTAGTGTGTCACTGAGCTGCCTGTTCTTTGGGTTAGGAACTCCAGCTTGAAACTAAAGCTCCCCGTCAGTGAATCTGGGGATACCGGGTGAATCGTCGGTCCCCTTCAGAGCTGACACTCTGCTCTAGCCCAGCCTGCAACAGTCCTCTTGCATGAGGCTCTGCCAGGCTCCTTCCTCTGTTTCCTTCGGTATCTAGGAGGGCTTCTCCACCTGCCGTCAGTAGCTTCGGCTGCTGTCTAGGGCACGGGTTGCACCGTCCCTTCTCTGTCTGTCACACTCCTGGTGGTTTCAGCATCTCGGACGGGCTTTCCCCCCCATCTGGCTCGCATTGGCTCAGTACGGGTCTGCGCTCCTCAGCTTAGGCTCTTCCAGGCAGTGCGTGTCCTTCAACCTTTACTTCTCAGCTACTTCAGCCTACTCTTGGTCTTTGCATCTCAGCACCATGGCTTACTAACTTCCTTCACTCCTCCCCCTCTCTATATACTGTCAGTCACCTGACCTACTGGTGTGCCCAACCCACTCCTCATCCACCACCCCTCTGGTCTCATATAGTCTCTAACCTCAGGGCTGGATGCGACCCCTTCTATACGTGGGGATGTGGGCTGTGAGGGTGTAGTGTTTACTATGTCCTAACTGCCTGGCTGCAGTTCCCTTCTGTGGCCACCTGGTCGCAGGGGCGCCACAATAAGAATGCAAAGTCCTGAAAGAAGGGGAAGGCAAGAATAAGGGGGGGGGGGTGTCTAATAGGTAGTGAAAGAGTATAACAAGAGGTAAATAGAGGGGAGGATCTCTCCCCTCTCCTGATGGCCACCCCACATCATCTGGAAATAAATTCTCCAAAACCCTCCTCAAATATTTTTTGAAAATCAGGAGTTTCCTTGAATATGATTCAAGGTTGCCATGTAGGAGCAATACAGTATTTTCCCCAATAGCCTCGGCCATCAGTTCCTCCACACGGTAAATATCAGAAAATTCTGAGGCCCATTCCAACATTGTTGGGACCATTTCGGAGCGCCAATGCCATGGGATAACCATCCTAGCAGCTGTAATGCAGAATCGTAGAATGCTGCGCTTCTGAGCCGCAATGGTACCTGGGAGAATTGGAAATATAGCAATTTGTGGGGAAGGAGTCACTCGGTCTTCTGAAATTGTTTCATAGGCCAAAAATCCCTGTCCCAGAACACACAAATCTTCGAGCACTGCCACCAGATATGGAACAATGTGCCTTTCTCTGTTCCCCAGCACCAACACCCTTTGTCCGCCGAAGAGAATATGGCCCTCAATGTTACCGGATACTGGTACCATCTAGCCAGAATCTTAAAATTATTTTCCTGGGCGTAGCCAGACGGAGACATTTCATGGGTAAACACAAAAACCGCTGAAAGTTCCTCCTCTGAAAATCTGAAACCCATTTCACCCTCTCATGCTCATATGTACCCCGGCACCATTCCTGGAGGAATTGCATTCAATTCTTTATATAAAAGGGAAATCTGGTGTGAAGGGGGTACCAGCTGTAGAAATATATTTTCGAGATGGGTTATGGGAAGTCTAGGATCTTGTCTGTGTTGTCCTACCCTAACGAAAGATTTTAACTGCTCGTACATCATCCAATGTAGGACTTTATGTGGACGTTTTTTCTGTAGTTCCGCTAAAGCAGGAAAGCCCCGATCTGTCCTGAGCTGCCCAATTCTTAGATCTGAGCTAATATGCCACCCTAGAAACCATTCATGATGTCTGCCTGGAGGGAAATTCGGATTTTGGAACACTGTGCCAAGGGATTAAGTGGGCTCATCAGCCCTTTTCTTCGTTTCAGTCTATCCCAAATTTTCAACACCTCTCTAGCTATAAATCCAGTTGGGGCCCGATCCACTTTGTTGTCGTCACCCCCTGCTCACCCATGGTAGATATCGTAGTGGGATGTCATACCCCTCCTACTCTATCTGTACCCACTATTTGAACCAAAACCTGAAGTGACAATCGAACAAATGGAGAATTAAGACTATTAAGGAGGCTTGGTGGTACATCTGCAAGTCCAGGAGTCCCGCCCCACCCAAGGTTTTAAAAATAGTCAAGATCTGATACTTCAATATGGGTCTTGAATGTGACCAAATAAACCTAACTTAGGCAGATCATATTGTCTTGAAGAACATTTTTGGCAGGGTTAGGGACCGCTTAAAACATATATAAAAACCTTGGTAATATATCCATTTTAAAGGCGTTCATGCACCCAAACCAAGAGATTTATTTCTGGTCACAGTCTTTAAGATTCTTCAGGGTCTTGTCCAGGAGGGGAAGATAGTTAAGTTGGTACAAGTCAGTCGGGATAATAGAGACCTGAACACCCAAATATTGTATTGTCTTAGCCTTCCAACAAAATGGAAAATCTCTCTTAGATCTTTTCACCTCTCCTATGTCTAGGAAAATGTTAAGGGCTTCAGTTTTATTAAAAATTAATTTTGAAATTATTGACCCTCCCAAATTTAGCAAATTCTGCAATGAAAGAGGGTAATATATGGTTGGGAGACGTACAGTAGGAGATCATCGGCTTAGAGAGAAGTCTTATATACATGTTGATCTGCCTTCAGAGTGTGCACACTGGGGTTCTTCCGAATTGCAACAGCAAGATGCTCCTTTACCATTGTTTACAGGAGCAGCAACAGTGGGCATCCTTGTCTTGTGCCATTTACTACTGAAATAGGATCGGACACTGCGTCATTAATTTTGACTCTTGCAGAAGGGTTTGAATATAGTGTCCTGATTTTGTGCACAAAAGCTTCTCCTAATCCCACTTGTTTAAGCACCGAGAACATAAAACCCCAATGTACATGGTCAAATGCCTTCTCGGCATCAACCAACACCAACCCCAATAGAGTGTTGGACCTTTTGGCATGGGCCACCAGTAGTAATGCTTTACATATTCCATCTCTCACTGCCTCTCCTGTACGAATCTCACCGATCAGTACGTATAACAGAAGGAAGAAGGGGTACTATTATTATTATTATTATTATTTATTTATATAGCGCCATTAGGTTCCATGGCGCTTTACAGGAGGATGAGGGAGACAAGAACAAGTACACTAAATCTAGGCGATCAGGACGTACAGGTACAGGAGGGGCAGAGACCCTGTCCACGAGGTTACTAGTCTATTAGCCAAGCGTACAGCTTAACATCAACAGTAATAAGGGAAATTGTTCTGTAATTTGTTGCTATAGATGGGTCCTTATCCCGTTTTGCTAAAACCGTGATAAAAGCCTCCAAAGACTGAGGGGCGAAAGGAGTGTCCTCTGTTATGGAATTGTATACCTTAATGGTCTCAACTGATCACGGACTACTTTATAGAAATGGGGGGGGGGAAACCATCTGGGTCAGGGCTTTTGCCCATGGGAGTGTTTTGTATGCCTTCGTCCAACTCTGAGTCCATTATATCCGCCTCCAATTTTGCGGCGGAGTTCGAATCTAGTGTCGAGGGGCTGTGAGGGGAGTTTGTTAAGGAAGTGTCTTTAATATTATACAATACAAAGTATTGTCTCGTATTCTCTAAGATGTCCCTCGGATTGGATATCAGGCGTCCTGCCTGGTTTTGCAATGAGACTATGTAAGAGGTCTAGCTCCTAGGGTGAAGCAGGCAGGCCAAAGGGTGGTCCCATTTATTAGCTTTGTGTTGAGGGGGAAGTGATGGTATAATTAATAATTAATAGGACACATAAATATATCTCTCTTTTTGTGGGTATGTATGTGTATAATAATAATAATAATAATAATAATAATAAAACGTTATTTGTATAGCGCCAACATATTCCGCAGCGCTTTACAGTACAATGGTACATATAAGAAAAATATACGGTACAGAAAGGTAATGCAGAACAGTAGTTACATACAATAAACATAGAATCAACTCAGGAAATACAATAAAAAGGCAAAAAATGAAGGTGACCCTGCTCGAAGGAGCTTACAATCTAAGATGGGATGGGAACACAAAGTACAGGGGCTTATAACAATGAATATCTTATGTTTAGGTGACTACTGTTAGGGAGAAGGATAGGCCGCCCTGAAGAGGTGTGTTTTTAGGGAGCCTCTGAAGCTATGCAAGTTGTGGATGGTCTTAATTTCTTGGGGTAGAGCATTCCAGAGGTTTGGTGCAGCTCGAGAGAAGTCTTGGAGTCGGGAATGGGAGGTTCGGATTAATGCTGATGTTAGTCTGAGGTCACGTTCAGAATGAAGGGGACGGGTGGGGTGGTAGACAGAGATGAGGGTGGAGAGGTAAGGAGGTGCCGCACCATGAATAGCTTTGTGGGTGACAACGAGCAATTTGAATTTGATCCTATAGTGAACGGGTAGCCAATGTAATGACTGGCACAGAGCAGAAACATCTGAGTAACGGTTTGCTAGATAGGTGATCCTGACTGCTGCATTGAGGATAGACTGGAGAGGGGAAAGCTTACTGTGGGGGAGGCCAGCTAATAAAGAATTACAGTAGTCAAGGCAGGAATGAATCAGGGCCATGGTGAGGATTTTAGTTGTTTCCATGGTGAGAAAGGGGCGGATTCTAGAGATATTTTTCAGGTGCAAGCGACAGGAGCGGGTGAGAGATTGTATATATGGGGTGAAAGAGAGATCAGTGTCCATCAAAACACAGAGACAGCGAGCCTGCTGACTAGGCGTTATCGTGGTTCCGCACACCGAGAGAGAGATGTCAGGTTTAGGGAATATGTATATATCTATATTTATGCCCACATTCTTGTAATAGGCCATAATAAATGTCCCTTCTGTTAATCTCCTGACATGGTTAATTACCATATCAGAAGATGTCCATTCTTTCATTTCAGTGTGGGAAGCCATCAGATAACACTCTAAATGGATATTGGTCCTCCAGCCAATTGGATAATACACCATATGTGGTGATATTGAATGCAGATCCTGTTTGCCACCTAATGTCATCTACATAAGAATACATCCTTTGTGGGTTTGGAGTATTGGCCATTGCTCCTCAGGTCGACAACCTGTCTTCGGCCTAGGGAGATGTATATTGCTACACAATGCTGCTGATCTTTGAATGATAAAGCATTGTTCTTCAGACAGACATCCTGAAGCCAACCAAAGAGTGTTAAACTTATTTGATACAAGACTTTCTTCCCTGATACAAGGACGCCATCCACAAGCAGGGGATTTTTACTGCATATTACAGGAGGTGATTGGACATATTTGCCAAACAAGACACCGGAGAAGGGCGGAGCTGTGGGTTGTATGTGGGGTGTGGATGTGAAATCTTTACTATAAATGGAGGTGGAATCAAGACACTCTCTTTTTTTCTACCTTGGACCATGGAATAGGACCATCAACATCTGGCCTTAAGTATCACCCCCATATCTCCTCCATATCTTTCCTGTAACTCTTCCTTCCTTCTCTCTCTCTGTCTCTCTCTCTATCTCTTATAATTAACCCTTGAATTGCTATCTATCTTCTATAGGGATAGTTAGATCACTAATATAGTGTGCCTGTGTGTATATTTAGGTAAAGTGGGTATTAGTAACTGGGGGTGTATTTTACATAGTGTAACAGTAATGGTATTGTGTATCAGTTATCGTGCTATCTAGAATATATATTATTGTTGAAGACTTTTTGGGTGTGTTTAATAAATATTTATTTATTCGAACAGACTTGTTTTCCCTAAGTCGTCGATATATATATATATTATATATATATATATATATATATATATATATATATACATACATATAGTTAATCAGCATAGGAACAGAAAGCGGTAAGGAAGGGAAGATTCTGCATATCGGTGATTGTAGTCATAACTGACAACAATAACCAATAAACAGAACCAGCCCTACAACACTTTGCTGTACAAGACACTTTTGATTTGGCTTCTATTCTGAAGTGTTTTTTCATTCAAGAAAGATCGCAAAGCATCCCTACATTGTAATAACTCTGCCAGCACCCCTGGACCAATAAACTAAAAAGGAAAGAAAGGCGCAATAGGGTCTCATCCAGGATAAATAGAGGTGATCTATAAAGGAAGGTACTCACCTTATCGAGTTGTGAGAGACACAACTCCTATACAAGCCAAACTGTTGCAGATCACCCAGGGGAAAATTATACCACAATAGAGAAGATCGGGTGAGAAGAATCCGTGCTGTTCAGCAAAAAATCGAACTTAATCGCTTATGGGAGTCAGCGATTTTATTATTCTCAATGTGTTTCATGCGCCAACTGCGCACTTCATCAGGAGTTAAAATCCATACCATCAATTTTTGTGTTCCAACAGTCTTGGAGGGATCTATCCACTGTGGGTCAGTGTCAGACCAATACCCGTGGTTTTGTTTGTTAACTTTACCATTCACAAAAAGTTTGCCTCATCCCTCATCTGAAGGCAATTATCTATGCTGTGAAGATACGAGATGTGCAACATCTGAAACAACGTATATTAGAAGCCTGTGCTAGCATTTCTTCTGCGGTGTTGCTGTCAGTGCGTCAAGAGTGGGAGAAAAGTGTTGCATTGACAAAATGTGGTTTGACTGGTTTTAGTCAGAAAATAACAGCTAGCTGCCCCTCAGCTTCAGTTGAGAGCTTGTTTCTATGAGGAGTGGTTTAGTGTACTTTTTCTCTCAGTGAGATTTGTGCCTATAAAAATGGATGTTACTCCACGGAAGATGTATAGAATTATTACTGTTAATGAATATACAAATCTGACTGTAAGAGAAATTGCTTCCACCATTGGTATTGGAAAATCTATCGTTTCCAGAATAATTCGCACACACAATAAAACAGGATCGTTTTCTCCAAAAGGAAAAGGGAAATGTGGAATAAAAAGTAAAACGACACCAAGAACTGATAAAACACTTATCAGAATGCAATATTTCCTGTATAAGCAGGGCTCAATGGGATCAAAAAAACAGGCAGCACTCCACATTCCAAGTGAAGAGGACAAAATTAATCCAGCCTCATGCGATGCAACATTTCGACCCTTAGGTCTTTCTCAAGCAGAGAAAGACCTGAGGGTCGAAACGTTGCATTACAACGTGTGTGGCGTTATATACTGCATATATATCATATGGAGCCTGCTACTGGGCTTGCCACTTATAGAGGCTGAGGGCTGTATATGGCGTAAACACAGAACTATACTGTATACAGGTTCACACTATATACATACAGTATATACAGACACACTGTAAAACAGGATATAGTGTGGCCTGGTATATACAGTATGCTGCTGTGTATGAGCCGAGAACAGGAGCCAAAACACAGACACACACACTTAGATCATACTCACCCGCCGTGGACACTGCTGACACTGAAGAGAAGATTCAAGTCTAGCCATGCGCAGTGGTGATGATTGGAGCAGGATCCTCTTCTCCTCACAGTGACGTCCTTCTGGCGAGTTATTGTTTGTACTGCACAAGGCAGCCATTTAATGCCTGCACAGTACAAATGTTGTGATACTGAAGCACAGAGGACCGGACATACTTTCACATAGCTGTGGCTATGCCTGAGGCCCAGGACCCCTGGGGACCAGCTGAGGGGCCCCAGTCACAGCCACTCCTGTGTAACAGTATGGCTGCGGGAAACGGTCCTCTGCGCTAGCTGCAAACACCAATAATGGCAGGGGACACTGTCTGCGAGCAGCGAAACCGAGCTGTTCAGGGTCCTGGCAGTTGCCTGGGCTCACCAGGTGCTGATGCCGGCCTTGCTCGGGACAGTAACTGACTGCTAGCTATAACAAAATAGAATGGGTTAACAGAGTCTTGTTTCTATCTGCTGAGATGTTTCAGTGGCCTTTGAGGAAGCAGGTCTTGTTCTCGTCTGTAAGTCTTGCTTTTCTCTGCTGAGAGGTTTCAGAAACCCTTGAGGATACAGTTTTTATTCTCATGTCTGTCAGCCTTGCATCCCTTTCACCTTTGTCTGTCAGCCTTGCATTCTGTCACCTTTAGAAGTATATTAACTTCTTATTGACGGAGCCAATTTCCACCTTAATGACCAGACCGTTTTTTGCAATTCTGACCAGTGTCCCTTTATGAGGTAATAACTCTGGAACGCTTCAGTGGATCCTAGCGATTCTGAGACTGTTTTTTCATGACATATTGGGCTTCCTGTTAGTGGTAAATTTAGGTCGATAATTTTTAGGTTTATTTGTGAAAAAATAAAATATTTGGCAAAAATTTTGAAAATTTCGCAATTTTCTTATTTTTAATTTTTATTCTGTTAAACCAGAGAGTTATGTGACACAAAATAGTAAATACATAACATTTCCCACATGTCTACTTCACATTAGCACAATTTTGGAAAAAAAAATTTTTTGGTTAGGAAGTTATAAGGGTTCAAAGTTCATCAGCAATTTCTCATTTTTCCAGTAAAATTTACAAAACCATTTTTTTAGTGACCACATCACATTTGAAGTCCCTTTGAGGGGCGTACATGACCTAAAACACCCAAAAGTGACACCATTCCAAAAACTGCACCTCTCATGCTACTCAAAACTACATTCAAGATTATTAACCCTTCAGGTGCTTCACAGGAACTAAAGCAAAGAGGAAACAAAAAACGGACATTTTAATTTTTCCAACAAAAATGTTCTTTTAGCCTCATTTTTTTTCATTTTCACATGTGCAACAGGATAAAATGGATCTTAAAATTTGTTGGGCAATTTCTCCTGAGTACACCGATTCCTCATATGTGGTCATAAACCACTGCTTGGGCGCACCCCGCAGGGCTCAGAAGGGAAGGAGCGCAATTTAACTTTTGGAGCTAATTTTCCATTCAAAAAGTCAAATGGCGCTCCTTCCCTTTCGAGCCCTGCTGTGCACCCAAACAGTGGTTTATGATCACATATGAGGTATCGGTGTACTCAGAAGGAATTGCCCAACAAATTTTAGGATGCATTTTATCCTGTTGCTCATGTGATGAAATAAAAAAATTGAGGCCAAAACAAATTTTTGTGAAGTACTTTTTCATTTTTACGGATCAATTTGTGAAGGACCTGAGGATTCAAAGAGCTCAATATGCATCTAGATAAGTTCCTTGGGGGGTCTAGTTTCCAAAATGGGGTCACTTGTGGGGGAGCTCCAATGTTTAGGCACACAGGGGCTTTCCATACGTGACATGTTATCCGCTAATGATTTGAATGGAGAATTAGCTGCAATTGTTAGCGGACACCATTTGTGTATGGAGAGCCCCTGTGTGCCTAAACATTGGAGCTCCCCCCGCAAGTGACCCCATTTTGGACACTAGACCCCCCAAGGAACTTAGCTAGATCCATATACAGAACACAGAAAAAAATATTTTTATTGGAAAAAAACCACAAACACATATTTAGACCCCATCTTTATTACTGTGACATCCGAAGTAGTCCAGTAGGATGGTCCGACGTAGTCCAGTGGGAAGGTCCAATGTAGTCCAGTGGGAGGTCCCGCAATGATTCTCATTCAGATGATGATCTGAAGTTAAACCCCTGTGTGGTCACAAAGAGGTTAACTGCAGATCACCCCTGTGTTGTCACACAGGGGTTAACTGCAGATCAGGTAACTCCTTGTGACCACACAGGAATGGTGCTCTTCAGTTAACCCCTTGTGACCACACAGGGGGTTAACTTCAGATCATCATCCCGGTGTGGTCACAAGGGGTTAACTTCAGATCATCATCCCTGTGTGGTCACAAGGGGTTAACTGCAGATCAGGTAACCCCTTCTGACCACACAGGGATGATGATCTGCAGTTAACCCCTTGTACCACACACAAGGGGTTAACTGCAGATCATCATCCCTGTGTGGTCACAAGGGGTTAACTTCAGATCAGGTAATCCCTTGTGACCACACAGGGATGATGATCTGCAGTTAACCCCTTGTGACAACACAGGAATGATGATCTGAAGTTAACCCCCTGTGTGGTCACAAGGGGTTACCTGATCTGCCGGAGGGGTGCTGATCGGAGGGGGGGGGGGCAGGAAAGTATGGGGAAGGCAGGGGATGACCGGAGGGTGACGACCTGGGGGGGAGATGACCGGAGGGGTGAGAACCTGGGGGGTAGCGTGGAAGGACAGGGAAAACTTCATCCGATCTGAAGTTTGATCAGGTCGGATGGAGTTATGAGGAGGCCCCCTGGTAGCTGAAACCCCGGATATTTTAGCTCCAGGGGCTGCGCACCAGGGCTTATTCCTGGCTTACATCTACAGACGCCGGCTAGGCATAAGTACCCTTTTTTCCCCGACGTCTATAGACGTAAGGCCGTTGTTAAGAGGTTGACAGTACTTAGAAAATTAGTGAAAGGTTCAATACTTATTTCACTCACTGTAAATATACTATTTGTATGACCAGCTTAATGGGTTGTCTACTACTCAAACAATCCCTTTCTAAATTCGGTTTTCCCAGTTCAAAATAAAAATAACAGATAACCACTTTCCACACTAACGTTTCAACAATTTTTGTGTCGGGTTTACCAGGCTTTTCATTAAATTGTTATGTTATGTGAGCCCTATAGCTGATATTGCAACCATTAATGGGCTGCTTTGCTCACCTTTGCTCTGAATGAACCATGGACGTAAGAAGGAAGTGTAAGAACTCAGGCAATTAGTGACCAATATAGCTGAAACGATACTAGTATAAAAGAGGAGTACACTAAGGAACATAGTATTTAAATGCTTTATGCCACAAATAGTTGTACATTTTGCTCCTTCACTCCTGGATGATTTTCCATTTCCTGTTTTTCTCTCCCCTTCTCCCAAGAGCCATAACTTTTTTTATTTTTCCACCAATATAGACATATGAGGGCGTTTTTTTTGTGGGACAAGTTGTATTTTTGTATGACATAATTTATCTTACCATTCAGTGTACTGGAAAAAGGGATAAAAATTTCAAGTGCGGTGAAATTGCAAAAAAACCCTAAAGTTACACAATTGCTTTTTGGATTTGTTATTCACCATGTTCACTATAGGGTAATTCTGACATGTCAATCTGATGCCTCGGGTCATTAAGAGTTCGTACATATTTAACATGTATACTTTTATCTAAGGGTGCATCCTAACGATCAGGAGACGCAGCGTTTTGGACGCAGCGTCTTTGCGCTGCGTCCAAAACGCTGCATCGTATAGTACTAGCATAGTGGATGGGATTTCAAGAAAACCCATCCTCACTATGCGTAACCTGCCCACAGCGTGTTTGGAGCTGCGGTGCGGGTTGCCTGGAGTCCGTGCCTCCGCAGCATGTTCATTTCATGCTGCGGAGTCGGAAGCGACTCCCACTGGGTGACTGCAGGGAGAAGCCGCCCTGTACACGGTGAGTACAGGGCAGCTGTGGTCTCCCTGCGGCCACCCGCAGCTTCCCTCAGGTCCGGAAGAGCAGCGTCCAACACACAGCTCCTCCGGACTGTGTGCACGCACCCTAAGTGGTGAAAAAAATGCAAACGTTTTCAAAGAATAGGAATCATGCTTTTGGCACCATTTTCCATGACCCCTAGCATTCTCATTTTTTGGGATCTGAGGCTGTGTGCTGGATTATTTTTTGCAGCTTGGGCTGACGTTTCTAATTGTGCCATTTTTGGATAGATGTGATGTTTTGATCTCCTGTTATTACATTTTGTTGCAGTGTTGCAGTGACCAAAAACACTTGTTTGCTGTTTGGACTTTTCCATTACGCAGTTTACAGATCTGATTAATTGATTTTATAATTGCTGTATCGGGCATTTCTGAACTTGGCAATACCAAATATGTATATATATATTTTTTTTTTAATAGTTTCATTTTCAATGGGGCAGAAGAGGGATGATTTGAACTTTTATGGTTTTTGGCAGTTTTTTTTCAAATTATTTAAACCTTTTTTTTCTTTATTTTACACTGCCCCTTTTGGTGCCTCAGCACTACACTGTCTAATCTCTTCTGTTCAGACGTTCTGCTACATGACTGTGAACAGGAGAAAATATCACTTTGAGTGGATGCAGGCACTCGCCGGGCATTCACAGGAAGTGATTCATGACAGCATCCGGGTCCTCACAGAACTCCATGCTGTCATTGCAATGCATCAAGGTCTTGTGATCGCATAATGGGACCTCTGATGCCATGGGGAATCACTGATCCAATTGGTGCTGTGGTCAGATCAGCTGACATATGTGGGGGAAGATGCAAGCTCAGTGCGTGAGCTCACATCAGAGGGAGGGACATCGGTAAGGGGTTAATTAATACATCTAATATATAAAGTTGAGTGTGTATGTTTGCGTGTGTGTAAAGCCACACCCACTCCACATGGGCACACCCACTCCATGTGAACACACCCTCTCCACATGGACACACCCACTCCACATGACCACACCCACTCCTCATAGCCACAATTGCTCCATAGACCCTACCCCACTCCACATAACCATGCCCATGTGTGACAAGCCCCACCCACTCCAGATAGTCATGCCTCACTCCACATAGCCACACCCCTCCATCGTGATATAACAATAGAATGTTAGCTTATAAAATTCCATGTCATGTCACTACCTGAACATCACGACCTTATGACTCATAAGAAAGAGAATGTGACTGGATGATTGTCATCACACGCTAAGAGAAAAGCTGTATTTTGCCTCAATGAGCAAGACTTACAGAAATGGAAGAAAAGGAGGCAAGAATTACAGAAATGAGTTCAGAAATGGAAGAAAGGGAGGCAAGAACTACTTTCTAAAGGGCCATAAAAAAAAGGGAGGTAAGAATTACAGAAATCAATGAATATGTACGTATGTATGTATGTCCACTAAAGGAATTTGCATTGTTGTATCTACAATCACAACATTTTGTGAATGAATGTATGTATGTATGTATGTATGTCCATTAAAGGAATTTGCATCATTGCATCTACAATCACAAAATTTTGCACACACACCCCATTTGACTCAGGCATTGTAGGGGTGTGTGGATTTGGGGGCAGGATTGGGGTGGGTGGGTTAAGGGGGGCAGGTTTGGGGATAGGAGAAATTTTGGGGTGGGAGCAGGAGCGTGGGTGGATGGGGCAGGCTGGGCGGAGGCAGGATTGATACATATAGTGGACATACAATACACACACACAGACATACACTCAGCTTATAACTAAGAACAGTTAGTTACTATGCCCTGGCAACGCCGGGCTCTACAGCTAGTCTTAAGATAAAAATAATTTAAACTACTAAAAGTGTTAAACAAAAATGTCCTGTTCCGAGATATTCTTATAAAAATGCCCCGATGTAATGTTGGAAGAAGTGGGATATACCACAGCTCCTGGACAGGGGAGGAAGTAAAAGCAATTACACAGACATTACAGCCAGATACCGCAGATGATTCTGTGTTGTAAAATGTTGATTAAATGTTTTTCATTTACAGAAAGAATCTGCTGTGATCCCCTGCTGTAATATCTGTATACTTCCTTTTACTTCCTCCCCAGCCCAGAAGCTGTGATTTATCTGACCTGTTCCTGCACAGTCAGACATATATATTACACAGAGGCACATTTAGAACATTACCTCAAAACAGGATCATTTTTTTATCACATTCAATTGTGAAAGTTATTTTTATTCTAAGATCTAATAATTAAATTGTTCGGGGCACAACCCCTTTAAGAAGAGCTTGTCTAAATAGTGAGTACCAGTGCAAACCAATGATTTAGATGATGTGTACAAAATGATGTATGCACTTGACTAGTCCGACTTACAGAACTAAAACATATCTGTGAACAAAAGGAGGCAGTCGAATTTGCAAATTGAGGATGTGAACTGCTCGAGTTCTTGTATGGCTGTCTAAATATGGCCTTTTAATGTAAATTTGGGAGGAGATTTTGCTCCAAAATTAACATTAAAAAATAACTCCTATTGATTGAAATGAGAAAAAATGGACTATAGGGCACACGGTCGTAAATTTTTTCCAAGTATTTTTTGTCAGCATTTAAAAAGAAGCAACATTTAAATTTTTTTAGGCTTTTCTGCTTTAAAAATTCTCAAAATTTCAGCTGATGCAGTCTTATGACCGATCAGCTGATCAGGTTGTCACATGACCTTGCGGTTTAAATCTTGCGCCCACCAAAATTGATCGGAGGGCGGTAAATTTAAACTGTGCAGTCATGTGACAACCTGATCAGCTGGTCGGTCATATGACCACATCAGCTGATTGGGTTGCCACGCAACGCCAGGTCCTTAAGCCCCGGGAGATAGACGGCGCGGGACACACGCCGGAGAGGTGAGGATGTTTATTTTTATTATATAATAACCAGAAAATCGGTGAGCAAATAAACGTGAATATATATATGGCGGGCTTTTTGTCAGGACCCATAAACCGTGAGAGATGGGCTGTGGAGGCGAGGGATGTCTTCTCAGAAACTGAGGACAACAATGGTGGTGGCGAACCCTCGGGTGACCTGAAAAAGCTCTTCCTAGAATTAACATCTGTGTATAAAGAAAACGTCAAATCGTGGTGGGAGATTGAGAGCCTAGAAAAGTACATTGCCGAAAAACTTGTCCCCAAGGGCCTTAGACTGAACATCATACCTGCCAACAGGTCAAGGACCCCCAGACTCCTAGAGAAGTGGGAAGCAGAATCTATCAGCAGCTCCCTGAGATTTATGAAAATCCTTTTGGATGAGGAAAAATCCTCCTTTGAAGAAACCTCTAAAAAACTAACAGAACTGACGGAGGAAGTCAGAAAGCATAAAGACGACCCTGACTTTGGGAGACGTGAGGCAACCCTAGAACATAGTGTTGGCCGCCTACAGTCGTTTATAAAAGAACGTAAACACAAGCAATATATCAGGGACTCCCTCGAGTTCAGAGAGAAGAGGGCTTACCTCTTCATCCAAAGAGGGGACAGGGATATAGGTAACACCGATATCTCTGACACAGGTCAATCAGAAAAGGAGGAGGGGGCCCGTCGGGGACAAGGGAAGGCTCCCCTACCAAAGAGGAACCCCAAGAGCAGGAAATGGAGGAAGAAAGGGGGGAAAGGCCGGGGGGGACGAGGCAGGGGAGATCCAGAGGAATCAGAACCCACAGACGGGGATGCAAGCCAGGGGAGACCGAATGCGGGAGCTTGGTTCTCTACACGCTTTGCATCTGGACCATCGCTGTTGGGGTCTTACGTAACGGCTCCGCCTTTCTTAGGGAGGGATCCGTACCTCCTAAGAGATGGAGGAGCCAGACGAAAGACGTAGACCGAAACAGGGTCATCAATTTGACTGATCACCCCCTCACAGACTTAGAACGAAATGTACTTATAAAGGGCTTATCATTCGTCCCCACAAATCACTATGACGAGTTCGAATGGGTTAAGGATCTTAATCTGTTTGCCAGAAAATTAAAGTGGAAGAGGTTTTTTAGGCTGAACGACGAGGAAAAAAGCCGACAATTGGGAGTGGAGGAGGAGGATATGGCCACCTTTTTCGATCTCAGGGACCTGGCAAGGAGTCAACAGAGAGAAGTTGGGAAGGGTCCATTTACGGACTGTAGACCCCCGAGCAAGAAAATGCCGCCTAATAGTGATCTCACAGTGTAGACATTTTCACCAGCCTAGTTTCACGTGATCTGAAAGAACTAGGTAAGACCAAAAAAACAATATACTATTCGAACCTCACACATGAGGAGAGACGCACTCTGAATGATCTAACGAGAAATGATCAAATCATATTGAAACCGGCCGATAAAGGCGGAAATCTTGTTATGATGAATCACAAACAATACAAACAGATGTGTCATAGTATACTGGATGATGAAACGACCTATACTAGGCTGTCGGGAGATCCTACTCTGGCTTTTCAAGCCGAGTTGGGGGTCATTTTGCAAGAGGGTTTTGAGAGAGGTGTTATCTCATACAGTGAGAGGGCATTTATGTACAATCAACATCCAATGATAGCTGTGTTCTATGCTCTCCCAAAGATACACAAGGGTCTATCACCACTGCGAGGACGTCCCATAGTCTCTGGAGTAGGATCTATTACCCAGAACTGTGGGATCTACCTCGATAAGGTCCTGAGGGGATTTGTGACCAGCTTACCCTCATATGTCAGGGACACACTGGACCTGACAAGTAAGTTGGACGGTGTCTCGGTGGGTGATGATGTACAGTTAGCCTCCATAGATGTGGAGGCGCTGTACAGCAGCATCCCCCACGAGAAGGGCCTACAGGCGGTGGAGCACTACCTAAAGACCCGAGGGAGACAGTATATGGAACACAGTTCATTCACCCTTTCACTGCTTAATTACGTCCTGACCCATAATTTCTTTCTGTTCGACGGAAGATTCTACCACCAGTCCAGGGGCACAGCGATGGGGAGTTCCTGTGCCCCAAGTTACGCTAATTTGCTCCTGGGCTGGTGGGAGGATACTGTCGTCTTCACAGAAGAAGCTTCGGCTTGGTGGAGTCCCCAGATACTATTCTGGGGTAGATATATTGACGACATCATGATCCTGTGGAAGGGCGACAGTGATACATTCAGGAACTTTGTCGACAGTCTGAATATAAACACCTTGGGTCTGAGATTCACCTCTGAAGTCCATTCGGACTCTCTCAATTTTCTAGACGTCACCATCTATAAGGACGGGTGTGGTGGGTTGCAGACGACCATCTTTCGCAAACCCACGGCCACCAATGACTTATTAAGGTGGGATAGCCACCACCCCAGAAGTCTCAGGAGGGGAATACCTAAAGGCCAATACTTGAGGGCGAAACGAAACTGCTCAGACATCAGCAGGTTTCATCTGGAGGCAAGGGACATGCAAAATCGTTTCCTTAGCAAGGGGTATCCATCATATATCCTGAAGGAGGCTTTCAAGTATGCGGCAGGGAGTAACAGGGAAACCCTCCTGAGACCTAGATAGAAGCCAGACCCCCAAGATACTGTTAGGATGATTGGGACAAGGAAGTGCGAGCCATCTTTGAGAGACACTGGGGGATACTCCAGTCTGATAAGGAGGTGGCCCCGTTTGTCCCATTGAGACCATCAATCACCTACAGGAGAGGGAGGTCACTGAGAGACCAGTTGGTCCATAGCCAGTATTGTCCACCAAAAAAAAAAACCTTCAGATGCGGCAAGTGTATCTTCTGTAAATTTGTAAAGAGATCAGACACTTTCCAGAGTAGTACGACAGGTGAAAAGTTCACCTGTAGACACTTTGGGAACTGCAGAACGGAGGGTGTAGTGTATCTATTCCAGTGCTCCTGCCCCATGGACTATGTGGGAAAAACCAAGAGGCCCCTCAAGAAACGGATAGGGGAACATCTGGGGGACATTCTACACTCAAGGGATACCCCGATCTCACGTCATGTGAGAGATATCCATGGGGGAGATGTAGGGTGCTTTAGCTTCCAAATCATGGAGGTGGTGGACAAACCGGCTAGAGGGGGCAACTGGGATAAGACCATCCTGAAGGAGACAAGGTGGATCTATTGGATGGGGTCGGTGGGTGGACAAGGCCTGAATGAACAACTAACCTTTACCCCTTTCTTATAGGGGTGTCTGTGTGACTGGGGAGGGGTCCCTACCCCCAGCTCCATCTTTGAGTAACTAATGTTATGTGGTCTAGATACCAGTACAAGGAACCTGCTCGATGGTCCATTGATCCATAATAGGATATATGACCATGGGCGACGAGGATGTCATTATTATATGACATAAGCATCAGTAAAACAACATCTCTATATATGCATACGAACTAAAAAGCGGCTCAATGTCGCCTATCCGGTATGATGATCTCCGTGCACACTCACTGTCTGGTCCCCGGGGAATTATACCCCCGATATTGTGATGTGGGACATTAGGTCTGATATGGGGTGTTGTTGTTATGTCCGGGTTATTAACTCTCTCTTACCCCCGGCGATCCAGTATCGTTTCTTCCCCTGACCCCCCTCCCCCTATCTTTCCCCCTCCCCCCCCTCTCTTCCATCAATCCTCATTTTTGGGAACCCCTGATAATAGGGTTCCTCTCCATACATTCCTTTGCAGGGCTCCCTCCTGGTGCGATTGGCCAGGAGGTAGGATGAATATCTGCACAGTACCTAGTCCGAGCCTGGTGTCCCCCCCTTAGGATCATAGGTGTACTCTGAACTTTGCCTGTAGTTTGATATCTTATTTCGGCAGGCACAGACATGTATCAACATGTGTGGTATTAATTTTACACATGTGGAACTAATTAGTATAGACCTATTTCCCGGGGGACACAGTTCATGTCCGCACACTCCCGGGCCGGGGAAGGGCTTTGGAGATGGACATGGCCATATGACTGGGTACTAGTGATGCATTTCCTGCCCCTAGTTGTAAACAATGGAAGTAGTGGAGATATTGGATGCACACGCTGGACATGGGGGAAGATTGAGAGGTGCGAACATTTGTTCATTGGCCAGCAACACCGCAGGTTATTGTAATCAGACATAATGAGGGGGTCGGCGTGGTGACCCGCTGACTCCGCCCCCTAATTAATCATCACAGTTAAGGAGTGTATAAAAGGCAGGGATTCAGGCACGTGTGGGCCGCCATTTACCATACTGAAGGGGAGAAGGAGGATCATCATCTCCTTCAACCTGGGCGACCCAGGGCACAGACCGGTGCCCGGTGCTGCGGAGGATCACTCCTGAGGAACCCGCCGACGAGAACTGCGGTGGGGGAAACGCGTAGAGTGAAGGACGCGGCATTATCATGCTAAGCTAAGTGACTACTGGCTAGCTATATTGGGTACTACACCCCTGCCTTACAGGTGCCCTCAGTGGCACGGTTGTGTGTCTTATATGTCCTACATGCTATGGTCTGGGCCAGGTTTTGGTCTCTGACAGTGTTTTTATGTACATATCTTATGGGTGTGTGTTGGTTATAGGTAAAGTGTGACATATATCTCATCTGAGATTTGGTTTATTGCCAACCATTGTTGGTATTGGAAAATAGGTCACCACACTAACACGCCTCTATACACACACCCTGTGATAGAGGGGATCCCTATCACAAGAAACAGATTTTTTGTACAAACACGTCCTATGTGGCTTTTTCCACTGAGTAACGGGGATTGACCCGGACTCTGCTGGTAGGACTTCTTTTTGCACTTCCATGACACGTATACAAGACAAATAGGTCTTTAGGTTAGTGTGAAATTGTGAGACCCATAACCCCTCACCCTAGTGTGCAATCAGGGTTAGGAGGGGCAGTCGCCATGGTATGGGGACACCAGCAAGGATTTTACGTGTCTAAAACTCCATTGCATAGCAGGGTGAGACAGGGAGAGTATAGGGACAGCGTTCCCACCCCCCTAGATCCCCTTGGTAAGGTTTGGATTGCATAAACCGAATCACAGGAACTATAGGTTTCTTTTTAATAAAATCAAATAAAAGTTATATTTTAGAAATGAATCCTCTTGATATATGCGATGTTTATTTTTAACCCTTTGTTAGTTGATTTTGTATATACATTGCTGAAGTGAAATTAAAGGGGAACAGAGCAGTTTGCTCAGTACACTAAAATCGGGTCCAGGAAACAATCCGATGTTTTCCTGGACCCGTGCTCCATAGGCCCCCATTTTATTTCGGATCCCATCCGATCTGATCCGATTTGGTCTGATTTGGTCCGCTGTGCCCAAAATTGGAGCAGTCTCAGATTTTGGATACAGCAAAAAATCAGACACAATCAGATCCGACACAAATCGGATGCCATTAAGGGCTAATCCGATCCAATCGGTTGCCCATAGGGACATATGGGGGCCAAATTGGATCCGAGGCTGTCCGTTTGACAACGGACAGCCACGGATCCCCAAAAATCGTAATGTGAAAGCAGCCTTAGCCAATTGTTGCAATGCATTATCTTACTTTTCGATGAATGATAAGGTCAACTGTATAAAGTATAAGGAAAAATATTCTACACAAAGGTAGGATCAGTATTGTCATTCCTGTATTTGTCTCTTTTCTTGCACCTACCATGTGAACAGTTCTTAAAGGGGTAGTCCACTTCTTGGACATTACATTTTTTGACCATGAAATTTGATAGAACAAAGTATTTATGCGCAATATCCATCCAATTTATCTGCTGCTGGATCTAGATCGCCACCTAGTGGGCGTCCTTTAAATCCATTGTAAACGATGTTGGGTACCTTCCAGAAAATAAATTGAAGCATCGTTTTTCATTTGTTTCATACAAGAGAGGGGCGACCTAAGGCAAATGTTATCAGTGCAATCACAGCAGTAATGTATCTGAGGAAACATTTCTGACTTGCAAGCTTACATGGTAATCAGTGAGTAGCAATGAGCCAAAAGAATTTAAACATAGCCAATTTTGTATGGCTGATTTCAGCTCCAAACAATCAAATGGAAAGTTGGGAGAAGTGAAAAAAAATAAACATTTGAGAAACTACACATTTTATTTCAATCAATAAGCAACAAATTGAAGGAAGGTATTGTACATAAACTGCTCTTATCCGACTGACAGATTGGACAACACTAATTGTGGGAATATCTCGTGTTTCAGGTCAGAGTTCTATATTGTGTCCAAGTTCTTCTTTATTTGTTTTACAGCAATATGAGATAAGAACTGCTACAAGGAAGCACAGAATTTAATGGATCAGCATAATATATAGACACATTTTCGGGAAGGTTTTTCCTTTACCAGTATTCACCAGCCAGTGGATTGCAAGAATAATTGTTAAACTGTTTCTCCAAAAAATAAACCCTGCCCCAAAAATAAGCCCTGGCAGGGTTTCTTGAGCTTTTTGAAGTAGGCTTGAAATATAAGCCCTAAACCAAAATAAGCCCTAGTTGGGTACTCATAGCTGCAGAAATACACAGTGCAGTGTCAGTCTCAGCTGATGAGTAGTGGATGATTGTAAAGTGATACAATAGTCTTGAGTGCAGCAGGAATCCAGTGCGAGGTGAATACTGTATTCCTTCCCCTTGCTGCCCCTTATTCCCATTGTGCGCCCCTATCGTTAAAACAATAAAGCTTTATACTCTCCTCACGCTCCAATGCAGGCCGGGGTTCCAGCGTTGTCAGAACCTGCAGTCATGGAGTCCATGTGCATAGCGACCAGTCAACACCCTCAGCCACTATTGTCCAGCCTTCTGACTCCGGGTGCTGATTGTTTGCGGATTACATGGGTTCCGTAACTGCAGGTCCTGAGCGAAATTGAATAATGCATTGTGAGTCCTGCTACATCATTATGGGTAAGTACCTTACTGTATACTGTACCAGTAGTAGGGTAGTTACTCCACTCCTGAGTCCTGCCTCCCAGGTCCATATGTTCACCTCCAAAGTCTGGCTCCATGCAGATTTGCTCATCTTCAGCAACCAGTATACTGTATTCCCATAAAACTGTAGATTTTTTTTTCCTTCAAGCATAAATGTGTGATTGCTTATTCTTGGCCATATATAAGCCCTGCCCTAAAAATAAGCCCTAGACCTTTTTACGGATGGGAAAAAAATATACGACTGTTACATTTTTGGAGTAATACGGTAGCAGCTCATTGGAAAGTGACCCCAAACTGTGGGCTTAGGAAGCGGTCCCAGGCACCCGGTCACTGCAGCACCCCTACTTTACCAGTAGTTTGTTACTTACCTATCCTGGCTCTAGTGCCAGTCTGTACATTTTCCATCTCCCTCAGCAGTGCCCCTCTGACTGCTCTTAGGCCTTTAGAGCACTGCTCAGGTGCCAGAAATTTAGACATCCGATGCTGCTATCATTTTCAGATTTGCCACACTACAAACCCAGCAAGGCTACTTCTAGGAACCATACTGCCAACTCAGTGCTACTATTCTGCAGTACTGTCTGCCCATACAGCTATGCTACACAAGATGTCTGACTGCCAACTTGGCTCTACTGTCTAAAGCAGCGGCTATCTGTACATCTATCTCTATTATAATCAGCTGTCTGACTGCCAACTTGGCTGCACTGATCCAAAGTGCTGTCTGCATATCCATCTCTGCTACAATGAGGTGCCTGACTTCAAATTCGAGTCTGCTGTTCCAAAGCACTGAACACACATCTGGCTCTGCTACTTCAAAATGCCTCTCTTCCATATCAGCTCTGTTATTCCAAGCTGCAGTATACATTTTTGACTGAGCTACAATCTGCTCTCTTTCTGCCTTCTCAGCTCTGCTGTTCCAAGGCATAGCCCACACTTTCTACTACACTACTACCAGGTGCCTAACTGCCATCTTATCTCTGCTGTCTGCACATTTAGCTCTGTTACAATACAACCCGCTGTCAGACTGCTGTCTCAGCTATGCTCTTTCAAGGTGCTGTACAAACTCTTCTGTACCAACAAGCCTGAACCAGCACTCCAAGGTGTTGTGCACACATTTGGCTCTGCTAATCCAAGGTGCCTATCCAGTATATCACACACTAGTGACTTACGTGCTGTGCTACACGTCCAGCTCCACGTGAAAAAACAAATACTTCAAAACTGCTGTCAAAAATTTTTTTTTAAGCTCAGGTGCCACACATGAATTAATGCAAAGTGGAAAAATGTTTTATCTTTTCCTCTAAAATGTTGCTTTAGCCCCATTTTTTCATTTGACAGTTTGTTACTCACTTCCTTATCAGCGCAGCAATACCCTACATGTAGTCAAAAAGCATCTGTCTGGACAGACTGCAGGACTTGAAAGGGAAGGAGCAATATTTGAATCTTGGAACACAAAGTTGGCTGAAATAGATTGCAGACACCATGTCGCCCCAAGGTACCTAAACTTAAAGGGGTTGTCCGGGTTCGTCACATAATCTGAGTGCATATCCAGGCTGCCTAATGCTGACAATCTGTAATGTACTTTGTGTCAGCTTTCTGCAGGGTTTCCTAGATAACACTTGTTTTGTGTCTGAACAGAACGACCAGGGGGGGTGTTCTGTCATGATAATGAACACTGGTCGTTTCCACCTACTCTACCCCATCCCCTCCCCCATAGCAACATCCCCGCCCTCCCCATCTCCATGACTCAGCCTCTCCACAGGAAGAAAATGATCCTCGGCTGCAGCCATTGCTGTGAGCAGAGCTGCCCGGATTAGCTGCTCCTCCCCCGGCCACACACAGTGATGTATGGAAAGTCTGCAGAGAGAAGAGACAATGTGCTATACTCAGGGGGGGCCGCTCCGGGATTACAATGAATAGCTCCGGCCTCTTATCAGTGATTCTTCCCTCACTGTCCCAGGCTGTCATCAGGAGAATGTACAGTGTGCAGACACCAGTGATGTACGGAAAGTCTGCACTGGAGGGACAATCGTGCTGTATTCAGGGCCGCTCCGTGATTACAGTGACTAGCTCCCTCATATCAGTGATTCCCTTCCCTCACTGTCCGGGCTGTGATCAGGAGAATGTACTGTGTGAGCCCAGTGATGGGGGGCTGCAGCTTCTGTGACACACTGTAACAAACCCCTGCTGTGTGAATGAGACAGCTGTGTCACTGATGTCTGTACACAGCAGGAGATATGGTACAGTGTACAGGGTGAAGGATGGTCAGCACTGTGTCTCCAATGACACAAATACTGATTGAAGCAGCCTATCCACTCAGTAACTGCAGCAGTGTGAAGTGTTGGAGGTATATGTATGGAGATATTGATGATACTAAGGATTTTGATATTGTTGAGGAGTCCTTCCTTCCGTCGCCCCATCAGTCCGCCCGTCCTTCCTTCTTTCCTTCCATCCATCCTTCCTTCCGTTCATCCTTCCGTCCTTCTTTCAGTCCGTCTTTCGTCCTTTCTTTCCGTCCATCTGACCGTCCTTCCTTCTTTCCATCCATCCGTCCTTCCCTCCTTCCTTTTTCCGTCCGTCCTTCTTTCCATCCTTCCATCTGTCCTTCTTTCCGTCGTCCTTTCTTTCCATCTGTCCTTCCTTCTTTCCGTCCATCTATCCGTCTGTCCTTTCCGTACCTCCTTTTTTCCGTCCTTCCTTCTTTCCATCTGTCCTTCCTTCTTTCCGTCCTTCCTTCCGTCCATCTATCCGTCCGTCCTTCTTTCTGTCCCTCCTTCTTTCCGCCCATCCGTCCTTCCTTCTTTCCGTCCTTCCTTCCATCCGTCCGTCGCCCCATCAGTCTATCTGTCCTTCCTTTCATCCTTCTTTCCATCCTTCCTTCTGTCCATCCATCCCTCCTTCCTTCCGTTGGTCCTTGCGTCCTTCTTTCTGTCCATCCTTCCTTCTTTCCATCCTTCCTTATTTCCGACCGTCCTTCCTTCTTTCCGACCGTCCGTGCCGTTCTTCCTTCTTTCTGTCCTTCCTTCTTTCCGTCTGTCCATCAGTCGTTCCTACTTTCCGTCCGTCCGTCCTTCTTTCTGTCCGTCCTTCTTTCCATCCGTCCGTCCTTCTTTCCGTCCGTCCGTCCTTCTTTCCGTCCGTCCGTCCTCTCTTTCCGTCCGTCCGTCCTTCTTTCCGTCCTTCATTCCGTCCATCCTTCATTCCGTCCATCCTTCATTCCGTCCGTCCGTCCTTCTTTCCGTCCATCCATCCATCCATCCATCCGTCCTTCTTTCCGTCCGTCCTTCTTTCCGTCCGTCCTTCTTTCCGTCCGTCCTTCTTTCCGTCCGTCCTTCTTTCCGTCCTTCATTCCGTCCGTCCTTCATTCCGTCCGTCCTTCATTCCGTCCGTCCTTCATTCCTTCCGTCCGTCCTTCATTCCTTCCGTCCGTCCTTCATTCCTTCCGTCCGTCCTTCATTCCTTCCGTCCGTCCTTCATTCCTTCCGTCCGTCCTTCATTCCTTCCGTCCGTCCTTCATTCCTTCCGTCCGTCCTTCATTCTTTCCGTCCGTCCTTCATTCTTTCCGTCCATCCGTCCGTCCATCCGTCCGTCCTTCTTTCTTTCCGTCCATCCGTCCGTCCTTCATTCTTTCCGTCCATCCGTCCGTCCTTCATTCTTTCCGTCCATCCGTCCGTCCTTCATTCTTTCCGTCCATCCGTCCCTCCTTCCTTCTTTCCGTCCATCCTTCAGTCTTTCCATCCGTCCATCCGTTCTTCCCCTCAAGCCTGTATTTTCCCTTCACCCCTGGGTGATTTCCTGTTTTCCTTCCTCTTCTTCCATAACTTTTCTATTTTTTCCGTCAATACAGACATATGAAGCTTCTTGTTGTTTTTTGCAGGACGAGTTGAACTTTTGAATGACGACATTTATTTAAAAATTGCAAAAAAATAGTGCAATTATACATTTGTTTTTTGGGTTTTTTATTCACCATGTTCACTATATGGTAACACTGAGGTGTCGGTATGATGTCTGGGGTCAGTACTATATGGTAACACTGAGGTGTCGGTATGATGTCTGGTGTCAGTACTATATGGTAACACTGAGGTGTCGGTATGATGTCTGGGGTCAGTACTATATGGTAACACTGAGGTGTCGGTATGATGTCTGGGGTCAGTACTATATGGTAACACTGAGGTGTCGGTATGATGTCTGGGGTCAGTACTATATGGTAAAACTGATGTGTCAGTATGATGTCTGGGGTCAGTACTATATGGTAACACTGAGGTGTCAGTATGATGTCTGGGGTCAGTACTATATGGTAACACTGACGTGTCAGTATGATGTCTGGGGTCAGTACTATATGGTAACACTGATGTCGGTATGATGTCTGGGGTCAGTACTATATGGTAACACTGAGGTGTCGGTATCATGTCTGAGGTCAGTACTATATGGTAACACTGAGGTGTCGGTATGATGTCTGGGGTCAGTACTATATGGTAACACTGAGGTATCGGTATCATGTCTGAGGTCAGTACTATATGGTAACACTGAGGTGTCGGTATGATGTCTGGGGTCAGTACTATATGGTAACACTGAGGTGTCGGTATGATGTCTGGTGTCAGTACTATATGGTAACACTGAGGTGTCGGTATGATGTCTGGGGTCAGTACTATATGGTAACACTGAGGTGTCGGTATGATGTCTGGGGTCAGTACTATATGGTAACACTGAGGTGTTGGTATGATGTCTGGGGTCAGTACTATATGGTAACACTGAGGTGTCGGTATGATGTCTGGAGTCAGTACTATATGGCAACACTGAGGTGTCAGTATGATGTCTGGGGTCAGTACTATATGGTAACACTGATGTGTCGGTATGATGTCTGGGGTCAGTACTATATGGTAACACTGAGGTGTTGGTATGATGTCTGGGGTCAGTACTATATGGTATCAATGACGTGTTGGTATGAATAATTGAAGAATTAAAGAAACAAAAAAAGAATTGCGCTCTTGCCCAATTTTCCACGATCCGCAGTTACAGTCAAACATTTATTCTGACAATCAAAATCTATATCCATTTTTATTTTAAAGAGAACCGTCACCCCATTTTTGTGTATTAAAATAAAAGCTCCCTTTTTTATCAGGGACTATCCTGCATTCTAAGGCTGGGTTCACATTAGCGTTCCCCTCCGCAGCGTTCTGCGTAGGGGATCCGCAATGTGTCCGCAGCGGCCGTCAGCTCCTATCTTTATAATGGGAGCGCACGGTGCTGCGCTTAACAGCGCATGACCGTGTGCACCCATTCACTCCTATATGTGATCTGTGAGCAGGCGGACGCCTGCGTACAAATCACACAGTCTATTCCGCACCAGAGACGCGACATGTTGCATTCCTGGTGCGGACGAGACTGTGTGATTTGTGCGCAGGCGTCCGCCTGCGCACAGATCACATATAGGAGTGAATGGGTGCACACGGTCATGCGCTGTTAAGCGCAGCACCGTGCGCTCCCATTATAAAGATAGGAGCGGACGGCCGCTGCGGACACATTGCGGATCCCCTACGCAGAACGCTGCGGAGGGGAACGCTAATGTGAACCCAGCCTTAGAATGCAGGATAGTCCCTGATAAAAAAGGGAGCTTTTATTTTAATACACAAAAATGGGGTGACGGTTCTCTTTAAAATAAAAATGGATATAGATTTTGATTGTCAGAATAAATGTTTGACTGTAACTGCGGATCGTGGAAAATTGGGCAAGAGCGCAATTCTTTTTTTGTTTCTTTAATTCTTCAATTATTCATACCAACACGTCATTGATACCATATAGTACTGACCCCAGACATCATACAGACACCTCAGTGTTACCATATAGTACTGACCCCAGACATCATACCGACACGTCAGTGTTACCATATAGTACTGACCCCAGACATCATACAGACACCTCAGTGTTACCATATAGTACTGACCCCAGACATCATACCAACACCTCAGTGTTACCATATAGTACTGACCCCAGACATCATACCGACATCAGTGTTACCATATAGTACTGACCCCAGACATCATACTGACACCTCAGTGTTGCCATATAGTACTGACCCCAGACATCATACCGACACCTCAGTGTTACCATATAGTACTGACCCCAGACATCATACCGACACCTCAGTGTTACCATATAGTACTGACACCAGACATCATACCGACACCTCAGTGTTACCATATAGTACTGACCCCAGACATCATACCGACACCTCAGTGTTACCATATAGTACTGACCCCAGACATCATACCGACACCTCAGTGTTACCATATAGTACTGACCCCAACAGACATCAGTTACCAAAGTGCAACCGACCTCAGTGTTACCATATAGTGAACATGGTGAATAAAAAACCCAAAAAACAAATGTATAATTGCACTATTTTTTTGCAATTTTTAAATAAATGTCGTCATTCAAAAGTTCAACTCGTCCTGCAAAAAACAAGAAGCTTCATATGTCTGTATTGACGGAAAAATAGAAAAGTTATGGAAGAAGAGGAAGGAAAACAGGAAATCACCCAGGGGTGAAGGGAAAATACAGGCTTGAGGGGAAGAACGGATGGACGGATGGAAAGACTGAAGGATGGACGGAAAGAAGGAAGGAGGGAGGATGGACGGAAAGAATGAAGGACGGACGGATGGACGGAAAGAATGAAGGACGGACGGATGGACGGAAAGAATGAAGGACGGACGGATGGACGGAAAGAAAGAAGGAGGACGAGGAACGGACGGATGGACGGAAGAATGAAGGAGGACGGAAAGAATGAAGGACGGGAATGAAGACGGACGAAGAATGAGGACGACGAAGGAATGAAGGACGGACGGAAGAATGAAGGAGGACGGAGGAATGAAGGACGGACGGAAAATGAAGAGACGGAGAGAGGAACGGACGAATGAAGGACGGACGGAAATGAAGGAGGACGGAGGACGGACGGAAGAAGAGACGGACGGAAAGAATGAAGGACGGACGGAAGGAATGAAGGACGGACGGAAGGAATGAAGGACGGACGGAAGGAATGAAGGACGGACGGAAATGAAGGACGGACGGAATGAAGGACGAGGGAAGGACGGAAAGAAGGACGGACGGAAAGAAGGACGGACGGAAAGAAGGACGGACGGAAAGAAGGACGGACGGAAAGAAGGACGGACGGAATGAAGGACGGATGGATGGATGGATGGATGGACGGAAAGAAGGACGGACGGACGGAATGAAGGATGGACGGAATGAAGGATGGACGGAATGAAGGACGGAAAGAAGGACGGACGGACGGAAAGAAGGACGGACGGACGGAAAGAAGGACGGACGGATGGAAAGAAGGACGGACAGAAAGAAGGACGGACGGACGGAAAGTAGGAACGACTGATGGACAGACGGAAAGAAGGAAGGACAGAAAGAAGGAAGAACGGCACGGACGGTCGGAAAGAAGGAAGGACGGTCGGAAATAAGGAAGGATGGAAAGAAGGAAGGATGGACAGAAAGAAGGACGCAAGGACCAACGGAAGGAAGGAGGGATGGATGGACAGAAGGAAGGATGGAAAGAAGGATGAAAGGAAGGACAGATAGACTGATGGGGCGACGGACGGATGGAAGGAAGGACGGAAAGAAGGAAGGACGGATGGGCGGAAAGAAGGAGGGACAGAAAGAAGGACGGACGGATAGATGGACGGAAGGAAGGACGGAAAGAAGGAAGGACAGATGGAAAGAAGGAAGGACGGAAAAAAGGAGGTACGGAAAGGACAGACGGATAGATGGACGGAAAGAAGGAAGGACAGATGGAAAGAAAGGACGACGGAAAGAAGGACAGATGGAAGGATGGAAAGAAGGACGGACGGAAAAAAGGAAGGAGGGAAGGACGGATGGATGGAAAGAAGGAAGGACGGTCAGATGGACGGAAAGAAAGGACGAAAGACGGACTGAAAGAAGGACGGAAGGATGAACGGAAGGAAGGATGGATGGAAGGAAAGAAGGAAGGACGGGCGGACTGATGGGGCGACGGAAGGAAGGACTCCTCAACAATATCAAAATCCTTAGTATCATCAATATCTCCATACATATACCTCCAACACTTCACACTGCTGCAGTTACTGAGTGGATAGGCTGCTTCAATCAGTATTTGTGTCATTGGAGACACAGTGCTGACCATCCTTCACCCTGTACACTGTACCATATCTCCTGCTGTGTACAGACATCAGTGACACAGCTGTCTCATTCACACAGCAGGGGTTTGTTACAGTGTGTCACAGAAGCTGCAGCCCCCCATCACTGGGCTCACACAGTACATTCTCCTGATCACAGCCCGGACAGTGAGGGAAGGGAATCACTGATATGAGGGAGCTAGTCACTGTAATCACGGAGCGGCCCTGAATACAGCACGATTGTCCCTCCAGTGCAGACTTTCCGTACATCACTGGTGTCTGCACACTGTACATTCTCCTGATGACAGCCTGGGACAGTGAGGGAAGAATCACTGATAAGAGGCCGGAGCTATTCATTGTAATCCCGGAGCGGCCCCCCCTGAGTATAGCACATTGTCTCTTCTCTCTGCAGACTTTCCATACATCACTGTGTGTGGCCGGGGGAGGAGCAGCTAATCCGGGCAGCTCTGCTCACAGCAATGGCTGCAGCCGAGGATCATTTTCTTCCTGTGGAGAGGCTGAGTCATGGAGATGGGGAGGGCGGGGATGTTGCTATGGGGGAGGGGATGGGGTAGAGTAGGTGGAAACGACCAGTGTTCATTATCATGACAGAACACCCCCCCTGGTCGTTCTGTTCAGACACAAAACAAGTGTTATCTAGGAAACCCTGCAGAAAGCTGACACAAAGTACATTACAGATTGTCAGCATTAGGCAGCCTGGATATGCACTCAGATTATGTGACGAACCCGGACAACCCCTTTAAGAAACTCCCCACAAGTGACCCCATCTTGGAAATTAGACCCATCAAAATATTCATCTATGGGTATACTACGAATTTTTAACCTACAAGTGAATCATAGATCTCTCTAATAATGTGAACATTAACAAAACTTTTTTTTCATTAAAATACTGTATGAATACCAAATGTACAATTTATACAAGGGGTAATAGGAGAAAATGGACAGGACAATTTCTTTTTCAGTTTTTACCTAATGTGGCAATTCCTCATATGTGGTTGTACACAAATTGTTAAGTGTGCTCTTCTCACTATAATGTGGCCGCTAATTGCAGTTTAGGCACAGTAGGACTCAGAAAGATTGAGGGCATTTGTATTTAGCAGCAAAGATTTGACTTGATTTTATTTGGGGGGTTGGAAGCCACCCCTATTCCAGAGCCTGTAACATGAGAATATTTCTAGTGGCAGAAGACGACCTGAATGAGGGCTGGTTTTGTGCAGGTTTCGTTAGGGATTTTGTTGATAACATTTTGGGGGTATATAACTTTTTTTTATTGCTTTCAGTATTAGGATGGGATCACATTCTTATGTTGAACGCTGAGCATTTACATCGGGGTTTCCATGCAAATCACACAAAAATGTGATTCGGACGTCATCCTCGACAGAACCGCTCACTCTAATGAGGCAGATGGAGACACTTCAGACTCCATTTGGCATCTGTTCCTGTGCTCTAAGTTTTTTTATGCATGCACAGAACTGTGGTAATCTACACTCGTGGGCTAAAGAGATGCCTAAAATAATGGAACACCACCGGAACAGACACCAGACGGAGTCCAAAGTGGCTCCATCAGCTTCAATATAGTGGGATGCCCCGCTGGGGGGTTGTCTGAATTGCTGTTTTGTGGATTTACATGGAAACCCTGATGTAAGTGCTCAGGAGAGAGTGCAGGATAAATGTGAAGTGAGCCTTATTTTTGTGAAGTAGAATGAACAAATAGAAGAACTAGCATAGTTCTTATTTTTATTTTTGTGGTGTGGTGTCAGTGAAAGGATGGCTTTATTCATCAGGTTGGTGTGATTACAGCAATGCCAGACTTGTTTTGGTTTTTTTTTTCAATCCTTTGATACTTATATACAGTAAATCTACATTTTACAAAAATGTATTTGTTTTTGCATTGCGATATTCTGAGAGCTGTAACTATTCTTTTCCGAATGAGTCATATTAGGCCTTGTTCTTTGCAGGAGATGATGAACTATCATTCTGTAGCTCAGACAACTGTAATATGTTCCTGTAAATGATTATACAGTAATAGCAGCTTAGAAAAAAAACGCATTGCACACGGAGCGACACCGGACATCACTCGGATGTTATCTGAGAAAAAAATCGTACTCGCATAGCAGTTACATGCCACACAGATCAGAAAACGGATATCACTCGTCCGACTCTCCTGGATGAGAAACTGATACATTTTGTAAACACCAGTGTGTTACTGTTTTTTTTAAATTACAACATACTGTAGGACCAGATTTGTTGCATGATGGATCACTCTGATATGTAATAGGGTCAGTCAGGTTCTACCTCAGTGTCTGACATCATGATGAGAAAAATACTGCGACATGCAATAATTTTCATCAAAGACAACAGAATTGTCTTATTTATTCATAAACAATTACCCATTTTTATTTGTTTTTGTACCTAATTTGCATTAAACACAAGTGCAGTGTAATCTTATGCAGTGGTTTAGATACTATACCAGCTTATTTCAATTAACCATTATTTGGCCCCTTTCACATCAGTGGTTTTCGCTGATCGCGGCAGTTGCGGTGAAAAAAACGCAACTGCCGCAATTACCGCATAACGGCCGCACTTGCGGTTCACTTGCGGCAAGCCCCATGTAATATCTATGGGGCTTGCGGTAAGTGTGCGGCAGGTGCGGTTTCGGCACCTGCGGCAGATGCAGCCGCGAAAAAAAACGTGGCTGACCGCTTTTTTTTTTGCAGCCGCATCTGCCGCAAGTGGCGAAACCACAACTATACCGCACTTGCCGCACCTGCCGCAAGTCCCATAGACAGAGCATGGGGCTTGCTGCAAGTGAACCGCAAGTGCGGCCGCTATGCGGTAATCGCTGCAGTTGCGGGTTTTTCACTGCAACTGCTGCGATCAGTGATTACCACTGATGTGAAAGGGGCCTTAGCTGGATTTTAAGGCAATATCACACTTTGCCTATTAATGCTGCAGTTAGAAGACTGATGGCCACTTTACACGTCCCAACATCGGTCCGATGTTGGATACAACGGCGCGGGAGCGCGCTTTTTCTGGGCAGAATTCCAAGATCACATAGGAGATGTTACACAGCGTGATATCGGAAGGTAACGCAACAGCGATGTGTACGCCCGACCCAGTAACGACCATTTAATATGGGAGAGAATAGGGGAAGTTGTACTCCACATCGTTGTTGGGCTTTCACACAGCACGATCTGGCCACATCGTCCATCCAATATCGGGCCGTTGGAGAGCACGCTCATTTGATCCCCGATATCGTTTTGGCATCGTTCGTGCATCGTATTGGACATTTACACCATACAACGCACGAACGATATCGGGGCCAACGCACGAACCACGTGACTTTTTATCGGAGTTGGACGCCGATATCGGGACGTGTAAAGTGGCCATAACAATCAGTTGCAAGTCCCAAGTTAAAAGACTATGCTGGAAAGTACATTTTGCACAACATGTAAGTAAAACTAATTACACTATAAATCGTGACTGAAGTGTACAGATGTTTTAGGACAAAGGTAGGAAGTGCTGCGGTAGGAAGTGGACACCCCCAGCTGTTATTGTCGGAGGGCGTGCCTGGGATTTCAAAAGAAATAACATTCTTTCTTCTTAATTTAGACCAGCAGTTTTAACGGAATCCTGCCTAGTACCTGCAGACCTATCTCCAGGCAGCCAGCATATGATAGCGCAAGAAGAGCTGAGCATATTGAGACAAACGACTTTGCAGGAAAAAAAGATCCAGTAAAACTTGTCATTTGTTACATTTAATGCCTGCTCAGTTCACTAAGTAGTCTTATCAGACCGACAACCCTGTACATAGAGAGATCATGGTCAATCAATTAGTAAAGAGGAAAAATACTAATTATGCTGAACTTTTTCCTGCAAATCTATACATTAATCTGCCCAGCTTTTTTGCGTTTGATGTTCAAGTTGAATAGTTCACTTTAGGACAGAGTCACATTAGTGGGCGACCTCCGATGTGAGAGCACCAGGTGCAATATACTAATAAAACTCGGCTCAGGCTCTGCTGCAAGGGTGAGCCAAGTGTCATCTACTGTGATCTACTGTGATCCGATCCTGTCATCACAGGTGCAGACTGAGGAGAGGGAGAGATTAATCTCCCCATCTCCTCCATTTCCAGTATATCACACTGCACTGGGATGCCATCCGAGCGCATGGCGATTTTAACATGTACACATAAGCTTAATCTACTGTAGTGTAATATGAAGCACCGGAACATCTAATATTTATGTAATCCCAATAAATGTAGCCCATAAGACCATGAGATAGCCAAAAAAATGTATACAAAGTTTATTAAATAAACATTTAGATACCATTAAAACTAATTAAAAACAGAAACAACAACCTCAGTGAGGAAGTGTGGGTACATATTAAGTTTCCACCTCTACGTAAGCAACTTATTACAGAATTACAAGTACAAATGACAAATTGTGCACACAGGTTTTTTGCAACAAATGCCTCCTACATACAAGTATAGCAAACATGCATATTAAGGTGCCTACAACATGCGCAAAGGTGAATGCCTCCTGCATTCAAGTATGAGTGTTATGCATATCAAAGTACATATCACATATGCGACCCCAATGTAAAACTATACAGCATAAATGTTATAGCTATACATGTATCAAAATACCCCTGGACCAGTTATGTACCTCTTGGTCCATTTCTAGGTTAGTGTTCCGATGCTATCGGTCACCCATAAGTTGTAAGTGTCTAGAGATCTATGGAGTAAACTGGCATTGTAGCAGCCTGTGAATAAAAGAGAGGGGAAACCCAAAGATACAAGATGGAGACCCTACGCGTTACGCCTTTACAGGCTTCCTCAGGTGTTCCAATTGTGGGTGTAATTGCATGGCTTATTCTTATGTACCTTTGTAGTGTGCTGATGTCTCCTTTTTCGTTTCAAATACATGTGCACATAGACTTGTATGGGTGTGCGTGATCAGAGACTCACTGACAGTCACAGCATGCTATGATTTTTTTCCTCAATCCAATCAAAGCTGAGGAAAATATTGTAGATCTGAGCTGCCTCATCACCTAACATTGGGCAGAGTGCAATACGAGATTTTCCTGCACGAGGCATAGACTTAGGAGAAATTTCATGAAGCAATTATTGCCTTCATGGTTGGATAGCACCAATTCACTAGTAACTATCTAGGCTAAAAAAAAGTTGGAAATCTTTACAATGATTCCTCAAAGAATTTGTGACACACTCTGAAAAAATAAATAAATTGCGTAATGTGAAATTGCACAGAAAAATGATTCCTTTTGGAGTTTTTACAACACTTTCAAATAGCACAGACCAAATAGGTGGAGCTGATGGGGGGCAGGGAAAGTTAATTGTCACCTGACAAATTCATGGAAAGTGGCAGCATAAATCACACCAGAAATGTTACTCCAGTCCATGACTTGAATATCATTTGTGGTATGGTGTCAGAGGCCCATGCCACTAATAAGATGCCCCAAGTGACATGCACTTCTTAGTGAATTCAGTATATCTTATTCTTACACGCCCCACAAAGTGCCAGTCTTAATGAATTGGGGTCCTTGTACACTTATTTTTATGTTTTTCTTTCATCAAAATAAAAGGATCCTACTATAGAACATGAAAACGTTATATTTAGATTAGATTCAGAGGACTGTAAATGAACACACCACTGATAGATTAGAACCAATTACCTATTGCAGATTTTCAACCAACAATCTGCCCAGGCACAAGATCTAACAAGCTGATCAATGTTGCGGTCGTCATTCATGGTACATTAACCCTCCGCTGGTCAGGACAATTAGTGACATTCAGAGGCACCCAGCTATAGAGCTTCTCTTATAATTTATAGCCGTACGACCTTTGTCTTGGTACCTTAACCTCTTATTGAATTTTGCATTATGTGTTAAAGTACGTGTTGGCAACGACAGTGAATGTCTTGATATATTAATGCTTAGAGAAGCATATCCTGATGCCTCCATAAACATCAATTAGACAGCTTACTCAATTACAGTCAAAGGAGTAACTCATTTAGCCATGATCATGACTGTTGATGGCCACTCACCAATAAATAACCTGATAAAATATTTCTTTTAATTAGATTTTTATTAGTATACCTATACTACATTAATGGAAAACTGTCATCAGGTTAGCATCATCTACACTGCAGTCACCATGATATTAAACATCTATTAGTCTCCTAATAATAAGCCCCAGTATCACAAGTAAAAACCAAATACAAATAAAAACTTTGGACAATTTCTTTATCAATTTCTAAAGCACTGAATAGTGACAAGAGTGTGTCCAGACTACATTCGGCACCAATTATGAGTTTGCTAAGCCACTACCTCTGCCTTCGACAGATGTGAAGAACCTCCCTAACTTCATCCAGAAGGTGCTGGAAATATTTGTGCTCAATGGTGAAAAGTACAAGAGTGCCATTGCTTTGTGGCAATGTAAGACTGGCTCAGCAAGCTTACAGCTGGTGCCAAAGATGGTTTAGCCATGCATGTTGGCACACTTAGTGAGCCATAACACATGGTGTTTGGGCTGTGAGGATGTAATGGATGGAGTATTAGTAACCTAACTACATGTATATAATCCTTGTGGCAATGGTTAAAAATGAGGGAACCTGAAGACAGATTCCCTTTAAATCCCTAAAGGTACCGTCACACGTGGAGATATCGCCGGGAGATATGCTAAGCAATCTCCGAATGCGGCGATATCGCTACCACATCGCCTGCGCGTTGTGGCATGTGACAGGGCAATATTACGGCGAGAAATCACCGGTGGTGCGTCGCCTGATCACCCTGCTCTGCTGAGAAATCAAGCGATTTCCACAGGGTGATTTCTGCGCATCATGGCATGTGACTGGGCGATAGCGATGTATTAAGCGAGCTCAGACCATCTGGAAGCAAATCCAGAGGGGTGCCTGAGCATTCTGTATGGCACTCCCCGTCTGCCGCGATTGGTGGTCTCACTCGTGCGTTCACATTGGCTGACCATGGCTAAGGCGCCATATTTGAATAGCGATATAGTAGAAAGGACACATGCGTCATGTAGTGGGCAGATTCCTGACAAGGCTGACCAATGGCGACGCAGTTGTGTTGGCCAATCAGAGTGGTAGGGGCGTGGTGTACAACACACTGGCACGCCTGTCTTCTCACCGTGCTCACACTCTACGTCTACATCGCTGATGCAGTGGTGGCATGTGACGCGGCGATTTGGCAGCAATGTGGGAATGTCAAATTGCTTTGATCTGCTCCAGACAATTTCCGGAATGCCGGATCGCCGAACATCGCAATCGAGATCGCTATGTGTGATAGGGTGATGGCACTGTGCAAAAAAGTGCCCGGAACGTGCGCGCTCACGTCAAATTGCCAGCCATATGGCAGCGATATTGCTATGTGTGATGGTACCATTCCTTACCATGGGAAGGCTGCATCTCGCCTTGTAATATGTCCTTCTATTCTCAATTTAGAGTGCTTCATACTGTATCTAGGATAGTTTTCAGAGTTTGATTACTTAAAAATGCTTAGTTGGTTGCCAAAGATGTTAGCGCTTATCAACATACCTTTACATGTTTTTCAATGACAAATTGTCCGAACCTGTCACCTCGTTTTACCCCTCTCTGCTACCACTAGCTGTCCCTGCAGCTTCCTAGCTGATCCCTAACCATCCCTGTCTCACCTAAACCTGCACTGAGATTGCTGGACTGAGAAGAAGACATGTAGTGTTTTTCTGGAGACTGAAAAAGCGGGCCCCGGAGCTCCATTCTCCCCTCCTCGCTTGTTTTCTGCATGTCCCTCTGGGCGTCATCATTCGTTCTTCGTACCTCCTCTATTTTAAATTTGTCGCCTCATTTTCTACTGTGAAGAGCAAGGCCAGAACGTAACATCCAGCCCAGTGCATTGTGGGGCTGATCATGTGGTAAGGCTTGGCTCCGGTGCATGCGCAGTGCACATTTTGAAGCCGAGCCGGTGACGTCATAAGCTCAGAATGCACAGGGCCGGATGTTACGTTCCGGCCCTGCTCTTCACAGTAGAAAATGAGGTGGCTAATTTTAAAAATAGGAGGAACAAAGAACGAACAAATAATGACGCCCTGCTGGGGGGTGCAGAAAACAAGCGAGATGGGGAGAATGGAACCCTGGGGACTGCCTTTTCAGTCTCCAGAAGACTACATGTGAGTATATAACTCATTTTCTTAATCTTTACAGTGTAGGTTTAGGTGAGACAGGGATGGTTAGGGATCAACTAGGAAGGTGCAGGGACAGTTAGTGGTAGCAGAGAGGGGTAAAACGAGGTGACAGGTTCCTTTTAATACAGAAGTGATCTCCCTTGATACACTATGCACACATTTTTCATTGATGTTAATGCAAAAAAATGAAGATGGGATCATTCAACTACAGTTTTGTTTTAAGATGATACTAAATCAATAAAGACTTAAATTAACGTAAAATCTTGACCCAAGCCTCAGAAATCATGTGATCGCTGAGACTTGGGCTTGCCACACTGAGGGTGCACTGTATAGCAATGTATGGCCGGGGAGACACTGGAGTCACCTGAAGACAGCTCAGGTGGCATGACCTGAGTTGTCCTTGGGTGACCCGAGCTATCCCCCTTATGATGCCGCAGCGCTCCGGGATCTCCTTCAGGGACCAAGGGAATAGAAGCTTTGTTCATCCCCTTGGTCTCTGATGAAGCAGAACTGAGAGTGTTCAGCTCAGAGATGAGGGCTGAGGGGTTATAGTCCCTAAATGTGTTTGTGTTTTTATCTTTTTTTTTTAATGAACTTTAAAAAAAAAAAAAAATGAACGCAGGCTTCACCATATTTTAGTATGCCAGCCAGGTACAGCACGCAGAAATGGGCTGCCCCCAATACCCAGCTCCCTATTTTTACCTGACTGGGAACCAAAAATATAGGGAAACTCCTTCTTTTATTTATTTCATGAACTCCATGAAATAATAAAAAAAACATGACGTGGGCTTCACCCTATTTTTGTGTCAAGCCAGGCACAACTAGGCAGCTGGGGGCTGGAATCTGCAGTGCAGGGTGGCCCAAGCTTTCTGGCCCACCCAAACCCCACCCGTGACTTGAAGTCCACAGCCGCCCCAGAAAATGAATGGCACATTCATAGAAGCTAAGCCCACATCGTTTTTTTTTTATTTCATGAACTTCATGAAATAATTTAGAAAAAGGAGCTTCCCAGCCAGGTTCAAATAGGCACCGGCCGGTTTAAACGATCAGCTTATTCATTAGCTGATTCTTTTACTAGCCAATATAAAACGATCAGCTGATGCTGTCAGGTGACACATCAGCTGACCGACAGGCCGAATCGACATGTCCTGATGCAGTCTGCGGAGAGGTGAGTATGTAATTATTTTTGCATACTGTTCACTTTTGATTTCGCTTTAGCAGCGAATGTACAGGCAGCCAGAGGCTGCCTGTACACACACTGTTGAAGCAAAAGTACACAAACACGTCACACAGGAACATGAAGGATTCTTCATGCTCCCATGTGACATCATTTCCTCCTGAACTTCTGCTAATAAGTGCTGGAATACAGCTTTGTCTGAATGGCCATGCGTATTCCAGCGCTTATAATGGGGCCTATGGGAGTAAGAGTGTGTCTTTTGGCGCAAACAATTAACATGTTCATTCTTTTAACGGACACGCTTTCAGCCCAAAAAGCGCATCCGCAAAATGTGCAGCATCTGACTGGCAAAAGTGAAAGTCCATTCACTTTGCCGGGAATGCAGACGCAGATGCGCGTTTGGGGAAAAGCAGAGCCAAAGAAAGTGCTGCAACTAAGCAGCATGTGAACGTAGCCTAAGACATTTTTGGATTTTTTTGTCCCTTAATTGAAGTATTTTTACAAGTGTTGAAAGATCTTATCATAATCACTTGATCATTCCCCTACAAGCCCTCTTATTTATTTCCATTCCAGGAGCCTCCCTCATCAATTGAGGACATGGAAGTCATAGAGCTAAAATTGCTCATAGACTTCAAAGAAACCAACACCAAGATTTATCCACCTGTAAATCAGTGCAGCAGGTGATTGACGTGTGCAGCATGACACCACTGTTTGTTTGTTTTTTATTCCTTCCCTGTGGGCTTGTCTTTCAAACCCCCTTCCCCCACCTTCTCATCCTGGGGAAGGGGTACACGGATTACAGCAGAAAGACAAGCCTACAGAGGAGGTATAAAAAACAAATAGTGATGTCATGCTGCACACGTCAATCACCTGCTGCACTGATTTACAGGTGGTTAAATCCTAGTGGTGGGTTCCCTTTAAACCTGTTCCCATATGGCGTCCTTCACCTCATCTGTACACCTGATTGTTTGAAAAGACTGTTAAATCTCTTTGATATTTCTTTGTTTTGGTAGTAACTATTTCATTTTTCCACTTTTTACCTTCAGTCTCCATCTTCTCTCTGAGTTTAGAGGCAAGCTCCAAAGATAGCTGTTGTTGAATATTCTCCTGAATCTCATTAATCGCATTGTCTATAGACTCCAATGATGTATTATTGGATTTAATTAAGAGTTCAAAAAGGCCTTTTGAATAGTTGGAGCCAAATCCTCCCATTGAATATTAAATTCCTCCTCCACGTTAAAAGATGGAAAAACATGAGTACTCAATCACTGTGAAATTAGGCCCTTCAATAATAATTAGGCCCTTCCACCACAGACCGGTGCATTTTTTTTTACAACCTCATTATACTTGTTTAACCAAATGGTCAAGTCTTTTGAGTTGTGTGAGGCAGCGCTCGCTGAACGTGTTGGGGTACACTCACTTGACAGCGAAATGGAAGCACGCAGTAATGTTTCTCTTTAAATAAAGTCCAATCAGTTATTTAGCCACATAAACCGCTATAAATCAAACATACACCGTCCTCCAGGTTTGCATAATTATTACACACAGTCCATCACTTTATACATGGGGTTCGTCCAGACAGTTCATTCACTGACCTTTGTCAGTATACAATCCCATCTCATGAGGTTACCTTTCTAGAAGTCATAGCAGGCTCCCCTCACACTGACTCCTGACAGTATATGGTTCCTAGAGCTGCAGCAAGCTACACACCTGGTCTCCTCACCATGTGCTTCCAGCCAACATGTCCACTTCCAGGACCTGGCTTGCATCAGAGGCCATGTGACCCAGAATCAGTCACCTGATATATTAGCTGACACATCCATAGGAGGCATATGGTTAGCCAGACCCACCCAGCACTCTAACTAAACCATAAATTCAGCCCTTAATACATTACATAGAATTCATGAAACTTCAAGTTCCAGCGAAACAAAACCAGATTTACATTGAAGCAGAATTCCGTCTGTGTTATACATACTGGCCATTTATAATTCAGCTGGTCACTATATCAAAGTTGGTATCTAAAAGCAATTGAGGTTCATGTGTCACCTACACAAACATTTACCTTTCGCCCATCGTGTCAGAAGCAGCGCACATGCAGATAAAGTTCTCTGCTGTCTGAGATGTTCCTCTGCTCCTGTGATACGCCCATAGGCATTTTCTTTTTGGCTATCATGCCATGAACTGCTGGGAGTTGCACTCAGTGATAACCTGCTGGGGCACCCCCTCCTCCCAGTCTCAGGTCCCCTGCAGCACTGCCTCACCGTGCCACCAACCCCCACCACCGCAACCCTGCCTTCTGTGACCTCACTCCACTGCACCTTCTCCCCACAAGTAAGCTGCTGTTTGGATTATAAGACATACCTCAATTTCCCCCACAACACGGTGCCACTTGTGGTCCCATACAACCCTTACATGAACAACCTATGGAAAATTGGAACTGATGTTCAAACCTTATTCCACAAAGACCACTGAGCGAAAGAAATATTACTAGAACTGCCACTTCTCCCCTACAAATAGCCCCTCAACTTAACAAATCTCCTTGTCAGAAGTGTCCTTACATCACTATCAGAGACAGGTACATTCCCCTATAACAGTAAAAAATGCAGATTTTATGAACAGATACAGTGCCAACACAAATCAGGACTATAAGATCATGGATTTCTTTTCATGTACATGTTCCAATGCGGTTTGCATGATGTAATGCACAAGGTGTCTTTCAGGAATATAGATTCAGGAAAACAAACAAAAACTACAAACAAGGATGTCCTGTTTTAAAATCTCTTAAATGTTGAGCTTTTATCTTAAGGCCGATTTACATGTAGCGACATCACCAACTTGTGATGATGCAGTGACTTCATAGCAATGTCGCTACGTGTGACATACTGCAATGATCAGCTTGCTGATTGTTGGTATTATGGCCAGGGCCATTTTTCGATTGTTGGTCTCCCGCTGGGCCACCAGCATTGGTGTGTTTGACAGTGGGAGACCAACAATCAACGTGGTAACCATGGTAAACACCGGATTATCAAGCGTAGCTCTCTGCTTAGTTACCCGCTGTTTACCCTGGTTACCAAGCACAATGCTCGTAACCACGGTAAACAGCAGGTGCAGCGCTCTGCTTAGTTATCTGGTGTTTACCATGGTTACAAGTGCGCTGTGCTTGGTAACCAGGGTAAACAGCGAGTAACTAAGCAGAGTGCTGCGCTTAGTAACCCGGTGTTTACCGTGGTTACCAGCGTTCTCCCGCTCACCCCAGCATAGCGGGACCTCCACGTCGTGGAAAAGAATATTCTATATTCTTTTCCACGATGTCGAGATTGTTGCAGGGGTCGCTGATCACTGGTGAGTCTGCCTGTGTGACAGCTCACCAGCGATCAGATAACGATGTCCCAGCGATCCCCATCGTTGGTGGGGTCGCTGGAACATTATTATGTGTAAACCTACCTTTACTAACCTTGCCTGACGAAGGAGCCATTGGCTCTGAAAGCTTGCAAATATATTTTTCTGGTTACCCAATAGAGGTATCACTCCCAGAATACTTTTGTCATTTTTGGGGCATAAGTATTTACATGGTCATTTAAAGAGAAATCCATGTACATAGCATGAATAGATTTACTTAGAAATAGATTTACCGTATATACTCGTGTATATGCCGAGTTTTTCAGCCCAAAAATTGGGCTGAAAAGTCTCCCCCCTCAGCTTAAACACGGGTCAATACGGTAGGCTGCGTGGTGGGGGCTGTGTCCAGGGCTGGGGAGGCTGGAGGAGGCGGTGGGAGGTTGCTGAATGAGCGGCCCCGTCACGTGGGGCCGCTCATTACATATGCACTTCTTCCCCCTGTCAATCAGCGGCAGGGGGAAGCAGTGCATAACTAAATATATCCCCCCAAATGCTGGCACTTGCCCCCTGCTTGTAAGTTCCCCCTTCCCCGGCTGCTATTATTACCATCCTCTGCCTTCTTCATCGCGCGCGCAGGTCCCTCCATGCTCCCGTCCTCCGTAGCATCCGGGGTCATGTGACCGGCCGGTCGCATGACGTCATCGCTACGCGACGGCCGGGGACCCCGGATGACGCCGGGAGCATGAAGGACGGGAGCACCGAGGCACCTGCGCGCGCGATAAAGAAGACAGAGGATGGTAAGTTAAGCAGCCGGGGGGGCTTACAAGCAGGGGGGCAAGTGCCAGCATTTGGGGCTGCCTGTATACACCTTTGGGGCTGGGGCTGCTGTATACACCTCTAGGGCTGCCTGTATATAAAACTACTGGGGCTGCCTGTATATAAAACCACTGGGGTTGCCTGTATATAAAACCACTGGGGCTGCCTGTATATACCACCTCTGGGGCTGCCTGTATATACCACCACTGGGGCTGCCTGTATATACCACCACTGGGGCTGCCTGTATACACCTCTGGGGCTGGGGCTGCTGTATACACCTCTGGGGTTGCTGTATATAAAACCACTGGGGCTGCCTGTATATACCACCTCTGGGGCTGCCTGTATATACCACCACTGGGGCTGCCTATATACACCTTTGGGGCTGCCTGTATATACCACCACTGGGGCTGCTGCATACACCACTAGAGGCTGCTGTATACACCTCTGGGGCTGCCTGTATATAAAACCACTGGGGCTGCCTGTATATACCACCTCTGGGGCTGCCTGTATATACCACCACTGGGGCTGCCTGTATACACCACTGGGGCTGCCTGTATATACCAACTCTGGGGCTGCCTGTAAATACCACCTCTGGGGCTGCCTGTATATACCACCACTGGGGCTGCCTGTATACACCTTTGGGGCTGCCTGTATATACCACCACTGGGGCTGCTGTATACACCACTGGGGCTGCTGTATACACCACTGGGGCTGCCTGTATATACCACCACTGGGGCTGCCTGTATATACCAACTCTAGGGCTGCCTGTATATACCACCTCTGGGGCTGCCTGTATATACCACCTCTGGGGCTGCCTGTATACACCTTTGGGGCTGCCTGTATATACCACCACTGGGGCTGCCTGTATTTACCACCACTGGGGCTGCTATATACACCTCTGGGGAGGCTGCTGTATACACCACTGGGGAGGCTGCTGTATACACCACTGGTGAGGCTGCTGTATACACCACTGGGGAGGCTGCTGTAATACTGCTGGGGCCTATATACACCACTGGGGAGGCTGCTGTATACCACCACTGGGGAGGCCTGTATACCACTGGGGAGGCTGCTGTATACTATGACTGGGGAGGCCTGTATACCTGTGCTGGGGTCCACCCTCGGCTTATACACGAGTCAATAGGTTTTCCCAGGTTTTGGGGGCAAAAGTAGGGGGGTCGGCTTATACACGGGTCGGCTTATACATGAGTATATACGGTACGTAGCAAGTTGGTTCAATACTCATTTCACCTACTGTATATAGAATATATAGTTGTGTTTACATTGTTAGGATTTGATGTTGGTTTCAATACATAAAATATTCAATGTTCAAAACAAAAAATAAATGGGACTATACAAGAAAATTTTGGGATTTTTCAGTAAAGTACTTATAAAAGGAGAAGAATTTTGGACAGGCGATCTACCCATACTGATTTTTTTCCTTCCACCAAGAGAACAAAAAGGCTATAAAAGTAAAAACACATGCAGCATCTCAGAACAAAGATCTCTTACATCTTAAAATAGTTTTGAGAATCGTGGCAATCCAGAGTGTTATAGCAGGAACAAGGTAAAAATATGCAGGAGACAGTGCAAGAGAAGAAAAGAAAACTAAATAAAATTGCACCATATTGGTTTATTCTACAGTCTGGAAAATAATTGTAGCAAACATTCTCTATCCCTGTGAATTACCTATGCCTACAAAAATAACAGAACACTCAACAGAAACATTTAGAACATATACAATAAGATTGTACTGCATATTTAAACTGTGACTTAATGGGATTATGCTATATTGTGAATTCCTTCTTAGATTAAAGATTGGAACCGGTTATCAAATATTATTTAAAGGGACACTGTCAAGTCAGTTTTCAGTATGATACTTTAATTACCCTTGAATAGTGCCTGGGTAGACTTTTTAAAAACATGTAAAAATCATTACTGTACAGCTTGTAGTTTCCATGTTATCACCATTGTCAGACCCTGTAGAGAGCTGCTGCATTAGTCCTGTCCATTATAAGCAGAGAATATTAGTCCTGCGCTGTATAAACTGTCATGTAATTATGCAAGCCATCTCTACAGCTCTCTCCTTCTTCCTCCCTTTGCTAACAGTGCAGTGTCAGGTTTTACTTACAGGTCTGTTCAGTTGATATCACCATGGAGAGAGAGAGCTAATGCAGGTCTGCCTGATCTAGACTCCATTTGTTTCTGTAAAGCAGATGTAGGCAGGTACTGTTGGGAGTATATTATTAGCAGAGGTGTATCTAGGTTTCTGGCATCCGGGGCAAGAGTTCAGTTTGGCGCCCCCCCCCCCCCTCCTCCCGTGGTCTGAGTAGACGTCATGTGACCAATCATCCATATGCGATTTTTTACACTTACAGGTACAGTGACTACTGGAGTATATTACACGTTGTTAGGAGTGGGCTAAGGTGTTTAATGTTATAATTAAAGAGCTTGTCCAGGTTTCAGATGAAAGTCTAGGTGACTGCAGGCCTCCAAATTCTCATGGCACGTGCACTGCACGCTTTCAGGATTCTCTAATATCAATGGTAAGATTGGAAAGTAATGTGAACACAAGTATGCGATTTATATACTTCTGGCCACAATCTGACTAGACGTGTCAATTAATCGAAGCCTCGCATGACTAGTCGGCACGTGACTGCATGTATGTAAATTGCATACTTATAGTTATGTGACCTTCCACTCTCACCGCCGACACCAAACAATCCTGACAGCAAGCAGTGTGCGCTCTGTGAGAATTCAGAAGTCTGCAGTCACAGAGTGACTGCCGACTCATCACAGACTCATCATAGCCATGTATCAAGAAAGCTTACAAGTTATGGATTGTTAGATGTGTACAGGATCAGAACAATTAACAACACAAAACTACATCACCAAACCCACTATAGGTACTAAAATACATCCATATAACCCCTATCAGTACAGAAATACAAAGTCAAAACCCTCATCAGTACAGAAATATATCACCAGACTCACTAGAGGTACAGAAATACATAAATATAACCCCCATCAGAACAGAAATCACAATGCTCATCAGTACCAAAATTCAACATCAGAACCACCATCTGTACATGGTAAAACAATTGTAATGTCAGGTCAGACCCATACGCATTTGTACTGCATGAACCTACAACTCCTACTACATCATTAGCAATGGTGAGGACATACTGGGAACTGTTGTTACTGGCCATCAATAAAAGCATACAGGAACCACAACACTGATGAAAAGTAGTCATTATCACAAATAATCATTTACATCCTGGTACCTTATAGATGACCTTGTCTCTGATCGGGGTCGTCTTTTTCTTTTCTTCATCTTGCGCAGGCATCATGATGACTTTTGACATCCACAGCTCGTTTCTGCAGATTTCCATCTTCTCCGATCCTCTGCAGCACATCCCCGCACGATATCCTTAAAAACAGCAGAATGATCAACATTTTCCTGAGTAAAAATATCTACCCTACCTGTGCCCCGGAATAAATAATTGCTCCTTCTCACTGTTCCCTACACAAAATATGGTTTACACACTGTCCCTCGTCAGTCACATGCCCTCTACACTGCCCTCTCATTACACTGCCCTCTTCTTTCCATACTGGGCTCCCTGGTCACGCTATCCTCTACACTGTATGCTTCTATACTGCCCAAGGTTTATACTGTTCTCCCTCATCAAACTCAACATACTGTCCCTGCATGGTGCCCCCTCTCTATACAGCTCCACACATGCTCAGTCTCTATTCTGTGCCCCTTCACATTTTTCTCATCCCCTACTGTTTCTTCATCCCTTTCTCACTCTACATACTGTATCTACACCTATTCCCAACTCCCTCCCCATACTATGTCAGCAGCCATCCTCCCTCACTCCACATACTGTGTTCACACCCATCCCCCTCTCACTCCTCATACTGTGTCAACAGCCATCCCTTCTCCCTCCCCATACTGTGTCCACACCAATCCCCCCTCACTCCACGTACTGTGCTGCGGCCATCCCCCTGTCACTCCTCATACTGTGACCATACTGATCCCCCTCACTACATATACTGTGCCACATCCATCCCCCTTACTCCTCACACTGTGTCCATACTGATCCCCATTACTGCATATACTGTGCCACATCCATCCCCTTTACTCCTCATACTGTGTCCATACTGGGCAGCTCCAATGTGGCTGCTACCTGGCACTGAGTAGTCAGACATGTCCACCATTCAGCATCGTCCACACACCACATGCAATGATCTACAGTCTGAGCATACTGTGTCCACACCAATCCCCCTCACTCCACATACTGTGCTGCGGCCATCCCCCTGTCACTCCTCATACTGTGACCATACTGATCCCCCCTCACTACATATACTGTGCCACATCCATCCCCCTTACCCTTCACACTGTGTCCATACTGATCCCCATTACTGCATATACTGTGCCACATTCATCCCCCTTACTCCTCATACTGTGTCCATACTGGGCAGCTCCAATGTGGCTGCTGCCTGGCACTGAGTAGTCAGACATGTCCACCATTCAGCATCGTCCACACACCACATGCAATGATCTGCAGTCTGAGCATCAACAAGCCGCCACTATACTGAGCTGGGAAAATGGCGCATCTTCCCCAGCAGACCATGCCTTCTTCGCCCAAAACGCTGAGCCAATAGCATGCACTACACACACGGCTGTCCAGAGCCAATAGCAGGGGCTGTCTAATTAGGTTGAGAAAAGGATGTGGTAGTGGGAAGGGGGACAAGCGCCACCGATCAACCGCCGCTCAGGAGAAAACATGGCTGGATGCCTGTATATACCGAGGGGCGGAACTGAACCTGGTGTGTAAGTTATGGCCAATCAGTCCTGCAGCAGAGGGACAATGCATCCTGCACGAGGGGCCTACATAGAAATCATGGGGTCCCTTAGTAGAAGTTCTTATTGTGCCCCCAAAAAATATTTGCTTGGGTCACATAATAACATATCTCACAACTTTGCAGCCCTTACAAAGTAATTTTCTGCCTATTGAAGCCCCATGATTCCCCTTTCGTTACAGCTATAAAATGTGATGCCAACATAAGTGCCCCCCAAACACTGTATGATGCCCCACAGTGGATCCTCCATATGCACAGTATGATGACCCTACTGTAAGCCCCTCAACTACACTGGCACAGTATGTTCTCCAACTGTGATCCACACACAGCCCTCCATACAATATAATGGATCTACATACAGTATAATGAATGGGCCTGTACACCTAGTACACACGCGGCTCTGCTCCACACGACCCATACACACGCAACTCTCCTCTATACACCTAGTACACAGTTGGCTCTGGTCTGCACGACCCGTACACACGTGGCTCTGCTCCGTATACCTAGTACACTCTCAGGTCCGCTCCGTACACCTCGTACACACACGGCTTTGCTCTGTACACCTCGCATACACGTGGCTCCCCTCCATACACCTTGCATACACAAGGCTCTGCTCCATACGCCATGTACACAATCGCCTCCTCTCTGTACACCTCGTATACACCTGGCTCTGCTCCGTACAACTCACAAACACACGGCTCCACTCCATACACACTTGGCTCCGCTCCATACTCCTCGTACACACTGGGCTCCGCTCTGTACACCTCGTACACACTGGGCTCCACTCCATACACCTTGTACACACTCGGCTCCGCTCCGTACACCTTGAACACACTTGGCTACGCTCCGTACACCTCGTACACACCTGGGTCTGCGGCGTACATCTGTACACACACGGCTCCACTCAGTACACCTCGTACACACTCTGCTCAGCTTCGTACACCTCGTACACACGCGGCTCCGCTCACCTTGTACACACCTGGCTCCGCTCCGTACATCTCGTACACACCTGGCTCTGCTCCATACACCTCGTACACACTCAGCTCTGCTACATACACCTCGTACACACACGGCTCCACTCCGTACACCTCGTACACACCTGGCTCTGCTCCGTACACCTAGTACACACTCGGTTCTGCTCCATACACCTCGTACACACCTGGCTCTGCTCCATACAACGTGTACACACATGGCTCCACTCCATACACCTTGTACACACGCGGCTCTGCTCCGTACACCTCGTACACACCTGGCTCTGCTCCATACACCTCGTACACACGCAGCTCTGCTCCATACACCTCGTACACACATGGCTCTGCTCCATACACCTTGTACACACGTGGCTCCGCTCCATACACCTTGTACACACCTGGCTTGGCTCCATAGACCTTGTACACACCTGGCTCTGCTCCATACACCTTGTACACACCTGGCTCCGCTCCATACGCCTCGTACACACACGGCTCTGCTCCATCCACACTGTAAATCCCTCCCGACCCCAAACATAACCTTCACCTTATCCACCTTATCATGACAAACAGCACAACAGCATCCTCAGCCCTGTATACACGGAGGAGCTGATCATGTGACCCCTGACTCCTCCCCTCCATTGACATCAGCACAGGTCCTCTCAGCACAGAGTGCAAGTGGAGATGAATGCGGCTCTCACTGCGAAGGGTGGGGGCGCGCAATATGCGGCCCGCAGTGGAGACCCGCCAGCCCCCCCCTAGATATGGCCCTGTTATTAGTAGTAGGATAGGTCCCAAAGGTCCTTCAGGTAGTTTTGTCATTGCTGGCCTGTGCCTCTCTCGTGTCCGTCTGTGTGGGTCATCTGTATGGAGGCTACATTTAAGGCTACCAGGCAATCCTCATGTTCTACCCTGAACAGGAATTCCTTTTCTTCCTTGCGCCTGGCAACCCAAGGGTAACAGTTCCAGCTACGTATGAAAAATAGGTCTCATCCCCTTAAAGTCAATTTGGCAATGTGTCTAACAAGGCACATAGTATATCCTAGAATCTGTTTCCAAACATAACGTAGGGGCTGTGATTACTACAGCACCAAAGCAACACGATTCATCCTATACCATAATTGAATCTCATCCCTCTTCATTCTGCCTTCCCATTGTCTTCCTGACGAAGGCTCGTGCCTGAGCCGAAACATCATTTTTTTGGAAATTACACACTTTGCACTGAAAATTAAAAACCTGAAAAGCAACTACCATTTTCCTCTTTCTTTTTTCACGTGATGTGTGCCAGGGCTAAAACTTTATAATGTAGTTTCAATGTCAACCAGAGAGGGAGCTATTGTGTGTTGGTCCAAATGGGGAAAGGTCTGTTTCGAATCTTCATGAATGCAAATCCAACAAAAAGAGTTGCAAAGATAGGACAAGCCATTTAAAAAAGCCTAAACATAATATTTGTATCTCTTCCATTGATGTTAAATACACAACAAATGCTTGAATTTTGAAGCAGATATACGACACTGGGTGCCACCATTTTCACTTAAACTCATTAGGAATCCCAACCCTATTTCAATATCATAGTTTTATTTACACTGGTCAGCAAAAAGGTAACAATATGCTTTGAACGTTTGACTTTCAGGCTCCATATCTCACCATCCATTAAAGCTTTGAGTGTGAGACATTTCATAATCATCTTGGCTATCTCATACATAAATATGACTTGCAACTGTTAAACATATGATTACCGGTAGTTATGCAGATTCTTGTCATGGCACTGTATTGTTCATGTTTTGCTCATGGTGTTTGAAAAATCTTTAATTTTCTGTATACTACAAATTACAACCTGTTCTCACATTCCCTAACTGCTTAGTAAGTTATTAGGTTGAGTTCCAAGCGACAGGTCACTTGTTGTTAATCGAGGCACAGCCATGAAGAAGATTTTCCAAAAAAAGAGAAACTACACCATACCGCTCATTGATAGCAGTCTCTCAGCCAAAAAGAATTGCCAAACTGGATCTTGTGAGTGCCATGACAGTTGGAAGCATACAAAATAAAGTAAAAAAAAAAAAAAGTTGATGCCCAGGCAGAATATTGCTTTCGACAAGTCGGCTTCATCACAATGTATCAGTTCTAACTAGAGATGAGCGAACACCTGAATGTTTGAATTTGGTTTGGTTCGCCGAGTGAGGGGTGTTCGCCCGACCTTTCGAACCCCATTGAAATCAATGGCAGGCAACATCAACACATAGAAAATACCTTTAAAGGTGTCCAAAAGCTGCCAAATACAGCTCAAATAAACACACACACAGATCGATCTTACCAGTTTCCCGCTGCTTGCTTGCTTCCGGGTCAACCCTTCCTCACACTTCTGGTCCCGCCCATTAAAGGGGTTGTTCGGGCTTTTGATATAATTCAGATGTGTACCTAGGCTGCAAAATGTTGACAGTTTGTAATATACAGCCTGTCAACATTTTGCATAGTTACCTAGATATCACATATTTGCAGCAGCCAGAGAACGTCCAGGGGGCGTGTTTGCATTGGAGCCTGCATGGAAATGGGAAACTTGTCATTTCCTCACAGTCTCCTACAAACACATCCCCTCCCCCACTCTACACTATGGCCAGTCAACCCCAGGGCTCTTACATGTTCGCCTCCTCCCCAGTCTCAGTATGGCTTCTCAGTATGGCTGGCCACCCCCAGGGCTCCTACAGCCCGCCCCAAACCCTAATGTCACCACCCACCCCCATTGTACACAGCGGTCCGCTGCTCCATTGACATACTGTGTCGAATCCGCTGCTGTGAAGAAGATTCGGCACACTGTGTCAGTGCAGCGGGGACTGCTGCATTTGCGTGAACTCACCCTGTGGGCTCTGTGCAGGGGAGCTGAGGTTGCACTCCGCATCCTGAGTCTCTGCTGTGGAGCCGGATGCTTCTCTCTCCATTCCCCCTGTACCATAGAGCACAGTCGGTGGAGCGGTCCTCTCTATACCGCTCCACCAGCTCTGTGCTCTATGGTACAGGAGGAATGGAAAGAGAAGCATCGGGCTCCACATACCCGTACCATGGAGCGGGGCACAGAGCCAGTGGAGCGGTCCTCTCTATACCGCTCTATAAAACTAGGCAGCTGAGAGCTGAAATTCTCAGCGGGGTGAGGGCCCATCGTTATTGCCCCACACACTATAGAATAGTATCCCATGGGCACCCTAAAAATTGGCGCATACAAAGGAAGCACCAATTCCTGGTGCTTTACATGGCACTTCCATTTTCTGTGTAGCAATGGAAAACTAGGTAATAAGGGGTTAATGCCAGCTTTGTACTGCCAGCTGGCATTAAGCCTGAGATTCTTAATGTTGACCTAATGTTAGACCCGGCCATTAAGAATTTCAAGTGAATAGTGAAGAAGACACATCACAGATAGAAAAATATTTGTTAGAAATAAAACAATAACCACGTATCCGGACTCCATCTTTATTATTCCCTCATATCCATCTTCAATCCTCTGTGATGTCTTCTTGATTGGAGGCTGCGGTGAAGAACACAGAAACCTGTCACCGCAGCCTCCAAACATTCAATGAATGAGCTGCCAGCTCATCTGGCCATCCGGTAAATGGTGACTCGCTGAGGTCATCTGAGATTACTGTTCAGGTAACCATGGCGGTGGCGTACCATTTTTACCTAAGCTGTTCTCGGGTGACCTCTCAAGTCACCGCTTACCAGACTGGCAATGCAGTGTTTCCCTGAAAATAAGGCATACTAGGGAGAATTTAGTGTGTTTGTAAATATAAGGCACCCCCCGAAAATAAGGCACCTTTTTGAAGAACATCATGCCACCGATCAGAAGACCTGGGCACGCAGCTGTGACTCATCCACTGCCCACCCGCCTACCGCTGTTGTCTGGTGCTCATGGCAGTATTCAGATCACCTCTCTGCCTCTGCTGCTGTACCGTAGATGTACGGTAAACCTCGGGCTAATCAGAGCCCAGCATCTACGCTGCAATCAGAGTTCAGCATCCATGCGCCAATCGGTGCCCAGCATCCGCACAACAATCAAAGCTTAGCAGGTGATTTCGGCGCATGGTCTCTGATTGGCGCGCGAATGCCGGGCTCTGATTAGCATGCAGATGCTGTTCTCTGATTGGTGCGTAGATGCTGGATCTGATTGGTGCGCAGGCACTGTGCTCTGATTGGCGCGCAAATGCTGGGCTTTGATTGGCGCACTTTTTTTTACCGGTACCATACAATACTGTACTATATATGGGCTATAATGGGATGATGGGGCTGCTGTATTGAGGGCTAAAAAGGGATGATGGGGGCTGCAATAGGATGATGGGGGCTATAATGGGATGATGGGGGCTGAAATGAGATGATCGCGGTGCTGTATTGGGGGATATAATGGGATGATGGGCGCTATAATGGGATGATGGGGACTGCAATAAGATAATGTGGGTGCTGTATAATTGTGAATTTTTCCTCATGGGAAAATAAGACACCCCCTGAAAATAAGACATGGTGCATCTTTGGGACCAAAAATTAATATAAGACGCGTCTTATTTTCAGGATAATAGGGTACTAAGTTGGCATTCATCCCTTATTACCCAATTTGCAATCGCTACATGGCATCTGTAAGAGCTGGGTGAACACCAGGAATTGGAATTCTTATGAATGTACCAATTTCTGGGTATTATGCATTGTTTCATGCATTGTGTATGGCTGTGTATCATGTATTGTGTGTTTCATTCATTATGTGTGTATCATACATAATGTGTCATGCAGTGTCTATCATATGCACTGTATATGTGTATCATGCATTGCGTCATGGATTGTGTATGTGTGTGTATCATGTATTCTGTATGTCATGAATTGTGTGTGTCACATACAGTATGTATGTAGTACCCACATTTATAAATTCTGGCAGCAAAGAAGAGGGTTCATAGGTGTAACTATGTCAGCAATCATTGATCAAATTACGAAAATATTGTTAATTCATCGGGTGGTTTGATTGTTTATGCCGGAAAAAAAATCATTGTTTTTCCCGGGAGTTCTCCTTTAAAGGGAACCTGTCACCTGGATCTAAGCCCCTACACTATCACTACCTGTCCCTGCACCTTCCTAGCTGCTCCCTATCTATCCCTCTCTGAGCTAAATCCGCCCTATAAAACTGCAGAAAAATAACTTATAACTTACAGCAGACCCTGAGGCTGAGGACTGAGAAGGCGGCGCCAGGCTCCATTCAGCCCCTCCTCCATGCAGCAGCACACGCCCCACTGGGCGGCATTATTCTTTCTTCATCACCACCTCCTCCATTTGGAATCTCCCACCCACTTTACACTGTAAGATAGTGGTTAGAATCGGCACGACAGAAGGCAGTGACTCAGGTATTTACTCACACAGCACACAGTTCAGGTATTCACAGACCTCCAGATTCCGATGTAACAGGTCAGACTAACCCCCCGACCAGAATATACCCGAGGTATAAACTGGGCTAGCCCAGAATATACCCCCCTGGGCCAGAATATACCCTTGGTATATTCTGGCCTAGCCCAAACTATACCCCGGGGTATAAACAGGCCTAGGCCAGATTATAACTCTCCGTATACCACAGCAGCTGTAGATCAGGGCCCCAAGCCGTGCACAGGGCCCCAAGCAATGCATGAGGGCCCGAGGCAGCACAAGGTGGCCCCAGGCAGCAGAAAGTGGCCCTACGCAACATACAGGGGCCCCAGGCAATGCTAGGGGCCCCAGGCAGTGCATGGGGGCCCGAGGCAGCACACAGGGGCCCCAGGCTACACAGGATCCCAGGCTACACACAGGGGCCCCAGCCAGCATACAAGGGCCCCAGGCAGTACACGGGGCCCCAGGCAGTGCACAGGGCCCCAGGCAGCACAAAGTGGCCCCAGGCAGCACAAAGTGACCCCAGGCAACATACAGGGGGCCCAGGCAGTACTAGGGGCCCCAGGCTACACACAGGATCCCAGGCTACACACAGGGGCCCCAGCCAGCATACAAGGGCCCCAGGCAGTGCACAGGGCTCCAGGCAGCACAAAGTGGCACCAGGCAACATACAGGTGCCCCAAGCTACACACAGGATCCCAGGCTACACACAGGGGCCCCATGCAGCATACAAGGGCCCCAGGCAGTGCACAGGGCCCCAGGCAGCACAAAGTGGCCCCAGGCAACATACAGGGGCCCCAGGCAACATACAGGGGCCCCAGGCAACATACAGGGCCCCAGGCAACATACAGGGGCCCCAGGCAGTACCAGGGGCCCCAGGCTACACACAGGATCCCAGGCTACACACAAGGGCTCCATGCAGCATACAAGGGCCCCAGGCAGCACAAAGTGACCACAGGCAATATACAGGGGCCCCAGGCAGTGGGCCACCCGGGGCCACTTTGTGCTGCCTGGGGCCCCTGTGTGTTGCCTCTGGCCCCCATGCGCTGCCTGGGACCCCTTTGTACTGCCTGGGGCCCTTGTATGCTGCATGGGGCCCCTGTATGTAGCCTGGGACCCTGTGTGTAGCCTGGGGCCCCTAGTACTGCCTGGGGCCCCTGTATGTTGCCTGGGGCCACTTTGTGCTGCCTGGGGCCACTTTGTGCTGCCTGGGGCCTTGTGCACTGCCTGGGGCCCCGTGCACTGCCTGGGGCCCCGTGCACTGCTTGGGGTCCTTGTATGCTGCATGGGGCCCCTGTTTGTAGCCTGGGATCCTGTGTGTAGCTTGTGGCTCCTAGTACTGCCTGGGGCCCCTGTATGTTGCCTGGGGCCTCTTTGTGCTGCTTGGGGCCACTTTGTGCTGCCTGGGGCCTTGTGCACTGCCTGGGGCCTTGTGCTCTGCCTGGGGCCTTGTGCTCTGCCTGGGGCCCCGTGCACTGCCTGGGGCCCGTGCACTGCCTGGGGTCCTTGTATGCTGCATGGGGTCCTTGTATGCTGCATGGGGCCCCTGTGTGTAGCCTAGGATCCTGTGTGTAGCTTGTGGCCCCTAGTACTGCCTGGGGCCCCTGTATGTTGCCTGGGGCCTCTTTGTGCTGCTTGGGGCCACTTTGTGCTGCCTGGGGCCCTGTGCACTGCCTGGGGCCCTGTGCACTGCCTGGGGCCCCTAGCACTCCCTGGGGCCCCTAGCACTGCCTGGGGCCCCTAGCACTCCCTGGGGCCCCTGTATGTTGCGTAGGGCCACTTTGTGCTGCCTCGGGCCCCCATGTGTTGCTTGGAGCCCTGATCTACAGCTGCTGTGGTATACGGAGGGGTATAATCTGGCCTAGGCCACTTTAACCCCGAGTATATTCTGGTCGGGGGGGTTAGTCTGGCCTGTTACACCGGGGCACAGCCGAGTAGAACCTCATACAATCCCAGCAGCTCCTGCTGCTGTCCTGATACACTCCACCCCCTCCCCAAAGCCCAGGGCAGCACATATCTCCTATTCACCCGCACACCTGGGGGTCAGTGATTTCAATCAGCACTTAGCTCCAGTAGCAGCTCACCCTGTGTGTGCTGCTCCCGAGCAGAAGATACAATCTCCCATATGCTGTGTCTCAGTCAGGGGACACATCGAGGTCGCATCACAACATGATAGGTGTAAAGCAGAGATTCCAAATGGAGGAGGCGGCGATGAAGAAAGAATAACGCCGCCCAGTGGGGCGTGTGCTGCTGCATCGAGGAGGGGCTGAATGGAGCCTGGCGCCGCCTTCTCAGTCCCCAGCCTCAGGGACTTCTGTAAGTTATAAGTTATTTTTCTGCAGTTTTATAGGGCGGATTTAGCTCAGAGAGGGATAGATAGAGAGCAGCTAGGAAGGTGCAGGGACAGGTAGTGATAGTATAGGGGCTTAGATCCAGGTGACAGGTTCCCTTTAAAGCAAAATCTCTCTCTTCCCGCCATTTATAACTATAGATATGGAATAAGGCAGAAGTTGATAATGATGGAAATAACAATACCCATATACCGTAGGTGGTGTATGTAAAGTGGTTTTCAAAATATTGTGTCCACATGGCAAATACTACCTCATACTAAATTGGATGCCATATCTTTAAGGTATGCAGCTCTGTAAGCTTTGTTTTAACCTCCCTGGCGGTATTCCCGAGCGTGACTCTGGGTTAATTTTCGCTGCCAGAAGCGGTAACCCCGAGTCACGCTCGGGGCAAATTGCAGAGCGGGCGCAGCGGAGCTTCTTACCATCTCCCCGGTGATCCAGCGATGTCCCTACTGTGATCGTCGGCGAGAGCCGATGCGAGCCCCTTCTCACTTCCTGGTTCCGTCTCTGTGAGCCGCAGGGGCTCATGGGAGGCGGAACTGGGCGGGAGATTTAAATGTAAATGTAAAAAAAAAGTCTAAAAGTAACAGTACACAAATAAAGTCAGGTGATACAGTGTAATCCTGTCAGATTACACTGTATCACCTCAGATTTGACATTTGCTCATCCTACACTGTCATCACTGTCCTGCCTACAATACATAACACAAAATTTCCATGCAAAAAAATGGTACCGCTTTTAGCATAAAATTCCAGACAAAATCATACCGCCAGGGAGGTTAAGTGATTTTAAAGGGAACCAACCACCTCAGATCACCCTAATACACAGTTAGTACATGTCCCTGCACCCTAAGGATACCTTTCCAGCACTGTTTTTGTGTAAAATCTTGCATTAGTATAACTCATATAAAGAGTTTATAAACTTACTAGCCTGGTGACTTCTGGGCGTATCCCTCCTTCTGTTATACTTCAGGGCTGTGCATTCATTGCATGGCTGTGCTCCCCCTCCCTCTGTGCAGAGGAGATAACAATCACGCCCATCAGGGCAGGGCAGCAGGCACGGAGGGAGGGGGAGCACAGACATGCAATGCACAGCCCTGAAGTATAACAGAAGGAGGGATACGCCCAGAAGTCACCAGGCTAGTAAGTTTATAAACTCTTTATATGAGTTATACTAATGCAAGATTTTACACAAAAACAGTGCTGGAAAGGTATCCTTAGGGTGCAGGGACATGTACTAACTGTGTATTAGGGTGATCTGAGGTGGTTGGTTCCCTTTAAGGCAAAATGGACATATGTAGGACATTCAATATATGACAGTTGTGCCCTTAATATAATGTATGGTACATAATAATAGTTCAGACCAACTTTCACCATTCATTATGATATTGCATTATCATGGAAGAAGAACCTGGACTTTCATGTGCCATGTCAGAGTGACTGTTGTATGCCTCTGCTGTACACCAGGTTTAATGCTTGATACAGTGTTCATATTGACAGCAGTTGCTTTGCATTCTGTGTCTGTTCTGTATAGCTCAAGGCAACAACAATCGCTGCAGCTTAACAGCAGGGTACATGTAGACCTGCTGGTGTTATGGCACCTGTGAAAGTCTATTTGTCATGCTCCTTCTGCACACGATCAAAAATCAAGCCAAATAACTAACTGCACTGCCAATAAATAGGAAAACAATGTAAATTGTGATCAGATCATGGCTCTGAACCAGAAAGCAAAATGTAATGATATCTGTAGGGCATACCTAGTACTTCCAAAATGCTATACATCCATTTAGCCAAAGTGTTAAAAATTGTGAATGTGTATAATGCGCCATGTATATTTGTCATCTCTCGTAAACATACTAAATATATTGTAATATGTACAGTAGATAGCAGTGTATTGTTACACCTTAGGCTTCGTTGACGTTTGCATTGGAGACTTTCATTGTTAATTCCAATAAAATGTTACGGCAAGAATAGAATTAACACTACTAGAATGGAGTCACAGTGTGCCCAATTGTAAAGCTCCTCATACACATTAGATTAATGTAAACCATACTCACCAACATTGACGCTCACTGACATTCTAATGTGTACAGGGAGGCGGGCCAACTGATTGCTGGGGAAGATGTTGATCAAGTGTATTTTGGACTTCTGATCACCTTCTTCTGGAGAAAAGCCACCAGCAGAGATGTCTGTTAGAGGCTTGCTCACAGAGAACACAGGACCACTCAACTAAACAATCAATTATAAGTATGGGAGAGACGGTCAAGGTGACTGTTGTCTGAAAGATCAGTCGAAACATCGATCAGCAGACAGTCATCTAATGTGTATGGGGACCTTAAATCAATGAGGTCCTTCTGGCACCATTGATACTCTTTGTATGAGGGATCTGGCAGTCAATTTTTTGGTGATTATATGAACAGACCCTAACCCAAGGTTGCCAAATCTCTACATGATGATGTTATAAGTGGTTTTAAAATATTGCATTACTTATGCTATGGACAAATGTCAGATCGTATTATTTGTGTTGGAGTAGAATCAAACAAAAATATTAGAGATTACCTAAAAGCGCTGTTAAAAAAATTATATGTGTAAATAAAGGCCATAAGCTAATTAACATGTGGTAATCAACCATAGTCTGGAACAAAGATGACACATATAGACCAGACTGTGATCATTGCAATAAATGTTATTTAAAGCCAAGCTCTCCATCTTTGTTGTGGCTAATAAGTGGGTGTGGGCAAGGCAATCCAATTTCTAATGTAGATGTGGGCTAGTAGGGGACATAATAGCCATAAAAACCCTTTCTTTGTTACCTGCCCTTTGAAACAAAATATCAACCAGTTGTCAGATATGCAGAACAGCTCAGCACTTTAAACTGCTTTCTGCAAAATAGTCAGCAGACTTTTTTTCCAGAAGTACTCACAATGTCATATATGGATGCACAACATACTAAAGACTTTGCTGTTAAATAATGGATGCTACTGTTCATATAATCAGAGACCTGTCACCCAGCCAATTTAAATCTCCTCTTTTGCTCCCCGCGAATAGTTTAATTTCTTATCCTAAGTCAACGCTCGTTAAAGGGTCGGTATTGACTAATTATATGGCTACATGCAAAAGGTGGAGCAAGACTTCAAGTTCTTTTCTTCCCTGAGATAGGCAAAGTGTCTATATATATATATACAGTTGTGGCCAAAAGTATTGACACCCCTGCAAGTCTGTCAGATAATACTCAGTTTCTTCCTGAAAATGATTGCAATCACAAATTCTTTGGTATTATTATCTTCATTTAATTTGTCTTCAATGAAAAAACACAATAAGAATTGTCCTAAAGCCAAATTGGATATAATTCCACACCAAAAATAAAAAAAGGGGGTGGACAAAAGTATTGGCACTGTTAGAAAAATTCTCTAATTTGTGTAATTAACAGCACCTGTAACTTACCTGTGGCAACTAACAGGTGTTGGCAATAACTAAATCACACTTGCAGCCAGTTGACATGGATTAAAGTTGACTCAACCTCTGTCCTGTACTTGTGTGTACCACATTGAGCATGGAGAAAGAAAGAAGACCAAATAACTGTGAGGACTTGAGAAACCAAATTGCGAGGATGCTTGAGCAATCTCAAGGCTACAAGTCCATCTCCAAAGACCTGAATGTTCTTGTGTCTACCGTGCGCAGTATCATCAAGAAGTTTAAAGCCCATGGCACTGTGGCTAACCTCCCTAGATGTGGACGGAAAAGAAAAATTGACAAGAGATTTCAACGCAAGATTGTGCGGATGGTGGATAAACAACCTCGACTAACATCCAAATAAGTTCAAGCTGCCCTGCAGTCCGAGAGTACAACACTGTCAACCCGTACTATCCGTCGGTGTCTGAATGAAAAGGGACTGTATGGTAGGATACCCAGGAATACCCCACTTCTTACCCCGAGACATAAAAAAAGCCAGATGAGACAAAAGTAGAGCTTTTTGGGCAAAGGCATCAACATAGAGTTTACAAGAGAAAAAAAGAGGCATTCAAAGAACACGGTCCCTACAGTCAAACATGGCGGAGGTTCCCTGATGTTTTGGGGTTGCTTTGCTGCCTCTGGCACTGGACTGCTTGACCGTGTGCATGGCATTATGAAGTCTGAAGACTACCAACAAATTTTGCAGCATAATGTAGGGCCCAGTGTGAGAAAGCTGGGTCTCCCTCAGAGGTAATGTGTCTTCTAGCAGGACAATGACCCAAAACACACTTCAAAAAGCACTAGAAAATGGTTTGAGAGAAAGCACTGGAGACTTCTAAGGTGGCTAGCAATGAGTCCAGGCCTGAATCCCATAGAACACCTGTGGAGAGATCTAAAAATGGCAGTTAGGAGAAGGCACTCTTCAAATATCAGGGACCTGGAGCAGTTTGCCAAAGAAGAATGGTCTAAAATTCCAGCAGAGCATTGTAAGAAACTCATTGATGGTTACCGGAAGTGGTTGATCGCAGTTATTTTGGCTAAAGGTTGTGCAACCAAGTATTAGGCTGAGGGCGCCAATACTTTTGTCTGGCCCATTTTTGGAGTTTTGTGTGAAATGATCAATGTTTTGCTTTTTGCTTCATTCTCTTTTGTGTTTTTTCATTGAAGACAAATTAAATGAAGATAATAATACCAAAGAATTTGTGATTGCAATAATTTTCAGGAAGGAACTAAGCATTATCTGACAGAATTGCAGGGGTGTCAATACTTTTGGCCACAACTGTATGAGCTAGGGAAGAATTTCAAGGATAAACCCAAACCCAGTGTATAATGATGACCTGTATTCTATACATATTGCAATTGGAGAGCTGCAAAATGGGCCATTTCCATTATTCTACTGCAAGGGTGAGCTCAGAATTCTTTGAAATAGTGAATTAACAAAATTAAAATAAGTCATGCATTATACAGATTATCATTCAGCAGTGAATTGTCAAAACAGGGCACACAAAGAATAACCGGGACATCAGCAAGCTAGCAGTAAGCATTAAGCCGGATTTGATGGCACTGCATTCATTGTTGCAATAAATGAGCAGGCAATAAGATGAGGGTATTCATTACTTATTGTATTTGGACAATCTTAAGCTATGCTGCATACACTGAGGATAATAACATGAGATAGAACCTATATCATCTACTTCTCTAAGCCGGAAATAATGCCATCTGACCCATAATGAGAGTGGTGAGAATTCACAGGGCCCTATGGTAAAGCATGGAATAGCACTCCCATCACTCGCTACCTGTATAAAAAGAATGTTTGACAAGAGTAGTAATATATATCTACTTTTCTGGTAAAAACTCAAATATCTGAAACCCTTTAACTATTACCTGCAGCTCATCTGTATCTCCCAGAGGCGATCGGATTGTGCAGCAAGGTGCCTCTTAAAGAGGCAGTGTGAAAATAAGAATGAGTTAGAAAATAAAGTTTTTAAAAACCTGTAAAAAAAAAAAAAAAAAAAAAAAAAAAAAAATATATATATATATATATATATATATATATATATATATATATATATATATATATACATATATATATAAACTAAGTAAAAGTCCATGCAGCACACAGCTATCACCAATGATGCACAGTGCTAACAAGCCATATGTGTTTGAGGAAAAAATTCAAAACTTACGTTTTTCAAAAAACTCAATAATCTTTCTTTTAATCTGGAGTTCTTGGTACATACATTGGCCAATGTCTGCTTGCTCAGGTGATGGAGGGTTTAGATGGTGCCCGCCCACCGCGAGGTGGGGGGTGGACAAGGAGGGCTTGGATGTCAGATAGGGCTCATCAGACCTGGAGTCACTTTGTCGTAGTTGATGAGCAAGCAGACATTGGCCAATGTATGTACCAAGAACTCCAGATTAAAAGAAAGATTATTGAGTTTTTTGAAAAACGTAAGTTTTGAATTTTTTCCTCAAACACATATGGCTTGTTAGCACTGTGCATCATTGGTGATAGCTGTGTGCTGCATGGACTTTTACTTAGTTTGTTTAACCTTCCTAGCGTTATTCCCGAGCCTGACTCGGGGTTAACATTCACTACCAGAAGCGTTAACCCCGAGTCAGGCTCGGGCTTACCCGCGTTCGCGGCAGATGCGGTAAAAAAACCGCATCTGCCGCACTTGCCGCACTTGCCGCATAGCTGCCGCACTTGTGCCGCACTCGCGGCGCGGTTGCGGCGCGGTTGCGGTAATCTGCATAGTAAAGGGAACCATGCAGTAGACATGAGATAATGATTGTATACACTTACATGAGGGCGTCTCCCTGTGTGTGCTGGCACTTGTGAGCTGTGTTCGTCATGCCTGCTCTCCCCCTCCCTTATGCCCGCCCCCTCTCAGCCTGCTATAGTGATGTGAGGCTGATCTCGTCATAAAGGGGTGGGGCTACCGGGATGCGCGATTTAGCCCCGCCCCTTTATGACGAGATCAGCCTCACATCACTATAGCAGGCTGAGAGGGGGCGGGCATAAGGGAGGGGGAGAGCAGGCATGACGAACACAGCTCACAAGTGCCAGCACACACAGGGAGACGCCCTCATGTAAGTGTATACAATCATTATCTCATGTCTACTGCATGGTTCCCTTTACTATGCAGATTACCGCAACCGCGCCGCGAGTGCGGCACAAGTGCGGCAGCTATGCGGCAAGTGCGGCAAGTGCGGCAGATGCGTTTTTTTTACCGCATCTGCCGCGAACGCGGGTAAGCCCGCTTTTAGCAACAAAAACCAGACCTAAACAGACCGCCAGGGAGGTTAATCTCTGTGCCCCATGCTTGCACCAGTTCACACTGGTCTGCTGAGTGCTGTGCAGCTTTTCTGAATTATATATTATATGGAGCTGCAGACTCCATTGCTGCAATGTGCACCCTCATTAAACCTACAGGTGATGGAGGGTTTAGATGGTGCCCGCCCACCGCGAGGTGGGGGGTGGACAAGGAGGGCTTGGATGTCAGATAGGGCTCATCAGACCTGGAGTCACTTTGTCGTAGTTGATGAGCAAGCAGACATTGGCCAATGTATGTACCAAGAACTCCAGATTAAAAGAAAGATTATTGAGTTTTTTGAAAAACGTAAGTTTTGAATTTTTTCCTCAAACACATATGGCTTGTTAGCACTGTGCATCATTGGTGATAGCTGTGTGCTGCATGGACTTTTACTTAGTTTGTTTAATCTCTGTGCCCCATGCTTGCACCAGTTCACACTGGTCTGCTGAGTGCTGTGCAGCTTTTCTGAATTATATATTATATGGAGCTGCAGACTCCATTGCTGCAATGTGCACCCTCATTAAACCTACAGGTGATGGAGGGTTTAGATGGTGCCCGCCCACCGCGAGGTGGGGGGTGGACAAGGAGGGCTTGGATGTCAGATAGGGCTCATCAGACCTGGAGTCACTTTGTCGTAGTTGATGAGCAAGCAGACATTGGCCAATGTATGTACCAAGAACTCCAGATTAAAAGAAAGATTATTGAGTTTTTTGAAAAACGTAAGTTTTGAATTTTTTCCTCAAACACATATGGCTTGTTAGCACTGTGCATCATTGGTGATAGCTGTGTGCTGCATGGACTTTTACTTAGTTTGTTTAATCTCTGTGCCCCATGCTTGCACCAGTTCACACTGGTCTGCTGAGTGCTGTGCAGCTTTTCTGAATTATATATTATATAGAGCTGCAGACTCCATTGCTGCAATGTGCACCCTCATTAAACCTACAGGTGATGGAGGGTTTAGATGGTGCCCGCCCACCGCGAGGTGGGGGGTGGACAAGGAGGGCTTGGATGTCAGATAGGGCTCATCAGACCTGGAGTCACTTTGTCGTAGTTGATGAGCAAGCAGACATTGGCCAATGTATGTACCAAGAACTCCAGATTAAAAGAAAGATTATTGAGTTTTTTGAAAAACGTAAGTTTTGAATTTTTTCCTCAAACACATATGGCTTGTTAGCACTGTGCATCATTGGTGATAGCTGTGTGCTGCATGGACTTTTACTTAGTTTGTTTAATCTCTGTGCCCCATGCTTGCACCAGTTCACACTGGTCTGCTGAGTGCTGTGCAGCTTTTCTGAATTATATATTATATAGAGCTGCAGACTCCATTGCTGCAATGTGCACCCTCATTAAACCTACAGGTGATGGAGGGTTTAGATGGTGCCCGCCCACCGCGAGGTGGGGGTGGACAAGGAGGGCTTGGATGTCAGATAGGGCTCATCAGACCTGGAGTCACTTTGTCGTAGTTGATGAGCAAGCAGACATTGGCCAATGTATGTACCAAGAACTCCAGATTAAAAGAAAGATTATTGAGTTTTTTGAAAAACGTAAGTTTTGAATTTTTTCCTCAAACACATATGGCTTGTTAGCACTGTGCATCATTGGTGATAGCTGTGTGCTGCATGGACTTTTACTTAGTTTGTTTAATCTCTGTGCCCCATGCTTGCACCAGTTCACACTGGTCTGCTGAGTGCTGTGCAGCTTTTCTGAATTATATATTATATGGAGCTGCAGACTCCATTGCTGCAATGTGCACCCTCATTAAACCTACAGGTGATGGAGGGTTTAGATGGTGCCCGCCCACCGCGAGGTGGGGGGTGGACAAGGAGGGCTTGGATGTCAGATAGGGCTCATCAGACCTGGAGTCACTTTGTCGTAGTTGATGAGCAAGCAGACATTGGCCAATGTATGTACCAAGAACTCCAGATTAAAAGAAAGATTATTGAGTTTTTTGAAAAACGTAAGTTTTGAATTTTTTCCTCAAACACATATGGCTTGTTAGCACTGTGCATCATTGGTGATAGCTGTGTGTTGCATGGACTTTTACTTAGTTTGTTTAATCTCTGTGTCCCATGCTTGCACCAGTTCACACTGGTCTGCTGAGTGCTGTGCAGCTTTTCTGAATTACATATATATATATATATATATATATATATAAAGTTCAAATCACCCCCCTTTTCCCCCATTCACAATAAAAGTATTAAGAAAAAAAGAAAAAAAACACACGTTTGGTATTGGCGCGTTCAGAATCGCCCGATCTATCATCCTATTAAATCCGTTAATGAGAGCCGTGAACTCCGTAACGGAAAAAATGGTCCAACCACCAAAATTAGTTGTTTTTGGTCGCGGCAACATTGCTATAAAATGCAATAACGGGCGATCAAAACTGCGGATCCCCCCAAAAATGGAATCATTAGAAACGTTAGTTCAAGACGCAAAAAATAAGCCATCACACAGCCCCTGATCCCGAAAAATAAGAACGCATGGGGTCGCAGAACATGGCGCAAAAAGTCCGTTTTTTTTTTCAAACTTCTGAAATTTTTTTCAGCACCTAGATACCAATAAAGTTATACATGTTGGGTGTCTACGAACTCGTACCGATCAAAGGCATCACACCTTCACATCAGTTTTACCATATAGTGAACATGGTGACTAAAATACCCAAAAAACAAACGTGTCATTGCACTTTTTTTGCAATTTCACTGCATTTAGAATTTTTTTGCAATTTCCCTGTACACTATATGGTAAAATAAATGATTGCATATGAAAGTACAAATCGTCCCGCAAAAAAAAAGCCATCATATGTCTATATTGACGGAAAAATAAGAAAAGTTATGGCTCTTGGAAGCAGGGGAGCAAAAAACAAAAATGAAAAACGAAAAATTCTCGGGTCATGAAGGGGTTAATTAATAGGTCCTCATGTTGAACATTTTCTACTCTTTCAGAAGAGTGTTACTTTAGCACCAACATTTCTCATTTTTACAAGAGGTAACACGAAAACGTGGATCCCACAGCTTGTTACCCATTTTCTTATGGGTGCAGCAATACCTCACATGGAGACAAAAAGTTAGTGCTCATAAAGGAAGTAGTGCTATTTGAATCTTGGAAAACCTGAAATACATTGCAGGCACCATGTCGCATTTGCAGGGCCCCTAAGCTAACTATTCAATAGAAACCTGCCACAAATGACCTCATTATGGAACCTAGACCCCACAAGATGTCTAGTTTCAAAAATGGGGTCATTTGTTGGAGGTTTCTGCTGTTTAAGTACTTTAGGGGCCCTGCAAATATGACATGGTGCCTGCTATCCATTTCAGCCAAATTAGTGTTCCAAATTCCTAATAGTGATTCTTCCCTTCCTGCCCTCCCATTTGTCCATACAGAGGTTTCTTACCACATGTGGGGTATCGGCATATTCAGAATAAACTGGGCAACAAATTTTGTCATGCTATTCCTTGTAAAAGTGAATAAATTGAGGCTAAAGCAACATTTTTAGGTAAAATGTAAATGCATTTTTTTCATTTGACTTGCATTGTACCTGAAGGATTAATAAACCTCTTGGATGTGGATTTGAGCAGTCTTAAGGGTGCAGGTTTTGGAATGGTGTCACTTTTGGATATTTTCTGTCACATACGCCTCTTAAAGTGACTTCAGATGTGATGTGGTCCCTAAAAAAATGGTTTTGTAAATTTCATTGTAAAAATGAGAAATTGCTGATGATGAACTTTGAACCCTTCTCACTTCCTAACAAAAAAATATTTCCAAAACTGTCACAATACTCTTTGGTTTAACGGTATAGAAATTCAAAGCTTGAAAATTGCAACATTTTCTACATTTTTTTTTGCCAAATTTCAGTTTTTTTCCACAAATTAATGCAAAAAATATTGTCCTAAATTTACAACTATCATGAAGTCCAAAATTTAATGAAAAATAATTTCAGAATTACTGGGATCCATTGAAAAGTTCCAGAGATATAACCTCAAAGTGACACTGATCATAATTTAGTCATTAAGGTGAAAATTGGCTCCTTTATTAAGCGGTTAAAGGGTTTGTCTGGTCTAAAACTGATAATTCAGCAGTCACTCCATGTGATTGTAGACTTAGCAATATTACCCATGCACTGTGAGGGTACACTGGTTTCTAAGCTGAGAATGGACTGCAATTATGTGGTATGCATGTTACCAGTAACAACATGACTAATGGGTGTGGCTTCGCTCAATACAAGTGTATGGAGCAGGTGTATCCAAGAAGTGGGAGCAGTCATCTAGTGGGCGCGGCCTTGCTCCATACACTTGGATTGAGTGAGGCCTTGCCCACTAGTCGAGGGTTCGGCCGGGGACTTGCATACCACATAACTGCGGTCCATTCCCAGTTTTAAACCTGCGAAGCCTCACAGAGCTCAGTGCAAGCGCTGGGAGGATTGATAAGTCAGCAGTCTCATACAGTGACTGCAGGATTATCATTTTAGACCCTCTAATGTTGTCATGGGCTCCTTGTCCAGTATCCTACAATCAACAGAACGAGAGATGTGTGATCAGCCCAAGAACCTTTATTGCTTTAAAAATATAAAATTCCATAAAACAATCAAGCCAAATATTGTATGTCTATGTAATCCAGGTTTGTCTAAATCCCTTGTGGAGCTGGTCTGAACTCATCTTCACACACACACAGACTGAATCATACTGCTTCTCCTCCCCCAAGCCACCATCCAAAACCAGTGGTACAAATATATACAGATAGAGGACTTGTAGAATGACCAATTAAGAACATGTCCATAGTAAGTCAATTATCAACGAACAAGTGTAATTTGTACACGGGAAGTGGGGGAGAATGAAATACACAGTATTGCAAGAACAAAGCACCTGTAAAATGCAGCTACAACATAACTCACCATATCCACCATCACAAATGTCTCTGGGGATGTAACATACTTTGAAGTTCAACATTTCAGAGTATCATCTGTTTTTAACTTATCCATTGTTAAGAGTCAATTGACAGAGTTCAGACAGTTGACTTGCTTTAGTCAAAAAAAAAAAAATGGATGACAAATAAATGGAAGCAACTAAAATGATACATGAGAAAAAAATTAGTCCGTTATACACAGGGGATAACACTTAGATGTGGGAATGTAGCGCCCGGCTGAATTGTGCTCTTTTCAGAACTGCCCATTGGTGCCTCCACACCACTTGTTCCTCTTCTCAGTTCCACCAGGACAGGTTATTTTTTATATCCTATGACAGTCATGGCGAACCTATGGCACGTGTGCCAGAGCCATCTCCGTTGGCACGCGGCCTCGCCTCTGCACAGATGCCTTGAACTGCCGACACTATGGCACCGGCAGTTCAAAGGCATCGGAGTGGAGGATACATTTCTCCTTCCTCCGACAATCTTTTCTAGCCCCGGCTGCCCGCCCGGCATTATGTGACCGCGGTGACACAATCGCGGTCATGTGACGCGATCGGCCTCATGTAACCGCGGGAGAGGAGAGAGCAGCGGTGGAAGAAGGAATTCTACAATAGGCGAGTATGATTTTTTTTTTTTAATGTATTAATCACATCCAGTGTGGGGCATGATGGGGCAATACTACAGGAGGGGGCAATACTACAGGAGGGGCATGATGGGGACAATACTACAGGAGGGGGCAATACTACAGGAGGGGGCATGATGGGGGCAATAAAACTAGGAGAGGGCATGAAGGGGCAATAATACCAGCAGGGGGCATGATGGAACAATACTAGCAGGAGGGGGCATGATGCGGCATTACTACATGGAGAGGGCATGATGGCGCATTACTACAGGAGGGGGCAATACTACAGAAAGGGGCATGATGGGGGTAGTACTACAGGAGGGGGCATGATGGGGCAATACTACAGGAGGGGGCATGATGGGGGCAATACTACAGGACGGAGCATGAGGGGGCAGTACTACTGGAGGGGGTATGATGGGGCAATACTACAGGAAGGGGCATGATGGCAATACTACAGGAAGGGGCATGATGGGGGCAATACTACTGGAGGGGGCATGATGGGGCAATAGTAGTAGGAGGGGGCATGATGGGGCAATAGCACCAGGGGGGGCATGAAGGGGCAATAGTACCAGGAGAGGGCATGATGGAACAACACTACCAGGAGGGGGCATGATGGGGCAATACTACCAGGATGGGGCATTACTACATGGAAAGGGCATGATGGGGCTTTACTGCAATACTGCAAGATGTGGACATGATGGGGCATTTCTGTAAGGAGGGGGCAGAATGGGGCATTACTACAAGGAGTGGACAAGAAGCAGACATAACTGCTAGGAAGGGGCAGGATGAGGCATTAATACAAGGGGACAAGGATGGGGCTTTACTACAAGATGGCAGGATGGGAATATTACTGCAAGACTGGGCACTACTGCAAGGTGACAAGGATGAGGCACATTACTACAAGAAGGGGGCCTAGATGGGGACATAACTACAAGGACAGGATCAGGATGGAGCACATAACCTCAAGGAGAGGGTCAGGATGGAGCACATAACCTCAAGGAAAAGAACAGGATGGAGCGCATAACTACAAGGAGAGGGTCAGGATGGAGCACATAACTTCAAGTAAAGGGACAGGATGGAGCGCATAACTACAAGGAGAGAGTCAGCACGGGAGCACATAACCTCATGGAAAGGCACAGGATGGAGCTCATAACTACAAGGAGAGTGCCAGGATGGAGCACATAACCTCAAGGAGAGGGTCAGGATGGAGCACATAACTACAAGGAAAGGGTCAGGATGGAGCACATAACCTCAAAGAGAGGGTCAGGATGGAGTGCATAACTACAAGGAGAGGGTCAGGATGGAGCACATTACTACAAGGAGAAGGTCAGGATGGAGCACATTACTACAAGGAGAAGGTCAGGATGGAGCACGTAGCTACATGACAGGGACAAGGATTTCAGTGTGGAATCTGTTTTCATTCCATGATAAAATCTATCTCCTATCTATCTAATGTTCTGCATTTTTTTCCATTCAGATCAATCCACCTGCTGTGTCTGGAGAGGGCAGTGGGAGTGGCTGACCGCATGCATGAGCAGAATGACCACTGCTGAAGAGAAGACTGCAAAGGTAAGTTTAAAAGCAAGTTTACAATTATCTTGCCTTTTCTATCTGTTTTTCTTCTGCTATGAGAGCTTTTATCTTACATACTGTACAGATTGTCGCCAAGGAACTTGATCACCAAAGCCTAAAAAGTATACACAGTTATATTCTAGGCTGAGGATTTAAAAGCGCTCTGTCAACCTGAAACAAAAATTAAACTATTTATATAATCATAGAGGTGGACTTAGCCCTTATAAAGGTTATACTTGTGGTTGAGATTTGTATTTATTTAATAAAAATTTTTTTGTATAAATAAAAAAATCTAAATGAGTGGGCTTCAGTACAGCCTTCATTTCATGCCGCTGGCTGGTCTGTGTAAATAGATCCCAAGATTTGGTATGTTAGATACAATTCAGTTGAAATACAGAATGGATCATTTATGGAACCAGTGGTACGGCTATTTCTCCAAAGTGTTCCACGATCCATTTTTCTAATGCTACCATGGTCTGTTGATTCACACAGCGAGCAAATGTAGCAAATTATTGGTCAGAAAATTCAAAAGGAGCTGCCAGCAACAGATTTTTATGACTTGCGTGTAAAAGTGCTGAACATTCTTTAGACAACCACTAATAACCTCACTGATCGTATTCTAAGGCATGTAAGTGCACGTGCATCTACATTTAGAGGTTACACACTCAATACTGAATAATTCAAGATCTTTTGAAAATTTTGTTCCCATTTTTTCATAATTTCCATACCATTAACATAGCTATCGATCCTGTAATTTTCATAACTCCATGACTTGCTGCTGCAAATTCAATATGGAGAAGTGTACAAAAACATGAAAAGTTTACATAAAAAGGGGCTGCAGCAGAGTCAAGGGTCAAACTATCCTCAGACGTTTATGGGATTGGCCAATACCAGCAGAGCAGCCTTTACTAGATGTGGAGGAATAACCAGCTGAGATGAAGTTTATGAAAAAAAGATATTCATCTCAGCTGGTTATTTGTTTAAAATAAGGTAAGTTATTGTCTGCAAGGCAATTGGAAGCAAAACTAGCCTTTGTGGACCTACCTGCAAAATCTAGTGAACATGCCTATCAACCTACTGTAGACTGCCAAAAACCATAACTTAGTGCTAAATGGAAAATATATTCTACATTGTTTTACTAACCCTACTGAATCTTATGAATGGTGCTCTATAATTGATGCCGCATCCTACTTCACATTTCCTACATTTCATTTTGCAACAAATAACATCTTCCTTTCAGGACGCTCCGGCAGAAATTAACAAGCTTATCTGACAGCACCTATCCCTCCTGGACACAAAATAACAGCAATTTTCCAGCTACGAGCAGAACCCCCTCCTTCCCATAATAGAGCGATAGCACATATATCTGCAAATAAATAAATAATGCTGTAATTAACACTGTTACAACTTGTTCTTCCTTAGAGATTAACTCTATTAGCTGCTTCAATTGTGCATGACATATAAATGACATTACTGAAAGGCTTCCTGTCTAAGAGGACACAATCCAAAGTGACACTTCGTGCCACTCCTCATTATGCTGCTCCTGGTCACAGGACTGCAGAAGTGCCATTTCCCTGAGGTCTTTATATGTCTAATTGCTCTAGCAAGGATTAGTTGTTTGTCTGTGCTCTAAAGAGACAGTGATACATTCTGTAACGCAGCCACGGAGCGGTGATCCTAGGATCAACGGGAAGATAATTCATTTGATTAGGTGTGCAGTCGTAGGTGGATAATATCATGACATCTGTCAGATGAGAAAAATCAACTGTCCGGAAAGTTTTGCTTACACTCACACAATGCAGAAAACTAAGATCACTTAAATAGGCCTCAAGAAATGTGAAAGCCGAAAATTGTGCCTGTAACACCTACAAAGCCACATTTTTATTTTTGTAGAAAGTACATTACTATTAATTCATCCTCAAAATCCCTTGTTAAAAACTGCAGAAAATCAACCATCTGAATATATATAGTTTTATTCTATTCTCTGTACAGCCACATTGCAGTTAACTGCATGTAGGTATATGGTTTACAGAAACATATAACAAGGATATATGGTTTACAGCACATATATGGACATCTAATTGTGGAAATGCCCAAGGACATTTAGGTGGGAACCTTTTAGGCATGCTCTGTTATCAGTTCAGTGCAGAGGTCACTGTGCAGAGACCAAGAGTAGGTGATCCATCTCCATCACCTATAGAGTAGTGTGATCCCCTGATGACTGCTGAAATATGGTTTGTAATCACTGCACACGTACAATGTCCGCTATGCTTAAGGTGAAAGTTTATTATACAGTGCTGAGTGAAGCGACAGGCAAGTTAGACGTTGCGGCCAAAACATTGGCCTTGTTCACATTGTCGCTACCCCTTATGGTTGCTTTGGAATAAACAGCTAGGACAGTGTGGTTTTAAGTTCATGTAGTGAAGCCAGCTTTGGGTGATATATATACCCGTTCTTATGATATTCAGAAGGAAATGTCCGGCAGGATATGTGCTTATAGGACGAGGATCTGCAGGATAGGCTGCGTCTCCGGTCTGGTCTAGTGGTTAGATGTAGGGATCCCTTCCGATTCAAGACTTCCCTGGATTACTATAGATGAGATGTTCATACAACACAAGCTGACAAAACAGCCTAGAACGCCTGTGGCTCCACTAAAGAGTGAGCTCTTCACACAGAGACCCTTGTATTCTGTCTCATCTATGATAATCCAACGAAGTCTTGAATCTGAAAGGATCCCTACATCTAACCACTAGACCAGACCGAAGACGCAGCCTATCCTGCAGATCCTCGTCCTATAAGCACATATCCTGCCAGACATTCCCTTCTGAATATCATAAGAACGGGTATATATATCACCCAAAGCTGGCTTCACCACATGAACATAAAACCACACTGTCCTAGCTGTTTATTCCGAAGCAACCATAAGGGCGACAATGTGAACAAGGCCAATGTTTTGGCTGAAACGTCTAACTTGCCTGTCGCTTCACTCAGCTCTGTATAATAAACTTTCACCTTAAGCATACCGGACATTGTACGTGTGCAGTGATTACAAACCATATTGTCTACGGAACCTTTGGCTCCCTTCACTGGCACCGTAAAACATTCAACACTCTTGAGTGCTAGCCTTCGTTTCTTATATTTCGTGACTGCTGAAATATGACCTGTACAAAACAGGAAGAATCAGCCTAATATTTGGCTAATTGGTCAGCATAAGCATTGCAAAATTTCTTTCTTTTCTTCCTTTTTTTAAAAAAAATTTATAGTGACATTACAATTTTAAATGTTTCTTTTTCTATCACGCTAAAGGAAATCCAGCTCATCAATGTAAATGGATGAAACTGATGAACTCAGTGATTGGATGCAGCATTTACCCCTGTACTCATGATTTTGGGCAAGAAGCTTCAGAGGGCCAAGGGTGCGTGGACTGATAGCTGCGGGTTGTGTTGTTGCTAGTACTCCTTTGTGGGACTGTCTGATATGGAGTGCTAAATTAGTATGGGACTTCTGTGTTTTTCTTTTCTTCCCCCTAGAGAAGAAGCAACTGTGGGCTGCCTGTGCTAGCTATGTGCAATCTAAAGTCACTTGTTTCCTATGACATACCACTGTATACTTTGCAATCATTCCTATTATATGGTTAATAGAAAAAATGAGTTACTTACAATTGATATTGGTCTGTTCTCATCTCCTTTACTACATTCAGATATAGGTTCAGAGTAATGGAGCTGACCCAGGCAAGTGCACACCAATCTGTAAAGTAAGAAAGCAAAAGATATAAATATTTTTATACTTAGTTGTTGTATAGTTTCTATTTGTAGGTATACACCCTTGATTTGAATCTAATAGCTCCCACTATGCCAAATCAGCATCATGCAGGAACTCCAACATTTTGTAAGACTTTAATCCTCTGCGATGACAGTTAACAGCAGGCAGGACACGAAAATGACTGAGTTTCGTCTCCCGCTGTGAGAGTGCTATCATCACTTTCATAGCAGGAGCCGAAAGTCAATCAGTTTTGGGTCCCACCATGAATGGTCACAGCAAAGGATGGTGGATGGCTTGTGAGGGAGTAATAAAGTTGGGAATGAGGCTTGTGATTATGTTATTTTTCCCAATAAAATGATTTTTCTCTGTGTGGTGTATTATTTATACTTACTTAAAGGTTCCTAATGGCCGGGTCTATCATTGGCCTGACATTATGAACCTCAGACTAAAGGCCACGTTACAACTAACGATGTCCCAGCCAGCGATCCAACCAACGATGTGGATCGCTGGGACATCGTTAGCTGATTGCTGGTGAGCTGTCAAACAGGCAGACTCACCAACAATCAGGACCAGCGACAACGCTGGTAACCAAGGTATACATCGAGGAACTAAGTGCAGCGCTTAGTTACCTGACGTTTACCCTGGTTACCATTTCCCAGCTCTTGCTGTGCGGCGCTGGGAGATCGTTCATCGTTGGTCTCCCGCTGGCACACGCGCCGATGCTGGCCGCCCTGTGGGGAACAAACGATAAATTTATGTCCCAGGTCATTTACCAACGATGAATGACCTCATCGTTGGTCGTTGGTAAATGTCACACGCATTGATGTCATTTAGACATCGCTGCAACTTCATCAAACCAGTGACGTTGCAACATTATCGTTAACGATATCGTAGTGTGTGACTGGGCCTTTACGCGAGCTAGCAATATTCAACTTGCATTAACCCCTTTATTACTCAGTCTACCACTCCCACAAAAAACTAGTAGGCCATGTGCACACAGTGCATTTTTTTATTTGTTTTTGATATATTTTTTGGTGCAGTTTTCTCATAACTCTGCATGCCTATCCTAAGCCCAGAAAAGTCAATGAGAATTCTGAAGTGTTGAGCATAGATTGCTTACTTTGTTCCTTACAGATTTGGTGCAGAAAACACTCGGCAGCATGTCAATTGTTGTGCGTTTCTGCAGCGTTTTTTCACTCATTGAAATCTCTCACTCTCTTTCCTTGCCAAACTTCCTTTATTTTATATGCTCAATTGTATTAACCCATTACTTGCCAAATTACCAATTTTCCTTTTCGAAAATCGGTGTATGTTAGCTCTCTGGGTGGAAGAATATTCAATTATAAAAATGACAATGACATGATTTCCTGTTTTGAAAACATTCATTTTACAAACACAAAAAGTTGGACCTAATTATAAAATCTTAGTTGCTAGAAGCAAAAGATTAGGCGTCCCAAAAAAAGGACATTGGTAGATAATGGGTTAATGAAAAAACGCATTACACAAAAATACATGCAAAAATGCAACAAAAACACACCATAAACACGTCAAAAATGCGTTGGGTTTTTGGCACAATTTTCTGCCAGGAGATGCAGATTTGGTACAGAAAATCTCTGCATCAAAACTCAACATGCACACATAGACTTAAAGAACCACCACAGCTTCTTTTTTTATTGCACAGCTGTAGTGATGCTTTAAATGTAAGTCCCCTGCCTCTTGTGTTATATTCACCTTCTAATGCCTTTATCCTTCTCCAGTTGCGCTTCAGTCGGTCTGCGCCTAAAAGTGCCCTTCTGGCAGCTCCAGAGGTTCATGGAGTGCGCCAGAGGTCACTTTTCAATACATCTCTATGAGAGCATCGTTCTGGCTTCATTCTGAATTTCATAGACTTGCATTGAGCACTTGTGACATAACTTCTGACTTCCTACCAGTCAGACGTTACGGCTCAAGAAGGTGCCATGGGAATGGAGGAATGATGAAAAAGAATTAAAACACTGGAGGGTGATAAAAAGACAGGGTACTTACATTTAAATCACCTCTTTATGGGTGAAAAAGAAAAAAAACGAGGTAGTGGTGCTTTAACTTGCAAATATGGGGTTAATCTGCAGATTGATAGCGTTTTAAAGCAGCCCTGCCGCCGCACTGAAATCCTGGACATAAGGAGTAAATAAACTTTATTCCGCTGAGCAACATTGGGCTTTCAGTCATAAAGGCCCAACAGAACAAGGTAAAGTCGCCGTTCAGTATACGGTGAGAGGCGGCTGTAACCGTGTCCCAGAACTGATTGACAGCTGGCTCTACATTGCATCAGTACAGTCATGGCTGTCAGTCAGTGGCGGGGTATTTCATCTGTCCACAGAACATTTTCCCAGAAAAATTGTGGTTTGTCAAGGTACTATTTTGCATAGATCAATCCTTACTTTTTATGTCTTTTCTTCAGCAATAGATTCTTCTTTGGCATTTGCACATAAAGCTCTGCTTGGTTTAGTGTGTGGCATATGGTACTTGTTGAAATAATGACCCCACAGTGTTCAAGGCTGGCCTTCAGCTCTTTGGATGTTTGACATGGTGTTTTTTCCACCATTCACACCAACCTTCGAAGACATCTCTGGTCAATGTTCCTCTTTCCCCCATGTCGAGGGAGGCTCTTGATGGTTTCAGTCACATTTTTTTCACATGCCTTGGAGGCTTGTGAAAAGTGGGACCTGAGTCTCATTCTTTTATTGAGACTTTATATTAAACATATTTCTTTCATTTGGTAGTGCACGATTTAATGTCAGTTTCTGCTGCTAGCAATGCTCCTAGGTGCTCTACCTAGGTGAGGCTACTAGTGCTCCATCTGGCAACCTCCCTAGTGAGGGTTAACATCAGGGCTAGCAAGAGACTAGGTATCCTGCTTGGCAACAAAGTGAAAGTAAGTGTATAGGGATGTCGGTGAGATCAGGGAACATCTGCAGGAGGTATCCCTTCCCCCATTCCCTATCGACAGGACCACAATTGTATTTGTCCCCCCCCCCCGTGTTCCCTCCATTTGTTTCATGTTGTGCACCAGACACTGTTGGTCTGGGCGCCACTGTCACGCTCTTAATCCGGACACTCCCTAGTCTGTGATGAGACAGTTCCAAGCTTGGCAAACTTCTTAATAACATTTTGCACTGTTGAAACTGGGATACCATGGTCTTTGGAGCTGGACTTATACCCTTCAGAAGTCTTGTGTTTGCCAATAACAGTTCTGCTGTCCCCAGAGAGCTCCTTTGTCTTCACCATTGTGATAAAGGGTCAGGGCCTAACATGTGGCTTTTTAAAACACTGAAGTCACCAATCATTGGCTAATTCATGTCACATGGGCACCAAAAATTTATCACAGGTGATTCTCATTTTTGATTTACCACAAGCGAGTTAAAATGTGTTTCCATACTAATTTAATGTAAAGGGTGCCAATAACAGTGTCACAGCAAGGTTTAGGTTTTTCTATTTTTCCCTCCATTGTTTCTTCTTTTGAATTTTTGTTTATCACTTGCTCTTTTCTATTTAGCACAAGTGTTTTACACAAAAAAAAAGCTGTTTCACTTGATTATTTTTTTTTCTGCCGATATTCCACATTATGTATTTATTAAACTTCATGGGTGCCAATAACGATAAGCAGGACTGTAAGTTATGTGAGTTCAACCTATAACCTAACATGTAATCAAGCTACAGGAGAGTTCAACCTATAACTTAAGACAATATATTATTGGAACATAGAGAATAAAATGGCTGCTCAATATTTTTTGGTTTTGCCTATGTCACCAAAGAACAGAAAACAGGTCGTATGAACCTAGCTTCAAGGTAACCCTGAGTGAAAAGATTATTTCAAAACAGTAAGTTATCCCCTATCCATGGGATGACTGATCATTAGTGGGCTGACTCGTGGGGTCGGCATGAATTGCAAAAACATGGCTGTGGAACCCAGGCTCTGCTGGACTCTATCTTGACCGGAGTGCTTGAGCAGTGTTCAATCCCTTTTCCGTTCATTGGTCATCGGGATGCTATAAATATTAGAGCGCTCCATTCAACAAAGAGACCTGTAGAGCCCAGTTTTCAGTTTCCAAAAACCTGTTCACAGAATCGCAGTGATCAATAAATAATCTACAGTACTATTCTGAGGATAATTTTCAATTTACTAATTTAGGTATAACGCTTTAATTTTGCTAAGATCCTCTCTAAATCACTGTAAAATCATCATGTACCTATGGTCATCTACAGCTTTAATTTTGGCCTGAGATGCCCCATAATACCTTCAGAAAGGTTTAGGAAGTCCAGACCGCCTGTTTGGTTAATGATATGTGTTTGTTTACATGTATTTTTAGCTTCCTGGGTTCAGTTACTAGGATGGATTGCTGTGCACAAATGTTCACAGTGTGTCACCTTATTCCATCTGTTTTTTCTGCAATCTATCAGAGCAGAACAGTTAGCAGTCAATGAAAACATACAATCCTCTATTATTTTACTAATTGTGCTCTTCGGAGGAAAACAAAGAGACTTGTCAGTGCAAGAGATCAAGGCACCATTTACTCTTGCTTGTTAACCTCTCCTTATGTTACGAAGTGCTGAATTAACCCAATGAATGTGGTCTGAATTTAGTAGTTTCCTGTAAGGCTGCTTTCACATCACGATTTTGTGCCTGTCCGTGGGATCCGAGTTTGAAGGAGGATCCCACGGACAGGCACGGATCCACATGGATCCTTGCAATCAGATGGCAAATAGCCATCCGATCCGATTCTATGCAGCATCCATGTGGATCCTGTGGTCCCCTGTCTCTCCCTGCTCCTGCCTCCTCCATCTTTTTCCCCCGCTATTCTATTCTGTCCCCCCGCTCCTCTATCCTGATCTAATCCCTATCTTGTCCCCTGTGCGCTAAAAAAAAAAAAAAACTCCTCCCGGAGGATACATCACCTTGTCACCGGCTCACAGGATGCGACACCATCGGGGCAGAAGGACCTGTGATGATGTCAGAGAGCCGATCACATGACACGTCAGCTGACCTCCTCTGTGACATCACCAAAGGCCCTTCTGCCCCGATGGTGTCGCATCCTGTGAGCCGGTGACAAGGTGATGTAACCTCCGGGAGGAGTTTTTCTTTTTTTAGCACACAGGGAAGAGAACAGGGGACAGAATAGGGATTAGATCAGGATAGAGGAGCGGGGGGACAGAATAGAATAGCGGGGGAGGGACAGAATAGAGGAGATGGGGGAAGGAAGATGCAGGGAGAGACAGGGAGAGGCAAGGACCACGGAGCCGACATCGGATCTGAGGTGAGCTCGGATCCGATGTCCATAGGCTCACATTTTGTGTGCACTCGGATCAGCACTGATCCGAAGCTTTCCGATTTGAGTCATGGACACAAAATCGTAGCAGGCTGCGATTTTGTGCCCGTGATTAAATCGGACAGCATCGGATGGTGCCATAATCGGATGCCAATAGTGGCATATCTGATCCGATTCCCATAGGGGGACATGGGATCCGATTTCGGATCCGAGTGTATCCATTTTGAAACGGATGCAATCGGATGACCGAAAATCGTAATGTGAAAGCAGCCTTATTGAATAAGGGAAGATTTTAATTAATTGAGAAATTACAATCATTACTGAATCGGATAATTGATTGCTGTGTATGGGTTATTTGTCATTTACACTGATAATCCAATAGCTTTTTACCATTCAGTTTCTTACATATTCATTGATGCAGCTAGACAAGGGTGAAAAGATTATCATAAGCAATCCAAATAATTTTATGACCATCAATCAAAAAATAATTGGTGCTTACCAATAGACATCTGCTCCATCAATTTTTATACTTAGGCAAAGAAAGCACAGTGAAACTTTTGTTTTTATTTGACCCCTTCTCGAGGAGAACATCCAGGTGAGTCCCAGAAAAAAACTCACTGACAGGGGATCGCACATAATGTGGCTCCCTTCCATCCCATAAACCAGAGAGATCTGGGGACTGAGTTAAGTTGCAACGTGAACTAGCGTTAACCCCTTCACGACCAATGACGTACCTATACATCCTTGGTCATGTCCTTGACTTTGATATGAGCTCACGTGCTGAGCTTCCATCATTCCCTGCTCATTGGCTGATCTGATCAGCCGATGTGCAACTAATATGTGTGGTAGGATCAGAGATCCACCCATACCTTTTCACCAGTTAGATTGAGCTGTCAAACTCTAGCAACGTGATCTAACATGCACTGGTAAAGATCACGCCATTCCTAGTTGCCATCGGCAACCGCATGACGCAATCACAGAGTACCAATGGATTGTCATGACTTATCCTGCCTCACTGCACGCCGGTTCCTCAGTGCCAATACTGTCAATTTCAGTGCCCTGCAGTCTGCCCATACTAGAGGGGATTGCATTAATAAAATCTTCCCAATTAGGAGTCTTCATTAAAGGCAATCTGGTACCTCACATAGATCTGTTTATAATCTCCATATAGTGGATCTGTAGATAGATTCTCCTACTTTATCAGCAAGGGTAATACCCCACTGTAATTAACCTGTAGAACTCAAGTCACGGAATATAACAACCTAGCAGTAATAAGGATGCTGGACAGCATCCCTCCTACTGATTGTATAGCACATAGTTTTTCCCCCCACTTTTATTAATTAGAACCATTTTCCTTAGGTGATTTTAGAAATCTTACAAGCATCTGTTGCAGATTTCCTGCTTCAGAGTTTTTGGGATACTTACTGTTGAACTGGAAACATCACCTTTTTTTAGGTCAATCCTCTCTTTATTCAGAGTAGAAAGACTTGAGCAGTGATTCCTGGGATGAAGGTCACCGTTCCACGTGGTACTCCACTGCCGGATGGCCTCGGGGGGGGATCACAGGGGCTACTCCTCTAGGGTAATTTTCCATCATCATCTTCCCTCCAGCACACATCATCATCGTCACCACTGGAGAAGAGTATGAAGGAATTAAGGGATGATCACTCCCTCTTGGACAGATGGTAGGAACTTGGGTAACACCAACAGGACCTTCAGGGCCAATGGCCTGTTGGCTTACAGCTGCCAGGCAAACCTGAAAAGGCCTGTCCTCCAGCCGATGCCACATCCTCTTCATTTCGGCCTGCTGCTGCCAGTTTTCAAACTCGTCTGCAGTTGCGGTCCGACTTACGCCTACTGCGAACAACATCTTGCTGCCCTTCACCTTCATGAAAGTTACCTCCTCAACATAGAGTGTGTACAGTCTTTTGGAAAGATGGTGAGGCAGCAGGGTGGACTGCTTGACTTGACCTATCCCTTCTCTGGCTATGAAACCAAACCCCCTCTCCTGGATGAATGTCACCACCATGCCTCGGGTAGTTTGGTCATCAGTCAGTGGATATAGGTCCAAACAACAATTTTCAGGCAATGACATCCATAAGCCTAATCTCTTCAAGAAGGGAGACAGGCCGGGTGGTTCAGTTGCTTGGAGGGGGTAGGGGTCTCCACATGTGATTCTCCCTGTCGAAGGCCTCTTGATGGGGTGCTACCCAGTGCTTGGAAACAGGGCCTTCTGCCTCTACTAACTTATTTTCGTACTCTTCCTCCTCATCCTCCTCCTGGATTTGCCGATCCACCAGATGCAGGTGTAATAATGCCAGACATGCTGCAAGATCCTCCTGAGTGCGACATCTACTGCTCCCTGCTGGCATGGGGAATGGATCACCTCCTGACTGTGAGCTCCTGAGGACCTCATCAGGCATGCAAGACAAGCGCTATATCCTGACCTCGCTACATATGAGGCCCAAGTGGGTAGCGTGGCAGAGCTCCAGGTCACATATGTGTTCATGCCCTGTGCGGGCTGTTCCGGTTCTGGTGCTGCTCCTGAGGTGGTGAGGAAGATTATAATCTCCAGAGCTGGCATGTCTTGTGCTGGACCATCAAGTAGCCAAACTGCACACTGCAGGCACAAGGTATCATAGTGTAGCTGTATTGTACTGCAGTGCCAAGATGGCACCGGGCTCTGCAGTAACACCTCTTTGCTTTGCCTATTGGCCCGCTTCTTCCAGTGCTAGAACACAATCGCTTACAGGATATAATTGTTTGCACAATCTTATTGCCTAGCTCCTCATTAACCCCTCCATCTGGTGGGCTGCAGAAGGCAACTGAATTACAAATCCCATTACCCATGCCACAGGTAACACCTGAGCTTGTGGTTGTATAAAGTGATTATTGAAGTTGACATATTTGGAGGACAAATAAGAAAAAGAAAATAGTTTACTCACCACCAATTCATCTGGAATGTTCAATAAGGCTAGTGGCTAGCAATGCACGGAAAGTGTCAATAGTAATGATACCTTTAACACACTTGTGCACATGGCAAAAATCTATATTCTAAGGGTATGGAATGAAATTAAGCATTGTCCAAAGTATGGCGTTTCGACGGTGTGATGTGACACCTGCAAACTCCAGGAAGTTTAAACATTTTTTTAGGCTGGGTTCACATGTGGCATATTAGCCACGTATTTATGCAGTAGCGCATTTTTGTGCGCATTTTGCGCAAAAAAAGCACAACTGAATTCAGACGCCGCACTTTTCCCACACCCATTTTATAATGTGGACTACGGGAAAAGTGCTGAAAAAGGAGCAAATAATTGAAATGGTCATTCTTTTTGCAGACACGCTTTGCAGTGAAAGAGTGTCTGCAAAAAGACGCTAGAATACGTGGCAAGTGAACAGATTTCAGCAAAAGCCATATGGAATGCGTTTCCAGCCTCGCGTTTCACTGCATTTACGCAAGCGCTCAAAAGCGCTGCGTAAATGCAGTAATACGTCGCAAAAACACCATATGTGAACCCAGTCTAAGGGTATGTGCCCACAGGAAGGTTTAGTGGCGTTCAAACCGTCAGTAAACCGCTGGAAATTATCAGTTCTGAGCTCTGAAGTCTCCAGCTGTTTTCCGGCGGTTTTCCGGCGGTTTTTTTCAGCGTGTGCACAGCGTTTTTCAGTCGGTTATTCCAGCGGTTTTTCCGGCGGTTTTCTATGAAGGATTTTGTTCATGGAACCGATCAAAAACCGCTGAGAAGAATTGACATGCTGTATGCTGCTAAACCGCTGGGAAACCGCTCAACCGCGGGCAGATCCGCTCACATAAGCTGACTATGTGTGCACAGCGGTTTCTAAATCACATAGGGTTACTTGTAAGTCCTAACGCTGCTTAGGATTTCCATAAATTTAAATAAAACCTATGCTAAACCGCCGGCGGTTTTCGCTGCTAAACCGACGTTAAACCTTCCTGTGGGCACATACCCTAAAAGCTCCAAAAAATTCTACAGTTTGAAAGTAAACAGTCGACTCAATGGCTGGGAACACTCCTTACCATATGGTTAGGTGATGTCCCCAGGCAGCGGGTCTTCTGGTGAGCATTTTGGCCCCAAACAATCAGGGAAAGTCTTAGGGCCATTTTACATTTTTTTTAATTTTTTGCTGAACAAAGCCACGTTTGACTTCTTTTGTAAATTGCTTGGCGAATTTGAAATTGGCAAACATGTTCTGGGAAAGTTTACTCATCTCTACTCACCATTCAGGGAATGCATAAAACATAAATAGCTTTTTTGGGTCGAGATGGCCTGGAGCGGAATGTTGCTTCCATAGGGAACTGTAGAGGAACTCCTTCCAAGGGACTCCACAAGTAGGTATAATGAAGATGTATTTGTCAAGTGCTCCCAAATTCCAGCAAAAAAGATATCCGATGAAATAAGGCAATAAAGATAAAATAAATCTTCATGGCAGTTAGTCAGGACAGGTGTCAGGTAACCCAACATTTTTTTTTTTTTTTTCTTAAACCATGCCTTTTATTTCAATGTCTATCTTCCTATGTGCCTTTGCCATTCACCTTTACCGCCCCATCCCTCCCTCCATCACCCCTCATCCACATAAGTCCCTCTCTCCTTCCCTCTACTTTATTGAGCTCCCATACTCTCTTCAACATACTGATTAATCTCAGACCACCATATTTCAGGGTATTGCATCTTAAAAAATGTCACAATTACAAAAACTATTTGCTCTTTCTCTTTTAATTGCTGCTCCTGATAGGTGATATCTCTTCAAATCCAGGTCCACCCTCCACCATCACACATAGAAACCATGCTAACCTTATCAATATTACCTGTGCACCTTCATCTCCCTCTTTTAATTGCACTCTCTGGAATCCAAGGTCTGTATGCAACAAGCTTCCCTTCATCCACAACTGCTTTCTCACTAACTCTTTTAATCTCCTGGATCCAGTATTCAGACACGGTTTCATTTGCTGCTATTTCTCATGGCTCATTCTCATTTCTCATTCTTCTCTTCACACAGAGGTCTGATGACCATCAACCTTATGGACCCTATCTCCCTATACGCTTAATCTGGTTGTGCGGATTCGTGCACAACCTGGAAAGGTTAGTGTTCATTTAATAGAACCAATTGTGGTGAAATTTAGTGGTGTGGCGAAACAGTGCTGTTTTTTTCTGTTTCAGTTCTCATGGTGGCCTACATTTCTCCCATTCCCCGAGACGTAGGAACAGACATGGTGGTGGAGTTGGTTTACTCTTGTCCTCACAATGTACTTTCCATGTCATCCACACAGCTCCATCACTCTCGTTCCCTTCTTTTGAGGTCCACACCATTAGGCTCTTCCATCCCGCAGTACCACAGGTATACCGCCCCCCCCAGGGTCACCCACACAGTTCCTCGACCATTTCTCTGCATAGCTGCTGGACTTTATGTCCTCAGAATTACCAACCCTTATTCTGGGAGACTTTAACATTCCAATAAACAGCCCCATCTCCCTATCTGCATCCCAGCTCCTATCTCTAACCACTTCCCTTGGCCTCTCACAGCTCCAAATCTCTGAGACACACAAGGATGGTAACACCCTTGACCTGATCTTTGTCCGGCTCTGTTCAAGCTTCTCCTTTGAAAACTTACCTCTTCCTCTCTCTCATCACAACATTATTTCCTTCATGCTCACAAATCCTTGTCCACCCCAGCACATTCCGACCTATTACACATTGAGAAACCTACAGGCCATTAACCCTCATACACTCACAGACTCTCTCATATTATCACTGTCTCCAATCTCCTCCTTCTCCTGTCCGGATCTAGGGGTGAATCACTACAATGACACTCTCAGAAGCACCCTGGACCAAGTAGCGCCCCTAGTAGTCTCCAGGCTCCTTTCTTCCCACCACATGCACTGCTGACCCCATCCCCTCACACCTACTCCAGTCTCTCTCTCCGGTGGTCACCACTCACCTAACCAAAATCTTCAATCTCTCCCTCTCTTCTGGCATTTTCCCCTCCTTTAAACACTCGACCATTACTCCATTAGTAAAGAAAACTTCTCTCGATCCATCCTGCACAAACAACTACAGACCAGTCTCCAATCTCCCCTTCATCTCTAAACTCCTGGTGCGCCTAGTCTACTCCCGCCTCACCTGTTACCTCTCCACTCACTCTCTTCTAGACCCATTACAGTCTGGTTTCCGCCCTTACATTCTAAAGAAACTGCCCTCACCAAAGTGACCAATGACCTTCTGACAGCAAAATGTAATGATGACCACTCTCTGCAGCTTTTGACACTGCTGACCACCATCTCCTACTCTCCATGCTGCACTCCATTGGCATGAAGAACAGGGCTCTCTCCTGGTTCTCTACCTCTTTCTGACCGCTCTTTCAGTGTATCATTTGCTGGCTCCACTTCCTCCCCTCTTCCTCTCACTATTGGGGTCCCTCAGGGTTCAGTCCTTGGACCTCTTCTCTTCTCTCTCTACATTGCCCCGATTGGATAGCCCATCAGAAGATTTGACTTTTAGAACCATCTTTATGCTGATGAAACACAACTATACACTTCTTCCTCTGACCTTACTTCCACTCTAACAAAGAACACCAATTATTGTCTAACGGCAGTTTACAATATCATGTCCGCTCTCTATCTGAAACTCAACTTTTCCAAAACTGAACTTCTTCTGTTCCCGCCCTCCATTAACCTCCCTAAATCCAACATCTTTCTCTCAGTCTGCGGCACCACGATAACGCCTAGGCAGCAAGCTTGCTATCTGAGTGTTATGTTTGAGTCTAACCTTCCTTCACCCCATATATACAATCTCTCGCCCGCTCTTGCCACTTGCACTTGAAGAACATTTCTGGAATTCGCCCCTTTCTCACCTTGGAAACCACAAAAACTCTCACTGTGGCCCTAATTCACTCCCGCCTTGACTATTGTAATTCTCTTTAAATTGGTCTCCCCTCACTAGACTCTCCCCTCTCCAGTCCATTTTTAATGCAGCAGCCAGGATCACCTATCTAGCTAACCGTTACTCAGACGCTTCTTCTCTATGCCAGTCATTGCACTGACTGCCTATACAATATAGGATCCAATTCAAACTGCTTGTTCTCAACCACAAAGCTCTTCACAGTGCAGCACCACCCTACCTCTCTACCCTCATCACCCCACTCGTTCTCTTCGCTCTCAAAGTTACTTTAGACTCAGTTCTGCATTAATCCGTACCTCTCACTCCCGGCTCCAAGACTTCTCCCGAGCTGCACTTTTCTGGAATGCTCTACCCCAAGAAACTAGGTCTATCCACAACTTACATAGTTTCAGGCGATCCCTAAAACACATCTTTTTAGGGCGGCCTAACATGATCCCTAGTCAAAGTTACTTAGACATAGCATATCCGCTCTACCAGTCTCAAATGCATCACAAATAATAGTTGGTGACCACTTATGCTGCTCCTATCTGTTCCCTATCTCCTCAAGTTGACTATACCATCATTATAAATAAGCACCTGTACTTTGTGTCACCCCCACCTCATTGTTAGATTGTAAACTTATTATGGTGCTTTAATTATTGTATTATGCTTTGTATTTTTTTGTATTGAATTGTATTTTCTGATAACTGTTTCTTATCATTGTTTGAATATGAACCTCTGAATTGTGAAGTGCTGTGGAATATGTTGGCGCTATATAAATAAAGATTAAAATTATTATTATTGGATAAGGTTTTTTTACTGGTATTTGGGAGCACTTCACAAATACATCTTTATTTCACTGTAAAGAAGAACAAGGAATCTTGTAAGCGAAGATGCAGCCCCACAGAGACCTGATCTCAACATCATCAAGTTTGTCTGGGATTACATGCACAGACAGAAGGATTTGAGCAAGCCTACATCACAGGAGATCTGTGATTAGATCTTCCAGATGTTTAGAACAACCTCCCTGCCAAGTTCCTTTAAAATGTTTGAACAAGTGCATCTAGAAGAAAAGATGTTTTAACTTAGTAAAAGGAAAAGGGTGGTCACACCAAATATTGATCAGATTCATATATCTCTTTTGTTCATTCATTTTGCAATTTGATAATTTCCAAATCTAACTAAAACTTACTCATTGTACCATGTGTTTGCTAAGTTTTTAATTTTTTATAAGTCTTTAAAAGTTACCGTATGTCACCTTCAAAAGTAGCTACTAGATGTGATAACTGCTAATGCGCTATATCTTGCTATAACAACATTGGTTTTAGCAATCTTGGCCCTGATAAGTAGAGTAGAAGTGGAAATAAACTAACAGAGATAAAAAGTTACTAATAAATGTTAACGCTGGCATATTTTATGGGTTTAAAAAGGACCTTTCAAAAGAGTCAACATGCTAAAATGGCCACATTATGTAATAGCGACTGCAGAGCAGAGTAAATCATTTTGTTTTTTACTTATTCCTTTCAGGTGTGGGGATATTACCAAATATTGTAAAGTTTAAGTTATAATTTATGCTATAATTCAACTTAGCAGATATGGAAGTGTGTATACACATAGCTCAGTTCTGCTAAATCTCTACACAGAAGTTGCAGGGATCGGAAGGGAGGGTGTGTTGTTTTCTCCCCTGCATGACATTGCCTAGATATGATTGATCAACATCATTCAAAAAAATTGTATGCCCCCAGGAAACAAACTTCTAGTAATGTCTAGTTGAACTTCACTGCCAAGCAGTTGCGTAGCAGTGTTTTGAAATTTTCACTTACAGGCTTCCTTGTCTCACGACCCACTTACAACTTTGAATGCGAGTCTACCTTCATTTTTATAGACCATCATCTTGGCTACCTCATACATAAATTTGACTAGGAACTATTTAGCACATGATAAGTTATGCAGATTATTGTCATGTCAAGGCATTGTTACTGTTTTGCTCTTAAAAAAATCTAAATTTAATTTTGTATTATTTTGAAAATCCACCTTTGGCTTTCCACACAGCCTGAAACCTCCTGGGCATGTTCTCAATTAGATTCAAGTATGTCTCGACCAAAATCTGAACCTAGGTCTCTTCTACACGTTGCCAATGTTGGTGCATACTGTTCTACCCCCTTGAATATATATACAGGGTTTTTTTTCAACTCCACCCACAAGTGGTTGATTGCGTTGAGATCTGAGGACTAAGGGGGCCAATCCAGCACCTCTACATCATTAACATTGAACCATTTCTTCTACAATCTCGACGTACGCTTAAGGTCATTATACTGCTGAAAAACAATGTCAACCTTTTTCACACCTCTAGTACTAGAGTGTATGAAGTAACTTGTCTTGTACGATATTTACATATAGATCATCATTGGGACCACCATCGATCCTAGTTAAGTATCCAATACCTATGGCTGTGCAAAAAAACGAGTATTGGGCTTCCTTCACTGAACTTGACAGTTCCTTCAATTTCTCGATCTGTTACCCCCTTTTTCCCTTGTTTCTTCCAGACTCGTATGCATCCATCAGAGCCTAGTATATTGACTTTTTGTCTCACCGCTAAAAATTATGTTTTCAACCTTTTACTTTCCACTTTTCATACTTTTTGAAAACTCAAGCTGACATTTCTGATGATGGCACTAAAGTAGAGGGTTCTTCACCTCCTTTTTTCAGGGCGCAATTCCAAATTTGTTTAACACTAGAAGTCCCAGAAATTTTGAGCTCCCCCTGAAGTCCCAAAAGAGGGTCAAATGACCCTTAGTCCAAACTGAATAGAACTAACTAGAAGCTAAATGGCTAACTCAATGGAAAACAACAACCTTCTGTGGTGCGACAGTAATGGCCTTAATTACAGAACAAAAGACAGTGATTAGAGGATGTTCGCTAAAATCCTTCAGGTCATTCGACCCGTCTCTGGGTTCCAAAGGTAGAAATGTTAAATGACCCCTCTCTGGGACTTCTAGTGTTAATGTGTGTTGCCATCGATGAATGGATGATCCGAGTTCCCTTTTTAGGAAAATCTTCTTCATGGCTGCTCCTTGATGGAACAAGTGACTTTTCACTAGGGAATCAACCTAATAATTCTAAGCTAGTGGTGAATGCCAGAACAGGGAGTGATTTGTAGTATAAAGGACAAAAAAAAAAAAAATTTCAAGCATCAGGTGCAAAACAGTGACGCTCCTTGGGGGGGGTCTAGTTTCCAAAATGGGGTCGCTTGTTGGAGAGCTCTAATGTTTAGGCACACAGGGGCTCTCCAAACGTGACATGGTGTACGCTAACAACTTGAGCTGATTTTTCAGTCAAATTGTTAGTGGACACCATGTCGCGTTTGGAGAGCCCCTGTGTGCCTAAACATTGGAACTCCCCCTACAAGTGACCCCATTTTGAAAACTAGACCCCCAAGGAACGTATCTAGATGCACAGTGAGCACTTTAAACCCCAAGGTGCTTTACAAACTCATCCGCAAAAATGAAAAAAGAAATCTTTTGTGGAAAAAAAGGACTTTCTCATTTTTACGGATCAATTTGTGAAGCACCTGGGGGTTCAAAATGCTCACCACCCATCTAGATAAGTTCCCTGGGGGCTCTAGTTTGCAAAATGGGGTCACTTGTGGGGGAGCTCCAATGTTTAGGCACACAGGGGCTCTCCTAACGTGACATGGTGTCCGCTAACAATTTGAATGGAAAATCAGCTCAAATTGTTAGCGGACACCATGTCGTGTTTGGAGAGCCCCTGTGTGCCTAAACATTGGAGCTCCCCCACAAGTGACCCCATTTTTGAAATTAGATCCCCCCAAGGAACTTATCTAGATGCATAGAGAGCACTTTGAACCCCCAGGTGCTTCACAAATTGATCCGTAAAAATGAAAAAGTACTTTTTTTCCATAAATAAATTATTTTTTTCATTTTTGCGGATCAATTTGTGAAGCACCTGGGGCTTCAGAGTGTTCATTATGCATCTAGATACGTTCCTTGGGGGTTCTAGATTCCAAAATGGGGTCACTTGTGGGTGAGCTCCATTGTTTAGGCACACAGGGGCTCTCCATACGCGACATGGTGTCCGCTAATGATTGGAATTATTAGCGGACACCATGTCGCTTATGGAGAGCCCATGTGTGCCTAAGCATTGGAGTTCCCCCACAAGTGACCCCATTTTGGAAACTAGACCCCCCAAGGAATGTATCTAGATGCATAGTGAGCACTTTGAACCCCCAGGTGCTTCACAAATTGATCCGTAAAAATGAAAAAAAAAAAACATTTGTGGAAAAAAAAAGTACTTTTTTATTTTTATGGATCAATTTGTGAAGCATTTGTGGGTTCAAAGTGCTCACTATGCAACTAGATACGTTCCTTGGGGTCTAGTTTCCAAAATGGGGTCACTTGTGAGGGAGCTTCAATGTTTAGGCACACAAGGGCTCTCCATATGCGACATGGTGTCCGTTAACAATTGGAGCTAATTTTCCATTCAACTTGTTAGCGGACACCATGTCGCGTATGGAGAGTTCCTGTGTGCCACCAGCATTGCCACCAGCACAAGGGCAACTGGAATAGTTGGGGTACAGCACCAGAAAATGGTGCCTCTAATTAATGTGCTATTTTCTGGGGTGGCTGTGGGTTGCAATTTGCAGCGTGGTGGGGGGGCCACAACATTTGGGTCTCTCCACGATGAGGATTGCAGCCCCCCAACTGCCAAGTTGTACCTGGCTGGCAACCAAAAATACGGCAAAGCTCCATGTAATTTTTTTGGTAGAAGTAATGAAAAAAATGATGTGGGGCTTTGCCATATTTTTGGTCCAGCCAGGTACAACTTGGCAGCTACAGACTGCCACCAACTCCCAGCTGCCTCGTTGTACCTGTCTGGCAACCAAGAATACAGCGAAGCCCACTTTTAGTTTTTTTCTAGGACTAATTCTAGAAAAAAAAATGGCGTGGGGCTCTGCCATATTTTTGGTCCAGCCAGGTACAACTAGGCAGCTGGGGGCTGGAATCCGCAGCATGGAGAGGCCCAAGCGTTCTGGGCCCCCCATGCTGCAAATTACAGCCCGCAGCCACCCCAGAAAATGGCGCATTCATTGAAGCACCATTTTCTGCCGCTGTACCCAGACTCTTCCAGTTGCCCTGGTGCCCGTGGTAAACTGGGTAATAAAGGGGTTAATGCCAGCTTTTTTATTGGCAGCTGGCACTAAGCCCGAGATTCATGAGATTCATAATGTTGGGCCAATGTTAGACCCGGCCATTAGGAATCTCTAGTAAATAGTCAAAAAAATACACCAGAGAAAAAAAATTTTATTTGAAAAAAAAACCACAAACAAAATTCAGACTCCATATTTATTATAAAGATCCGACGCAGTCCATAACGAAGGTCCCACGATGCTCAATCGCCTCCGGCATAGTCCACAACGAAGGTCCCACAATGCTCGATCGCCTCTGCTCAATCCATAGACTGCAGCAAGGGATCAAGTGTCCTCTTCCTACAGTCTCTGGGGTCAGAGTTATGGTGCACTGTGTGACAATGATCTGTCATACAGTGCACCATGACTATGATCCCAGAGACTACAACAAGAGGACACTTGATCCCTTGTTGCACCCATCCATACACCCATGCACCCATCATTCACGCACGCACACACTCACGCACACATCCACGCACACACATCCACATACATCCATGCATGCTGACATCCATGCACGCTGATATCCACGCACGCACATATTCATGCACGCACATATTCATGCACGCTGACATTCACGCACGTACATCCAAGCACGCCTCCACGCACGCTGACATCCACGCACGCTGACATCCACGCCCGCTGACATTCACACACATTCACGCACGCTGACATCCACCCATGCACGCTGACAACTATGCACGCTGACATCCACGCATGCACACATCCACGCACGCTGACATCCATGCATGCTGACATCCACCCATGCACGCTGACAACCACGCACACTGACATCCACGCATGCACACATCCACGCTTGCTGACATCCACGCACGCACATATTCACGCATGCTGACATCCACGCACACATCAATCCATGCACACATCCATCCACCCATGCATGCATGCACCCATCCATGCATGTATCATGCACCCATGCATGCACCATCCATTCATTCATTCATTCTTACCCATCGATAAGGAGGAAGAGCCCGGGAAAGGAGGAGGGGCCACACCGCAGCTGCAGAGGTGGGTGCACCGATGCATGCAGCCCGCCAGCTAGGTGAGCAGGGCCACACACACAGGGCCCGGAGGGGGTGAGCAGAAGGGGGACGGAGCTGTGCAGGCTCACCGGCGGGCTCATGCGCCTGCCAGTGGGGGCTGGAGGGAGGAGGGACAGGAGACACAGGGGGGGCTGGAGGAGGAAGGGGGTGGGGGTGCTGAAAAGGATGATCGGCGGGTGCACCGGCGGTGCAGTTCGCCGGCAGATAGAGATGATCAGAGGGGCGGGGGTGGATGGGAGAAAAGGGGGGGCCCCTAATGTGTCCTGCAGAGGAAGGGGGCTGAGGAAGGGGAGGGCACCCGCCGATCTGCCCCTGCAGATCTGATTGGAGCGCTACAATCAGATCTGGAGGGGTGAATCTGTATGATTCGCTTCAATCGGCAGTTTCAGTTTTACACTGCCGATCGGAGGGGTCCTGGGCACGGGGGGATTAATCCACCCCCCGTGGGGTCAACTACAGGTTGTCACAGGGTAGCAGCAACTGTGACACCTGAGTGACCCGGCTCACAGGAGCTGCAGGGGAGCGTTCCCCCGATGTCTCAGTCGCATTGGATTTCATGTCTCAGACGCTGAGACATGTGTCGGGAAGGGTTTAACTGCTTTGAACAGGTGTGAGTGTACAACCTTGAGTAACAAAATGTGGCTTGACTGGTTTTAGTCAGAAAATAACAGCTAGCTGCCCCCTCAGCTTCAGTTGAGAGCTTGTTTCTGTGAGGAGTGGTTTAGTGTACTTTTTCTCTCAGTGTGATTCGTGTCTGTAAAAATTGATGTTACTCCACGGAAGAGGTCCAGAATTATTACTCTTAATGAACATACAAGTCTGACTAAGAGAAATCGCTTCCACCGTTGGTATTGGAAAATCTATCGTTTCAAGAATAATTCACACACACAATGAAACTGGATCGTTTTCTCCAAAACGAAAAGGTAAATGTGGAAGAAAAAGGAAAACGACACCAAGAACTGATAAAACAATCAGAAATAGTAAAATTAATGCAAGAAAAACTTGCTTTGTTCCAATTAATTTGCACAGTACTGTAGTCTCCTGCTTAAAGCTGTAGCAGATGATTAGATATAGAGCTTGAAAGTCAAAATTTCAAAACATTGCTACCCTTTTGCTCATCATTGTATAACATAAAAAATAACCTAAACTATACAAACTAATATCTTAGCAATTGAGAAGATCTGCAGCCACTATTTCATCAAATAGCCAGTTTAACATACACTGGTGAAATTCTATAAGGCTCATAATCACAACAAAAGAGCAAGTCAGACGAATCTTCAAAGGAAAGATCAATGCTATGCTGAACGTTTCCTATAATCTAAATTGAATAAAGAAAATGCTTTAATATTAAGACATTCATTAGGTTCAGTATACTGATGATCCTTCATTAAGATAGGCCACCAACATCTGATCAGCAATGTTACATAGTTAAAGTAAATTGAACAATAAAACAGATCCATTAACAACAGCTTCTTGGTAAATTCACCTGAAGATTTCCTTTCCTACACTTTAAGGAGTATTTAAATAATAAAAAATAAGTAAATGTAACAAAATGTAAATTAAAGGAATATTACATATATGCTAGACCCAATTTAGATCTTTAGTTATATATGGTATTTATGACAAGAAGATATTTAATGACAATTGGTGATTATTTCTGACATAATTCAGTCGCAAAATAATCTTAAGTGACAATTGTGCAAAGTCTGAGCTACAAAGTAACAGAATGAGAAGAAATGGACAAATTACTGTCTATTGTGAGTTTTCAGAAATGTTACTTGTCAACACTGTGCCTCATATACATCATACCATATACGTTTTACTTATTGAGTGGTACTCAGGTCTAAAGCTGGCCACTTGAAATAACAGCCTCCTGACCCAGGGCGAAACACTTGTTCGGGCATCACTGGAGCTTGAACTGCAGCTATAATAACGAAACGCTAAATATTGATGACGCTTCCAGTCATTCTATGCACAATTACCAGCAAGGAAACAAAGCACTCAGTATATCCAGTAATTACCTAAAGACTCTAGTATACCGCCGTTATGTTAACACATTAATCACTATGGAATTAGGTATATTTTATACCAAAGGCATTAATGCAAAATTCAAATATCTACAATAATTAATGTATCAATGTCCAATATAGAATCCTGCAAATATGAATATACCCAACATAGTAATGGAATATCCAACTAAAATCTAATGGAACATACTCCTGTATATATGATGAATGCTAAATTCCCGAAGGTCTGAAAATCCTATACAGTATTTAGAATAAATTACTCATAAGTACCACCAAAATTATATCAGTTCAGAACAAAAAAGACACAAAACCTCATCAACACCACTACATAAAAGGAGTCCATGACACTGACCCATTCAGGCCTTTTAAAGCCAAAGTTTTTAACCTGTAGGTCCACAGGGCCTCTTTCTTAGGATGATATTATCTCAATCCCCTCTTCTAAGGTATGGTCTTACACAACTTCTATCCCCTGAAATTTAAGGCATCCCAAGTCACCTCCATGCAGAAGTAAGACATGCCAGTTAGGGTATCCTCCTTATGAAGAACATCCCCAATATGTTGCAAAATCCTTTATTCTGAATTGTTGAATGGTCTTCTCAACACAGTTTATACTACTGGACACGTCACCAAATATACATAGGTTCTGCAGTTGATAAAATCCCTATTATCATATAGAGAGCCAGTGCTCTCACTTCTTAACTCCGCGCTCTTAAATTCACATGATCTGCATCATCCCCCACTTAGATGTTCCCATTATATTCCACCTGTTGAGCTAAGCAAGGCGTCCATGCCTGTGACCGGTTGTAGATGACTATGTACTAACTAATAATTAAACAGGGAATATAAACTTGTTTCATACTTGGCATTGCCCAGTCTGCAATTTTTTATGCCTGACAGACCAGAATTTTAATACTATGGTATAGTAGTTTCAGATTTTAATATTTAAAATAGAGATTTTTTTTAATATTATCCACCTTGATCAATTACTGTACATTTTTCTATTTTGTGGCGATTATCACAACAGTTAGTTGACAATCTGTGATACTGAATATCATTCTTACCCTTATATGAAGCAATAATATTTTATAACAGTGATGCATTCATTCTAATTTTTATATGTTAAGATCAAGCAACATTAGGCTGTGTTGCAAAAGGTAAACACGTTCATTGCCATTTTCTAACAATACAAGGGTTATATGCTTCAGATATGTTCTTTTAATTTTGCCAAAGATGAAGACAAGGTACAATAATCAACTAAAAATTGTATGGTTCTGTCATTCAGACAAACGGAAATAGATTCTTAGGGTACCGTCACACGTGGAGATCTCCCGGGCGATTCCATAGGCGACGCATGTGCGCGCGCACGTATTTGCGTGTCGCCTAAGGTCGCCGTCGCTCATTTACACAGGGCGACAACTTAGGCAACGTTCGGGCGACAACCCGATTGGAAATTGCCTGAGCGTCGCCAAAGGCCCAGGGATGATCAAGTCGCTGGTTGCCGCTTTCACGTCACACAGAGCCACCATATCAGCGATGTGGGCGTAAATTTCGGAGATGGGCGTTAAAATAATGTTGTGTGACGCCTTGAGGACGTGTGATTGGTCATTATTAATGTGTCGTTACATGTAAATGGCTCGGTGCTTTATAGACCAGAGGTCCCCAACTCCAGGCCTCAAGGCCCACCAACAGTGCAGGTTTTCAGGATCTCCTTAGTATTGCACAGGGGTTGGAATCATGACCTGTGCAGATGATCACATTAGCACCTGTGCAATACTAAGGAAATCCTGAAAACCTGCACTGTTGGCGGGCCTTGAGGCCTGGAGTTGGGGACCTCTGTTATAGACAACTCTCATGTGATGTGTCGCGGATAATTGCTATACACATTGGTCTTGCCAAGAAGGCAAAGCACGACGCTCGCGTGACGTTTTATTGTACAGGCAATATGTACAGCGCTTTTGTTAAGTGTGTTGTGCTATTGCGTGGTCTAATAAAATCACTCTTGCTTTCTTGGTCTGGATAATATTGCAGCCTTGAAAGTATGTGTGTGCACAGATATTTGTGTGTTTGCAGTTATGGGATGTATAGGCACCTATCATTTCCTTCTCCATGCAGACTAAGGCTACGTTCACACACTGCGTATTTTTACGCGCGTATTTTGTGAAATATGCAGCTCCTTTCACACACTGCGTTTTTTATTGCATTTTTCTCTGCGCTTTTTCAGAGCCCATTTATCATGTGGGCAATGGAAAAACGCAGAGAAAAACTGCAGAAAGAATTGACATGGTGATTCTTTTTACGCGCGCGTTTTTGCAGTGAAAACGCGCGCGTAAAAAAAAGCACAAATACGCAGTGTGTGAATGGATTGTGCCAAAACCCATAGGTTTGGCTGGGCTGCTTATCCAGAATTGCGTTTTCACTGCAAAAAGCGCAAGTAAAAAAACGCAGCAAAAAACGCAGGTATATACAGAAAACGCAGCAAAAAGCGCAGGTATATACAGAAAACGCAGCAAAAAATGCAGAGAAGCAGCAAAATACGCAATGTGTGAACGTAGCCTTAAGTTGGGATGTAATGACATTTGTGTTTCTGTTAAAGCACACATTTGTGGCACATCTCTCTGCACTTTTGAACACAGCCGCAAACACAGAGGCGACATTAATGCGCTACTGTACAGTATGTATGCTCCTGGGTAATACACCTTTGGACGCACACATCATCAAATATGGCGCCGAGGAACAAGACAACCAATCGTAACGCTCGAGCTGCCACCAATCCACGCAGACCGCCAGAGGCAGTAAATACGCCCTGAAACGCCTACAGGAATGGTATAGGCGATGTGTGCTGTCGCCTTTCACATCGCTCATGAGATGTTACACAGGGCGATCAGCACACATCGCCCAAGAATGGTCGCCTGGTTTCACAGCACTGATATGAAACCAGGCGACCACTCAGGCGTGTCGCCGTCACCCATTTACATTAGGCGACGCATTGGTGATGTCGCCGGCGACAGGCCACGCCCGAGCGTCGCCTATGGAATCGCGTGGGAGATTGCCACGTGTGACGGTACCCTTAATGTCTTCTAAAACTTTCTTTCAAGGCCCAAACCTGTTAATTTCTGGGCACCAAGGAGCAACTCTTCCCATTGAGCTATTCAGCTCTTTGGACAGCTCCAAAGAAAATATGTAAGACTAATCCCACAATATAACAAACTTATAGAAACATAATATAGGAAAAATGTGGTGAAAGGCACAATAATTATCTGTTTACTCATCTCAATGTATAACTAAGCTTCACTTATGATTACAGTATTTTCCGCACTATAAGGCACACCTGATTATAAGGCGCACCCTCAAAAAAGGGCTTTTAAGCTGTCTTTGTTCATATATAAGGTGCACCGGATTATAAGGCGCACCATATTACCATAAAAAAAACAAAGCTCAGACTGTAAGTATCCCTCTGCAGCCTCCCATCACCCTCCATTATCCCTCTGTAGCCCCCCATCACCCCCCAGTATCCCTTTGTAGCCCCCCATCACCCTCCAGTATCCCTCTGTAGCCCCCCATCACCCTCCAGTATCCCTCTGTAGCCCCCCATCACCCTCCAGTATCCCTCTGCAGCCTCCCATCACCCTCCATTATCCCTCTGTAGCCCCCATCACCCTCCAGTATCCCACACAGTCAGACACACACACACACAGTCAGACACACACATAAACTGATTTTTACTTTTTGTACTTTTTGCTTACTAACGTACTGTACTTCTGTATAGTAAGGCACTCACAGTGCTAGAGCCCTCAGCAAATCACAGCGCTGGAGCACTCAGCCAATCACAGCGCTGGAGCCCTAAGCCAATCACAGCGCTGGAGCCCTCAGCCAATCAGAGGCTATGAACTGACGTCAGCTGGCTTCGGATTGGCTCAAGGTTCCTGGGCAGAGCTGTGATTGGCTGATGGGCTCCTGGGCTGTGAGCACGCTCCTCATGTGGCACTGTGATGCAGCAACGGGCACCGGACACCGGGGACGGCGGAACTTGTGATTGGTGGCTGGTGAGCGCACCCCCGCACAGCGATGCAGAATACAGCGGCGGGCACCGGACAGCGGGGATGGCGGGGACGGAGGATCTTGTGGCGGATCAGGTATGCCTTATTTTCTGGGGGGTGCCAAATATCTGCAGGCAAATGGCACCCCCTTAGCAGACAGTACATCAAATTTGGCGGAAAAAACCCGTATATAAGGCGCACCGCACTATAAGGCGCACTTATGATTTCTGGGAAAATCTTAGTCTTTTAGGTGCGCCTTATAGTGCGGAAAATACGGTACCTAAAATAGCTTTAGATAAACCCTTAAGTTGGCCGCCATCCATTTAGAAACACAGAGGGGTGGAGAAGGGGACTTATCAGGACCCCACCCTGGGCGACCAGAGGCTGTATTGGAGGCCTCATGGAAAAGGCATTTCACTCCTGAGGAACCCACCGGGACATCATTTGGTTGGTGGAAACGTGTCGAGTGAGCTATCCTCTGCAGGATGAGATGAGTATAATCAATACCTACATGGTCTAAAAAGTTTAATCGTTTCCCTGCCTGAAATTTGGTCCCTTCTGGTACGACTCACTAAATTGGGGCTGAGGTAGGACTACTGAGCATGGTTGAGTCTGGTATTATCTGTTTGGGTCTGTTTTATTTTAGTGTATGGTGTGTGCACTCTTGGGATGGGGGTTGCTGGACCTGGAATGCAGATCTGCATGTGAGTGGAGGAGTGTGTCACTCAGATACTTTCTATGGTAACATTATCTATCACTCTTATAAGTTTAAGCTTCCATCCCGCCAAGGTGTGATATATTTATAGAGAAGCACCACCATATTTTTGACCATTACTGACCCCAAAGGTGGTATACCACTTTTTACCACCAAGTCTAAGGGGATTGACTCCCAGGGCTATTAACAGTAAGACAGGACACTCGGGTATAACATAAGAAGGGGAGGTTCTGCACAGATACATTCTTACCCCAATAAGATTTAGGACCAGAAGGGTGAGCCGTTGAGGAACGGGGACACTAACCAGGGGTTTTCATTTTTAGGTGTTGAAAACTCCGTTGTCAGGCAGGGAGAGAACTAGGGATAGAACAGGGTGACCTTCCCGTCTCCCCTTCTTTAGCAAAAAGCACCATACAGTATGACATAAAGGGTACATCTCCCTATCTTAAATTAACAAATAAAAGTTAAATTTTAATAAGTATAACTTTGATATAGCTGCTTGAATTTTAGGTTTACTAATATCTTTCTATGGTGAACAATCTTTAGATAAACCCTTATACCGTATTATACCGTATTTTAGACTATAAGACGCACCAGACTGTAAGACGCACCCAGGTTTTAGAGAAGGAAAATAGAGGGAAAAAAAGTGGTTATAATGCCCTGTTATGGGGGATGTGCTGTTGACCATTATGTGGGTAATGGTCCCTATCCTAGGCACCTTTCAAGTAAAATATGGCCCCCATCCTGATATACAATCGCTTTCTTGGATATGGCCCCTCAATCCTGGTATATAGCCCTTCATCCTGGGATATGGCCCCCCATTCTGGTATATAGCATCCCCATCCTGTACAGCCCCCCCATCCTGGTATATAGCCTACCATCCTGGGATATAGCCCCCCCCATCTGAAGTATGGCCCCCGTTCTGGTATATAGCATCCCCATCCTGGATATGGCTCCCGATCCTGAGATACAGCCCCCTACCCAGGACATGCCCCCCCACTCTGGTATGCAGCCTCCCATCTTGGATATAGCCCTCCATCCTGGGACACAGCCCGCCCCCCATCCTGGTATACAGGCCCCCATCCTGGTATACAGCCCCCAATCCTGATATACAGCCCCACATCCTAGATATAGCCCCTCCATCCTGGTATACAGCCCCCCATCCTGGGATATAGCCCTTCATCCTGGGATATAGCCCCCATCCAGAATATGGCCCCCTGTTCTGGTATATAGCATCCCACATCCTGAATATGACTCCCCATCCTGGGATGCAGCACCCCATACTGAATATGGCCCTAAATCCTGGTATACAGCCTCCCATCCTGAATATAGCCCCCCATCCTGGGATATAGCCCGCCATCCTGGATACAGACCCCCATCATGGAATATAGCCCCCCATCCTGGTATACAGTCCCCCATCATGGTATACAGTCCCCATCCTGGTATATAACCACCATCCTAGTATATAGCCTCCATTCTGGTATACAGCCCCCCACCCTGGGATATAGCCCCCCACCCTGGTATATAGCCCCCACCATCCAAGATCATTATTCCCCATCCTGGATATGCCCCTCCATCATCCCGGATATGCCCCCCCCCCAATGGTACCGAGCTTTCCATGATGGTCCTGACCTCCCCAATGGCGCCGAGCTTCCCCCGATGGTGCAAAGCTCCCCCTGATGGTCACTGAGCTCCCCCACCTGCTGGATATGGCCCCACATGCTGCTGCACACAATAAAATAACAAAGTATGTAAAACTCACCCTCCAGCAATTGCCTCTGTCTCTCCTGGCTGCCAGCACTCGTGGTCTGAGTCCTCCTGCGTCGCTGAGATAACCGATCGTGTGATCGGCACAGCAGATTGACATCATCACTGCGCACCCCGATCACATGATCGGTTACCTCGGCGACACAGGAGGACTCAGACCAAGAGTGCTGGCAGCCAGGAGAGACAGAGGAATTCGCCGAAGGGTGAGTTTTATATACTTTGTTATTTTCCTCTGTGCGGCAGCATGTGGGGCTATATCCAGCAGATGGGGGGAATATGGGGGAGCTCAGTCACCATCTAGGGGAGATCGGCACCATTGGGGGAGGTCAGAACCATAGGGGAAAGCTCGGCACCATCAGGGAGGTCAGGACCATTGGGGGAAGCTCGGCATCATCGGGGGGGGGGGGGAAAGGCATATCTAGTAATGTGGTGGTGTACACTTCATTTAATTTAATATGCCCTGCATTCCGTCGTCATCCCTCAGGGCTGCTTTAGCACTGAGGTGATGGACAGCAAGATGCAGGGCATATTAAACGAGCAAAATGAGCAGGAGCACATGACCTCCCGCTGCCTCTGCAGTCCCCCGCAGCCTCCTCCCAGCCTGCTCCAGAGCTGCAGCTCCCACCAGCACAGCACCACAGGTTCTACAGTATATTCGGACCATAAGACGCACCCCCCACTTTCCCAAAACATTTTGGGGGAAAAAAGTGTGTCTTATGGTTCAAAAAATACAGTATATTGGTTGACTGCAAAAAAAAACCAAACTAAACCTGTAAAATGTTGTGTTACTCATTAGAAGATCCTATCTTTACTTATGCTTCATATAGGTGGGACACAGAAATGTAAGAACTGTACTGGTGTGTTTTGAGTAGTAAGGGTGATAAAGGTATAAAGAAACCAGATATATCACCCTAAAGATGAACAAATGGTTAGAATAAACACTAGCATACAATTAAGAAGCATTTAAACTCTATATTATCTCAGTAATGACATTCCTAACAAGCAGGATGATGACTTTAGGCACTGGAGTGGCATCCGGTTAGTTTCCTAAGGTTCCAAATCATCCTTCTGAGAGCAGAAGAAGTCAACAGGGCTATAAAAAGAATATGGTAGATAGGAAGCCTTGTTACATACTTTTAATTGGGTCCCAGAAGCTTCAGGTTATGTCTTTGTAAAACAGTACACACTATCTGCACTAGCCACAAAAAATATATATTTTCTGTATAGCTAGAGATATGCCCATTATTTGTACACTTTCACTCGGTACATTTTTCTCCAGGAAAATGTCGAAGCATGAGGTAAACAAGCTGACAGATTGCAATGTTTAGTGTCTCGAGCACGCGATGAGTAATGATTATCATTTATATTCTGGGCGTTTATTTTTATGAACGATTCTACCTTGGCTTATCACTTGGAAAAGAACACAGTTATCACCTAAAGCACCTTTTCTAAGTCAACAGCATCCTAAGCTCCAGGCGCTGCACTTCCAAACGCTTATTGCCTCTATAACTGAGATTGATCACTGGGTAACAAGTCTGTGCCACCCCAGGCTGGATACTGTGCTGAGTGCCTGCCCTACTGTGGCTTCAAGATACTCCTAGGATAAGGCAGCAACATGCTCACTATGACTGTTTTAGGAACTTTTATCTTGTATCGCCTTCATATTTAAAGGAGTTTTCTATGGCGAACAATCTGTAGTCACTATATTTTAGAAAAGCGGTTGACAATTTAGCTCGCACATAACCACAAGTATGTAAATCGCATACATGCGCTCACATGATTGCTCGTTCGTGCTGAAAATATAGAACAATTGTGACACAATGAGCAATACAGTCTCATACAGTGACAGCAGAATTTTCTTTTCAACCCGGAAAACTTCTTTAAGGCCCAGGGCAGGCAAACATATACAATGGTCAAGAGACTGATATACAAAAATAAATTCAGCAACTAAATGGTGTCTCCACATTTCAGGTACAGTTAAAGAACACAAACTAAACAGGAATATTTTATAATGAAAACTAAACAAAAAACTTCACAGACTTTATGAACATGTGCAACAGGTCTTGAAGGTTTCTTGCAGTAAGGCTCTACGTAGGTTTCATAATTTGTACGTTAAGGATTTTGCCAGGTTCAATGAGCCTCATGAACACAGACGTATTATAACTTTGTTACAAGTACCTTGGGTCTCTACATATACCCCTGGAAGTTGACTTTCATGTGAACTTATGCTTGATATGCAAATTATCTTTTTCTTAGAAGTGGAAAAAAATATCTTGCAAAGAGGTATCAATTGTAGAAGTCAATACCAATCCTTTTACAAGTCATGCCACATAAGTAGGGTTAATAAAGCCAGTCACCAATCTAAGGTTAGCTGTTGCAGGGTAAGTATTCCTCATAAGTGCAGAGTCCAACAATGATTATGACTTATAGAGTAGGTATCTCTAAAAGATCCCACTTGTCAGATAATTTACTTTCCTTCAAGAGAAGTCTAACTTGTTTTTTTCTGATGGAGCAATGCCAATTCAGTTCTATTCTACTCACTTACCAACCCCGAGAAACATACTGATTTTTTATTTTTTTTGCAGGATTCATATGGGAAAAAAACTGGAATTATACATTATTATTATTATTATTATTATTATTTATAGAGCACCATTGATTCCATGGTACTGTACATGAGAAAGGGTTGATACCATGGTGCTGTACATGAGAAAGGGTTACATACAAACAAGTTAAAAATACAATGAGCAAACTAACAGTGACAAACCAATACAGTGGGGAGAGAGAGGGCCCTGCCCTTGCGGGCTTACATTCTACAGGGCAGTGGGAAGGGAAACAGTAGGTTGATTCTGCTTTGGTGGTGGTGGAGTGCCAGGTCCAATGGTGGTGGAGCGCCAGGTCCAATGGTGGTGGTGCGCCAGGTCCAATGGTGGTGGAGCACCAGGTCCAGCGGTGGTGGAGCACCAGGTCCAGCAATGGTGAGGTGGCACTGTGGTCATTGCAGGTTGTAGGCTGTTCTGAAGAGATGGGTTTTCAGGTTCCGCTTGAAGGTTCTGAGTGTAGGGGACAGTCGGTCGTGTTGGGGTGCAGTGTTCCAGAGAATGGGGGATGCTCGGGCGAAGTCTTGAAGGCGGTTAGATGAGGAACGTACAAGTGTGGAGGAAAGAAGGAGATCTTGGGAGGATCGAAGATTACAAGTTGGATGAGATCGGGAGATTAGTTCAGAGATATATGGGGGGGACAGATTGTGGACGGCTTTGTAAGTCAATTTTAGTAGTTTGAATTGGATACGCTGGTGAACTGGGAGCCAGTGGAGGGATTTGCAGAGGGGAGAAGTGGAGGAATAGTGAGGAGAGAGGTGAATTAGTCGGGCAGCAGAGTTAAGGAAAGATTGGAGAGGTGCAAGAGTGTTAGCAGGGAAGTCACAAAGGCTTTAGTTCCTGTGAAGCACCTGAAGGGTTAATAATCTTTTTGAATGTGGTTTTGAGTAGCTTGAGAAGTGCAGTTTTTGAAATTGCTTTACTTTTGGGTGTTTTCTGTCAGATCAGCCCCTCAAAGTCACTTCACATGGGATGTGGTCTCAAAAAAATGGTTTTGTAAATTTTGCTGGAAAAAGGAGAAATTGCTGATGAACTTTGAACCCTTCTAAATCCCTAAAGGCCCCGTTACACGATATGAGATCGTGAAAGATGTCGCTGAAACGTCACGGGTTTGGAGTCATTCAAACAACATCGTTAGGACGTCGTTGCATTTAACACCGAGATATGACTATGATAAATCGTTGGATCGTTGATCGCAGATTTGAGAACATGTTCTCAAATCAAACGATCCTCGATCAGCCAACCTGCTGCATCGTTGTGTGTGACATCGTGATAACGATGTCGTTAATGACTTCGCCTATTCACAACAGTGAACAAGTATCATTCACTGGGTTGTGAGAGCGATAGGTGCTTGCTACATCGTTGGTGCGTCGTCCACGATATCTAGACGTGTGACATCTCACTAACGATGTCAAAAAGATGTCCTAACGACCGCGCGCCCATGAGATCACTAGTGATATCTTAACGATATTGAAGTGTGTAACGGTACCTTAATCAAAAAAATTTTTTTCAAAAATTGTGCTGATGTAAAGTAAACATGTGGGAAATGTTTTTTTTATTAACTATTTTGTTTCATATAACTCTCTGGTTTAACAGTATAAAAATTTTAAATTTGAAAATGGCAAAACTTTCTAAATGTTTGCCAAATTTCCCATTTTTTCACAAATAAATGCAAAAAATTATCGGTCTACCTTTACCACGGACATGAAGCCCAATTTGTCACAAAAAAACAATCTCAGAAACGCTAGGATCCATTTAAGTGTTCCAGAGTTATAACCTCATAAAGATTAAAAGAAAAAAAGTTTTGGTACAGTGTTAGCCAGTTGAAAAAATGTTGATTGCTCTCAATGGGAGAAACAAGATAATAATCTTGTAGTTGTGATACCTTCTGATGGCTAACAAAAATAAAATAAGTGATGTTATAGGGCAAACTTTCGAGATTTCTCATTTCTTTTCATCAGGCATGGTATGACAAAATATTCAAAGAAACACAAATATATACTAACACAACCAGTGCAGATGCAAGGTATAATAAATGGACATTTAAATAAACAAAACAAAGCCTGGAGAAGATCCTTAATCAGCCAGGCTTGATGATGTCAAAGTTTTATGACCCTAATTTATATGTAAACCTGGTGTCTTCAGTGTCTCTGAAAAACATTCTTCCGATATTATAATGAACCATAAATCCGTCAGATAGGTTTAGCCCTTTCTGGATAAAGTCAAAAGTTCTAATGAGATTAGATTCACAGACTCTTCGATGTTTCTGTGATTTGAACTTACCTCTCAATAGTGCAACTTTCAAATCTTCAATGTTAGGTTCTTGATCACAAAAATGTTTGGCTACTGGTAAATGGATTTTTATTATGACAAATGGGACTCCACTTAAAGGGAACCAACCACCTCAGATGACGTGTATAAGCTGTTAATACATGTCCCTGGACCCTATGTACACCATTGCAGCTATGTTTTTGCTAAGAATATTGATAACAGCAAACCGAAATAAACAGTTTATAAACTTACATGATTTCGTACTTGAGGGCGTCTCCCTCGGGCTTTAGTACGAGAGGGCTGTGTGTTATGCAGCCTGAGTGGCTTTCCTCCCCCTCCCTCTCTGTTTGCAGGACGTCACATTAGGGCGTGATATTATCTTGGTGTGGGCGGGCACCCAAGGCAGCTCCCGTCCGTGCACGTCTTCTCAGTGACGTCCTGCAAACAGAGAGGGAGGGGGAGGAAAGCCACTCAGGCTGCTGGAGACACAGCCCTCTCGTACTAAAGCCCGAGGGAGACGCCCTCAAGTACGAAATCATGTAAGTTTATAAACTGTTTATTTCGGTTTGCTGTTATCAATATTCTTAGCAAAAACATAGCTGCAATGGTGTACATAGGGTCCAGGGACATGTATTAACAGCTTATACACATCATCTGAGGTGGTTGGTTCCCTTTAACAACCTCATTCTGACACCAATCAATAACGGATTATGAATAAGTAGCTTTAGAAGCCCCACTACCACCCCAGGAAATACATTATCCAAAGTAAAACAGGAAATGGGTTCAGTTTGAAGGACTCTCTCTTGGAGTGTCAACTCCACCATTACATGTTTGACCAAATTCTAAGGTAGCAGTGTTTTGTCAATAGCAAAACTTTAAAAGGGTTTTCCAGGGCTAGGGCCACACTAAAGCTTGGGCCACGCTAGCGTTGTGGCCTCCATCCTGGGGGGTCCGCTAAAAAGCAGGATTCTGGCAGCATTAGTGCAGTGTTACTGTGTTGTAACGCTGCACTAACGCTGCCAATAGAATCCTATAGGTGATGGACTCCTCAGCGCATTCAAACGCCGGCATCTAAGTACCAGAGTTGAAATCTCGCTACAGCTCTATTGGGCTCGAGGACACCACTCGCTCCTGGTTCTCCTGCTATCTCTCTGACCGCTCCTTCACTGTAGTTTTCACCAGCTCCTCTTCGTCTCCTATTCCCTTCACAGTTGGGGTTGCTCAGGGTTTAGTTTTAGGTCCCCTTCTCTTATCTCTATACACTGCCCCTATTGGACAAACCATCATTAGATTTAGTTTTCAGTACCATCTCTATGTTTACAATACCCAATTATACACATCGTCTCCTGACATCATCCCCGCATTACTACAAAATACCAGTGATTGTCTGTCTACTGTCTCTAACATCAAGTCTTCTCTCTACCTTAAACTGAATTTGTCAAAAACCGAACTATTAATGTTTCCTCCATCTACTGATCGTCGGAAAGCTAATATTGCCGTTTCTGTATGTGGTTTTACCATTACTCCCCAGCAGCATGCCCACTGTTATATTTAACCCAGGTCTCCCTTTCACTCCCCACACCCGATCACTCGCTTGCTCGTGTCAGCTACACCTCAAAAATATCTCTAGAATTCGGCCTTTTCTTACCGCTGACACTGCAAAAACGTTAACTGTCGCACTTATCCATTCTCGTCTGGATTACTGCAATTTTCTACTAATCGTTCTCTCTCTTACTTAACTCTTTTCTCTACAATCCATCCTGAATGCAGCAGCCAGGATCATATTCCTCTCCAACTGCTTCACCGATGCCTCCATCCTGTCCCAGTCATTGCACTGGTTGCCAATCTGCTACAGGGTACAATATAAAATTATCACTCTGACCCACAAACTCCTCCACAGTTCTGCATTGCCCTATATTTTCTCCATCGTCTCTGTCTATCGCTCTACATTTGCCCTTTGTTCTGCAAGTGACCTTAGACTGACATCAGCTGCAATGAACCTCCCACTCCCGTTTCCAAGACTTCTCACGATCAGCGCCAATTCTCTACCAAGAACAATTCAATTTATTCCAAATATCCATAGTTTTATGCAACCGTTAAAAACACATCTCTTTAGACTAGCCTATCACCTCACCTATTTAGCTATTCCCATTCTGCCCTTTTCCAAGCCTGGCCTAATGTGTCATCTGTCTAAACCCCTCATGCAAAATTTAGCACTTTATCTGTACTTGTAGAGATCCTGGCTGGTGACCGGTTCATGCAGCATTGTGTGAATCCCCTATTTATTATATTGATGGCTGGACCATATACAACATCATTTTTTTACCGTCTACCTTTTGTGCCTCCCCCATTTCCTTATATATTGTAAGCTTGTGAGCAGGGCCCTCACTCCTCATAGTATCTGAATTTTTTTTTCTTTTTTGGTATTGTCTCATACTGTCTGTACATGTCCCATCTGAATTGTAAAGTGCTGCAGAATATGTTGGCGCTATATTATTATTATTATATTATTATTATTATTATTATTATTAAGCCATAGGTCAAGATGAGCAACACAGGCCAAGGCACTGACACAGCAGGCAGGATTTACCACATGGCAGGTTATCAATGAGGGACAAGTAAAGCAGGAAACACAAGAAGACATGAGTGAGAAATATAGATATACACAGGAACTGTAAATGTGTAGTTAGTAGAAATGGATGAGCCCGCAGATGTTCAGGTTGGGCGGATCCGACCAGACTTTGAAAAAGTCCGGGTTTGGGCCTGGACTTGGCCCAAACTTGAGCCCGAACTCTGAACTCCATACATCTCTATGGGACTCAAACGTTAGTGCTATAAAGTGGTGGGAGTAAGGGCTAGGGGGCTGTTACACTGACCAGTCTCCCGATGCGGTCACACATGCTTCCGGGTCTGCTCATTAGGCCTCATGTTTATTCACTACATCCCCCCACAAACTCTCTGTACAGTGTCTGTGACAACATCTGTGATTGCTTGTGTCAGTCAGTCTGCACCCCCACAATCTGTACTGGTGTCTGTGATAGGGTTGCCATACAATTAAGTGTATCTCAATGAACCTGTTGTCATAAGTGTGTAAAAATCAATAATTTGAAAAAAATTGCACAGGGCCCCCATATATTGTGATACACAGTGCAGATAGAGCCCACAGCTATGAGCTGCAGCTCCCAGCCATGAGCGTTATGTTGGCTGTGTATCAAAATAAGGAGAACCCATGCAGGTTTTTTTTAAATTATTTAAATAAATAATATAAAAAATGCATGGTGTTTTCCACAATTTGGATACTGAGCCAAGATAAAACACACAGCTGGGGGTTGGTATTCTCACCCTGGGGAGGCACATAGTTATTGGGCCCCCCAGTTTAAGAATAGCAGCGACGCAGCCACCCCAGAATTTGGCACATCCAATAGATTTATCAAATCCTGGTGCTTACCCGGCTCATCCTGATTACCCTGGTGCGGTGGCAATAAGGGGTTAATGACAAATGAGATTTGACAGCTGTCGTCAAGCCCTTGATTGGTGATGTTCAGGTCTCTATGAGACCCCCACATTACTAATCCTGTAAAAAAAATAGTTAAAAAACACAACAATGTGGGGGATTCATAAAGAGTAGAACATCACCAAGCAAGAGCGTCATGACAGCTGTCAATTCTAGGCTGTTATTAATCCCATCTGTTAGGCTATGTGCACACTTGCCGGCGGGTTGGTCGGCGGCGGCTTGGCGGAACCCGCCAGGAAGCTCCGGCGCCGTCCACCGGCTTCCTGGCGGGTATGTGCGGCGGGAGCCGGGCGGGTGACGGGCGGTATCCGGCGGTTGCACAGCGGCTTCTCGGCGGCGATTCTGCAGCGGCTGGAAGCAGCACATGATTCTGCTTGCAGCCGCTGCAGAACCGCCGTTTTATAGAACAAGCTCATTCTTTGCTAACCCGCTGGGAAACCTGCGGGTTAGCAACGGATGAGGCTGTGGAAACCGCCGGTGTGTGCACAGCCTTGGTCGGTTTACATTGGTTTTAATGTTAATCCAAACGCCGGTTTGGATTAACATAAATTTACATAAAACTAATGTAAACAAACCGGCGGTTTACACAGGTAAACCGCCCAAAACCCGGCAAGTGCGCACATAGCCTTACCCTGATTGCCACTGCCCCAGGGCATTCGGAAAAAACTGGGTAAAGCGCCCGGATTTTGTGAATCTATAGGAAACGGGGATCTGTGGGTTGCTATTCATAGCCTGGGGGAGCCCCAATAACTATGTGCCTTCCCAGGGTGAGAATACCAACCCGCAGCTGTGCGGTTTATCTTGGCTGAGTATCAAAATTGTGGGGGACTTAATGTATTTTTAAAAAATGATTTATCTAAAGAATGTTTAAAAAGCCATATGGGGTTCCCTTATTTGATACACATCCAACATAACGCACACGTCTGGGGGCTGCAGCTCGAAGCCATGTGCTTTATCTGTGTTGAATATCACAATATACGGGGGTCCCCATGCAAATTTTTTCAATTACCTACCGTATATACTCGTGTATAAGCCGAGTTTTTCAGCCCAAAATTTGGGCTGAAAAGTCTCCCCCTCGGCTTATACACGGGTCATATACGGTACATGGTGAGGTGGGGGCTTTGTCCGGGGCTGTGGAGGCTGCAGGAGGGGGGGAGCTGCTGTATGAGCGGCCCCGTCACGTGGGGCCGCTCATTAAATATGCACTGCTTCCCCCTGTCAATCAGCGGCAGGGGGAAGCAGTGCATATAGCCCCCAAATGCTGGCACTCGCCCCCCCTTGTAAGGGCCCCCCCCCCGCTGGTTATATTACCATCCCGGTCTTCTGATCAGTGGTGCTCCTCGGTGCTCTGTCCGTCCGTCCTGCTACATCCGGGATCTCCGGCCGTAGCAGGCATATGACGTCATCGCGCGACGGCCGGGGATCCCGGATGTAGCAGGACGGAAGCAGCGAGGACGGAGCGCCGAGGAGCAGCGCTGATCAGAAGACCGGGATGGTAAGAGAAGCGGGGGGGGCACTTGCAAGGGGGGGCGAGTGCCAGCATTTGGGGGCTGCTGGGTACCCCCAGGGGGCTGCTGGGGACCCCCAGGGGGCTGCTGGGTACCCCCTGGGGGCTGCTGGGGACCCCCAGGGGGCTTCTGGGTACCCCCAGGGGGCTGCTGGGTACCCCCTGGGGGCTGCTATATCTACCCCTGGGGGCCTGCTGTCTACCACTGGGGCTGCTGTATACTACCACTGGGGCTGCTGTATACTACCACTGGGGCTGCTATATACTACCACTGGGGCTGCTATATACTACCACTGGGGCTGCTGTATACTACCACTGGGGCTGCTGTATACTACCACTGGGGCTGCTGTATACTACCACTGGGGCTGCTGTATACTACCACTGGGGCTGCTATATACTACCACTGGGGCTGCTGTATACTACCACTGGGTCTGCTGTATACTACCACTGGGGCTGCTATATACTACCACTGGGGCTGCTATATACTACCACTGGGGCTGCTATATACTACCACTGGGGCTGCTGTATACTACCACTGGGGCTGCTATATACTACCACTGGGGCTGCTATATACTACCACTGGGGCTGCTATATACTACCACTGGGGCTGCTATATACTACCACTGAGGCATCTGTATACTACCACTGGGGCTGCTATATACTACCACTGGGCAGCTGTATACTACCACTGGGGCTGCTATATACTACCACTGGGGCTGCTGTATACTACCACTGGGGCTGCTGTATACTACCACTGGGGCTGCTATATACTACCACTGGGGCTGCTGTATACTACCACTGGGGCTGCTATATACTACCACTGGGGCTTCTATATACTACCACTGGGGCTGCTGTATACTACCACTGGGGCTGCTGTATACTACCACTGGGGCTGACTGGGCTGCTATATACTACCACTGGGGCTGCTATATACTACCACTGGGGCTGCTGTATACTACCACTGGGGCTGCTGTATACTACCACTGGACCTGCTATATACTACCACTGGGGCTGCTATATACTACCACTGGGGCTGCTGTATACTACCACTGGGGCTGCTATATACTACCACTGGGGCTGCTATATACTACCACTGGGGCTGCTGTATACTACCACTGGGCTGCTGTATACTACCACTGGGGCTGCTATATACTACCACTGGGGCTGCTGTATACTACCACTGGGGCTGCTGTATACTACCACTGGGGAGGCCTGTATACCACTGGGGGGGCCTGTATACCATACTGCTGGGGGCTGTATACCTGTGCTGGGTTCCACCCTCGGCTTATACACGAGTCAATAGGTTTTTCCAGATTTTTGGGGCAAAAGTAGGGGGGTCGGCTTATACACGGGTCGGCTTATACACGAGTATATACGGTAATTATTTTTATAGACACATGAAGGCAGGTTCATTGTCATACAGTAATGTGCATAGCCACCAATCACAGTTTGTGGGGCACAAGTTTGACTGACTCAATCTATTACAGATGCTGTCACAGAGAGTGGGTGGTGGGATGCAGTGAATAAACATGAGGCTTAATGAGCGGACCCAGAAGAAGTGATGGAGGTGAGCGCTCCTCAGTAAGTATAATTCTCCTGCTTTAATCAGCATTTTTCTTCTTTTTACAGTCCCCCTAGCCGAACCGAGACATTGACATTTTTTACATATTCTCCTGGTATCTGACCCGCAACGTTAGACTGTCCTGCCTCTCGACTCGTCTGTGTAATGACTAGTGTCACATGCAATAGTGTGAGCAACAGCAGTATTAGAGAAGAGCTTGGTATGCTAACAGCAGATGAACGGTTAGCAAGCAGATCTGAGCCATTATGTATTGGCAGCTCCCTGATAAACAAACCGGTGTTTGCTGAAGGGATGGTTAGCCAGGAGAGAAAGAGATGGTGAGGCAAACTCCAAAAATACATGTGGCAACTGAATGCAAAGCCAACTTAATTCTCAGACAGCACACATCTCTCTGAGTTGATCTTAATTGGCCTAATGTGTCTAAGGAGTTACGAAGGGGATTGGGGATCACAGAGTATTACTGGAGCTGGAAAATCTTTTTTTGTCTAAAGAGTTCAAATTACTTGGAACACTTGGCCTGTACTACAGCAAAGGTAGCCATAGGAGAAGGTAACAGGGAACAGTGCTAGCACCAGGATAGTTACATAAAACTTAGTCCCAGGCCCACTTTTCATAGTATGTTTACTCTGTTAAATTGCAGATTTTCAGAGCAAACATATATGACTGATATCACGCATCAAGTGTCTGAGTCATACTCTTCATTTTTTGGCAGCATGAGATCCGATTCCCTTTAAAGTGTCACTACACTTTCAGTTGAAAATTTTAAATATGCTGTCATGTATATTTGAAGAATAACTAAATTTGTGCCCATCTCATTACTTTTCTTCAGCATTTTTTAGTGATTTAATCTCAGCAGTTTCTCTATTTGCATCCTACTGGGGGAAGAGGAATGAACAGCGGAGATCACTTCCCAATACATCACCATATGTCATAAGCTGGGGGGAACTTACAATCCCCAAATGGACAATTATTCCCCAAATTATGCCACCAACACCCCATTCCCACAATCCCCGATCTCCTTCCCCGTCACAGTTATTTTTCTTGCTTTGGCAACACTAAATGTATTTTGGTCCTGCCAATAAAGCCTGTCTGAGTTTGAGTTTCAAGTGATTGAAAAGTAAGGGCAAGAAACAAGATATATTATAAAGTTTCTCATTTTACCTTCTACTATAGATTTACAAAATATAAAAATGTGTAGAACTCTTTATATGTAACACAATGTACTTTTGTATCCATTGTTAAAGCTTCACTCTGAAGATTATTATATTGTAAATTTGGAAAATTCAATGTTTTTTTAATTACATAGTAGGTATACATACTCAAAGCAACACAATTTAATGATATATTTCCCATTATGGTTACAGATTTATTATGGTCACCTACTGATCCCGTGATGTTGGTCAATAGCATTGCCCAGGTTACCCCCTTGTCTTCTTCCTTTTCAGCAGGGACAGGTATGTGATCCCTGTAGCTAGTGATTGGCTGCTGTGATCACGTCTGTACAACCAAAACAACATTTAAGGAAACCTACTCTGGCCGAGTGGTCACATGCTGGCCATTGCTGCAGTGGTCTCAGGCCACAGCAGTTGTCTGCTTGTCTCCATCAGAAGAGGAAGTAAGAAGACCAGCTATGGACTCATGCAGCCTTACAAAGGATAAGTTAGGCAAGTATAGAGTTTTTTCTTAATTTAATGTAAATAGTGGCTAGTCAAACACTACAATGTCAAGCAACATAAGTATATATTATATAAAAAGCACAATGTGGAATTAATAAACCTAGTAATGTTCTGAGTACTGTATGTGTGAAGTTGAGTTGCTGTTACAAGATATTTTTGCTTTTTCCTACAACAATAACGTCTGCAAGATAATTTTTGAGGCATTTGTAGATTCTATAGATTTTTTTCTCCAATGTAATGAGATTATTAAAGCTTTCTCTTGATGCTGCTTATTTCTTCATTAAACAAACTGTTACAGATTGCAGCTAATGATAAAATAATTAGGATCTGTGTTAAAGTCTAGTGATATTGTGCATGGTTTCCAGTCATTATTACCAATAAATCCTGTAAAATGTTCTGCTATATTACACGGGAGGAACTCGTACCTGTAAACCTCTCCACGCTCTCTAAACCCCAATGTTTCACATTTATAATGTTAAATTATTACAAGCGCCTTAGTTGCTTTATTTATTGTAAGGCTAAATTGTCGATTTTTTCTTAATGTAATTATTTATTCCCTTAATGTCAAATTCAAGTTTAGAGCTACTTCAAATGCAATATTCCAATCAGTAGAAGTCCTATAAGGCCCGCTTCACACTACGAGTGTGATCCAATCCGTGGCTGTCCGCTTGAGCCAGAGAGTCCCGGACCAAATCAGAACACAGAACCGGAGGGCGCCGGTGTGCAGCCGGACGCAGCTGCCGCCGCTGATAAGTCAGGGCCACGGTTCGCGGGGAGCTAGCCGCAGTCCTTACCTGACAGTTCAGGACCGCGGGTAGCTCCCCGTGAGCCGCGGTCCCAATTTATCAGCGGCGGCAGCTACGTCAGGCTGCACACCGGACAAGAGGGCAAATTAGCCCTCCGGTTCTGTGTGCTGATCTGGTTCAGGGCTGTCTGGCTCAATCAGACAGCCACGGATCGGATCACATTCGTAGTGTGAAGCCGGCCTAAAAAGTGGTTGAGATTCCTATCATCTTTTTGCAGTATTACAAGGAAAGCAAATAGTCAGTGCTGACAGGAGAGAACTGATTTTCTAGTTACTTATGTTATGTGAATATAAAGACTTACCGAAAGTCAACTTCTGCAAATCATTAATTTACAGCTATGCTTCCCAACCAATAGCTGAGTCACATGTGGATCCTGGGCTTCCAGAATATGTGGACATGTAGCAGTTGGCAACTTAACCCCTTCACCACCCAGCCTTTTGTGACCTTCCTGACGTGGCTATGTTTTGCAATTCTGACCAGTGTTCACTTTGTTGATTGCTCTCGGTGTCATAAGAATTGTTTGTTCTGTAGAAACATGCTCCGCTGGTCTGTCGGGTCTCTCGGAGTACCTGAAAGACTTGAGATGCGTTGTTGGAAAAAGAGGTGGAGATACTACCTCCCTATCATTATTATCAATGTGCTGGTAATTTTGTCCCTAACACGAGATTAAGTAGAGCTAATCTTTATAATATGTCTTCGCTGCAATGTACCGTCAAGTAAAATTATGTGAATATAAGTTTACAAAATGGTCATATCCGTCTTACCACCTCTCCTCTAGCTGCTGGATTTTTCTTTGTAAAAAAGATGATGGCCTCCGTCCTTTCAGAGTACTGAACAAAATAACAGTTAAGAATATATACTCACTTCCATTCATCCCCAACCTTTATAATCAGTTTAGGGGCTAAGTGGCTTTCTAATATAGACCTTAGAGAGATGTGCAATTTGATAACTATCAAGAAAGTCTGAGGGTTTTTTTTTTAATGTGGTCATGACTTTGGGGCTAACCAATGTGCCAGTATTTTTCAAAACTTTATGAATTCTATCTTTTCTGATTGAATTGGGCAACTTATTGTGGTTTACCTTGGTGAATTTTTCATTTTTTCAGCTGATTTGGATTCTTACTAAGGACATGTCTGGGTAGTATTACAAAGATTGAGGGAGAATTCTTTGTTTGGTAAAATTGAAAAATATATATTTTATGTTATGGGAATTGCATGCCTAGGATTCATTTTATTGGCCCATGTGTTTTAAGTTGGATTCTGGGAAGGTGCAGGCCATAATAGATTGGGTTCAACCAAATTATCTGAAGACATTACAACATTTTCAACTATTATAGGAAATTCATTAAAGGTTTTTCCCAGATTGTTAAACCTCTAACTGACCTTAACGTAAGGGGGCAAGTTTGGTCAGCAGATCCTATTGCAGTTTTTGAAAAATTGAACGAGTGTGTTAAGTCTGCTCCTGTTTTAATAAAATCTAATTTCCAAAAACATTTCATTATGGAGGTGGGTGCTTTGGAGGTCGGGGTAGGGGCCATTTTATTTCAGAGTCCCTAAACTCTAACCAATTTGCAACCATGTGCATTTTTAAAAAAAAAATTCTGCTGAAAGAAATGATGATGTGGGGAATCGTGAGTTACTTGCTGTTAGTTAATTTAGCTAGTACAATACAGCATGGAATGTAAAAATACCCCGGGGACCAATGAACCTAGGTTCAAGAACCCAATGTACTAGATGTATAGAAAGTGTATTTTGTAATAGATATATAAAACGTAACTAATACAAAATATACCGTACATACTCGAGTATAAGCCGAGTTTTTCAGCACAATTTTTGTGCTGAAAAGTGCCCCCCGGCTTATACTCGAGTCAGTGTAAAGTGTCAGTGGGGGGCGGTGACCGGGGACTGCAGGAGGCTTCAGTAGGAGCGGAGATATCATGTGGGCCCGCTCATTAGTGCAATGCAATATGCACTGCATCCCCCTGTCCATAAGCGGTGGGGCAGCAGTGCATATTACATTGCACTATAAACACTCGCAACCCCCCATCGCTGCTATATGGGCCTCATGCTCGCAGTCACAATAAAAAAACAAATGTTACTCACCTTCCGACGATTCTCTGCACTGTCTGCTGCCTCCGTGCAACCTCCATCCAGTCTTTCTGCTTGTTCTCAGGTTGTTATCATGTGACTAGCGCTTCAGTGACGTCATCACTGCTGCGCTGAGGTCACATGATTAGAAGCCGAAAGTCCGGAGGGAAGATGCACGGAGTCGGCAGACAGTGCAGAGAATCGTCAGAAGGTTAGTAACAACGGTTGTTATTTTATTCTGAGCGCCAGCATGGGGCCATATACCTGTGATGGGGGCCCTATACCAATGATGGGGGCTCATATACTAGCATGGGGCCCCTATAGCAGCGATGAAGACCAATATAGCAGTGATGGGAGCTCATATAACAGCGATTGGGGCCCTATACCACTGATGGGGGAGCTATACCAGTGATGAGGGCTATGTACCAGCAATGCGGGCCATATATTAGCGATGGGGGCTATATACCAGAGATGGGGGCGCTATACCAGTGATGGGGGGCTATATACAATGATGGGGGCCATATGCCAATGATGGGGGCCATATGCCAGTGATGAGAGCATATACTGTGATGGGGGGCTATATATAGTAATGAGGAGCTATATACCAGTAATGGAGGCCATACAACAGTGATGAAAACAATATAACAGTGATGAGGAGCTATATACCAATGATGGGGGGCTATGTACTGTAATGGGGGCATATACTGTGATGGGGCTATATACCAGTGATGGGAGGCTATATACCATTGGTGGGGGCACTATATACCAGTCATGGGGGCACTATATTATGACGGGCTATATACAGTGTATTTACAGGGCTTTATACACCATTATGAGGGGCTATCTACAGTGATGAGGGGTTGTATACCAGGATGTGGGGTGCTGCATTTCCCACCCTAGGTTATGTTCAAGTAAACAGGTTTCCCCAGTTTTTGGGGGTAACATTAGGGGCCTCGGCTTATATTTGGGTCGGCTCGAGTATATACGGTAGCTCTAAAAAAGAAGAATAAACTCCCATGTGGTCATTAAAAACTATGTGGTGAATATGCAAATTGTCACTTCAGTGAGGAAGTGAAAAAACTCTAATGCCACCCAATAAGGGCCGCAATCCTAAAAGTCATAATCGACTCTTTAACAAGCCTTTTAATATGACTTAGGATTTGTTCCAGATCAGAACCCCAAACTGCAGACGCTATGTTTCAGGGTGACTGCCCCTCATCAGTGTAGTGTCTGTATGTGAGGCTGAGACGAAGTCTGGGGAACTAGCTTTCTACCATATGGAGAGAGATAAGCTGATAAGGAGTCTTATAGCCGCAATGCTCCTCTGGGAAATATGCAAATTGTCACTTCAGTGAGGAAGTGAAAAAACTCTAATGCCGCCCAATAAGGGTAGCAATCCAAAAAGTCATAATCAACTCTTTAACAAGCCTTTTAATATGAATTAGGATTTGTGCCAGATCTGGTGAATATACACACAAATCAATGGTGCACAAATAAATAGCTATGCATTACGTTTTAATAATATTAAGTAATAATAATATTGGAGAAGGACTCAAAGCGCAAATGATCCTTCATCAATGGTCACAAAGGTAATAGATCAAACAGAGAGTGGTACAGTGGCTCAGTGGTTAGCACTGCAGCCTTGTAGCGCTGAGGTTCCAAGGACAACATCTGCAAGGAGTTTATATATTCTTCTCGCTTTTGTGTGGGTTTCCTCCGGGTAATCCAGTTTCCTCCCACACTTGAAAGACATACTGATAGGATGTTTATATTATGAGCCCCGATGGGGACAGTGTTTCAAGTGCTTGTAAAGAGCTATGGAATTAATAGCGCTATATACATGAATAAAATATTATTATTATTATTATTATTATTATTATTATTATTAAACAGAGACACAAATCTAATGTGACAGGAAATTGTCAACTAGAACTTGCTAGCTGAACATAAAAGGGGTATATCCATTTTCTCACTGTAAATTATTATTATTATTATTATTAATTATTAATAGGTATTTATATAGCGCTATTAGGATACATGGCGCTTTACAATTTAGAGGGTAGACAAAGACAAGTGGTCGAAGACGACCACAAACGGCGACAAATCACAATTAGTCATACGGGTACAATAGGGCTGTAAAGGAACAGTGGTTCCATGAATACAAATGATATATATTCATGGATATGTGAAAAGTAGAATATTCTAACCCAATTCATGGGGGTCCTCAGACCTTTTGGCTTCCCTTCCATATATCCAGGAAAAGATGGGTCATGGAGTGCTGAGAGAGACATGCTGGCTGTGACCAAAAAAAAGAGCTTATTGTCCCTCATATATAATAACTCCTGCCCTGACAAGGGCAGTCCACAACTGACCTTAACTGTGGCTGGCCATCAAAGATGCCCAGGTGCCTCCCAATGTTTCACCTGTAGGGCTCATCAGGGGAACAGCAACACCCTAATCTAGTCCTGGCTTATTACATACAAAGCTGATTTAGCCTCCAGCTGAATAGACCAGTCTATTGAGCATGAATAGATTCTGAAAACGGTCAATATGGTAGCTCTTACGTTGACACGTCCCTCATGGTGGCTCAAACGTTGACACGTTTCCCCAATATGTTCCATAGATCTCTATTAAAGGAGTTCATCCCTTCTGAAATATCTCCCTTGTCCTCGTCTCCTCTAGTGTGAGTCAATGGAGGTCTGGAGTACGAGCGACAAAGGATTGTGAATTCTCAGAGGGTCTAAAATTATCTCCAGTATATTGTTCAATGAAAGGGATATGTACCTAAGGAGACCTCTTGGGCTTCAGTTCGAGACGTTAAGGCTGACCGTTTGGTCAGGGCCTTCCATTTAAGTTTTACTGGGAAAACTGGGGGTTTGTTGGTTCCCAAAGATGATGGGGTACTGTCACAAATCAACCATTCACTGTGTCATAAAGACACTGAGTGACAGCTCAACCCAATAAATGGCAGGGGCATGGGCTGTCAAGATTCTGAATGACAGCAAAGCCTCCCAATTTGGAACTGGCACGGGCTGGGTAATTCCCATGCAAATGGAGGATGGTTTTCCAGCCTCTTCACAAACTGGAGCTGCTGGGCTTCTTCCAGGTGTCACCCTACAAATTGATTACCTGGTTATTTACCTGGCTGGCAGTAGGTGCCTGCATGCCTTGTTGCTATGTCTCTGATTTATTGTTGCCCGACCTCTGACCTTGCTTCTGACTACCTGTTTGCCTAACCCTTTTGACTTGATCCACTAGTTTACTGGAATTTTGACCTTGGACTGTGACCTGACTTTGCTTTTGTCTTACCCTTTTTCATTATTACGAGCTTTCCTGGTATCTGGGCACAGGCCTCTTGACTGCCCAGCCTTATGGCTAACCTGTGAGTAGCGACTAACATCACAGTACAGCTCACTATCCCAAATTTAATCTTGATGGGAGGAAACAGAAGAACTGACAGGAACTTCTAGACACCAGTTAGTGGAGAACAAACAACTGATTGTTACAGTTTTCCCGTCGAAGTGCAGGTGCCAATAATGGGAGGATGGAACAGGGTTACGCAATAGGAAGGAGGTGATCATGAAGCATGGAGAAAGAAGACAGACTGAAAGTCTTAAGGAGTCAAGAAGGATAAAGTGGAGGGAAAATAAGCTAAAAGAGACAGTTTTCAGGAGAGAGGCTCCATAGGAAGTGAGCTACTTGGAAATAGCCAGTAAAAAAGAAAGGTAAAGTACCATTTTAGGTGAGACTGCAAACTGAAATATGCCCCATCAACCCTTTGGCAGTAGCCTCTCTACTAGGATGCTCCAGCCACACTCCACACTTGAGCCAGACTGGCTCATTGGAGAATACTCTGGCAGGCACAACCCAATAGCTGTATTAAGAAGGATGTAGGGGGTCAACTGTTTAGTTGCAAAAGGTCCCCATCCCCAAGCAGGTCCATTGTGAGACCCTGCAGAGCATAAGGTGCAGTTGGATGGTTAATCACTGGGCCACCTATCTTAAAAAACAGAAACTGCATTTATAATGCCAGTTTTGCATAATCAGTGCAGTTTACAAGGAAAGCAGGACCTTTAGGTACATGATGGTCAAATCGTGGCCCAAGACAACTCTTCTTCTTCCAATTTCCTATGTGGTCCAGATATCCAACAAGGTAAGAGTTAAAGACTCAATATCACCAGGTAAGCCCATAACACTGTAAGTCTTTGTTTTACTAGTTTGATGCAGTCCTCTGCTGGTTGTTTCCCTCACTGCCTGACCTTTAAAAACATGTTTTCTCTGAAATGCCAGAGCGTTTCAAAGTGAAACATACATGACTGCAATAATGAAGTCTCTGATTCATATTGTCTGTGATTTGGGCATCATGAATAAGCTGTCAGGTTCACTTTAAAGCATCTTTTACTTTTTTTTTTACAACAGAGATAAGCATGGAACACCAAATATGCTTTTATTGGCAACAAATATGATACAAAATTACTCAGTAGTACCACCACACATTATAAAGTTAATGCCAAATTATTTATAAATAAATTAGGGGATGTAGTCTTTAATATTTTGTGTGGTTGTGATGTGTAAATGTCAACTAGTGTTCTCCATCTATATCTGAACTAATTATGCACACTACAGCTGAACCCTACATTAGGCACATACAGTGGATAAAATAAGTATTGGATACATCGCTAGATTTCTAAAGATACTATTGACATGAATTTCTCACTAGATATTGATAACAATCCAATCAGCACAGGCAAAGAAATCAAACCATAGATGTTTTCTCTGAAATGCCAGTGTATTTCAAAGTAAAACATACATGACTGCAATAATAAAGTCTCTAAAATATAGTGTCTTTGATTTGAGCAACGTGAATAAGCTGTCAGGTTCATCTTTTACAACAGATATAAACATGAAACACCAAATATGCCTATCAGCTTGGATGCAAAATTACTCAATAGTACCAACATGAATTTTGAGGTACATGCGCAATTTTTGATAAATACGGTAGGGGGTGTATTCATGAATACTTTGTGTAAATGTGCTGCATAAGCATCTACTGGTGTTCTCCATCTACATATCTGATCTAATTATGCACACTACATCTGAACCTTACATTACACACATACAGCAGGTAAAATAAGTATTGAACACCTCAACATTTTTGTAAGTAACTATATTTCTAAAGGTGCTATTGACATGAACTGTTCCCTAGATATTGGTAACAACCCAGCCAATCCATACGAGAAAATAAATCAAATAATAGAAGTTCATAAATTAAGTTATGAGTAATAAAGAGAAATGCCCTAACAAACACACTCTAAGGGTACCTTTACCCGCGGCTAGATTTCTTGGGTGGCTACAGGTAACTTACTGGTTGCAGTGAAATCATAGAGACAAGGTTCTATCTTGTTGCTGTGTACAAATGGAATAATCTCTCCATGATTTCACTGCAACCAGTAAGTTACCTGGTGACAAGCTACAAATGTAGCCGCGTGTAAAGGTACCCTAAGGGCTAAAGAATATGGTCCCTACTCATTATCATGGCTAATGAGTGAGTATAAAAACGTTTTTATGTACTTTGACAGGAAGCATTTAGGAGACTAAAGGAGTGTGAGACTGGTCATAAGATGCAGCAGGGACATGTTTTTGTAGCTTAGGTGGCTTTTTAGAGGTGACAGGATCCCTTTAAAGCTACAACTGGCAATAGTCAGCCAGCTAAATAGCTAGGTAATCACTCACAAAGGGAGACACCTGGAAGAAACTCAGCACGTCTCTCTTCTGATCTATACGACGGGACTGTCACTCACAATTCCAACAGCTAAGCTGGCTCACCAGGGATTACAATACTCATGCCTCAGAGCTTCCAGGGCTACTTACTCCAAACCAGCAGCACCCCGCTTTTGGCAGGCACCCACTGAGAAAGGAATAATTCCAGATTTAGGAAGCTGAGCTAGCACAGCAAAATCTGTAGTAAGGTGACTGGATTATCCCAACCTGTGCTGCTTTCTTATGTAGATCCTAGATTAGCAGCATGTATGAAGTCTCGTGCACCTCTAGTCGGGACCGAAATCCCTAGACTGAGGCCACAAAACAAAATCACTCTTGTTAATAAACAGGTCTGCCTATATCCCCCCTGACCACTCAATTCAAACATTGGTAACTTCACGATTGGTTTACTAAGACTGTGCTCTCATTTGCTAGATTTCAAGCCACATACATAATATCTCTAGTAGTAGTGCATTGCTGGCAGGGGAGATTCAACGACAGATAATTTACATAGAATCTAGCAGTACACATAGTAATACAATGGACGGTTAGTATAATTAAATTCTCTGAGCCTCTGACCTTCTCTGACAAAGGGGTGAGATAATTACAATACAAACGTTAACATTAGCAGGCTCCTAAAAGTCTTGTAGGAACAATGAGTGGCTCATCACAAGGTAGAAAATAAAATACAAATATTGTCTGGCTACATAAGAAACCATCCTATGTTATACATTTAAAGTGTCCATGTCGTCACACCCAACTTCACTGACCGTACTTTAAGCTTAACGGGAACCTGTCAGCTACCTAAAGCCTCCCAGCCTATCACTACCTGTCCCTGAATCTTCCTATTACTGCTCTAACTATCCCTTTCTGCCCTAAATCTGACCTTTGATAGGTTAATAAAAGGTTTTTTATACTCACTAATTAGTATAGTAATGATCCGGGGGGCTATTGTTGCTAGACCCCGTGGGCAGCGTCCTAATGCCTCCTTCGCCGCCTGCTTTGTTTTGTATCATGCCCCGATGGGCGTGATGTTTACATGTGAATGATGCTGAACGCGTCATTTCTGGTACTCCATAGTGCGACTTCGGGCTCAGCAGTACGCATGCTCTGTGGAGCACCGTACATGAGCTGAGCTGTGATGAGCTAACGTACGGTGCTCCACAGAGCATGCGTACTGCTGACCCTGAAGTCGCACTATGGAGTACCGGAAATGACGCATTCAGCGTCATTCCCGGAACTCAGCCGGCAGACGAGCCAGGCGGGGGGAGCGCGCATTCAAATGTAAACATCGGAGTGATACAAAACTAAGAAGGCGGCGAATGAGACATTAGGACGCCACCTCGGGGGGGGGGGGGGGCTAGCAACATTAGCCCCCTGGATCATTACCATACTAATTAGTGAGTATAAAAAACCTTTTATTAAACCATCAAAGGTCAGATTTAGGGTAGAATGGGATAGTTAGAGCAGTAAGAGGAAGACGCAGGGACAGGTAGTGATAGGCTGGGAGGCTTTAGGTAGGTGACAGGTTCCCTTTAACATTTTTGGATGACAACCAAACTTTATCACTACTATGAAGAACAGAACAGCCGAATGTTTCCTATTGGAATTACATTTTTGTTGAATTTGAGCCAAACCAATACTCTTTTTAACCTCCACACAGATATCCCCAAGATTCTGTACAGCAACATTCACTCCAGGACACACAGAACACATCCTAGAAAATTCACCAAATGGGGATGAAAACTATAGTTACAAAAAAAGGTGAGGTTCTAGTAGACTAATTGACCCGACTAGACTATTAAAGATAAAGTCAGCAACAGTTAAAAATAAGGACCAGTCATCCTGCTGAGCCACAACTAAACATCTTTAAATTTGTCCCAACGATTGATTAGTCATTTCTATTAGCTTCAGGGAGGTAGGCAGAGGAAAATAACAAGTCAATCCCCAGTTTCTGGAGATGAATTGCACTCCCCAATCAGACACATTGTGAAGTGGAATTCCATGCAGTATCACAACATGGCCAATAAACAACCTGGAAAAGTGTGGAAAGTGTCTAAGCATTAGGTAACCCCAATAAAGGAACAAAACAAAGCCTGTTTACTGAATTGGCCAACCAAAACCAAAATAACAGTTTTCCTGCAAGACAAAGGCAAAATCTATGAACAAATGAGTCCACTGTCTTTTTGGAATTGCAATGGAACCAATTCCCAGGCTGGGTGATTATGACAGACTGTACTTTGTGTATAAACTTCACCAACAGGAACAAAATCTCTAATATCATTATATATTGACCAATGGTGGACCATGTGCCAAGAGGGCCCTGGTACAGCAGCTGACGGTGAGGCGCGGGAGGGGGGGTTTGCTAGCGGATGTCGCCGAGGAGCGGGGTGGGGGGGGGCAGGGGGTTGCTAGCGGACGTCTGGGAGGAGCGGGGGGGTGGGTGCTATAGGTGCTGTGGCTCCTACCTGCGCCTGGCCGCGCAGTCCTGGGAGCCGGGGCGGCAGAGGAGAGGAGGGGCGGGATCAGCCAAGGGAAGCAAGAAGCTTCCCTCAGTTGACCCCCTCTACTCTGACACAGAGTCATGGGGGTCGGCTGGGGGCCCCCCTGCAGGCTTGAGGGGCCCCCTAGCCGGTCGGGGCCCTGGTGCAGCTGAACCAGCTGCACCACGGTAGGTCCGCCCCTGATATTGACGGCTACCATAAAAGTCTTGCAATGGCTTTTTGCATAGCCGAAACCCTAAGGTAACCGCTCAAGACAGAATAATGAAACTCTTGTAACACGCATAATTTTGGATGCAACAAAAGGTAGAAAAAAAAAACACACTCACCAGTCCTGTCAGGACCAGCCGAAGCACCTCCGGTGCGAAACGGTGTGCCGTCGTCCTTCACTGCACCCCTCCCCTCCCTGCATTATGTAGCCATAATTTGGAATAAAACTTCCTGACACGCATCGATGACTGGTGAGTGCGGTTTTTCTACCTTTTGTTGCTGTACACTGTGATTCAAGCCTGCACCACTCGTCCCAACTTGCTTGCCTAACAACCACACGGGCATTAATTACCCCCTGAAGAGAGTTAGTTGCCTGGATTTTTTCTATAATAATTTTGGATGCACCAGTACAAATAATTTGGAACCTGGAGTAGCAAAAGGGGCCAAAGACTAGACTTTACATATCTCTGCTTCCAATTCTGAGGACAACATGGTAATCACAATGCCCTGAGAAAGAATGAAGGATGGAAGTTCTGGATGAGAAACTGAATCAAGTCTGCATAAAAAAGTGTTAGCCATTACATTGTATGACCCTGGCTTGAACATGATAGAGAAATTATATCTAGAAAAAAATAAGGACCATCAGGCCTGTCTGAGAGTCAATCATTTAGCTGATTCAATATCAGCTAAATTCTTATGCTCTGTAACGACAGTTACTTGACAAACTACCCCCTATAAAAATGTCTGCATTCTTCCAGCGCTAATTTAAAAGAGAAAAAAACTTGTGATTCCAAACATAATTTCTCTTAGCCAACAAAAATTTCCTAGAGAAAATTGCTCATGGCTGCAAGGTGGTCAACGTTTTGCAACTCTGAGATAATACAGCCCCTAACTCGAAAGCATCCACCTATACAATGCATGGTTCCGAAGATCGGATTAGATTAACACAATAGCAGACACAAAACACTATCAATTTTTTTAAAAGCCCAAATAGTACTTGTCAACCAAACTTTAAGATTCACCCCCTTACATGTGAGATCAATAATGGTTTAAAGCGAACCTGTCACCCCCCCGGACATCAAAAGCTAAAATAGCCACCTTCTGCAGCACTAAGGCTGCATTCAGGGAAGGTGGCTATAGGCTTTTGATGCCCTATACACTGTGAAATATACACTTATATAAATGCTTACACATAAGACGACCTAAGACCGGGAGGCGGGGTTTCGCGCTCCTCCGGCCCGCCCCCTATTGTCAATCCTGCTCGTCGCCTGCTGCTGCCTCCCCTCACGCTGTAACATGAACCCCACCAAGGACACTAAGGACAACATCTGCAAGGAGTTTGTATGTTCTCCCCGTGTTTGCGTGGGTCTCCTCCGGGCACTCCGGTTTCCTCCCACATTGTAAAGACATACTGATAGGATGTTTAGATTGTGAGCTTCAAGAGAGACAGCATTACTGATGTATGTAAAGTGCTATGGAATTAATAGCGCTATATAAATGAATAAATATTATTATTATTATTATGAACGCGCGTCTCCGTTCTCCTCTATGGCGCCGCGCATGCGCTGTGCGCGCAGCCCGACTTCCTGGACACCCGGCGCACAGCGCATGCGCGGCACCATAGAGGAGAACGGAGGCGCGCGTTCATGTTACAGTGTGAGGGGAGGCAGCAGCAGGCGACGAGCAGGATTGACAAGGGAGGGCGGGCCGGAGGAGCGCGAAACCCCGCCTCCCGGTCTTGGGTCGTCTTATGTCTAAGCATTTATATAAGTGTATATTTCACAATGTATAGGGCATCAAAAGCATATAGCCACCTTCCCTGAATGCAGCCTTAGTGCTGCAAAAGGTGGCTATTTTAGCTTTTGATGTCCAGGGGGGGTGACAGGTTCGCTTTAAAGAGCTGACAAAAATCCCTAATAAATTTTCTGTAGTAACTGGTGACTCTTAGATAATGTTGCAATGCTTGAAGGCCACGAGGTTGAACCCAATCAATTATGGCCTGCACCTTTCCAGGAGCCTTCTTAAACCCCTCTGCCGATACAATGAATAGCAACAATGAAATTTTCTTAACAAAAAAGTACATTTTTCCAATGTAGCAAACAAAGAAGTTTCAGTCTTTGCAAGACAAAATGGACATGTTCATATTGAGAACCTAGATCGAGCAAAAGGCCATACATGACCTTTCCGTAGACTATTTGTTCTTCTAATCTTTCATGGTGGTACGTTCAGGCATGAGGAACAATATTAATAGCACAATCATAAGGATAATGGGAAATGATACCTCTGCCTTTTTTTCCAAGAAAAAATCTTCCCCAGCAGACCCTCCAGACGAGAAGAGAAAAAGTTGTACAGTATTAAGACATCTCTTAAGACTATTGGGGCTCCACTTAACAATATCCTTCCGACCCCAATCAAGAACCGGTTATTTGTCCAAAACAAAACAGAAGATGATCTTAAAAGTGAAGTGTTCCAACCCGAAGTATGAACTCCACCTTTAGCAGATCGACAATATTTAGAAATAACAGTGTCTTGTCTTATGGCAAAATTTTGAATGGGTGTTTCCAAACTAACTATCCCTAATCCTAATTTCAGGAACAGTTCAAAATCAATAAACCTGGCTACAGACCCACAGTCAATTGAAGATAACACTGATAAACAACTGGTTCTTGAAAAGGAGTTCAATGCTTAACAGTAACAGTACTTTATCTGAGGAGTAAAAAGGTATGTGGAAGTCTGATTGATAATCACCCTGACTTCTAGAAATATGAGACAAAAATGCGCATAGGGTCTTATCTCTTAGCAGAGACGGGCAGATGCCCTATGACAGTGATGGCGAACTCCAGGCCTCGAGTGCCGCACACAGTCCAGGTTTTCAGGATTTCCATTGCATTTGACAGTTGGCAATCAAACTACCAACTGTCAAACTCTAAGGAAATCCTGAAAACCTGCACTGTGTGCGGCACTCGAGGCCTGGAGTTCGCCATCACTGCCCTATGAGAATTGCTCACCTGGTCTGGTTGTGTAAACCCACAACCAGTATATGCGCTCGTACAGCTGCTGCTGGATCCACACCTCCATGTGCACCGTGGCGAACAACTGGAAAACAGGACGAAGTGTCGGTGATCCGCGCTGCTGGAAGGAAAACCAGGACCCGAGAAGTCTTGTGCAATGATGTTTTTATTCCGACGTGTTTCAGCCTCCATCAGTATAAAAACATCATTGCACCAGACTTCTCGGGTCCTGGTTTTCCCTCCAGCAGCGCGGATCACCGACACTTCGTCCTGTTTTCCAATCACTCTGAGTTAGGTTTTTCCCGACAACTTGCCTGTTTGAAGCCGTATCAAGAAGTTTTTAAGTAAATGCCCAGTATAACCAAAGTAGAGGCAGAGTCTGACATTTCTTCCCAACGGCACGAGAGGTGGCTGCTCAAACGTCCATTGGTTCCACCTCAGATAAATGAAAAGATTCATAGGGAATGACATATGGTAAGACATTCATATCAATAGAACCTTTAGAAACAATTATTTAAAAAAAAAATGGTGCCATGTTAATACTTATTTCACCTGCTGTACAGTGGGAATACCTCTTAGAATATATATCAACCATATCTATGTAGCTCCATTAACCTGGTTGAGGTCAAAAAAAGTATAATTTGTCCTCTGTTCAGATAGAATATTATTTTTTTTCCACTGCACAATAAAGTGCATTAGACCAAGTAACAAGATTGTGGAGCCGGAGTCATGGAGTCATAAGTCAGAGTCGGAGTCAGAGAAATTGAGGAGTTGGAGTCAGATATGTGGCTTACTGACTTGGTTATGGAGTCGTGGAATCGGTGTCCATTTTGGTGGAGTTGGAGTCTGAGTCAGATTCAGGGAAATTGAAGAGTCAGAGTTGGATGTTTAGCTTACTGACTCCACAGCCCTGCCAAGTAGAGGTCTGAATGTGACATTGTTTTTAACAACAGAAGTACACAAGTTACATTGACTCTTCTAAACATATACAATAAAGTCAAATAAATGATATAATCAATCATTATAAACTTCCAGAAGGCAATTGCCTCCTCCCTCCCCCCAAAAAAAATAGTTACTAATGTGCATGAAGGAAAGTACGGTAGCTGACAATTTAAAAGAATATTTTTTTTAATGTTCTTGGCAATTTTATAATGCACACCTCAAGTTTAACCAATTAGAACGTCTGTCCAATGTCAGATTGATCCTAATAATGGCTCTAGTCCCCTACCCCCACTATTCATGCCTTAATCATTTATTTTTAATTTCCTCTCAACTAGGAAAAAAAAAAAAAACACATCCTCATTCTGCAGAGGTTTTTTCCTCACTTCCCCCTGAGCATCCTAAGCAGATAATCAGAGCATGCAGCCTTTCAACAGTAATCAATTAGCACCTACTTTGGTCTAAATTGAGAATATGTAAATTGGTCTCCTCATCAGATAGCGCAGTCAACATTCAGAGAGGAGAAAAATGTCCTATCATCAACACTGGCGGAAAACTTGTGTAGATTTCAGAAAAAAAACACACATCGGCCAGCTCCAACAACTTCAAACATGTTTGTCTCACACTAGTTTCACAATTTTATCTGCTTTTGTGGTAATTTCAGAGCCGTTTATGTAATAGATTTAGCTTTGCATTTCACTTTGCAAAGTATCATTCTATGAAAGCAGAGATAGGAAGTTTCATATAAATTACTTTAGAAGACAAAATGTACAACGCTGTATATAACTACTGCTGCTTCTCTCCAGTTTGTGAATGCTAGATATTTTAATAAGTAACATGTAGGGATGAGCGAGTATATTCGCATGTATTCGGTACTCGGTGAGTAATGCGGTACTCGAAACATAGCGAGTATTTCACTACTTGCCTCACAATATTCGGATCTGCCACCCAGCATTAGCCAATCACAGTAATGCCACAACCTTCTTCATTGTGGCACTACGATTGGCTGGCCGCCCAGCGTCATACATAAGCCATATGACTCATAGGCTCTATATAAGCCCTGCCGCCGCCATTTTCTGCACATTGCATGCAAAACACAGCTAGCGTAGGGAGAGTGTGAGCAGCTGCTAGGGAGAGTTGTTCTTGTGCAAATCATCCAGAAATCCTCTGTAAAACCCAAAAGCTCTTGTGAGAGCTACCGGTATTGTAGTACTAGGTGACTGTAGTGCAGGGAGACAAGCAGGAGCATTACAGTACCACATAGTACAGTCAGCAATATTTAAGCTCTTCTCAGAGCTGAAAATATAAGGTAAGGGAGTAGTGACAGTTTTCCCAGCTATTTTTGGGGTCACATTTACCCCTGCAGGCCAATTTTTTTGTGCCTTTGCGGTGCTGTGTTCACACCAAATAGCACACACGATACTGCACAACTGACACGCAGCCGTGAGCACCACTGTCTTGTGTGGTGACTGGTTTTACGTAATATTTAGCCTTAGGCTGCGTTCACACATTGCGTATTTTGCCGCGTTTTTTTACGCGCGCTTTTCAAAATACGCAATGTGCCTTATGTCTGCCTGCAAAGTGAATGGGAAATTCACTTTGCAGTGCAGACATTGCGTAAAAAATACGCAGTGCGTTTTCCGGGAGAAAACGCAGCTCCGTAAACAATTGATATGTCAATTGTTTACGCAGCTACTTCTGCGTATTCTCCCAGAGGGGAGGAAGAATCCTGCTTCCTCCTCCCCTCTGTGACAGCTGTGGCCGCCCATTAGACTTCACAGTGTATTAATATACACTGTGAAATCTAAATTAAACAAAAGCAAATGTCTGAAAAATAAAAAAAGAATCAATACTTCACCTTCCGACGCCTTCTCCCGCTGTGCGATCCCCGGTTCAAGTCAGAGGGGGGGCGTTCCCGGGCACTCGCGGTCATGTGACCGCGAGCGGCCAATCAGCCATGGGACCGCCCCGGTAACGCCCCCCCTCTGACGTAATCACAGGTCCTGTCAGAAGAGATCTGACTTGAACCGGGGATCGCACAGCGGCAGAAGGCGTCGGAAGGTGATGTATTCATTCTTTTTTATTTTTCACACACTTGCTGTTGTTTAATTTAGATTTCACAGTGTTTATTAATACACTGTGAAGTCTAATGGGGCAGTCACACATGTCACAGAGGGGAGGAAGAAGCAGGATTCTTCCTCCCCTCTGTGACATCACTGCGCTTTCTGGGGGAAAGAAAGCGCAGTGTGTGAAAGCCCCTGCGTATTTTGCTGCACTTTTTTGCGCGGCCGAAAAACGCGGCAAAAAGCGCGCGCAAAAAAGCGCAGCAAAATACGCAAATGTGTGAACGTACACTTAAACCTCAGGGCAATTTTTTATGCCTTTGAGGTGCTGTGTTCACATCGAATAGCATGCATGGTACTGCACAACTGACACGCAGCCAGCAGAGCTGTCTTGTGTGGTGACTGGCGCGCGAAACAATATCGCCATAAACTTCAGAGCAATTTTTTTGGTGCCGTTGCAGTGCTGTGTGTGTAAAACACACAGAAATACTAGGCTGTAGTGCTACCTTCCACAAAGCACTAACTGCTCCTTGTTCCCCAATATCTGCATCTGAAGATCTATGTCAGAAAAAACACAAATTCCTAAAAAGGTTGTTGTGAAGGAACAGGAACAGGGACATGGACGTGGACTGGGCTTGGGGTTGTAAGTGGTGCCCGACAAGGCACAGAGTCTGGGAGATAGAAGAAGGTTGATGCATCTATGTTCCTGGCGAAATTTTACGGTCTGGAACATAAATGGGTCTGGAAGCCAGAAGAGCAAGAGCAGATACTGTCTTGGATGGCTGATAATGCCTCCACAAAATTTTCTAGCAGCACCCAATCGTCCACGACCACACAGTCTCCTAGCATAGATTTTGCAGTGCCCAATGTGCAGGCATAGCCATAGTGTCTCCAAACAATAGCCCAAGAGGCTGTATTATGGTTGATGAAGGAAGGAGGGTCTCATCACAAGTGCCTCCGATGGGAAATATCAATTAACGGAACATTGTCTTTAGCTTATTGACCATGAGGTACATATGGCAGAAGCAGGAGTTGAAAACATGTGTAAGAAGAAGAAACATGAGTTTGTATGGGAAAGGATGGACATGATCACCAGTTGCCTAAAATAACATTTTTGGTGACTTTAGGTTGGGATGCCATCATCAGGAGCGCTTAACTACACTTGCGAAATCCAGCACTTGCTGAATTTTATCAGAGACAGCCTATCTGCATTCTCTGTAGTCAGCCGTGTGCGTGTATCTGTGATGATTGCCCCAGCGCCACTGAAAACACGCTCTGATATCACACTAGCAGCAGGGCAGGCCAGCACCTCCAAGGCATATAAGGAGAAGTCTAGCCAACTATGTAGCTTGGATACCCAGTAATGAAATGGAACAGAAGCATCAAGAAGGATGCAGGCATGGTCACTTAGATAGTCATTGACCATCTTGTACAACTTCTCCCTTCTTGACATTGTTACTGGTCTAGCTAGCCCTTGCTGATGAGCCGGTTAATTGAAGATGGCCCAGTTTGTGGACATTTTACCACTACATCTTTGGACCTGTTGGGCGTGCCTCTCCCCATTAATGCATGCTGTTGCACAGAGCTGGTACCTCTGCTAGCAGCGGTGTTTGAGGGTGATGTTGCCATCAAATGATCGACAATGGCCCTTTTGAAGGATTCAATTGTGAAACCCCTTGATGACTGCAACAGTAGCTAAGGAAATTTGTCCTTGTACTGTGGGACTTGAAAGGTGGCCAACTAGTATAGGTTGCTGTTGAAAATGTGGATCATGCGAGGGTTTTGGCACAGACAGTTAGATATGAAGTGTGCCATGTATACCAAGCTGCAAAGAGGCAAATGTTCTGTGACACCAGAAGGAGGAACAATAACCATGCTCTCCTCACACTGACTCTCCTCCTCCACCTCCTCCTCTCCAGCCCACCCATGCTGGACAAACATAAAGCTGGGGTTGGGAGTCCCCTCTGTAGCATGAAGGGTCCCCTCAGTACCACTGAAAAAGAAGGCCTCTCCCTCCTCGTCTTCCTCATCATTTTCATCCCCCAATCTTGCCTGATGAGATTGGCTGGGATCGGTAGGATCACCCATTGTGAAATCTTGCTCCATACCCAGCTGCTGGGCACTCAAAGATTCCAATTTTAGATTATGCAGTGATTCTTTCAGCAGACATAGTATAATAGGGATGGTTACGCTAATAGCCTGATGAAGCTCACAAGCTTGATGCACTACTCAAAGTTATCAAGCACCCCCCAAATGTCTCCCCTCCTGTATCTGTGAGACTTGATTGTCCATATATACTGTATTTCTCCTTGTTCTCCCCTCTTCATGGAATCTAATGGCGCTATATAAATAAATAATAATGTCAGCGATCCACACCCACTTGACAGTTGTTATGTGTCTTGGCGGAGTCTCAGTCTGTCAGGCATGTTCAAGCTGGTATTCAGCAAGTGCCCTCTGCTGCTCACTTATCCTTGCCAACATATGATATGTTGAGTTCCACCGTTTTGGCAGGTCACAAATGAGTCAGTGGTTTGGCAAATTAAATTGCTTTTGAAGCGCTGCAAGACCGGCAACAGCTGTTGAGGGATGGCGGAAATGGACACAAATACGGCGCACCTTCTCAAGTAGGTACAGCAAGCCAGGGTATGTTTTTATACATTTCTGCACCACTAGGTTCAGCACGTGAGCCATGCATGGCACATGTACCAGCTTCCCGAGCTTTAAAGCCGCCACCATGTTACAACCATTATCGCAGACAACCAGACCGGGTTGGAGTTGCAGTGGGGAGAGCACTGATTGGTCTGTTGTTTCATTCCTTGTCACAGCTCTGCTGCAGTGTGTGGTGTTTCACCTAAGCAGATGAGCTTCAGCAGAGCGTGTTGTCGCTTTGCAGATGCGTTGCTGCACAGCTCCCAACTTGGCAGTGATGTGGAAGATAATTCAGCATAGGCTGATGAGGCGAAGGAGGAGGAGGAAGAGGGGAGACAGGACGTATATGATGAGGTGGAAACCCTGATTGAAGTTGGGCCCGCTATTCGTGGTGTGAGTAGGATAAGCGATGGTCCAGTTTGAGACTTTGTCTCACCCTCCAACAGTTTGAGCCAGTGTGCCATGACAGAGATCTATCGTCCCTGTTCACAAGTACCTGTCCACGTGTCTGTTGTAAGGTGGACCTTCCCGGTTATGGCATTGGTGAGAGCATACTTTAGATAGTTTAAGACGTGCTGGTGTAACGCGGGGACAGCACACCGGGAAAAATAGTGCCGGCTGGGAACCGAGTATCATGGGACAGCCACAGCCAACAGATCACGGAAAGACTTTGTCCCCACAAGCCTACATGGCAACATTTCCACGGCTAACAACTTGCCAATGTGTGCATTCAGTATTTGCGTTGGTAGGTGTGTGGCTTGGTATTTACGTGGATGAGCTTGTTGTGTCCTGCATCTGTGCAACTGCAGCTTGTGAGCAAGAGGTATGATCACCTGCTTTCTGCCCAGTAGATTAGGAAGGACGGATCACAGGCGACATGGCAGTGGTTTGACCCGCAGACACCGATTTGGTACCCTGTTGTTACGCCCACCAACTAGGGTGCTTGGCTGCCAAGTGTTTCCGCATATTGGTGGTGCTTTGGTTGCCTTTGCCCTAGCCTCTGCTCAGCTTCGTATGGCAGATGCTACATATGACAACATTTGGTTTAGAAGGACTATCTGAAAAGAATTTCCAGACAGCGGCTGAACGCACCATTGCCTTGACTTGGGGAACAGAGGGATTTCTCTTGACAATAGTTGACACACTTCACACTCTGCTCAAATCAGTAGCCCTTGGCGCCTTTTGGTTGTGCTATGATCAACCTTCTTCCTCTGTGCTGCTGCGCTGACTACGCATGCCAGCGGTCCAGGTCAGATTGGTGGTCTCATCGACCACCTCGTCGTCCATGTCATCCTCCTTCTGTGTTGATATTGTCGGCTGGCCAGATGGCAACTGTGTGTCATCATCATCAGCCTCCGCCTCTTCACCCGGTATAAAACATGGATGAAAGTGGATTTCTTCTGGCTCTGGTTTTTCAAATATTTGGGCATGAACAGAGAATACCTCCTCATGTTCCTCTTTAATGTCGCGTGGTGTCACCACAGGGAAGCTATATGTGCCAGCACAGGGGGGCTATATGTGCCAGCACATTGGAGCTATATGTGCCAATACAGAGGGGCTATATGTGCCAGCACAGGGGGGCTATATATGCCAGCACACAGGGGGGGGTGCCAGTACAGGGGGGGCATATCCACAATGGGGAACTATGTGCCAGGAAGGGGGTTATAGATATACCAGGATGATGGACATATATATATTTTGGAAGATGGACAATTATAGGATGGACCCAATTTAACATAAAAAATGTTTTCTCTTTTCCTTCACTACATTTGGGGTGTGTCTTACAATCAGGTATGCCTGTTAAAGCAAAAAATATGAATCATCATGCTGCCCTCACTCAGAATTTTGAGAGGCAAGCAAGTGGCCCTAATCCTAAATTTTGGGAAGGCCATCAGGTGGCCCTCAACCATAGATTTGGGAGGTCCCTCCCTAATTATTAAGTTTTTAGAAAGGGCAAAACATATTCCCCAGCACTTTACAATAAGAGCTACAACATGCCCATAGGGATTCCAGGCTTTAGCCTCCTCCTCCACCATTTCCAGAGAATTATCTTCCGCTATCACGCCAAATTTCGAGACCCAGGAGGTGTCATAAAGCCTGAGTTTTGGGAGGGATATCAGAAGGCCCTCTGCCACACATTTGGGCCTCCCTTACAAATAAATTTGGGAGGTCCATCCCTGATATATAATTTTTATTTAGATAAGGCAAAACATATTCCCCAGTGCTTTACAATACCAGCTACAAATGCCCATTGATATTCCGGGATTTCCTCCTCCCATCCTCCTTCTCTTCCACCATATCCACATCATGCAGTCCTCAATCCAATATTTAGAGGGGCCAGCAGGTGACCCTTAACCTGAGTTTGTGGGACCATCAGGTGGCCCTCAAATATACATTTGGGAGGGCATTCCCAAATGTCTGGTAAAGCTTTTGAATTAAATTTTGAATCCAAAGAAAACAAGCCAAGGCCTGTGTTGTGGAAAGTCTCTCAGACCTGACACCCATGTATGCTGAAAATAGATCCTACCAAGCACACAAAGCATTTGAATTAAGTTTTGAATACAGTTAAGAAAAGTGAGGGCCTGTATTGTTGGATATTCTGTTATGGCTGAAATCAATGTACACTAAATACACAAACATAGTCATTGTATTTTAAAACACCTTTCTCCATTGAAAGAGACAGAGTTGTCATTGAGGACTCTGCACAACTCTAGAGACTTCTGCCAGCTACACAACCAGACAGTGTAAAGTACTACAGAAGAAGTCTGCACTATTTAAATGAAATGTTGCATTATTATTATGACAATGGGTCCTACCAGACCCCCAAACTATTTTGTTGACAATTTTCATTAGATTTCAGGAAAGCGACAGTTTGAAGCAGCCTCCTTTAGGGAACAAGACTACCTTCATTTTATAGACAATCATTTTGGCTATCTTAAACATAAATTTGAATTGCAATTATATAGCATATGATAAATTATGCAGATTCTTGTCACGTCACTGCATTGTTATTGTTTTGACTCTATTAATTTGTTAGCTTTTTATAAATCCACCTATGGCTTTTAACACTACCTGAATCCAGTGGTGTAACTTCAGGCCCAGGGGCCCCGATGCGAAAGCTCCAATGGGGCCCCCAATTATTGCAAATCTTTAATAGTATTAGTCTTTTTCTATAGGCCAAAGGGACTTCTGGGGCCCCCCTAGGCTGCAGGGTCACAAGCCCTGCACCTATTGTAGCTACGCCCCTGCCTGAATCTTTCTGGACATGCTCTTGATAAGATCCAAGCATGTCTCAACCAACTTCTGATCGCAGGTCTCTTCTACACATTCCCAATGTTTGCACATACTGGTTGACTCACTTGGGTATGTAAGCAACTTTTTCTTCAACTCTACCCACAAATGTTCGATTGGGTTGAGATTTCGAGGCTGTGGAGCCCAATCCAATTCTAGACTTGTGTAACATGCATCACATGCTGCTTGCATGGATGTCTGTAATCTCATTATTATAAAGCATATGAGCCACCTCTACTGCCATGTTTGTCTTGCCAAAGCTAAAGGATCTTACGATGAGCCAACTTGTTGACTCCGATATTTTAACTGGACATCTTTGCTTTTGAATGGATGAACAAACTTCATTTTGTATACTTACAGCTGTCATGACACTCAAATGATGCAGTTTAGCAATTTTCTAGGCCGCTATTGATGAGCTGAATGATGCAATTTCTTTTCTCTTGGGAAATCTTCTTCATGGCTGCTCCTCAATTCGAACCAGTGACTGTTTGCTTGGGAATAAACCTTAAAACACCCTGAGCTATTAGGGAATGTCGGATGAGGTTTTAAATTTGTATAAAACAGGAAGAAAAAGATTTTTCAAACACCAGAAACAAAACAATAGCAATGCAGTAGCATGACAATAATCTGCAAAACTAGTGATATGCTAAATAGCTGTCCATCCAATTTATGTACGAGATATCCAAGATTATTTTCTACCAAATGAAGTTCGTCTCATGCTCAAAGCTGTGGTTGATGATGAGATATGGAGCCTAAAAATCAAAAGTTCAAAACATTATTACAATTTTGCTTCTCGCATATATCGGGATTCGGGGAATTTGGGAATTGCTTGCCAGACCAGATTCCATGCGGAACCTTCAATGTCTTTTTTCATTTGTAGGTCTTGATGACGTCATTATTTTGACATGAGACACATTCTAATCAGAAGAGGTACCAAGGATACTGTTAAGTAGGAGAAAATTTGCAGGGTCCCACTAATCTTTTTCATTATCTTTTAAAACAAATTAAAAAAATTCAAAATAAACATTTTAGTATTATGTAAAAAAAAAAAGATAACAGCACTCCATAGATAAAAATTCTTATTTCCTCTATCATTTACAAAATAGCAATGTTTCAACCACAATCTAGTGTTTGTCAATGTTGCTGTTTTGTACATGATGTAGGAATAAAGATGTGTATATTTCTACCTGTGGAGCGCTGTCACCATTTCATGCATCATGTAGAGAAACCAAGTAGGATTCCTAGGTCTGGTGAATTATTGTGCTATTTTGGAGATAGAGCTGCGCACATAAATATATGTTTGTGGTTTTACATTTTAGTATAACCTGACAACGTATGATTTATATTAAAAGTCCACTTGTAGTATGCTAGGCTACAGAAAAACAATTTGATGACTGGATAGCTGAGAATATTTGAATGCAAATACTAGGGAAGAGAATCGCTACCCAAGACTCGAGAAGAAAAAATACATTACTCATACTGCCTTCTGCATGTCCCCTTAAAGGGACTCTGTCAGGTCAAACATCCATATGTAACTGCTATTACTTTTATTTATATTTCCCTCCTATCCTCTGTGAACTTCAAATAAAAAGAAATTTATTCCATTTGTCAATCACAGTGAATGATCCACTTAGTTCTCTGCTGTCCACTCCAATAAGATGAATATTCATGTCACACATTCATATCAGTGCACATTAGATCAGTAGGGAGGGGCTGTATCCTCCTCTCTGCTCTCTGTGTTTGCAGCCAAGCAAGAGGTCAAATACCACACAGAAGCTCTCACAGGACAGCGACAGCAGGGATACCTGCTTACAGAAACAAATGGAGCAGACACCTTATCTAGATCAGGTAAGGCAGTAAGGCAAATGTGTGTCTGCAATCTCTCAGAGTCCCTCTGAAGCTCCTAATTAAAACTGAAATCTGACAAGCGGAGAGAGCAAAGGGAGGAGTGAGGAGAGAGTTGCTGAGAAAGAGTGAATGAACAGCTTAAGGCTGGCTTCACACCATGATTTTTTGCATCAGGCTCTGTCCGGTTTGAACAGGACAGAACCTTATCCGGTTTTGCTCCCATGTATCCCCATGGTGCCGGATTGGTGCTATTTGGCCATCCGGTTTTGTGTTTTCTGACTCAGATTCGTTTTTGTCCACTTTTTCACCATCCCCAAAATAGGAGCCTGCAGCATCTTTAGTCTCCATTGAAAAAAATCGGACAAAACCAGACAAATGGATCCCAGGCGATTCAGCGCCTATAACATGGGAGCCTAAAAGCGGCAGAAAAAAATTGGATTGCTTCCCAGATCCAATTTTTTAAACAGAGCATGCTCAGAAATCCTTGCCATCTAAATTTCAGCACCATGGACAGCAGTACTTCTAGCACAGGCTGTGAATTCAGCACCAAGGACAGCAGCAGATCAAACACAGGCAGACCAGCACCATGGACAGCAGGAGAAAACGAATCCTGCAAACAACAGGATAGGAGATCATATTTGGCCACACTTTTGTGTACATCCTGTCCTGTCAGGTTCTGTCCGTTGGATCCTGCAAAAACAGGATCCACCCTGACAGACAAAAACTGTGGTGTGAAGCCGGCCTACTACAGGTGGACTAATCATCAGTGCTTAAAATGTTTAGGACTAAAACAGCACCTCCCTGCAGGGCCTGAACATGCTTATAACAACTAGAAAGTGTACAATAATGATTTTACATGTTTTTAAAAGGTCTGCCCAGGCACTATTCAAGGGTAATATTAGTGTCATACTGAAAAATGATCTGAGAGTCTCTCTTTAACTGGTAAGGGACAAAGACCAGGACACGGCAATCATGCCTCCTTAAAGGGGAACTCCAGTGAGAGAAAATTTTTTAGTACAGTTCCTGCCCTGCTACATGATGAAGCAGAGCCATACACTGCAGTTCCAGTATCTATAGATCTCTTATAAATCAATAAAATCATACCTGCTCCTCAGCTCTGGCCCCCCACCTTATGGGACCGAGAATCTTCAGCCTGACAGTCTCATGCTGTTGCTCAGAAGAGGAGATGTGTCAGGGTGTGGATGCTGGGATCTGTAGGATCATCCTACACTCCAGCCCCCTCACATTACTGTATGGTAAGAGGGCGTGGAAGGCAGCATGGCCGCCGGCCCCATGCTGATACATGGAATGCTATATCAAGGACATGATTGTATGTGACAGGGTGGTCCAGGCTTGAAATAGCAACCATGTCAACAAGCAGATAAAAATACACACCGTCCTCTGTTGTATGATGATGCATAATGTGTACTGTTATTGTGAGGCTAGGAGCAGAGTCAAATGATTACATTGCATGGTCTCCCCTCTCTCATAAGAACATGATATCTTCCTATCCTTCCAACTTCCAATAGATCATCATCATCACTCCTCAATGGAATGCAGGATGATCTTGCAGCCCCCCAGCATCCATGCCCCTGACAACTCCTGCTTTTTGCTCCTACATGAAGCTGCCAGGCTAAAGATTCTCAGTCCCATGAGGTTGGGGGTCAGAGCTGAGGAGCAGGTATGATTTTATAAATTTATAAGAGATCTATAGATCCTAGAACTGCAGTATACAGCTCTGCTTCATCACTGGAGTTCCCCTTCAAAGTAAAGCAGCAAAAAAGAACACAAGTTTCATTTAGACAAAGATTCCTAATGTTGCTGATCACATAATGTACCTGTTTGTTAAGACTGCCATTGCACTTAAAGTGAACCTGTCAGGTCCCCTGTGCATCCAGAAATGCATCCAGAACTGCTTGCAGATCTGAAATCCCTTTCTGATAGTTCCTGCATATAGTAGCATACATAAACTGATCTTTAGAAAAATGATTTGTAAACATTGCTCATGTTATGCTTATTAGGGCTTTGACTAGTCAACGGAGCGTTAGTTCCCCAAACTAGTCAGCCCACATAGCATAACATGCTATACATAGCATCATCATAGCTTACACACAGCTGTGTAACACTTGCCATTGAGCATCTGTCACCAGGTTTATGCACCCTCGGCTTCAGAAAGGCTCACTGTGCACAATCGAAAGTAGTACATACTTCGGGTCATGCGCACTACTCTACTGCCGGGAGTATATATCCTGGCTTTAGAGAAGCATAGTGTGCATGACTGGAAGTCTGTATGATTTCCAATCATGCACTGTGGGCTTCTCTGAAGCCAGGAGTGCATACACCCGGTGATAGATGGTCAGTGGTGTTACACAGCTGCCCACAAGCTATGATGATGCTATGCATAGCATGTTATCATGCCCACAAGGGCGGAATAATATGCTATGTGCAGACTACTCGGTGGAACTAACGCCCATCGACTAGTCAAAGCCCTAATTAACATATCATAAATCATCAGGTTACGCATGCTACTATATGCAGGAGCCATAAAAAAGGGATTTCAGATATGTATCCAGAACTGCTTGTGGTTCTGGGTGCACTGAGGACCTGACAGGTTCCCTTCAAAATGATTTAAATTAACCTCTATCATCTAAAGTCAAGTGCACACTATAGAATTCATATCATTTTTTTTAGGTGGATTTTAATAAAGAATCCACATTAAAATCAGCACAAGAAATGTTTATTGCCTACTCCAAGAAAGCTTTTAATACATTTTAATGGGAAGAATCAACTATAGTTTACATTAGAATTGGGGAACTTTTTCCCTGCTATCGGCCATTTTGAAATTTCTACAATCATTAGGGGGCCACAAAAATTATCACCTTGAAAATTAACCTTCTATGTTTGGTCAAATAATTAACTGACCCCTACTGTGGTGGCTAGAGCTACTTCTCTTCGGTACAGCTGGGTAGCTAGGTGATATTGATTTTGTTGCTTTTCCAGGTTTGTCTAAGCTTGGAGCCAACTTTTTGTGATAATGAAGTCTTCTAAATAACAGACATAACATAGGAGACACTGAGAATGCGATATATACATCACATAGGCGATGCTGGGTCTGCTGTATACATATCACATACGAGACGCTGAGTCTGCGGTATTTACATCACAGGAGAAGCTGGTGGCATAAACATCACAGGATGGGTTGGGGCATATACATTACAGGAGGGGTTGCAGTTATATACACACCACACGAAGGTCTGGGAGCATATACATCACAGGAAGGGCTGGGGGCTGGGGATATTTACATCACAGGACCTGGTTATCAAGGTATTTCCCTATAGGTTTTGTTTGTTAACTCATGATATTGTGTTAATATTTGTTTGCTGTTATTTTTTCATGATGGTTCTCAGCAGTGCAAATCTTGTTTACGGAGGATGATGCACTACCAAGAACGATGATTTTTTTTTTGCAATGCTCAAAATATAATTTTACTGGTTGATAATAGTCTATCTACGCTGAAAAGTTTATATTAAGAGTGCTCATTCACAATTATATTTCAGTGTAAATTAAGATCTACTTGCTGAGAGATGAGTAATTCTCGTTTTTTTAAAGAAACTCCCTTATGTATACCGCTGTCCCTTAATATACATGGTCTTCTCTTCTTGCTGTTCCTTATTTCATAGTATCCTTTATTGTTATTTATAGCACTACTAGATAGAGATGTGATAGGGCTGTGACATCATGATGGAGGCAGGCTCTGTAGCGCTGGGGGTGGTGGCCGTCTCACCCCCTGTATGCCGTCTCTCTTACTCCTATGCTGGCTCCTCCCTGTGTGTAATGTATGTACATAAATGTATTTTTACTTAAAAACCAGTTTCTTATCTTTTTTTATTAATAAAGTGTTTAATTTCCTGGTAAACAAATGTGTAGGGCTTTGCTGTATTTTCTCTCGCCAGCGCAGGTAAACCAAGCAGCTACTGGCTGCCAACCCCCGCTGCCTGGTAAGTTCACTGACAATGAAAAATACAGGGGAGCATTATTTTTTTCATTTATTTAATTAAATAATGAAAACATATTGGTGTGAGCTTTGCTATATTTCCTATTGCCAGCTAAGGCAACCCAGGGAGCTGGAGGCTGGAATTCTCAGCGCTGTAAGGGCCAAGCATTCTGGGGCCCCAAAGCTGGAACTTGCAGCCAGCAGCCACCCCAGAATTTGCGCCTCCACGAGGGACGCCAAAACTGGCGGTTACTACGCTCTTCCAGCTGCCGTGTAGCGGTGGCAGACTGGGTAATCAAGGAGTTAAGGTCAGCTTTTTTCAGCAGCTGACGTCAAGCCCAATTGCTAATATCAGCCCTCAATATGACAGCCGGCCATTAACAATACTTTCAGTAAAGAGGGGAAAAAAACACAACACATAGAAAAATCATTTATTACATACAAAATATACAGAGACACCTCATTATCCGCTTTATTAGCTTCCACCAAGTGCAGTGGGGCTATGTTATGGGTCATGCCGCCATCATTGTATACCCGAGTGAACAAAGATGGCGGCCACGCAAGTGCGCGTGTGTGTATGTGTTTCTCCCCGATGTGTCACATGACCCACCGCGTGTATGTCTATATACACATGTGTACACATGAATATGTATATATGTGTGTGTGTATATGTTTGGACACGCCACATCACGTGACCCACCATGTGTGTATATGTGTGTGTCCCCATCGTATCATGTCACCTAGAACGTGTGTGTGTGTGTGTGTGTGTGTGTGTGTATATATATATATATATATATATATCTATGTGTAAAAGAAAGGCTGCAGCACACCAATTTTAGATGATTTCAGCCTTTATTGGCTTTCTGTGGCATTGGATCAGCGACGTTTCGGTCTAGTATTGACCTTCTTCCAGCCAGGGCGAAACGTCGCTGATCCAATGCCACAGAAAGCCAATAAAGGCTGAAATCATCTAAAATTGGTGTGCTGCAGCCTTTCTTTTACACATATATGTCTGAAGTTGGTGGTTGATTACCACCCTAAAGGACTGCTAAGCACTGAGCTAATGCTAACAAAGAAACGCTGCTCATGATTTTTCTGTTTATTTTTATATATATATCTATATACATAATCTCCAGTTTTGCGCTTCCGGTCACTGTGCCGCTATCGCGAGCCGCCGACACTGGCCGGAAGCGCAAACATGTGGCCGCCCAACACCCCACACCCTGCCCGCTCCACACACCGCCCGCCGCTATTACCGCCCACCTCCCACTACCCACCACACAGTGCGACCCCAGCCCGACCACAGCCGCGCACTGCATCCATTATGTCACCGCCGTTCCCACCCCTGTACCCAGAGCCCCTCCCTCTCTGCACCAAACACCGCAATCATCAGATCTCCCCTCACTCTCGCGGTGTTTGAAGTCGCCGCCGCAAACCACCAGCGTCTCCCATGCTTCCTCTGTCCTCAACAACACGATCTGCCCCACAGACCGCACCTGCCTCTGGGTATGAGGGGCGCCGGGGCTCCGAAATGCCCACGACCATCACAGGAGCCTCTGTCTTATGCTGCACATGCTCGCCACACCGCCCTACACCCGCACCGCCCAGGAGCCTATACTAATTCCCCCTCATAGGTAAACATCACTCTGCTACCCACATTGCCCTCTCTATACTCTGCTACCCACATTGCCCCCTCTATACTCTGCTACCCACATTGCCCCCTCTATACTCTGCTACCCACACAGCCGCCTCTATGCTCTGCTAACTGTTATGCTACCCACACAGCCGCCTCTATGCTCTGCTAACTGCTATGCTACCCACACAGCCGCCTCTATGCTCTGCTAACTGCTATGCTACCCACACAGCCACCTCTATGCTCTGCTAACTGCTATGCTACCCACTGAGCCGCCTCGGCGCTCTGCTACCCACAGAGCCGCCTCTGCGCTCTGCTACCCACAGAGCAGCCTCTGCGCTCTGCTACCCACAGAGCCGCCTCTGCGCTCTGCTACCCACTCACCCGCCTGTACACACACAATTCATTTCACCGCGCTCCCGATGCAATTGCATCGGGCCTTTTTACTAGTATATATATATGTATGTGTGTATGTACAGTACAGACCAAAAGTTTGGACACACCTTCTCATTCAAAGAGTTTTCTGTATTTTCATGACTATGAAAATTGTAGATTCACACTGAAGGCATCAAAACTATGAATTAACACATGTGGAATTATATACTTAACAAAAAAGTGTGAAACTACTGAAAAAATATCTTTTATATTCTAGGTTCTTCAAAGTAGCCACCTTTTGCTTTAATTACTGCTTTGCACACTCTTGCCATTCTCTTGATGAGCTTCAAGAGGTGGTCACTGGAAATGGTTTTCACTTCACAGGCGTGCCCTGTCAGGTTTAATAAGTGGAATTTCTTGCCTTATAAATGGGGTTGGGACCATCAGTTGTCTTGTGCAGAAGTCTGGTGGATACACAGCTGATAGTCCTACTGAATACACTGTTAGAATTTGTATTATGGCAAGAAAAAAGCAGCTAAGTTAAGAAAAATCAGTGGCCATTATTACTTTAAGAAATGAAGGTCAGTCAGTCCGAAAATTGGGAAAACTTTGAAAGTGTCCCCAAGTGCAGTTGCAAAAACCATCAAGCGCTACAAAGAAACTGGCTCTCATGAGAACCGCCCCAGGGAAGGAACACCAAGAGTCACCTCTGCTGTGGAGGATAAGTTCATCAGAGTCACCAGCCTCAGAAATCGCAGATTAACAGCAGCTCAGATTAGAGACCAGGTCAATGCCACACAGAGTTCTAGCAGCAGACACATCTCTACAACAACTGTTAAGTGGAGACTTTGTGCAGCAGGCCTTCATGGTAAATTAGCTGCTAGGAAACCACTGCTAAGGACAGGCAACAAGCAGAAGAGACTTGTTTGGGCTAAAGAACACAAGGAATGGACAGTAGACCAGTGGAAATTTGTGCTTTGGTCTGATGAGTCTAAATTTGAGTTCTTTGGTTCCAACCACTATGTCTTTGTGCGACGCAGAAAAGGTGAATGGATGGACTCTACATGCCTGATTCCCACCGTGAAGCATGGAGGAGGAGGTGTGATGGTGATGGGGTGCTAACCCAGATGACCTGCCCTCCACAGGTACCAGACCTGAACCCAATTGAGATGGTTTGGGGTGAGCTGGACCGCAGAGTGAAGGCAAAAGGGCCAACAAGTGCTAAGCATCGCTGGGAACTCCTTCAAGACTGTTGGAAGACCATTTCCAGTGACTACCTCTTGAAGCTCATCAAGAGAAAGCCAAGAGTGTGCAAAGCAGTAATCATAGGAAAAAGGTGGCTACTTTGAAGAACCTAAAATATAAGACATAACAAAAAAGTGTGAAACAACTGAAAATACCAATTATAAAATACCCACAAAGTCCATGGCTATTCGCTCAAATGGTACCTCGATGATGCACTAAGGGACTGCGAAGTGTGACATTGAAGCAGTTATCTGGCAGGTGGGACAAGATCTACAATAATTTAATGTTTCTTAGTGACATCCTGGCCAGTAGAACCTCTTAGGATCTGATTTTGAGTTTTACCTACAACCTACACCCAGATGAGCACCCAAGACATGTAAATGGGTCATATTCAACACCTTACACCTATAGGGCCCTGCTAGCAATAGCTGCTCAATTACCTCCTATCTCAACTTGGTAACCCAGTGTAAGAAGTCCCTATTCATAGTGAAATGTGAATAACTGTTGTCAACGCCTTGCTCTTGAGCTACCCTGTTTATGACGGTTGCAACCTCAAATGCCCCCTTTAGAGTTAGATCTCTAATTTGTACAGACGTAAAATTTTCCTCAGTCACTCCTAGCTCCGGAATGTCTGCCTTAGGGGGCCCTGCAACCTCTTCATCACACTGAAGCACATGCAAAGGAAAACAGTCAGTCACGGCTGCAGTGGGGCTCCCTTAGGAGTGATACAGCTTCTATCTATGTAGCCGGTAACTCTTGCCTTCCCCCACATGTCTCAAAGCAAAACAAAGTCATGCAACACATCCTGGACAACACCCACCTCATGGAATTCAGTATCCTGGTTCATCTCAATGATCACTGTGGCCACAGGATAGTCTTTAGCATCCATTTGGATGTAGGGGATGCTGATCGTCTTTCTGGAGATCAATCAGAGGTAGAATGTGGTACTCACCAGAGTGACTAAACTCCCCGAATCTAGCAGTCCAGTCATTTGAACCTCAGTTATATTTACGGAACATGCTTGTGGACCCTTGCTGAATGGACAGTTCACACTGCAGGCCAGATATGCATAGTATGGACACCGCCGCCCAAGGCTACAGTCCATCTATTTGGTGGTCAAGGTACAATGGGCAGCTATATGACCTGAGCTGTGGCATCTCCAGCAAATTATGGCCCCATTTGGGGTCATCAGCTTTCCCTCAGTTGCCCCTTTTGACTTTGGATGCCCTGCCCCCTTTTGGGTATCTGCCTTCTGATGGAAACCTCATTATGGAGAAAGTAAGTTATGTTGCTTTCCCAAAGAACCCTCTACTACCTGGTACTGTTCAACCAAACCAAGCAGGTCGTCAGCTTTCTGAGGATCAACCTGAACAACCCATGTCTTTACTTGCCTCAGAAGGAAGTGCTCAAATCAGTCCATTACAACTCGTTCTACCACTTGCACTGGGGTTCAAGACTTTGACTGTAGCCATTCTTGGACCAGGTGTAACAAGTCAAACATGTGGGAGTGGGGTGGCTTGCCACAGTGTTACGTCCAGTGGTGCACCAAAGTTTCATTTTTTTTATTTCACAAATCCTTTTGTGTGCTGTAGAACTAGGTCATAGTTGGCTTTCTGTGGCTCCCTCTTTAAGTATCGCACCAGCACCTCCACCGACTGTTCTGGCGGGAATCTCTAATGTTTGGTGACATTTTCGAATACGGTTAGAAAGGCTTCTATGTCATCACTCAGGTTCACTTTCTGTATGGCTCTCCTCTACCGCCTTCCGGACATACGAGTGATCACCTGGCCATTGCTGCCGCCGTCCCACATACCGCATCTGCAAGATTTATCTGCTGCTGAAGTGCCTGCTATTGCTGCCATAGCACTTCATGTCGCTGCCTCTGCTATTGTTTCTGCTGCTTAACCTGTTGAATCAGCAGTTTATTCATCTCCTGTTGATGCTGCAGGGCTTTTGTTGCTAAAGTTGAGCTTCCTGTTTCTGTATATTAGACTATAACAGATGCTTATTAGTTTTGTGTTGAGCTTGCTGCTGTACATTGGCCTGCCGCTAGATCAGCTTTTCCATTTTGTCCGACTGTGCTTCAAGTCTTGTGGCTGCCTCCACCCAGGATAAGTTGTATTTCCTGTAACACTGCCCACAATTTGGCACCAAATGTGAAGGGCTTACTCACTCAGCTCCGAATTGGGGTAAAGACAGGAACAGTTTCCATTTATATAGTCCGGCTGGTTAATTTGCAAATATCATAAACCGTACCAAAGGAAAACTGTAAAGTAGGCCTTTCTCTGGCATAAAGTTACAAACATAGGATATAAACAGTTTGTTTAGCTGCGGGATCGCCTGTTCAGGATAAGACACGTCTCCACACAGTTGTCCTCTGTATGTGGAGGTATAGCAATGCTGAAAAATTAATATTAAGAATGCTAATTCACAATTATCTTTTAGTGTAAATTAAGCTCTGATTTGCAGACAGATGATGAGTAATATGTATATCGCCGTCCCTTACTATACAGGGTCTACTCTTTTTGCTGTGTCTTATTTCATATTATCCTTTATTATTTATAGCACTGTAGATAAGGGAAAAAATTTGATTAGACACGACATTTGTCTCCTTACAACTGCAGAAGTGCACCAGAGGACTGTATGTTCATCATGTGACTTTTCACATGACCTCCCAAAAACATTGTCTTGCTCTAGCCACCCTTAATATATTGTGAGGTGGTTACTCACTTAGCTACTGGTTGAGGTAAAGGCAGGAACAGTTTACATTTAAACAGTCCAGCTGGTTTATTTGCAGGCATCATAAATCGCTTCAAAGAAAATCCATAAAGCAGGCCTTTCTCCAGCATAAAGGTACAAACATAGAATATAAACAGTTAATTTAGCTGTGGGATCGCCCACTCAAGATAACACAGATGTTCCATTGGAAGTGTAGCAAGCTTCACACACAGACCATGTATGCAACAAACAGACTCCATTTTAAACGCATGTACCACTCCCAAGGGTGGGGTATGAGAGCAGGCAGACCCACCCATCTCTCTGGCTGCTCGTAAAACCTGGCTCTTATGTGCCTTATTAATTCACTTTAGTACTTTTAGTAAGATTACTAGTACTGCACCCAGGTTTACATCACAGAGGATAACCAGGGGCGTAACTACAACAGGTGTAGGGGTTGAGATCGCACCCGGGCCCTGGTGCCTGGGATGGGTCCAAAAGTCTCTGTGGCCTATAAAAAGACTATTGCTATTAAATATTTGCAATAATTGGGGGTCCCGTAGGAGCTTTCGCATCAGGGCCCATGAGCTTCAAGTTACGCCACTGAGGATAACCACCTCTTCAATACATATCTCCCATCACTATGTGTCCAGCGACCATTGTAGAATATCAATGCGTGAAAGTAAAACATTAGATTTTATTATGACTTATTCAGTCTTAGGGGCCTTTCACACTTGCGTTTTTTTCCTGATTTGGAATATCAGGAAAACACCTGATTCTTACAGGATTAATTTTTTTTGCCATTCTCTTTAATGATTTCAGGAGAAAACATGAAGCAACAAGATTCTACCTGACAAAATTAAAGTGAATGTGCAAAATACTGTAAAGAATGGTTTGCCTGATATTCCAAATCAGGAAAAAAACACAAGTGTGAAAGGGCCCTTAGAATTCAAGTCTTTGTCCCTTTTTACTATTTTCTCATATCTGATAAATCCACTTTAATCTGATTATTATTAGCAGATGATGAGAAGATCCTATTACAGTGTCATTTATGTTTCAAATAATGTAATGGAATAATAAAATTTTCCTACTTTGTGCAATAAAAATTATTTTTTTTTTAATTCTTGTTTTTCTGAATTTATATTCTTAAATCCAAAAGGACGGTGCTTCTATTATCTCTGCTATGCTGTAAACGGACAAGGACCACAATGGATCTGTAGACAATGGTGTTTTATTTCCTATACATTTCGAAGCAATCCTCGCTCCTTTCTCAGGGATACAATCTGTTGAGGAAGGAGCGAGGATTGCTCTGAAACACGTAGGAAATAAAACACCATTGTATACAGATCCATTGTGGGCCATTCCATGTCAAGTGAACCAATGATTATGACCTCTATATTTTTAATTCTTTTGAGATTTTGTTATTTGATAATAGCATGTCAGACAATGCAAAATGTGAAGAGAAAAATGTAAAAAAAAAATATTTTTTTTTAAATGTTCATAGTTCGAAAAAAGTGTGAATTTGGGTGTTGCTTGCCTTTACATTTCTCCTCATAACTCAGGCTAGAAATAAGATAGAGAAACTAAATAAACACTATTCTACTCAGAACTGTCCAGGCTTTCACCAGATATGTCACAAGAGGATCTTTGTTAATATTTTACCCATGTGAACGCAAATGCAAAATTTTAAAACGTATTTCCAAAATATCGGCATAATTTAAATATTTCAAAAACTGCCCATGTGTCTGCTGTGCTCTTAGCCACATCTGTACCAAATTTCAAGTTGGGATCGCGATGGGATCATATTTAAATTTTTTTACTATTAATAGCGTCAATGGGTCATTCCATATCAAGTAATCTAAATATGAATATTTTTTTAGATTTTTTTTTTTTTTTCTATATGAAGTACAACTTTAGTTAATTACAAATAAAAAGTTTTGGATTTTTTTCTTCATCAGTTAATTTTTTACAGATTTTTAAAGTTTTAAAAACTAATACAGTAATAATACAGTAATGTCTAAAAATCATGGATTATTTGGTGAATATAGACCCCAAACCTTTAGACCACAGGCTGAATAGAGGTGAATTGAAGATTTTCGAATTGACACTATAATAGTTAAATATTTTAAAATATGATCCCATCGCGATCCCAACTTGAAATTTGGTACAGATGTGGCTAAGAGCATAGCAGACACATGGGCAGCTTTGGAAAATTTTAAATTATGACATTTTTTGGAAATGCATTTTAAAATTTTGCTTTTGCATTCACATGGGTAAAAAATTAACAAAGATCCTCTTGTGACATATCTGGTGAAAGCCTGGACAGTTCTGAGTAGAACAGTGTTTATTTTCTTTCTCTATCTAATTTCTAGCCGGAGATATGATGGAAAATGTAAAGCCATGCCAGGCCAAAATTTGCACTTTTTTAAAATTTTAAAATCTGTAAAAAATTACCGTATATACTCGTGTATAAGCCGACCCGTGTATAAGCCGACCCCCCTACTTTTGCCCCAAAACCTGGGAAAACCTATTGACTCGTGTATAAGCCGAGGGTGGACTCCAGCACAGGTATACAGCCCCCAGCAGTGTGGTATACAGGCCCCCCAATGGTAGTATACAGCAGCCTCCCCAGTGGTAGTATACAGCAGCAGCCCCAGTGGTATATACAGCAGCAGCTCCAGTAGTTCGTATACAGCAGCCCCAGAGGTATATACAGCCCCAGTGGTAGTATACAGCATCCCCAGAGGTATATACAGCCCCAGTGGTAGTATACAGCATCCCCAGAGATAGTATACAGCAGCCCCAGAGGTAGTATACAGCAGCCCCAAAGGTATATACAGCAGCCCCAGTGGTAGTATACAGCAGCCCCAGTGGTAGTATACAGCAGCCCCAGTGGTAGTATACAGCAGCCCCAGAGGTAGTATACAGCAGCCTCAGAGGTATATACAGCCCCATTGGTAGTATACAGCAGCCCCAGAGGTATATATAGCCCCAGTGGTAGCATCCAGCAGCCCCAGAGGTATATACAGCCCCAGTGGTAGTATCCAGCAGCCCCAGAGGTATATACAGCCCCAGTGGTAGTATACAGCAGCCCCAGAAGTATATACAGCCCCAGAGGTATATACAGCCCCAGTGGTAGTATACAGCAGCCCCAGAGGTATATACAGCCCCAGTGTAGTATACAGCAGCCCCACAGGTATATACAGCCCCAGTGGTAGTATACAGCAGCCCCACAGGTATATACAGCCCCAGTGTAGTATACAGCAGCCCCACAGGTATATACAGCCCCAGTGGTAGTATATACAGCCCCAGTGGTAGTATATACAGCCCCAGTGTAGTATACAGCAGCCCCACAGGTATATACAGCCCCAGTGGTAGTATATACAGCCCCAGTGGTAGTATATACAGCCCCAGTGGTAGTAGATTGCAGCCCCAGCGGTAGTATACAGGGCCCCAGCAGTATATACAGCCCCAGTGGTATATACAGCCCCAGTGGTAGTATATACAACCCCAGTGGTAGGAGATTGCAGCCCCAGCGGTAGTATACAGGGCCCCAGCAGTATATACAGCCCCAGTGGTATATACAGCCCCAGTGGTAGTATATACAGCCCCAGTGGTAGTATATACAGCCCCAGTGGTAGTAGATTGCAGCCCCAGCGGTAGTATACAGGGCCCCAGTTATCCAGGCCCCCCAGGTCTCTCGGTCACCTGGAAAAGCAAAAACTATATGTTCAGTAGTCCGTGCCCCCCCAGCGCTCTCCGTCCCTCCTGCGCTGTCTTGCGTCTCTTCCATCTTCATGCGGCGTCTTCCGGTTTCTGTGCTCGTCGCAGGGAATGACGTCATTCCCTGCGACGAGCACAGGAAACCGGAAGACGCCGCATGAAGATGGAGGATCGCAGACGGCAGAGGCGAGCGGGGCGCGGACAGCGGACACTGATAAGTATAGTTTGCTTTTCAGGTGACCGGAGAGACGCTGGGGGGGCCCTGGATTACTGGGGATGCGGGGGCTGCTGTATACCGATGTATACATCGGTATGTACCGATGTATACATCGGTATACAGCACTGACTCGCGTATAAGCCGAGGGGGGTACTTTTCAGCCCAATTTTTGGGCTGAAAAACTCGGCTTATACCGAGTATATACGGTAACTGATAAAGAAAAAAATTCAAAACTTTTTTTTTGTAATTAACTAAAGTAGTACCGTATATACTCGCATATAAGCCGACCTTTTCAGCCCAAAAATTGGGCTGAAAAGTCCCCCCCTCGGCTTATACGCGAGTCACTGTATACTGTATACGCCGTATACAGTATACAGTGCCCCCCCATCAGTATACAGGGCCTCCCCCTTGTGTAGCAATCCTGTAAAGGAAGAGATTAGTATACTTATCCCTGCCGCTGTCCCGCTGCCGCTGTCCCGCCGCCACTATCGCGCTCCTCCAGCTTCATCCAGCGTCTTCCGCCTTCTTCCGGCTTCCTCCGGTGGGCGCAGGCAATGACGTCATTGTTTGCGCGCCAGAGGAGGAAGACGGAAGACGCTGGATGAAGACGGAGGAGCGCGATGGTGGCGGCGGGACAGCGGCAGGGATAAGTATACTCATTTCTTCCATTACAGGCTTGCTACACAAGGGGGGGGCCCTGTATACTGATATGGGGGGGCTGCTGTATACACCTCTGGGGCTGCTGTATACTACCTCTGGGGCTGCTGTATACTACCACTGGGGCTGCTGTATATACTTCTGGGGCTGCTGTATACTACCACTGGGGCTGCTGTATACTACCACTGGGGCTGCTGCTGTATATATCACTGGGGCTGCTGCTGTATACTACCACTGGGGCTGCTGCTGTATACTACCACTGGGGCTGCTGTATATACCTCTTGGGCTGCTGTATACTACCAGTGGGGCTGCTGTATACTACCTCTGGGGCTGCTGTATACTACCACTGGGGCTGCTGTATATACTTCTGGGGCTGCTGTATACTACCACTGGGGCTGCTGTATACTACCACTGGGGCTGTGCTGTATATATCACTGGGTGCTGTGTATACTCCCACTGGGGCTGCTGCTGTATACTACCACTGGGGCTGCTGTATATACCTCTGGGGCTGCTATATACTACCACTGGGGCTGCTGCTGTATATACCACTGGGGCTGCTGCTGTATACTACCACTGGGGCTGCTGTATATACCTCTGGGGCTGCTGTATACTACCACTGGGGCTGCTGCTGTATATAACACTGGGGCTGCTGCTGTATACTACCACTGGGGAGGCTGCTGTATACCACACTGCTGGGGGCTGTATACCTGTGCTGGGGTCCACCCTCGGCTTATACACGAGTCAATAGGCTTTCCCAGGTTTTGGGGGCAAAAGTAGGGGGTCGGCTTATACACGACTTATATACTTCATATAGAAAAAAATTTAAAAAAATCTGAAGACGTCAGGAAAGAAAAATATTAATTTTTGGATCACTTGACATGGAATGACCCCCGTGGTCTTTGTCCATTTACAGCATAGCGCAGATCATAGAAGCACAGTCCTTTTGGATTTATATATCTCTACCACTGTGCACGTAGAGTGCGGGTCCAGTGGCAGCTGTACTAAGCACATAAACTGGTTGTGGGTCTCACAACCGGCTCAAGTGAGCACTAACAATTATTGCCATCAACATTAATAATAGCGATAAAATCCTATTGCGCCTTTTTATCTCTCGATTTTTAAATGAATTGATATTCTGGGAGCCCTAACTTTCTATTCTGTTTATTTTAACTTCTTAATTTAGCCCACTGGGGACTTGAACTTAGTAATGAAAAGTGAGTTTGCAAATTTGCAAAAGGTTTAATCGGAACCAATATTTCTGTCTTGTGGCAATGGTGGCCATTTTTAATGCCAAATTCATCAAAATGGCACATGTGATTCCTAAATTTGGCGCAAAGACAAAAATGACACTTTGTCCTATCTTGAACTGTTTTTGCAACAACTGGTGCCAAAAGTAGCACATTGGCACTAAAAATCATAAAATTGTGGAATCATACGCAAAAAAAAACGGAGGGGGTGTGACTGGAGTGAACCTGAGGCAAATTCTGTGAATTGATAAGTCTCAATTGATGAATCAACTGAAAACATTTGGAATTGCTACAAGTCACAAGTACAATACAGAAGAAAACAGACAAGCACATGTAAAATAGGTTCCAAAAAAAGTGCATATAGACTAATGAATTGCGTGCAAATAAAAAGAAACAAATCTAGACAAAAGAAAAGGTGCAAACACAATAAATTGAGCCCATAGTACAGTAGAACTGTATTTCTGTGAGATATTGAAAACAATGTTGCAAATGTTTAGTAGAGAACACAGGGATTAATCTACTACTAATCAGTTCCATCTTTGGCTAATGGTCACCTGACCGGTCTCCTTGGCCAAAAGGGCAGGGCTTATAGTTCTTTGTACAGCTGGGAGGCTCTTTTTGGAGCCATTTGTCTTATACCACACACATGACAGTGAGGAAGAGGACATGGCTGAATTCCTAAGACACAAAAGACAAAGTTTTAGCTGTAATATGAAGCAAAGAAAAGGAAGAAATGAAAAGAGGAATTGCTGGAATATTTTGTGCATTTCCTGTATTTTGGCTTCCTATTTATTGTACACAAGTTCTTTGTCTTTTCTTAAAAAAAATGAACTGAAAGACTCAAGTATATTCTGTTTATTACAGCTCTGCTTTACAGCACATGGTGTTTATGAGCACAAAATCCTATGCGCTGATAAACTGCAGTGCAGAAAACGCGCAGCACATATTAAGTAGTGCATCATTTTAGGCAAAGTCATCTTAGGAAAGCTGCCATTCTCAACTGAAGAGAAGGAAAACACACATCTGCTGGGAGAAATGGCACCTTAGGGACCCATTGATCAACAGTATTTGGAAATCCTGTCATTGGAGGGATTAGACTGCTCCACAATGAATGTTGTTAAGTGCTTTTATGAGTTGTAAGTCAACTGCATCTGAATAATGTGCATCAGACATACCATACTGATTTTGCCTCTAAGTGCTACTGATGACAAATCAAAAAAGGTCATTAGTGGGCAAATGTTTTTGGCATGCAAGTTACTTTTTATTGGGCATGTGCCAGCCATAGATCGCACACAACAGTAACTTCCAAAGATGCCCCCTCTGCCTAACAGTGGAAGTCACAGATTTGAGCCATAGAAAGTAATGAAAAATAACTGCCCCCTTATAATGCACTGCTCAGAGATTAATCATTTGGGTCTTGACCTTGCTGGTCCTTCCATGGTACATTGACTCTGGTTCTTGGTCTCACTGCAGTCCCTGTGTTCATCTCAGTAACCCCCAGACCCTTGGCACCACAGACCTAAACAGGGAGAATGCGGTAAAGCCAAAATGATGCAACATCACACTACACATGAAAGCCCATTGCACTGACAATATCTTTTAAGGCAGCTATTTTTAAAGGGGAAATGGCCACTAATCAGTATGATTTACAAGTCAACTATTTATTCACCTAAGGCTTATATGTTCAACTTAATAACATCTTAAAGGGATCCTGTTACCCCCAAAAGCGCCTCCTAAGCTAGCAAAACATGTCCCTGCAGCATCCCATAACTAATCCCACACTCCTTTTGGCTCAGAAAAGCATCCTGTGAAAGTGCATAAAAACGTTTTATAACTTACTCATTAGCGATGTTAATGAGTTGGGGCTATATTCTTTAGCCCCTTGGACGGGCCATCTTCATCATAATATCATGCCCCAATAGGCGTGATCTTCTATGCCTCTCTGCTCTCCTCGGCGCTGCCTGGGCTGTAATGGGGCTGTAATGACGCGAATCGCGTAATTTTCGGCATTGGGTGACGTCAGTACACCCGCGCTGCTCTGTAGGCTTCTTGCACCGCATTCGCATGCGGCGTGGGTGTACTGACGTCACCCGATGCCGGAAATGACGTGACAATATGCATAGAATATCACGCCTACTAGGGCGTGATATTATGATGAAGATGGCCCGCCCGAGGGGTTAAAGAATATAGCCCCAGCTCATTAACATCACTAATGATTAAGTTATAAAGGTTTTTCTCCACTTTCACAGGATGCTTTTCTGAGCCAAAACGAGTGTGGGATTAGTGATAGGATGGTGCAGGGACATGTTTTGATAGCTTAGGAGGCGTTTTGGAGGTGACAGGATCCCTTTAAAGGGTTGTTTGGGACTTACCGTATATACTCGCGTATAAGCCGAGTTTTTCAGCCCAAAAATTGGGCTGAAAAGTACCCCCCTCGGCTTATACGCGAGTCAGTGCTGTATACCGATGTATACATCGGTACATACCGATGTATACATCGGTATACAGCAGCCCCCGCATCCCCAGTAATGCAGGGCCCCCCCAGCGTCTCTCCGGTCACCTGTAAAGGAAACTATACTTATCACAGTGCTCTGTCCGCGCCCGCTGTCCGCGCCCGCTCGCAGCTGCCGACCGCGATCCTCCATCTTGCGTCTTCTTCCTGTTTCTGTGCTCGTCGCGGGCAATGACGTCATTCCCTGCGACGAGCACAGGAAACAGGAAGAAAGAAGACGCAAGATGGAGGATCGCGGTCGGCAGCTGCGAGCGGGCGCGGACAGAGCACTGTGATAAGTATAGTTTCCTTTACAGGTGACCGGAGAGACGCTGGGGGGGCCCTGCATTACTGGGGCTGCCTGTATACTACCGCTGGGGCTGCTATATACCTCTGGGGCCCTGTATACTACCACTGGGGCTGTATATACTACCACTGGGGCTGTATAAACCACTAGGGCTGTATATACTGCTGGGGCCCTGTATACTACCACTGGGGCTGTATATACTACCACTGGGGCTGTATATACTACCACTGGGGCTGTATATACCTCTGGGGCCCTGTATACTACCACTGGGGCTGTATATACTACCACTGGGGCTGTATATACTACTAGGGCTGTATATACTGCTGGGGCCCTGTATACTACCACTGGGGCTGTATATACTACCACTGGGGCTGCATATACCTCTGGGGCCCTGTATACTACCACAGGGGCTGTATATACTACCACTGGGGCTGTATATACTACTAGGGCTGTATATACTGCTGGGGCCCTGTATACTACCACTGGGGCTGTATATACTACCACTGGGGCTGTATATACTACCACTGGGGCTGTATATACTACCACTGGGGCTGTATATACTACTAGGGCTGTATATACTGCTGGGGCCCTGTATACTACCACTGGGGCTGTATATACTACCACTGGGGCTGTATATACTACTAGAGCTGCGTCTATACTACCACTGGGGCTGTATATACTACCACTGGGGCTGTATATACTACTAGGGCTGTATATACTGCTGGGGCCCTGTATACTACCACTGGGGCTGTATATACTACCACTGGGGCTGTATATACTACCACTGGGGCTGTATATACCTCTGGGGCCCTGTATACTACCACTGGGGCTGTATATACTACCACTGGGGCTGTATAAACCACTAGGGCTGTATATACTGCTGGGGCCCTGTATACTACCACTGGGGCTGTATATACTACCACTGGGGCTGTATATACTACCACTGGGGCTGTATATACCTCTGGGGCCCTGTATACTACCACTGGGGCTGTATATACTACCACTGGGGCTGTATATACTACTAGGGCTGTATATACTGCAGGGGCCATGTATACTACCACTGGGGCTGTATATACTACCACTGGGGCTCTATATACTACCACTGGGGCTGTATATACCTCTGGGGCCCTGTATACTAACACTGGGGCTGTATATACTACCACTGGGGCTGTATATACTACTAGGGCTGTATATACTGCTGGGGCCCTGTATACTACCACTGGGGCTGTATATACAACCACTGGGGCTGTATATACCTCTGGGGCCCTGTATACTACCACTGGGGCTGTATATACTACCACTGGGGCTGTATATACTACTAGGGCTGCGTCTATACTACCACTGGGGCTGTATATACTACCACTGGGGCTGTATATACTACTAGGGCTGTATATACTGCTGGGGCCCTGTATACTACCACTGGGGCTGTATATACTACCACTGGGGCTGTATATACTACCACTGGGGCTGTATATACTACTAGGGCTGCGTCTATACTACCACTGGGGCTGTATATACCACTGGAGCTGTATATACTACTGGGGCTGCGTGTATACTACCACTGGGGCTGCTGTATCTACCTCTGGGACTGGTGTATACCACACTGCTGGGGGCTGTATACTTGTGCTAGGGTCCACCCTCGGCTTATACACGAGTCAATAGATTTTCCCAGGTTTTGGGGGCAAAAGTAGGGGGGTCGGCTTATACACGGGTCGGCTTATACACAAGTATATACGGTACATACTGCTCACTTATCCGTATTTACTTGAATAGGCAATATGTACACTAAATTGCAGCAGCCACTAAACAATATGTGGGGCTTTTGTTTTCTACAGCACAAATAGCTTATATGTAGCTATCATTAGAGCGGATAACATCTGATCCATGGGCAATCTGGTTCTGATATTAAGGACATATTCTCAATCCCTTTAACCTTAAATGGTGGAATAGTACAGAGATATTCTTAAATGAGCATAGCATATTTAGTAAGATTGGTGTGCCATTTTAGCTTTATTTTGTTTTGTTTCTTTACCTTGAATAAAGTCAAGGGCGTTATATACTGTCAGTACAGTGTACTAGAAAATCTGAAGAGGGGGCTGCGCAGCTATATGGGGACTACCACTTGCTGCCGCCTACTGCATGATGCCCGCTGCAGAGGCTGTATATACTACCACTGGGGCTGTATATACTACCACTGGGGCTGTATATACCTCTGGGGCCCTGTATACTACCACTGGGGCTGTATATACTACCACTGGGGCTGTATATACTACTAGGGCTGTATATACTGCTGGGGCCCTGTATACTACCACTGGGGCTGTATATACTACCACTGGGGCTGCATATACCTCTGGGGCCCTGTATACTACCACAGGGGCTGTATATACTACCACTGGGGCTGTATATACTACTAGGGCTGTATATACTGCTGGGGCCCTGTATACTACCACTGGGGCTGTATATACTACCACTGGGGCTGTATATACTACCACTGGGGCTGTATATACTACCACTGGGGCTGTATATACTACTAGGGCTGTATATACTGCTGGGGCCCTGTATACTACCACTGGGGCTGTATATACTACCACTGGGGCTGTATATACTACTAGAGCTGCGTCTATACTACCACTGGGGCTGTATATACTACCACTGGGGCTGTATATACTACTAGGGCTGTATATACTGCTGGGGCCCTGTATACTACCACTGGGGCTGTATATACTACCACTGGGGCTGTATATACTACCACTGGGGCTGTATATACCTCTGGGGCCCTGTATACTACCACTGGGGCTGTATATACTACCACTGGGGCTGTATAAACCACTAGGGCTGTATATACTGCTGGGGCCCTGTATACTACCACTGGGGCTGTATATACTACCACTGGGGCTGTATATACTACCACTGGGGCTGTATATACCTCTGGGGCCCTGTATACTACCACTGGGGCTGTATATACTACCACTGGGGCTGTATATACTACTAGGGCTGTATATACTGCAGGGGCCATGTATACTACCACTGGGGCTGTATATACTACCACTGGGGCTCTATATACTACCACTGGGGCTGTATATACCTCTGGGGCCCTGTATACTAACACTGGGGCTGTATATACTACCACTGGGGCTGTATATACTACTAGGGCTGTATATACTGCTGGGGCCCTGTATACTACCACTGGGGCTGTATATACAACCACTGGGGCTGTATATACCTCTGGGGCCCTGTATACTACCACTGGGGCTGTATATACTACCACTGGGGCTGTATATACTACTAGGGCTGCGTCTATACTACCACTGGGGCTGTATATACTACCACTGGGGCTGTATATACTACTAGGGCTGTATATACTGCTGGGGCCCTGTATACTACCACTGGGGCTGTATATACTACCACTGGGGCTGTATATACTACCACTGGGGCTGTATATACTACTAGGGCTGCGTCTATACTACCACTGGGGCTGTATATACCACTGGAGCTGTATATACTACTGGGGCTGCGTGTATACTACCACTGGGGCTGCTGTATCTACCTCTGGGACTGGTGTATACCACACTGCTGGGGGCTGTATACTTGTGCTAGGGTCCACCCTCGGCTTATACACGAGTCAATAGATTTTCCCAGGTTTTGGGGGCAAAAGTAGGGGGGTCGGCTTATACACGGGTCGGCTTATACACAAGTATATACGGTACATACTGCTCACTTATCCGTATTTACTTGAATAGGCAATATGTACACTAAATTGCAGCAGCCACTAAACAATATGTGGGGCTTTTGTTTTCTACAGCACAAATAGCTTATATGTAGCTATCATTAGAGCGGATAACATCTGATCCATGGGCAATCTGGTTCTGATATTAAGGACATATTCTCAATCCCTTTAACCTTAAATGGTGGAATAGTACAGAGATATTCTTAAATGAGCATAGCATATTTAGTAAGATTGGTGTGCCATTTTAGCTTTATTTTGTTTTGTTTCTTTACCTTGAATAAAGTCAAGGGCGTTATATACTGTCAGTACAGTGTACTAGAAAATCTGAAGAGGGGGCTGCGCAGCTATATGGGGACTACCACTTGCTGCCGCCTACTGCATGATGCCCGCTGCAGAGGCTGTATATACTACCACTGGGGCTGTATATACTACCACTGGGGCTGTATATACCTCTGGGGCCCTGTATACTACCACTGGGGCTGTATATACTACCACTGGGGCTGTATATACTACTAGGGCTGTATATACTGCTGGGGCCCTGTATACTACCACTGGGGCTGTATATACTACCACTGGGGCTGCATATACCTCTGGGGCCCTGTATACTACCACAGGGGCTGTATATACTACCACTGGGGCTGTATATACTACTAGGGCTGTATATACTGCTGGGGCCCTGTATACTACCACTGGGGCTGTATATACTACCACTGGGGCTGTATATACTACCACTGGGGCTGTATATACTACCACTGGGGCTGTATATACTACTAGGGCTGTATATACTGCTGGGGCCCTGTATACTACCACTGGGGCTGTATATACTACCACTGGGGCTGTATATACTACTAGAGCTGCGTCTATACTACCACTGGGGCTGTATATACTACCACTGGGGCTGTATATACTACTAGGGCTGTATATACTGCTGGGGCCCTGTATACTACCACTGGGGCTGTATATACTACCACTGGGGCTGTATATACTACCACTGGGGCTGTATATACCTCTGGGGCCCTGTATACTACCACTGGGGCTGTATATACTACCACTGGGGCTGTATAAACCACTAGGGCTGTATATACTGCTGGGGCCCTGTATACTACCACTGGGGCTGTATATACTACCACTGGGGCTGTATATACTACCACTGGGGCTGTATATACCTCTGGGGCCCTGTATACTACCACTGGGGCTGTATATACTACCACTGGGGCTGTATATACTACTAGGGCTGTATATACTGCAGGGGCCATGTATACTACCACTGGGGCTGTATATACTACCACTGGGGCTCTATATACTACCACTGGGGCTGTATATACCTCTGGGGCCCTGTATACTAACACTGGGGCTGTATATACTACCACTGGGGCTGTATATACTACTAGGGCTGTATATACTGCTGGGGCCCTGTATACTACCACTGGGGCTGTATATACAACCACTGGGGCTGTATATACCTCTGGGGCCCTGTATACTACCACTGGGGCTGTATATACTACCACTGGGGCTGTATATACTACTAGGGCTGCGTCTATACTACCACTGGGGCTGTATATACTACCACTGGGGCTGTATATACTACTAGGGCTGTATATACTGCTGGGGCCCTGTATACTACCACTGGGGCTGTATATACTACCACTGGGGCTGTATATACTACCACTGGGGCTGTATATACTACTAGGGCTGCGTCTATACTACCACTGGGGCTGTATATACCACTGGAGCTGTATATACTACTGGGGCTGCGTGTATACTACCACTGGGGCTGCTGTATCTACCTCTGGGACTGGTGTATACCACACTGCTGGGGGCTGTATACTTGTGCTAGGGTCCACCCTCGGCTTATACACGAGTCAATAGATTTTCCCAGGTTTTGGGGGCAAAAGTAGGGGGGTCGGCTTATACACGGGTCGGCTTATACACAAGTATATACGGTACATACTGCTCACTTATCCGTATTTACTTGAATAGGCAATATGTACACTAAATTGCAGCAGCCACTAAACAATATGTGGGGCTTTTGTTTTCTACAGCACAAATAGCTTATATGTAGCTATCATTAGAGCGGATAACATCTGATCCGTGGGCAATCTGGTTCTGATATTAAGGACATATTCTCAATCCCTTTAACCTTAAATGGTGGAATAGTACAGAGATATTCTTAAATGAGCATAGCATATTTAGTAAGATTGGTGTGCCATTTTAGCTTTATTTTTGTTTTGTTTCTTTACCTTGAATAAAGTCAAGGGCGTTATATACTGTCAGTACAGTGTACTAGAAAATCTGAAGAGGGGGCTGCGCAGCTATATGGGGACTACCACTTGCTGCCGCCTACTGCATGATGCCCGCTGCAGAGGATCTCCCGGCCGCCCGACAGCACCCCCCCTCCATCGCTCCTCAATCTCGGCTGCCAGCCGATAGCAAACCCTCCCCCCTCTGCCGGCGCCTGACAGCACCCCCCCCACTCCTCAAGCCACCGGTGCCTGGAAGAGCACCCACGCCTGATGACAGCATCCCCCTTTCCCCCCGGTCCTCCAGCCGCCAGCGCCCGACAGCACCATACACCCCCTCCCCCCGCTCTTCACCTCGGTACCGGCAAATATTTTTTTACAAAAAAAGCGCTGAGCACATCGCATATGTTACGCTCGTATCCGATGCCATACGCTACTGTAACTGAGACCTCATGAAAGTAGGAATAGAATATTGTGCACTTTCTGCCAGATCTTCAGCTTTTGAAGCCTTTTTCATCACTTTAATATGTCTTAGGATTTCTAAGGGTATGTGCTCACAGTCCAGAGCCACTGCATCTTTTTTTTTTTTTTTTAATATTTTTATTGAGTTTTCATTTTTAATAACAAGGAAAAGAAGAAAAACAATCCAACCCCCATACCCCCCCAACCATCAATAGTTACAGCGAAAATACATCCAACAATCTCCCAAGACATACAAGGTCGGACATTGATTATAATCGATATTCAAAAACTACACCATAGTCACATCTCCTAACAGTCATAAGAAATGAAATGGAAAAAGTGTTATGCCTGCCCCAAGTCGCCTGGAGCAGGGGATACCCGTAGCCTTCCCAAGGACCCTTGTAACTCCTCCAGCAGATACCAGGACGATTGCACAAACGGTAGGACTACTGAGTGCAGTTCTGCTGACGATAGCTTGGTGGTTATGAACCCTCTCCAAGTCTCAAAAAACTTCCCCGTCAACACGTCTTTATCCCTTGCCGCTTCCAGGCATTCCACGTGCATTACTGCCTTCAATTAGTTGAGTATACCAGTCATGCCAGGGTTGTGCCCAGATAGCCAGTCCCTCAGGATTAGCCTTTTAGTAACCATTGCCAGCATATGGAGTATTCTAGCAGGTTTGCCTTCCCACACTCCAGATACCAGGAAATGAAACAACCAGGCAAGCATATCCAATGTAACGGTTTTGCCGGTCACCTCCCTCGCTAAGGCTTCCACCCGCTTCCATAGTTTCTGCACCTCCCCACACAGCCATATACCATGCACCATATCTGTTTTTGGTTGTCTGCATTTCGGGCATTGTTGTCGTCTATTAGGGAACCTAGCATTCGGGGGTAGGGTGAATCCGTAGATTGCCCTGTGTATGATCCTATATTGTACATCCCTCCATTTTTCGCTGATTATATTTTTCCTCAGTACCTCCCAGCCCTTCAGAATCGTGTCCGCTATATCAGTCCAAGGTATGTACTTTAGCCACCCGCGAAAGATGTTATCCTCCCTTAAGGCCAGAGTCGTGTCTTGTAAACTACCATAAAGGTAAGATACGTTGACAGTCAGAGGGTCCGCTCCCAACCAGGTATCCCAGATAGTCAATCTGCATTCCTGTGATACATTTTGAAGGTGTCGAAGGACGTGATGGTGTATCTGCCTGTACTGGATGATATGGTACCAGGGCCGTATTTGCCATCAGGCACTTGTAGGCACGTGCCTAGGGCAGAGCCATTTATAGGGGGCGGCGTCTCAGCGTCTTTTCTGTTTTTCCAGCCTGTGTTGGCCGGGTCTTAAGCCCCCCCCCCCCGATCATCATCAGGCCCGCTCATGCCTGTGTTGGCCGGGTCGTAAGCCCCACCCCCTCATACACCACCGGCCCCGCCCCCCCTCGTCGTCATCAAGCCCGCTCATTGGCCCGTGCTCTTGCCCTCCTGCACTGTGCGGGAAGAAGTGAGAGCCGACGAGGATTAGAGGAGCGACGTGCTGGAGGATAAGGAGAAGCAGCTCCAACCTCCGGGTAAAAAGGTGACAGACCTCCTGCTGTGCCTGTGCTGTGCAGGCAGAGAGAAGGAGTGAGTGGGGGAGGGGCTGCCCGGGGACAGCTGCTGGAAGCAGGGGAAGCTGGATATGTAGCCCCTTCCTGCAGCAGAAAGAAGTGTATATGTGAGGTATCTGTAAAATGTGTGTGTGAGTTGTGTGTCTGTATGTGTGTTTGAGTGAGTTGTGTGTCTTGTGTGTGTGAGTTGTGTATGTGTCTTCTGTGTGTGAGTTGTGTGTTTCTTCTGTGTGAGTTGTGTCTTGTGTGTGTGAGTTGTGTGTGTTTTCTGTGTGAGTTGTGTCTTCTGTGAGTTGTGTCTTTGTGTGAGTTGTGTCTTCTGTGTGAGTTGTGTCTTCTGTGTGAGTTGTGTCTTCTGTGTGAGTTGTATGTGTCTTCTGTGTGAGTTGTGTCTTCTGTGTGAGTTGTGTCTTCTGTGTGAGTTGTGTCTTCGTGTGATTGTGTCTTCTGTGTGAGTTGTGTCTTCTGTGTGTGAGTTGTATGTGTCTTCTGTGTGAGTTGTGTCTGTCTTCTGCGTGAGTTGTGTGTGTGTCTTCTGTGTGAGTTGTGTGTGTCTTCTGTGTGAGTTGTGTGTGTCTTCTGTGTGAGTTGTGTGTCTGTGTGTGTGAGTTGTGTCTGTGTGTGTGAGTTGTGTCTCTGTGTGTGAGTTGTGGGATGCAGAGGGACAGCGGAGAGGAGGACAGGGGTGCAGGAGGACAGAGGAGCAGCAGGAGGGACAAAGGAGAGGAGGAGGGGGGTGCAAGAGGAGCAGCAGGAGGGACAGAGGAGAGGAGGACGGCGGTGCAGGAGGACAGAGGAGAGGAGGATGGGGGTGCAGGAGGACAGAGGAGAGGAGGACGGGGTGCAGGAGGACAGAGGAGAGAAGGACAGGGGTGCAGGAGGACAGAGGAGCAACAGGACCGGGGTGCAGGAGGACAGAGGAGCAGCAGGAGGGACAGCGGAGAGGAGGATAGGGGTGCAGGAGGACAGAGGAGCAGCAGGAGGGACAGCGGAGAGGAGGATGGGGTGCAAGAGGAGCAGCAGGAGGGACAATGGAGAGCAGGACGGGGGTGCAGGAGGACAGAGGAGAGCAGGACGTGGGTGCAGGAGGACAGAGGAGAGCAGGACGGGGGTGCAGGAGGACAGAGGAGAGCAGGACGGGGGTGCATGAGGACAGAGGAGAGGAGGACGGGAGTGCAGGGGGACAGAGGAGAGGAAGACGGGGGTGCAGGAGGACAGAGGAGCAACAGGACGGGGGTGCAGGAGGACAGAGGAGCAGCAGGAGGGACAGCGGAGAGGAGGACAGGGGTGCAGGAGGACAGAGGAGCAGCAGGAGGGACAAAGGAGAGGAGGACGGGGGTGCAAGAGGAGCAGCAGGAGGGACAGGGAAGATGAGGACGGGGGTGCAGGAGGACAGAGGAGAGGAGGACGGTGGTGCAGGAGGACAGAGGAGGACGGTGGTGCAGGAGGAGAGCAGGACGGTGGTGCAGGAGGACAGAGGAGAGCAGGACGGTGGTGCAGGAGGACAGAGGAGAGCAGGACGGTGGTGCAGGAGGACAGAGGAGAGCAGGACGGGTGTGCTGGAGGACAGAGGAGAGCAGGACGGGGGTGCTGGAGGACAGAGGAGAGCAGGACGGGGGCTGGAGGACAGAGGAGAGCAGGACGGGTGCTGGAGGACAGAGGAGAGCAGGACGGGGGTGCTGGAGGACAGAAGAGAGAGGATCGGGGGTGCTGGAGGACAGAGGAGAGGAGGATGGGGGTGCGGAGGACAGAGGAGAGCGGAGGGAAAGGAAGAGGAGGTGCAGGAGGACAGAGGAGAGGAGGACGGGGGTGCTGGAGGACAGAGGAGAGGAGGATGGGGTGCGGAGGACAAGGAGAGAGGATGGGTGCAGGAGGAGCAGGAGGGCAGAGGGAGGAGGAGGGGTGAGGAGAGGAGAGAGGTGCAGGAGGACAGGAGCAGCAGAGGAACAGAGGAGAGAAGAACGGGATGCAGGAGGACTGGCTGTGGCTGGCGCTGTGTGGGGTGATAATGGCGGCTGTACCGTGTGTCTGCCTCCATGCAGCTGACGCCCTTCCTGTGTTGGCAGGGTGTGGCATGCTGGGAGTTGTAGTTCTCCTGCCTGTCCTATATGATTTCTGAGCAGTGTGTTGGGTGCTGGGAGTTGTTGTTCTTCCAGGTGGGCTCAGTGTTGTCCCACCACCCGTCTGTGGCCTGTCTGTCTCTTCTGGGATGTCCTCAGCTCTGTGCTGTTCACAGTGTACCACCATGCCCTCAGCTTCGTGCTGTGCACAGACAGTGTACCGTACATTGTCTGTGCACAGCACAGAGCTGGGGAGATGGTGGTACACTGTCTGTGCACAGCACGGAGCTGAGGATATGGTGGTACACTGTGCACAGCACGGAGCTGAGGATATGGTGGTACACTGTGCACAGCACGGAGCTGAGGGCATGGTGGTACACTGTATGCACAGCACGGAGCTGCGGATATGGTGGTACACTGTCTGTGCACAGCAGGGAGCTGCGGACATGGTGGTACACTGTATGCACAGCACGGAGCTGCGGACATGGTGGTACACTGTGCACAGCACGGAGCTGGGGACATGGTGGTACACTGTGCACAGCACGGAGCTGGGGACATGGTGGTACACTGTCTGTGCACAGCACAGAGCTGGGGACATGGTGGTACACTGTCTGTGCACAGCACGGAGCTGAGGATGTGGTGGTACACTGTCTATACACAGCACGGAGCTGCGGACATGGTGGTACACTGCACAGCACGGAGCTAGGGACATGATGCTACACTGTCTGTGCACAGCACGGAGCTGAGGACATGTGTTACACTGTGCACAGCACGGAGCTGAAGACATGGTGTACACTGTGTACAGCAGGGAGCTGAGGACATGGTGGTACACTGTGCACAGCCGGAGCTGAAGACATGGTGGTACACTGTGTACAGCAGGGAGCTGAGGACATGGTGGTACACTGTGCACAGCACGGAGCTGAGGATATGCTGGTACACTGTGCACAGCACAGAGCTGGGGACATGGTGGTACACTGTGCACAGCACGGAGCTGGGGACATGGTGGTACACTGTGCACAGCACGGAGCTGGGGACATGGTGGTACACTGTGCACAGCACGGAGCTGGGGACATGGTGGTACACTGTGCACAGCACGGAGCTGGGGACATGGTGGTACACTGTGCACAGCACGAGCTGGGACATGTGGCACACTGCGCACAGCACGGAGCTGAGGAAATGATGCTACACTGTCTTTGCACAGCACAGAGTTGAGGACATGGTGCTACACTGTCTCCCGCCGCCTTAAAATCGGTCAGTTTCTCATCCAGGAGAGTCGGACGAGTGTCATCGTTTTTTTGGTCCATTCGGCATCCAACTGCTGTGCGAGTGTCCGACATTTCTCTCAGATCACATCTGTGTGCAATCTGTCTTTCCTCAGCAGCTATTAGTGTAGAATCATTTACAGGAACATTTTACAGTATTCTCAGCTGCAGAATGATAATGTATCCGTGAAAAAATTTGATGCCTCTCGGATGGTCCGTGTGCGGTCCGTGATTTTGTCGGACCCATAGACTTGCATTGGCGAGTCTTGCACATGAATCGCATACTGTCGCAGCATGTCGGGACTTTTTTCTCATTCTGAATCTGGATGAGAAAAAAGCGTCCGACACTCGCTAGTGTGCTCTCAGAGATTGATTAACATTGGTCCGAGTGCAATGCGATGAAATAACACATTGCACTCATCCGAGTTTCACGCCAATGTGTCCGTACCCTAATAATAAAATCCATATAGTAATCCTACAATGTCTGCTGGACATGGTATGGGGAGGATTTATGGCTCAGTTAGTACACTCCATACTTCATGGTATGGGGGGTTTATGGCTCAGTACACACTCCATACTTCTTGTTATTAACCAGTTAATGCTCTCTTGTCCACCGCACTGCAGTGTCAAAAGAGGAAGACAACGAGACAGCAACACGGCGTCAGAGAGCCCCTGACCTCGAAATAGAAGATCCTCAGATCCCGGTATTGTGACATCATATTAAGAATAATATGTTTTGCACTTATATTACACTATGCACTCCACAGCACTTTACATACATCATCAACACTGTCCCCATTGGGGCTCACAATGTAAACATCCTATCAGAATGTCTCTGTAGTGTGGTTGGACAAACCTTTTATATGTACTACATGATGAAATGTGGGGGGAGAAGCTACATGAAGCTTGGGGGGGAAGGCCGCGACTGGGGGGAAGATTGTCCGTGACGGGGGGAGGAGCTGTGATGGAGGGACCGCAATGGGGGGGAGGAGCCGTGACAGGGGGGTCGGCCGCTGACAGTGCCTAGGGCAGCAGAAACTCCAAATACGGCCCTGTATGGTACGGGTTCAATTGGAACTTTTCCAAGACTTCTGACTCCGTTAACCACCTTCTGTCAGGTTTGTGTAACAAATCCCCCAATGTGTGAATCCCCTTTTCTTGCCATGGTGCGAATAAGGCGTTCTCACGCCCTAATCTGAATCCTGCGTGGGCCCAAGGATTAAGGTATTTCGACGTTTTCCAGGTCATCATTAACTTCTTTCGAACCGCTTTCCAGCACATAGCCGTATCCCTATAGATGATCATGTTTTTCAGGTGTTTAGGCACGGCCGGCCATGGCGAGTGCAGTAAGCTGGCCGGTTCCCAGGGTCTGCATAGCGCCGCTTCCATGGTATAATTAGAGTATCTGTTGGACTTTTTGAGCCAGTCTATAACATCTAATATATAATCACCCTAACGCACTTCCGTAAGTTTCGGCACTGTTTACATCGTCATGCCCGTGGCTGTCAAACTTACGGAAGTGCGTTAGGGTCATATTAGATTACATTACATCTATATCACGGACATTGCAAGTGAAGCTCCTCCTGGCCGCGCTCCCTGCCCGGTCACCCCCCGCCTGTCACCACTCTTCCCCCCCGCTGCCCCATCACCCCCCTGCCTGTCACCATAGCCCCCCTCCACTGCCCGCTCACCCCCCGCCTCTCACAACACTTCCCCCCGCTGCTCCATCACCCCCCCTGCCTGTCACCATAGGCCCCCTCCACTGCCGCTCACCCCCAGCCTATCACCACAGCCCCTCCGCTGCCCGATCGCCCCCCTCCACTCTCCGGTCACCCCCCGCCTGTCAGCACAGACCCCCTCCACTGTAAGCTCACCCCCCCGCCTCTTACCAACCTCCCTCCAGCCAGCCACGATCTCTTTTCATGCTTCTTCAGGACCCCCCAAATCTTCCCCCTCACCCCCTCTCTGCCCCCTCACCCCCTCTGCCCACTGACCCCCACTCTGCCCTGACCCTGCTCTGCCCACTGACCCCCACTATGACCACTGACCCCCACTCTGCCCCTCACCCTGCTCTGCCCACTCACCCCCACTCTGCCCCCTGACCCCCACTCTGCCCCTGACCCTGCTCTGCCCACTCACCCCCACTCTGACACTGACCCCCACTCTGACCACTGACCCCCACTCTGCCCCTGACCCTGCTCTGCCCACTCACCCCCACTCTGCCCCCTCACCCCCACTCTGCCCCTGACCCTGCTCTGCCCACTCACCCCCACTCTGACCACTGACCCCCACTCTGACCACTGACCCCCCAACTCAGCCCACTCACCCCCCAACTCTTCCCCCTCACCCCCTCTCTGCCCCCTCACCCCCACTCTGCTCACTGACCCCCACTCTGCCCCTGACCCTGCTCTGCCCACTCACCCCCACTCTGACCACTGACCCCCACTCTGCCCACTGACCCCCCAACTCTGCCCACTCACCCCCCAACTCTTCCCCCTCACCCCCTCTCTGCCCCCTCACCCCACTCTGCCCCTGACCCTGCTCTGCCCACTGACCCCCACTCTGACCACTGACCCCCACTCTGCCCCTCACCCTGCTCTGCCCACTCACCCCCACTCTGGCCCCTGACCCCCACTCTGCCCCTGACCTGCTCTGCCCACTCACCCCCACTCACCCCCCAACTCTGCCCACTCACCACCCAAATCTTCCCCCTCACCCCCTCTCTGCCCCCTCACCCCCACTCTGCCCACTGACCCCCACTCTGCCCCTGACCCTGCTCTGACCACTGACCCCCACTCTGACCACTGACCCCCACTCTGCCCACTGACCCCCCAACTCTGCCCACTGACCCCCTCTCTGCCCCCTCACCCACACTCTGCCCACTCACCCTGCTCTGCCCACTCACCCCCACTATCTGCCCACTCACCCCCTCTCTGCTCACTCATCCACCTCTCTGCTCACTCATCCACCCTCTCTGCCCACTCACCCGCACTCTGCCCACTGACCATGCTCTGCCCACTCACCCTGCTCGGCCCACTGACCCCTCACACTGCCCACTGACCCTGCTCTGCCCACTCACCCCTCACTGCCCACTGACCCTCTCACACTGCCCACTGACCCTGCTCTGCCCACTCACCATGCTCTGCCCACTGACCCCTCAATGCCCACTCACCCTGCTCTGCCCACTAACCCTGCTCTGCTCACTCACCACTCACACTGACCCTGCTCTGCCCACTGACCCTGCTCTGACCACTCACCCCTCACACTGCCCACTGACCCCTCACACTGCCCACTCACGCCTCACACTGCCCACTGACCACTCACACTGCCCACTCAACATGCTATGCCCACTCACCCCTCACACTGCCCACTGACCATGCTTGCCCACTGACCCCTCACACTGCCTACTCACCCTGCTCTGCCCACTCACCCTGCTCGGCCCACTGACCCCTCACACTGCCCACTGACCCTGCCTGCCCACTCACCATGCTCTGCCCACTCACCCCTCACTGCCCACTGACCCCTCACACTGCCCACTGACCCTGCTCTGCCCACTCACCATGCTCTGCCCACTGACCCCTCAATGCCCACTCACCCTGCTCTGCCCACTGACCCTGCTCTGCTCACTCACCACTCACACTGACCCTGCTCTGCCCACTGACCCTGCTCTGACCACTCACCCCTCACAATGCCCACTGACCCCTCACACTGCCCACTCAACATGCTATGCCCACTCACCCCTCACACTGCCCACTGACCATGCTTGCCCACTGACCCCTCACACTGCCTATTCACCCTGCTCTGCTCATTTACTCCCGCTCTGCCACTCACCACCCCGCTCTGCCCACTCGCCCCTGCTTTGCCCACTGACCCTGCTCTGCCCACTGACCACCCTCTGTTCACTGACCCCCCGCTCTGCCCTTTCACCATGCCCACTCACCCCTGCTCTGCCAACTGACCCTGCCCACTCACCCATGCTCTACCCACTGACCCTTCTCTGCCCCCCACTCACCGCCGCTCTGCCCACTAACCCCTGCTCTGCCCACTGACTGTGCCCAATAACCCTTGCTATGCCCACTAAACTCTGCTCTGCCCACTCACCCCCGCTCTGCCCGCTGACCCCTGCTCTGCTCACTGACTGTGCCCACTCACCCCTGCTCTGCCCGCTGACCCCTGCTCTGCTCACTGACTGTGCCCACTCACCCCTGCTCTGCCCACTCACCCCTGCTCTGCCCACTGATTTTTCCACTAACCCCTGCTGTGCCTACTGACTGTGCCCACTGACCGCTGCTCTGCCCACTGACCCCCACTCTGACCACTGACCCCCACTCTGCCCCTCACCCTGCTCTGCCCACTCACCCCCACTCTGGCCCCTGACCCCCACTCTGCCCCTGACCCTGCTCTGCCCACTCACACCCCCAACTCTGCCCACTCACCCCCCAAATCTTCCCCCTCACCCCCTCTCTGCCCCCTCACCCCCACTCTGCCCACTGACCCCCACTCTGCCCCTGACCCTGCTCTGACCACTGACCCCCACTCTGCCCCACTGACCCCCACTCTGCCCACTGACCCCCCAACTCTGCCCACTGACCCCCTCTGCCCCCTCACCCACACTCTGCCCACTCACCCTGCTCTGCCCACATCACCCCCACTATCTGCCCACTCACCCCCTCTCTGCCCACTCACCCGCACTCTGCCCACTGGCCATGCTCTGCCCACTCACCCTGCTCGGCCCACTGACCCCTCACACTGCCCACTGACCCTGCTCTGCCCACTCACCATGCTCTGCCCACTCACCCCTCACTGCCCACTGACCCCTCACACTGCCCACTGACCCTGCTCTGCCCACTCACCATGCTCTGCCCACTGACCCCTCAATGCCCACTCACCCTGCTCTGCCCACTGACCCTGCTCTGCTCACTCACCACTCACACTGACCCTGCTCTGCCCACTGACCCTGCTCTGACCACTCACCCCTCACACTGCCCACTGACCCCTCACACTGCCCACTCACCGCTCACACTGCCCACTCAACATGCTATGCCCACTCACCCCTCACACTGCCCACTGACCATGCTTGCCCACTGACCCCTCACACTGCCTACTCACCCTGCTCTGCTCATTTACTCCCGCTCTGCCACTCACCCGCTCTGCCCACTCGCCCCTGCTTTGCCCACTGACCCTGCTCTGCCCACTGACCACCCTCTGTTCACTGACCCCCCGCTCTGCCCTTTCACCATGCCCACTCACCCCTGCTCTGCCAACTGACCCTGCCCACTCACCCATGCTCTACCCACTGACCCTTCTCTGCCCCCCACTCACCGCCGCTCTGCCCACTAACCCCTGCTCTGCCCACTGACTGTGCCCAATAACCCTTGCTATGCCCACTAAACTCTGCTCTGCCCACTCACCCCCGCTCTACCCGCTGACCCCTGCTCTGCTCACTGACTGTGCCCACTCACCCCTGCTCTGCCCGCTGACCCCTGCTCTGCTCACTGACTGTGCCCACTCACCCCTGCTCTGCCCACTCACCCCTGCTCTGCCCACTGATTTTTCCCACTAACCCCTGCTGTGCCTACTGACTGTGCCCACTGACCCCTGCTCTGCCCAATCACTCTGCCCACTAACCCCTGCTCTAACCACTGACCCCCGCTATGACCCTGCTCTGCCCACTGACCCCCAATCCTGCTCACTGACCCTGCTCTGCCCATTGACCCCCCACTCTGCCCACTGACCCCCCCCCTCTGGCTACTGACCATGCCCACTGACCCCAGCTCTGCCCACAGACCCCAGCTCTGACTACTGACCCTGCTCTGACTACTGATTATGCCCACTGACCCCTGCTCTGCCCACTGACTGTGCCCACTAACCCCTCCTCTGCCCACTGATCCCCGCTTTGCCCACTGACCCCCAGCTGATCGGTTTCCCTGCCAACAACAGGTCCTGTCCTACCAGCTACAAGACAGGTGGAGCGACCCGCCGGAGGGTAAGTGTCCTCACTGAGGTTTTTTTTTTTTTATTATCACCATGAAGGAGGCGGGGAGGGGGGGGGGGGGGGGGGGGGGAGTGCAGGCCCAGAGAGAGGGGGGCCGCAGGGAGTGGAGGCCCAGAGGGACGGGGGCCGCAGAGAGCGGAGGGGTCAGGAGGAGCGCTTCCATTCTGCCCCCCGTATCCATCCTGCCCCCCCAACACCATCCTGCCCCCCCGACTCCATCCCGCACCCCACCACCATCCTCACCCCCCGCCACCATCCTGCCCTGCCGTCTCCATCCTGCCCCGCCGTCTCCATCCTGCCCCGCCGCCTCCATCCTGCCCCGCCGTCTCCATCCTGCCCCGCCGCCTCCATCCTGCCCTGCCGTCTCCATCCTGCCCGCCTTCTCCATCCTGCCTTGCTCCCTCCATCCTGCCCCACTCACCTCCATCCTGCCCCTCCGTCTCCATCCTGCCCCTCCGTCTCCATCCTGCCCCTCCGGCTCCATCCTCCCCTCTGCCTCCATCCTGCCCCGCCCCCCCATCCTGCTCCGCCACCCACCATCCTGCCCCCCTTGCTCCTTCCTGCCCCGCTCGCTCCATCCTGCCCCACTCGCTCCATCCTGCCCCGCTCGCTCCATCCTGCCCTGCTCGCTCCATCCTGCCTTGCTCGCTCCATCCTGACCCCGCTGTTCTTGCTCCTCGCCTCCATCCTGCCCTCCCGCTTACTCCATCCTGCCCCGCTTGCTCCATTCTGCTCATCTGGCTCCATCCTGCTCCTCCGGCTCCATCCTGCTCAATCCTCCCCCTTCTCCTTCATCCTGCTCCTCCGGCTCCATCCTGCCCCGCTCGATCCATCCTGCCCTGCTCAATCCATCCTGCCCCCCGCTGTTCTTGCTCCCCCAGCTCCATCCTGCCCCGCTCGCTCCATCCTGCCCCCCCCTCCCCCAGCTCCATCCTGTTCCCCCCGGCTCCATCCTGTTCCCCCCGCCTCCATCCTCTTTCCCCCGCCTTCATCCTCTTTCCCCCGCCTTCATCCTCTTTCCCCCGCCTCCATCCTGCCCCCTCCGGCTCCATCCTGCCCCCCATTCCCGCTACATCCTGCCCCGCTCGCTCCATCCTGCCCCACTCGCTCCATTCTGCCCCCCCAACACAATCCTGTCCCCCCCTCCCTCCTCAGCTGATCGCTTTCCCAGGCAACGACAGGTCCTAAAGCCCTGTACGACCTACAAGGCCGAGGTGGAGCGAGCCGCCGGACAGGTGAGTATCCTCACTGAGGATTTTTTTTAATTTTACTGTGGACGACCGGGGGCCAGGAGGAGTGGGGGACCGCGGTGACCGCAGTATTGCCATATACCATAGTGCTGCTATACATGTGCTATAATGTCCTCCCATATACCATAGTGCTGCTATACATGTACTGTAATGTACCGCCATATACCACAGCACTGCTATACATGTACTGTAATGTACCCCCATATACTATAGTGCTGCTATACATTTACTATACTCTACCGCCGCTATACATCTGCTCTAATTACCACCATATACCATCGTACTGTTATATATAGATATATATGTACTTCACTCATGTTGACTTAACAAGTTCTGTCAATCACAGTATGTCAACTACATACATATTCTAGACTACCCCATTCTTTAGAATCGGCCCGCCATATATAAAAGCCGAAGCCACTTCCCTCTTCAAGTGACAAAAATTACGTCACCGGACGCAAGTGCCTTGGGCACTACACCCGCTCTGGGTGGACCAAGATGCCGGCCGTAAGCACAGCGGGACTCACCCAGCCCCGCTTACGGCCGCCCCAACACTGCCCAAAACAACCACACATCACGGCCAAGAGACGACCGGCGTTAGCCGGTTGTCTCCTGTCCGCCACACACCACTTCGGGAGACGACCGCCATTACCTGCGGCTGCTTTCACAAGTCCTGGCTCCTCCCCTTCACTTCCGCTGCCCGGGGCTGCGCAATGGCAGCCGCACCGATCGCCCTCCGCTCCTGCACTGCCACCAGCCTCCGGGGCTCAGTCCTCTGCCGCACGGCAGGAGGCCAAAGTGGCCCCGGGGATACGGACACCGCTGCTGTGCAGCCTACACCGAGGGAGAGAGGTATGCAGCCTGGAGGAGGAGGAGAGGTGGCGTGATGTCGCCCCTCCAGCCTACCCTGTCCTCTGCCCTCCAGCTTCCCCTGTCCTCTGCCCTCCAGCCTCCCCTGTCCTCTGCCCTCCAGCCTCCCCTGTCCTCTGCCCTCCAGCCTCCCCTGTCCTCTGCCCTCCAGCCTCCGCTCTCCTCACCCCTCCAGCCTCCGCTCTCCTCACCCCTCCATATGCAATGTACACTATGTGTATATATGTCTGTATATGTAGCCACTTCCGTCACTTTGTCCGCACTTCCGTCACTTTCTAAACACACATACACACACACAAACACACACTCCGCTATACTTACCACTGGCCCTGCGTCCGCCGCCTGGATCCTCAGTCGACATCTCGCCGCCCCCGAACTACTGGATCCAATATAGCGTCCAAGAAGTCTCGCCAAACTTCCCGGACATATTGGATCCAGTCCTCCGGGGCTGCCAACATACTTTGTCCAAGATGGCGTCCGGGAAGTCTCACCACACTTCCCACACCCAATATTGGATCCAGTCGTCCGGGAGCGGCGACATGTCGACTCAGAATCCACGTGGTGGGGAAGACGCAGAGCCGGTACTAAGTATACCGAAGTGTGTGTATGTGTGTGTGTATGTGTGTGCTGACCACTCTGCCCACGGCACTGCGCTGACCACTCTGCCCACGGCGCTGCGCTGACCACTCTGCCCACGGCGCTGCGCTGACCACTCTGCCCACGGCGCTCCGCTGACCACTCTGCCCACGGCGCTGCGCTGACCACTCTGCCCACGGCGCTGCGCTGACCACTCTGCCCACGGCGCTGCGCTGACCACTCTGCCCACGGCGCTGCGCTGACCACTCTGCCCACGGCGCTGCGTTGACCACTCTGCCCACGGCGCTGCGCTGACCAATCTCACCGCACTCACTGCTAACCACTGAGCCACCGCCCAGTGCTAACCACTGAGCCACCGCGCTGTGCTAACCATGAGCCATCGAGCAGTGCTAACCACTGAGCCACCAAGCACTGCTAACCACTGAGCCACCTCTATACACACAATTCATTTCACCGCACTCCCCTATTTGTAAATCTCACTCACTCTCACTCTCTCACTCTCACTCTCTCTCTCTGCGCCAAGCTCATTGGTCGGCGACAGCACACACCGACCAATGAGCTTCGCGCCTCCCTTCCTATTCTAATACATAGAGGCTTCAAATTTAAGTTTCAAGTTTACCGCTGTAAGTGATGCGCGAAGCTCATTGGTCGCCGCCAGCACACCCCGACCAATGAGCTTCGCGCCTCACTTACAGCACTACATTTCAAACTCAAAGTCCTCCATGTATCTCAATGGCCAGTGAGGCGCTTCTCTCATTGTACTCATGACAGTAGCAACATTAACCCCTTACATTCCGTTTTATCTGTAATTTCTATAACACAGTCTGTAGTTCTACTGCCACTACAAAGTTAACCCCTTATATACCATTTCTGCCTTAACTCCATACTTTGTAGTCTCTATTACTACTGCCAGTAGGAACATTAACCCCTTATATTCCATTATTGTTGTTATTTCTATTACACAGTGTATAGTTGTAATCACACTGCGAAATTAACCCATTATATACCAGTTCACCATTAACTGCATATTTAGTAGTGTTTATAACTACTGCCACTGGTACATTAACCCCTTGAACACCATTTTGGATATAATTTACAGCGCTGAGTCTGTTGTGGGAGTGCCTGTGGGACATTAACTCCTTCAATAACATTTTTAATATCATTATAAGTTCCTACTCTGTTATAGTCCTGTTAGTTGGACATTAACTCTTTCTACACCTCCACTATATTACTACCCTCACAGTTTTGCCTACATCGCCTACTTTGTCATATATCTGCTGTTTAAGTCTATTATTTACAACTCTTAAAAAAATTATGTACAGATTCTAGACTCCCGATTCTTTAGAATCGTGCTCACATCTAGTTAAGTAATAAGCACGCCAAATTATATCCCCTGATGTCGGGGAGATTTAGCCCCCCACCAAGTTTTGGGAGCATTAAGGTGCGACTGGCTATTCTGGCCTTCCGTCCCCTCCAAAGAAAGCTGGAGAAAGCTGTGTTGAGTCTATGCACATCCGCCCTTCGCAGTAGCAGTGGTATGGTCTGCAGCGGATATAGTAACCTGGCGAAGCTAACCATCTTAAGTAGATGGCACCTCCCCAGAAGAGTCAGCGGCAGGTCCCTCCATCTCTCCAATTCCCGCGTTATTTTGGTAATTAAAGGGCCACAGTTCAGGGGGTAAATTTGGCTAGTGTCGCTGCTGAGTATGATGCCCAGGTATTTGATGTGGTGAGTTTTTACTTGTATGCCCTCAATCTCCGCCCCTCCCCTGGCCCCTCCTTCCCCAGGACGGCGACGAGGCTTTCCCAGTTGCAAGATCTCGCATTTAGCTTTATTGAGCTTAAAGCCCGAGAATGTGCCAAAAACCGTGAGTTGTTGAAGCAGTTCCCTTAAGTCCCTCTCCGGTCTATTCATATAGATGATGACATCATCAGCAAATAGCGCTGACTTCACCGTCACCCCTCCAATGTTGATGCCCTCGTGTGAATCATTGCTGTTCAAATATCTGGCAAGAGGTTCGATGGCCAGATTGAAGAGCAATGGCGAGAGAGGGCAGCCTTGCCGCGTTCCCTTTTCCAGAGGGAAAGGGGCGGACAGAAAACCGGGGGTGCATATTCTAGCGCTCAGGTTCTCGTATAATGTTTTTAGGAATGTCCTGAACGGGCCTTGTAGGCCTATCTTGTCCAATACTAAGTTCAACCAGGACAGATTGACATTGTCGAACGCCTTTTCGGCGTCCAACAAGACCAATGCCGGACGATCATCACGTAGATTCTCTCGATGCCCCACTGGATCCAAACATAGTTTGTCTGATATTACCCACCGCCGATCTACCCCTAACAAATCCCGCCTGTTGTGGGCCCACAAGAGATGGCAGTAGCCCCGCCAAACGGTCCGCCATAATCTTGGCCAGAATTTTCAGGTCTTGATTTATCAGTGAGATGGGGCGATATCCGGCTGGGTCAGTGGAGCTCACATTCCCCTTTGGCAACAATTTAATGTGTGCCATGTTAGTGTGGTTCGAGATCTTGCCCCTCGCTAGAATTTCATTGAAAAGAGAGACTAAGCAAGGAGCCACCTTGTCGCATAAAGACTTGTAATAGTCGCCGGTAAAACCATCTGGACCCGGAGATTTATGGGCACTCAGGTTTTTGATGGTCATTTGAACTTCAGCCAAGGAAATCTCAGCGTTCAAGGTGGCCAAGCCGTCCTCAGCTATGGTAGGTAGTGAGACCTTCTCAAGCCAGTCCCCTCCCACCTCCCTTGCATTCTGCACTGTATCCTGTGTATATAGTTTTGCAAAGAATTTGCCTAAATGAGAGTTGATATCTTTTGGTGCATGAAGGATGTTACCCTCGGAGTCCACCAAAGAGGCAAACGTAGTGGGCTTAGTTTTACCCCTGGCCAAGTTCGCTAGGATCCTCCCCGCCTTGTCTCCATAATTATAGAGATCTACCTCCCATTGTTACTTACTCCACTGTTCCCTTTGTTTAGCCCAGACGTCATACTCTCTCTTTGCTCCCACCCATTTCTCCTTTGTTAGCGGTGAAGGGTTGTTTTTAAATTCCTCATATGTGCTTCTTACCTTTGAACTAGCTAGATGGAACTGTTGAAATGTTTTCTTTTTTTGAGTGCTGGTGTATGCCATTATTTTACCCCTCATGACCACCTTACTCGTTTCCCAGTATAACCGAGAGTCGTCATGGTCTGCATTGTGGAAGGCGAAGTCAGACCACCACTCCCCCAGGAGTCTGTCAAAATTGGCGTCCCTTCTAAGATGTGATGGAAAGCGCCATATAAAGTCAGTGCCCCTAATGTGCACGTCTCTTAGTTCCAGGGCCACGGGGCTATGGTCGTAAATTACCATATTTTCAATACCCACTCTGACCACTCTAGCCAATAAGTGGTTGCTGAGTAGAAAGAAATCAATACGAGACCAGGACCCGTGGGCATGGTAGTAATGAGTGAATTCCCGGTCCAGGGGGTGATGTATCCGCCACACATCATGCAATGCCAATCCCCTCGTCAGCGTATGTAGCGGGCTCAACGGTCGGTCGTCAGGGGTGGAAGCAGTATTCAACTGGTCGCGTCGCCTATCTTCGCCCCCAAAGTAGACACTATTGAAGTCCCCTCCCACGATCCGGAGATGCTCTGTATCTCTGTATCTCCTAGCAGCTCCTCCTGCAGGTGGGAGAAGAAGGCATCTTGCGACTGGTTAGGGGCATATATATTCGTGATACTAAGACGTCCCGCCGGGCTATCTAAAACCAGCCGCACATACCTTCCCGCATCATCTTTAGTTTCAGAAATAATTGTACAGGGGAAATTTTTATGGATAAGTATCAGTACCCCTGCCTTCCTCCCCACCGATCCAGAGCCGTGTACCGCTCCCACCCATAACCTGTGCATTCTAAAAAATTCCGTGTCTTGAAGATGCGTCTCTTGTAGGAGAGCCACATCTGTTTTCAATCTCTTGAGATGTTTGAGTACCATCGAGCGTTTCTCGGGTGACCTGAGGCCCTTAACATTCCAGGACAACAGATTAACCATGATCAATAAACAGTCGATGGGATATGTCAACCCCCGCTATGTCCAGGGATGTTTCGAGTAGATCACTGAAAAATAAGCATACTGTACAAGATGGCTGTAACAACATAAATTCACGCTCCCCACTCCCCCTGTAACCCCTCAACAAGCAGTCTAGTGACCGCGTACCGAACAATCCAATAGAACAAAATCCCTCCCATCTTCTCTCCTCTCCAAAACTATTTCAAACAAAGGATATGAACTTCCATATTCTGAAGGGTACACCTCTCCAACACTCCCGCCCTGCGGCCGTAGTGTAAGTCGAGATAGTCAGCACCGTACACTGGAGTCAATCGATACCTATTAACAGTAGTATAACCGCATTGTTGTCATTATCAATAACATTAACACTTCCCAAAAGTCGGTTAAGGCATCTAGTGTGCAATTGCCCAGATAACGCAGACCAGGATAAGAGATCCATAAGACATGACTTCGGTCCCTCCTGGCGCAAAAAATAAGGAAAAACAAGAAAGGGAAAAGAGTCACCATATGTTCCGTTCAAGTCCCGTCATGGACCTCCGCATCCCTCGGTCCAAGCTCAGAGTCCGTACGACGTCTCCCTCCACTTCCGTCACGTCGCTTGGACGTCTGTTCGTTTGGCGAGCGGGGCCCAGTGCTAGTCTCCCTCTCAGACCCCCGAGGAGAGCCTTCTCGTGGCCCAGGGGTCTCTGGACATGAGTTCTCGCCCCCTCCTTGGGTACCAATGTGGTGCTCCCGTTGTCCTCCATGGTGGCTCCCAGCCGGGTTCCGTTGGGTCAAGCTCCTAAGGGCCTCCTCAGGACTATGATGCACCTTGATGGAGCCATCTGGACCCCTATATTTCAGAATGGCCGGATACAGGAGTTGGAATCGTACATTGCGATTGTACAAAATACTGCACGCCTCCCCAAAGGCTCTCCGCTTTCTCGTGACCTCAGGAGAGTAGTCTCCGAACAGTAGGACCTTGTGTCCTCTGATGGTTAGAGGGGTCCACAAGCTCTTGTAGGAGCGTAGGAGATTCTCCTTGTCCCGATAATTTAGATAGCGAGCAATAGTTTGTCTGGGTTTCCCTCTCCCCTGGAATGGAGAGCCTGGTTTGATTATGTGGTCTGGCGGGGGGCCTATGCGGTGAGCTCTTTCTACCATGCAAGGGCCCCTGCTCCCCAAAATCCGCGGGAGGTCAGTCTCAAATATGTCCAGCAATGCAGAGGGGGCAATGGTCTCGGGAAGCCCCACCAGGCGCAGATTGTTGAGGCGGGAACGATTTTCTAAGTCCTCCAGCTTATTGACTGTACGTTCCTCCCTCTCTTTATAGGAAGAGACTTGTTGTTCCAGCCAGACTACCTTATCTTCGGTGTCTGACAGTCTTTGCTCCAGAACTGTAAGCCTGGATTCCTGTGCAGCAGCATCTGCTTTAACGTCTCTGAGGGATTCCTGCAGCAGCTCCTTTATCATATTCTTGAACAGATGCCTCAGCTCCCCTGCTGGTTGAGAGGAGACCTCAGTGGCCAGGAGCTTATAGTCTATAGAGGACCCAGGCCCGCGCCCCTCCGCTCCCTCCAGCGTCTCACCTCCCCACCGCTGCATCGTCCTGGGTGTCCTCCAGCTTCTCTCCCTTGTGATCGGGGCTGTAATTTGTTTGCTGCCTCCTTGCCTCTGTTGTTTGCCCCACTCGGCGCCACCTTGGAGGAGGAGGGCCCGGTCTGCCTCGTCGCCATCTCCGCCGCACCCCGTCCGCCGCCGGTTCTCTGGAGCCACCGGCGCATGCAGGGATGATGTAGTGACTGGTAAGTGTGCCTCCGGTACCGGTTGTCAGCGGTTTGCACGCCTTCTTATCAGGTTAGCGGCCGCAGGCTTTGGGAGCTCATCCCCTTGCGTCCTCACCCATCAGGCCGGAAACGGGAAGTCGATGTTGTTTTAAATAGAGATCCAGAAGACAGATTATTTTGGTTTAAAGAGTATATCCCAATAGTTCATATGCTGAGTAAACTGATAGACCGGTGAGATGTATTAATCAGGTTCTTCAGAGATGCTTTTGCTAGGAGATTTTATAATAGTCAGGAGATTATATGAAGCAGAGCTTGTCTCCCTCAGTGCATCAGCACCATTCAACTCCAGAGCAGTCCCTCCTGATAGTTTCAGCAAGGCTCCTTAGATGACAATAGGGGCTCTTTTCCAAGCAGCTGCAGAGGTGAAGTCTGTATGCTGTGTCCCTCATTAATGGCTGCTTGGGCAGAAATTAGCTCCTCTCTCTGGTTCCCACACTTCCCTTATCTCTTCTCCCTGCTGATTTGATGGAGTCTCCTTACAGAGCCCCGATGATATCACAGTATGTATCAGGGATTTGCAGGCTGGCAGTGTTAGGTGTCCAGGAGCAGGGAGGAATTCAGACAGTCTGAAGCAGGGAGGAAGGGGAGTGCAGCATTCACCAACCTGAGGAGAGAGTTTAGAGGCTCTGCAGGCTTTAAGATCCAGATCCTCCGAGTGCCTGGTGTTGTGGACTGCAGCTGGTGTATCTTTGATGGCAGATTATGTGTTCTCTGAGGCTGGATGGTTCGGATGGTGAAGTGTGGCAGGGAGCTGTGTTAGATGCAACCTCCCTGGTCAGCGGCCATCTTGGATCTCTCGCCACTGCATCTTGAACATAGTGCCTCTGGACCTGAGGGAATTCATGGGAGGCCGAAGGGAGACCGCAGCCGTCCAGTACTCACGATCTGCGGCGGGTTCAGGGTGGCTTCTCCCTGCATGAACCCGATGGTGGCCACTTCCAACTCCGCAGCATGAAATGAACATGATGGCGAGATGCGCAAGTCCGACAACTTGCACCGCAGCTGAAATAACGCTGCAGCAGGGTGAAGCACAGTGAGGATGGGATTTCTACAAATCTCATCCACTATACTTCTACTGTACAATGTGGCGTTTTGGATGCAGCAGCAATACACTGCGTCCCAAATGCTACATTTACTTATCATGAGCACACACTCTTGATGCATCTGCAGCGTTTTGCAGATGCATCTGCAAGTATCAGCATGCAGACCACGGCCGTGGTGTGAATGCTCATTGATTCCTATATGTGAGCCGTAAGCAGGCGTATGCCTGCTTACAGATCACACTCTCCCGCCCGCACTATGGACGCGAGATGTTGCGTCCAAGGTGCGGGGCGGGAGTGTGTGATCTGTCAGCAGGCATACGCCTGCTTACGGCTCACATATAGGAATCAATGAGAGCATTCAGACCGCGGTGCGCCCTATTATAAACATAGGGACCGCGGTCTGCATGCTGATACTTGCAGATGCATCTGCAAAACGCTGCAGATGCATCTGCAAGTGTGAAGGCAGCCTAAAGTGGTTTTCACAGTTCTCACCTAACAATTTTTCATGGGAAAAACAGATTTCTCAGAAACTAGGCTTAGTATCTCTTATAATAATAGACAAACCACTTGTGAAACCCACATTTTCAATCTTACCTTCTTAATTGAAATATCTTTTCGCAATTTGTTCTTGGGGAAGTCATTAAAGCATAGGTTCAATTACGGTAGTTTTCTTCCTACACTGCCAATATTTAATCATTGTCCTAAATAAAAGTCTTGACCAGCTCAACTATGCTATTACTTTAGCTGGTGTTTTTCTATACATTTAACAACCAGGCAACATTAATAATCAATTTTAAATTCCATTCCATTTAATGCTGAAAGATTCATTTTTTGATACTGTTTCTTCCATGAAACAAAACATTTTCAGAAATTTCATATATGAAACGTCTACATTCGATGTCCATGTCCTTCTTGAAACACTTTTCATACATGACAAACTTCATGCTTTACTCGCACATGCAGGTGAGAAATTTGCATGGCAAAGACATAATAATTTGCATTTCCTAGAAATACGACTTTGATGAATAATGTGGCAATGTGAATGACATTGAATGATTTTAATGCAGCAGATAGAAAAAATAAATTGCTTTGGAAGCTTTGCTGCAAGATTAATTCAGTAGACGAGTGATATTAATACTCTCAGACTGTGGATGTGAAATACTGCTTAGCCCCCTTCAACAGCTCATAGTAGGAAATACAGTCATATTTATAGATATGTATACAGTGGTGTGAAAAAGTGATTGTCTCCTTCCTGATTTCTTATTCTTTTGCATGTTTGTCACACTTAAATGTTTCAGATCACCCAACAAATTTAAGTATTAGACAAAGATAACACAAGTAAACACAAAATGCAGTTTATAAATGAAGGTCTTTATTATTAAAGTGTAAATGTCATTTCATTGAAAAACAAAATATTGCACTAGTTGTTAATGATGGGTCAAATAGCAGCTGAGATGATGCTTTTTTTGTGCCATATGACTCATTTTCTCAAATTTGTCTGTGCTCTTTTAAAAACTGTATTTTATGCCTGTGTGGGTGAGGCCAGAGTCCCACAGTGTCTGCCAGCACTGTGTGTATATTTACTCAGCTTCTGAGAGCAGCGCTGATGGGGAGCAGTGTGATGTTAGAGCAATTAAGGGGTTAACAAAGATCCTGACTGAGCTGTGTTGAGCCAGATGACAGATCAGAAACTTGTGCAAAGGAAAGATGAGTTTGCACTGATCCTAACATTCTGACATTGCTTAACCACTGTGCTGTAGCCTGAGATAATCTAATACATTGTTTTCTCATTAGCTGCAGGTAGGAGCTTGCACACTGTATAGGCCCCGCCCCAATCCTTATATGGCTATGTGGCATATTCGGTGTGAAGACGGTTCTGACTGAGAATGAGCATATTTCTGCTTCACACACAGTCTATTCGGGACACCTTGTGGAAGGTTTATGACTGGTTTTCCACTAGATTTCTCTGATAAACTATATATTTGAAAGTTTACTAAAATCATTTGCGCTAGATTATTATTAAATAAAAATTGAAACGGTGATTATACTTTAACACTAGAAGTCCCAGAGAGGGGTCATTTAACATTTCTACCTTTGGAACCCAGAGATGGGTCGAATGACCTGAAGGATTTTAGGCCACATTTACAAATGAAAGGATGCTAATTGGAGCCATCAGAGCTGTCAGTTCGGACTAAGGGTCATTTGACCCTCTTTCGGGACTTCAGAGGGGAGCTCGAAATTCCTGGGACTTCTAGTGTTAAGGGAAAAAGAAATCCAGACCTAAAAGGCCCTTTGTGAAAAAGTGATTTCCTTCTCTTAAAACATAATTAATTGTGGTTTATCACATCTTTGGGAAGCTGCATTTAATTTTCCTAGCCACACCCAAATCTGATTACTGCCACACCTGTTCTCAATCAAGAAATCACTTAAATAGGACCTGCCTGACAAAGTGAAGTAGAGCAAAAGATCATCCAAAAGCTAGACATCATGCCGTGATCCAAAGAAATTCAGGAACAAATGAGAAGTAAAGTAACTGAGATTTATCAGTCTGGAAAAGGTTATAAAGCCATTTCGAAAGCTTTGGTACTTCAGCGAACCACAGTGAGAGCCATTATCCACAGTGAGAGCCAAATGCTGAAAACATGGCACAGTGGTAAACCTTACCAGGAGTGGCCGGCCGACTAAAATTACCCCAAGAGCTCAGCAACGACTCACCCAAGAGATAACAAAAGACCACACAACAGCATTCAAAGACATTTCCCACATGTCTACTTTACAGCAGCATGATTTTGAAACATATTTTTTATTAAGCAGTTAGAATGGTTAAAATTTTATCAGCAATTTTTAATTTTTCCAACAAAATTTACAAAACTAATTTTTATTTAGGGACCACATCAAATTTAAAGGGACTCTGAGAGGCCTACATGACAAGGAACAACCAAGAATGACACCATTCTAGAAACTGCACCCCTCAGACTGTTCAAAACCATATCCAAGAAGTTTATTAACTCTTCAGGTGCTTCACAGGAACTAAAGCAATGTAAAGGGAAAAAAAAATGAAAACTTTACTTTTTCCCACAAAAATGTTATTTTAGCTCCAAATTTTTCACAAGGGCAACAGGAGAAAATGGACCCCAAAATGTGTTGTGCAATTTCTCCTGAGTATGCCAATAAAACATATGTGGTGGAAAGCTATTGTTTGAGTTCACGGCAGTGCTCAAAAGGGAAGGAGCGCCATTTGACTTTGCAAACACAAAAGTAGCTGGAATCATTAGCAGATACTGTGTCTAAACAGTGAAAACCCCCACAAGTGACCCTATTTTGGAAACTAAACCCCTCAAGAAATTTATCAAGATGTGTGGTGAGCACTTTGAAGCCCTAGGTGCTTCACATAATGTTATAAAATTAAGTCAAGAAAATTAAAAAAATCTAATTTTTCACGCAAAAAAAGTTCTTTCAGCTCCAAATTTTTTATTTTCACAATGATAACAGAAAAATTTTAACCGTACAATTTGTTGTACAATTTCTCCTGTGTACACTGATATTCGATATGTGGTGGAAAACAACAGTTTGGCAGCGCTCAGGAGGGAAAGCGCGCCATTTGACAAATGCAAAATTGTCTGGAAACACATTTTTCCCACAAAAATGTTGTTTAGCCCCAAATGTTGTATTTTCACAATGGTAATCGAGAATATGCACCATATAATTTTTGTGCAATTTCTCGAATACACAGATACTCCATATATGGTTCAAAACTACTTTTGAGATACAGTGCAAAGCTCAGAAGGGAAGAAGCGCTATATTGAAGTGCAGAGTTGGTTGGAATGGTTTGGTGATGCCATGTCACTTTGGCAGGGCCCCTAACCTGCCAGATAATCAGAACCCCAACAAGTAACCTAATTATACAGACTACGCTGTCAATTAACTAATCTAGGGGTGCACTGAGAATACTGACATTACAGGTGAGTCACTGAATATTATACCATTGGCGGTGAGGAAAGAATAATTACATTTTTATTCACTAAAATGTTGTTTTAGCCCCAAGTTTTCAATTTTTATGAGAGCTAATAAGAATTTTTATGAGAGCTAATAAGAAAAATGGACCCATACAGTTCATTGCGTCAGAGCGCAATGTAATCTGTGTAATCGAGAACTACTTTTGAGGTACACAGTGCAAAGCCCAGATAGGAGGGAGCACCATATTGGACTTCAGAATTTGTTGGAGTGGTTTGTAGGTACCACGTCATATTGCGGTGCCACAATAAAAGAAATCCCCACAAGTGACCCAATTTTACAAACTTCACTCGTCAATGAATTCAACAAGGTTTGCAGTGAGCATATTGACCCCACAGGTGTGTCACAAATGTTAAAAAATTGGGCGCTGTAGTAAAAATAATTATCATTTTACCACTAAACTATTGTTTTAACCACAGATTACAAATTTTCACAAGGGGAATAGGTAAATAAGGGACCCATAATGTGTTATACAATTTCTACTGAACATGGCAATACCCCACATGTGACTGTACAGTACTGTCTAGTCACAGCAGGGTTCGGGAGGGAAGAAGCGCCATTTGATTTTTGGAGCACAGATTTTCCTAACACAGTTTCAGGAATCTATTTTCAAAGAACCTAAAGGTACCGTCACATGCGGCGACAGGGCTGGGGATGTCGGCGGCGACTGGCGGGTGCGAGCACGTTTTTGGGCGCCCCACCAGCGTCGCCGTCCCCCATTTACATGGGGCGACATCTCCAGCCCCACCGGTGAGCTGACAGGCGGCATCGCCGCCGGGGGGTCTGAAAACCCCAGCGGCGATGCAGAACAATGGAGCCTATGGCTCCCATCGCCTGACAGGTCGCCGGCGGCCGGTTACATGGGGCGATGTGTACACATCGCCCCAGATCGCACTGCTCTGAAACCAGGCAACCTTCCGGCCACGCCCCTACGTCGCCAATGTAATCGGCGGCGATGTCGCCCCGTGTAACGGGGCCTTGAGTGCTAGTACAGCAGAAATCCTGTTAAATCGACACATTTTGAAAATTTCACCCTTCTGAGAATTCATCTATGAGTATAGTGACAATTTTGTCTCTGGAAAACAACCATGGAGTCAAACACAGTGAATGTTGCAGAATCAAAAATTGCAAATAAGCCCTTGTAGTGCCCAATACACTGTAGTGTCCATACATTGTGCCCAGCTTGTGCTTCTGGAGACACACACCCCACAAATTAAGTGGACATCCTCATTACAACAATGTCAAACATGTGGACCTTAACTGTGGTTTAGATTTAGAGCATTGGTGGCTTTTCCTATGATAAGCCACCAACTTTAAAGGGCTGGATAACCCTTTTAACTTACTGTACTGGATTACTTTTTTCACAGGTATTGGTATAATCAGTTCCACTAGGACATCAATTCTAAATTTTGACATAATAGAAAAAAGATGTACACATTATCAGAATTGTGACGCTAGAGGTGGAAGAGGTAGAGGACAAACAGTGCCAGTTCTGAGTGTAGTAAGTATATTCAGTATAGTAAAAGGGTGCAAGAAGTTAATTTGCACTAACCTTTATGCCAATGGATATAGGCATGTAACATGATTGAATTGCCACAGTAATGATACATAAAACATTTCAGTTATTACAAACCAACATCTACTTTAATAAAAACTTTATTGCACAATCGAGCCTTATACCTTCACCTAGCACATAAATAACTTGCCTCTATAAAGGCAGAAGGCTGGGATGTATAAATTTGGCATTTTCTTTCTATCAATAGAAATCAAAATTATTGTTTTATCAGTTAGGCTGGCTTCACAGTAAGTTTCCCGCCGCAGCGTATTGCGGCGGGCGAATGTGAGCAGACCGCATGCATCGTCCATCCCCATGTTTAACATGGGGATGCACAGTGTATGTGGTCACCTGCAGATGGTCAAGTTCGCGACCGCATGCGCTGATTCTTGGCACACAGAAACGCGACATGTTGCATTTTCTGTGCGTTCGAGAATGTATGATTTGTATGCACGGCTCTGCAAGTGTATAAATCATACATGGACGGCAATGAGGATGCACGGCCATCCGCAGGACAACCCAGACAAACGCTGCGGATCACATAAGAATCCATTCTCTCTGAGCCTGGCCGTCGGGACGGAAGGGAGAGAACTTGAATCAGCTAACTAGCTGATTAGTTTAAATCGCCCGCCAACACCGATCGGCGGGCTGGCGATTTAAACTAACAGCTGATGTTGACAGGGGACACATCAGCTGATTGGTTTAAATGATCCGCCCACTGATCGGTGTTGGCGGGCGATTTAAACTGATCAGCTAGTTAGCTGATTCAAGTCCTCTCTCTCCCCTCCCGACTGCTGGGCTCATCAGGCCGGACCGGAAATGCATTCCTATGGACCCATCTGAACGCATGCAGACAATCACCGCTGAGCTCACATGAAAATGTCTGCGTTCGGCACTGCATTTGCGTATGCACCCCATACGCTGCGGTGCTGAAAGCTAATGTGAAACGGGCCTTAAAGATGTAAATATTATTTATTCTGCTTATTAATTTCGTACTAAAAACTTAATTTAAAAAGGGGGTTAAATAGATTTTACCAGACTGCCTTACTGGCCCATGGCACATAGGAACTTGTATGGCATAGAAAGTAATGAGGAAAACAAGAAGTCACAGATCTAATTTCATAAAATGAGTGAGAGATGCCTCATTTGGGTGGTTCAGCATATCAAAGAAGTGGATTAATCACTACACTGCTGTTCAGGGCTTTAAACTACCAGCTGTTGTGTGGTTTATAACTACAGAATATCTCCCTTGGGATTACAAGTGGAATTTTGGTTTTGTTTTTGTTTTGAAAAACCTAAATAGGGAGTATTTCTAGTAGGTACATGGCTAGGGAGCATACACATGCAGCTGTCTCTTCTTTAGGATTTCTAATGCAGGGAAGATTACTGGATTAAAGTCTTGCCCCCTGTAGTGCTCTGAAACTTAATTACATAGGTATTCCCACATATACATGCGAGGCTATGAAGCCGGGAGCGTTCCGAGAGAGCGCTGTATAACTCCAGCTGCCACCAAACACTTTCACACGCTCAAACACAAATTGACACTTTCCCTAGAATAATTTATCACATTTCTTGCATCATACTACACTTCTGTGTCTAATCATGTGAGTCACCTTCATCCACAAAAGGTGACATACCATTAAGGGGAACTCCGGGGAGATACAAAATAATACTGTCCCTGTCCTCCTTCATTATGAAGCAGAGCTGGGCACTACAGTTCTAGGATCTATAGATCGCTTATAAATCAATATATCATATCTGCTTTTCAGCCTTCACCCCTCCCTATGGGGGCATAAAAATTCAGTCATGCATAGTGCTAAAGTTTCAAGGGACAGGAAGCTACCAAGTTGATACGAGGAAGGGAAGACTATGGTAATGCTGAATCAATCAATGTAGTGTTCTGCCTCAGTTCCTAGCCTGATACATGACAGCACACATTATGGACTATCATATCATTGTACAGAACAGCACTCTGGAATGCCCGCTCAGTCTGTAATAAGCTCACAGACATCCATGAACTCTTTATTTCTAATAAACTCTCATTCCTTGGCATCACAGAGACCTGGCTCACCCCCTCCGACACGGCCTCCCCTGCTGCACTATCCTACGGCGGATTCAATCTTTCCCACACACCCCGCCCCTCTGACAAACATGGCGGAGGTGTCGGCATACTCCTATCCGACACCTGCTCTTTCGCCCCTATTCCATTACCCCCCTCTGTTACTCTCCCATCTTTCGAAGCCCACTCTGTCCGCATCTTCTCCCCCTGTAACCTCCAGCTAGCCGTCATCTACCGCCCCCCTGGATCCATCCCCACCTTCCTTGACCACTTTACCACCTGGCTACTTCATTTCCTCTCTACTGACATCCCCACCATCATTATGGGCGACTTCAATATCCCCATTGACACTGCCCACCAAACCGCCTCTCAACTTCTTTCCCTGACCTCCTCCTTCGGGCTCTCCCAATGGTCCTCCTCTGCCACCCACAAAGATGGCCACACGTTGGATCTCATCTTTACCCGTCTTTGCTCCCTTACTAATCTCACAAACTCAACCCTCACCCTGTCTGACCACAATCTGCTGACTTTCTCCGCCCTCTCCTCCCCTACTACATCACCTCCTCTCCGCAAACTTGATCATCCCCGCAGAAACCTAAAACACATTGATCTACACTCACTCTCAGAATCCCTTCTCCCTCTCTCCAACATAACATCTATACGTGACACAGACACTGCCACCACCCTCTACAACACACACATTAACCAAGGCACTCGACCTAGCAGCCCCCCTCACACACCACGCTCCACGCACTAATAGGCAACCCTGGCACACCACCCTCACTAAAGACCTGAGACGGGCACCCAGGGTCGCCGAGAGGCGATGGAAAAAATCACCTTCCACTGAGCATTTTGCACTGTTCAAACAGTCCCTCATCACCTTCAAGACTGCACTTGCCACCGCCAAACAAACCTTCTTCTTATCCCTAATTACCTCCCTGTCCCACAATCCCAAGCAACTTTTCAAAACCTTCAATTCCTTACTCCGCCCGCCTGCTCCCCCTCCCTCTCCCCTTATCTCTGCAGAAGACTTTGCCTCCTTCTTCAAAGAAAAGATTGACAGAATCAGAGACAGCTTTGATCCACTGTCCCCACAGCCTCCCCTTTCACCTATACTGCCCTCTACTTCCATCAACTGCTTCCCCCCTATAACTGAAGACCAGCTCTCCTCCCTCCTGTCAAAATCACACCTCACCACCAGTGCCCACGACCCGCTCCCATCCCACCTCATTCCCAACCTCACCTCCATTATCATCCCAGCCCTAACTCATCTTTTAAACCTATCACTTACCACTGGCACCTTCCCCTCAGCCTTCAAACACGCCTTGATCACACCCATCCTCAAAAAACCCTCCCTCGATCCCACCACTGTCTCCAACTACCGCCCTATATCTCTCCTCCCTTTCGTCTCTAAACTACTTGAACAGCATGTCCACTCTGAGCTGTCCTCTCACCTCTCCTCCTGCTCCCTCTATGACCGCCTGCAATCTGGCTTCCGACCCCTCCACTCCACTGAAACAGCCCTGACCAAAGTCACAAATGACCTACTGACTGCCAAAAGCAAGCGCCACTACTCTGTTCTCCTCCTCCTCGACCTGTCAGCCGCCTTCGACACTGTTGACCACTCTCTTCTACTACAGATCCTGGAATCTCTTGGCATCACGGACCTTGCCCTCTCTTGGATCTCCTCATACTTAACGGACCGCACCTTCAGCGTCACCCACTCCCACACATCCTCCTCGCCCTACCCCCTATCTGTCGGGGTCCCTCAGGGCTCGGTTCTTGGACCATTACTGTTCTCAATCTACACTCTCAGTCTAGGGCAACTCATTGAGTCCCATGGCCTCCAATATCACCTCTACGCCGACGACTCCCAAATCTACCTGTCTGGTCCTGACATCGCCTCCCTTCTATCCAAAATTCCACACTGCCTGTCCGCCATCTCATCCTTCTTCTCTGCTCGCTTCCTTAAGCTGAACATGGACAAAACCGAGTTCATAGTCTTCCCCCCAAGACGCTCCCCCTCACTACCTGACCTATCCATCGTCGTCAACGACTGCTCTCTCTCTCCAGTCCCCCATGCCAAGTGCCTCGGGGTTATCCTTGACTCTTCCCTCTCCTTCAAGTCCCACATCCAGGCCCTCGCCACCTCCTGCCGACTCCAGCTCAAAAACATCTATAGGATTCGCTCTTTCCGTGACCACGACACTGCTAAAACCCTTATTCACGCTCTCATCATCTCCCGCCTCAATTACTGCAACCTCCTGCTCACCGGCCTCCCTAATACCTCCCTTGCACCTCTCCAATCTATCTTGAACTCCGCTGCCCGCCTAATCCATCTGTCTCCCCGCTACTCCCCTGTCTCCCCCCCTCTGCCAAGCCCTTCATTGGCTCCCTGCTTCCCAGAGATCCCGGTTTAAAATATTAACCATGACATACAAAGCCATTCACAACCTGTCCCCTCCATACATCTCTGACATGCTCTCCCATTACCTACCCTCACGCAACCTGCGATCCTCCCAAGAGCTTCTCCTCTACTCCCCCCTCATCTCCTCTTCGCACAACCGCATACAGGATTTCTCCCGTGCTTCACCCAGACTCTGGAACTCACTGCCCCAACACATCAGACATTCTCCTACCCTGGGAACCTTCAAAAGAAGCCTGAAGACCCACCTGTTCCGCCAAGCCTACCACCTGCAATAAGACCCGGTCCACCACACCGCCTCATGACTGGAATTTCCCCCTCCTAATGTATCTCCACCCGCCCCTCGTAGACTGTGAGCCTTTGTGGACAGGATTTCTCCCCTCTTGTTTCTGTACAACTGAATTGTCAACATTTATTGTTACTTGTATTGCTACTATGTTACTTGTCCTAGTCTGCACTTTTTAACATGTAAAGCGCCATGGAATATAATGGCGCTATATAAATTAATAATAATAATAATAATAACAGCGTGTATTTATATCTACTTGGTGACATGTTTGCTATTTGAAGGGAGTACCCCCTATTTATACATTACATAAGATGGTATATTAGGGGCAGGATTGTAGTGAGACCATGGGGCAGATGACCACACCCCCTGTTCATACAGAAGTTTGAGAGGCAGGAATGAAAGGTGATCAGGGAGCACCCGGGTCCACACCTCTTACAGACCTCCTGTCCCTGCTGTAGCGTACAGCTCTGCTTCATCATGTATGAGGGCAGGGACTGTACAAACATGTTTTATCTCCCCAGAGTTCCCCTTTAAGGCCCTGTGAGCGTTTGGTGCGTCTTTCTACCAGGAGATAGTAACATAGTAACATAGTTTTTAAGGTTGACGGAAGACTTTAAGTCCATCTAGTTCAACCCATAGCCTAACATGTTGATCCAGAGGAAGGCAAAAAAAAACCCCATGTGGCAACACTAAGCTCCACATTGGGGGAAAAATTCCTTCCTGACACCAGATACGGCAATCAGACTAATTCCTTGGATCAACGCCCTATCAAAGAATCTAGTATATATAACTGGTAATATTATAGTTTTCAAGAAAGGCATCTAGGCCCTTCTTAAATGTTAGTCGTGAGTCACTCATTACAACATCATGTGGCAGAGAGTTCCATAGTCTCACTGCTCTTACAGTAAAGAATCCACATCTGTGATTATGCTTAAACCTTCTTTCCTCCAGACGTAGAGGATGCCCCCTTGTCCCCATCTTGGGCCTAAGAGTAAAGAGATCATTAAAAAGGTCTCTGTACTGTCCCCTCATATATTTATACATTATTATAAGATCACCCCTAAGCCTTCATTTTTCCAAGCTAATTAACCCCAAGTTTAATAACCTGTCTTGGTATTGCAGACCCCTCAGTCCTCTAATGACTTTGGTCGCTCTTCTCTGCACCCGCTCTAGTTCAGCTATGTCTTTCTTATATACCGGAGACCAGAATTGTACACAGTATTCTAAGTGTGGTCGCACTAGTGACTTGTATAGAGGTAAAATTATGTTCTCCTCATGAGCATCTATGCCTCTTTTAATGCATCCCATTATTTTATATGCCTTTGCAGCAGCTGCCTGACACTGGCCACTAAATGTGAGTTTGTCATCTACCCATGCACCCAGATCTTTTTCAGTGGTAGTTTTGCCCAGCGTTTTACAATTAAGCACATAATTATACCTTTTGTTTCCTCTGCCCAAGTGCATGACCTTACATTTATCCCCATTAAAGCTCATTTGCCATTTATCAGCCCAAGCTTCTAGTTTACATAAATCCTCCTGTAATGTAAAATTGTCCTCCTCTGTATTTGTTACCCTGCAGAGTTTAGTGTCATCTGCAAATATTGAGATTCTACTCTGTATGCCCCCTACAAGGTCATTAATAAATATATTAAAAAGAATCGGGCCCAATACTGACCCCTGTGGTACCGCACTGTTAACTGTGATTCTGAACTGTCATTCTGAGCGTGATCCATTAATAACCACCCTTTGTTTCCTATCACTAAGCCAGTTCTTAACCCACTTACACATATTTTCCCCTATTCCCATTGCTCTCATTTTATGTATCAACCTTTTGTGTGGCACCGTATCAAAAGCTTTTGAAAAGTCCATATACACCACGTCCACTGCATTTCTTTGGTCCAGTCCAGAACTTACTTCTTCATTAAAGCTTATCTGATTAGTTTGACAGGAACGGTCCCTCGTAAACCCATGTTGATATTGGGTCATGAGGTTATTTTTCCTCAGGTACTCCAGTAAAGCATCTCTTAGAAAACCCTCTAGGATTTTACCCACAGTAGAGGTTAAGCTTACTGGCCTATAATTTCCAAGTTCAGTTTTTGTCCCCTTTTTGAATATTGGCACCAAATTTGCTATATGCCAGTCCTGTGGTACAGACCCTGTTTTTATGGAATCTTTAAATATTAAAAATAATGGTCTATCTATCACAGTACTTAATTCCTGCAGCACTCTGGGGTGTATCCCATCTGGGCCCGGGGATTTGTCAATTTTAGTGATTTTTAGACGATACCGTACTTCCTGCTGGGTTAAGCAGGTGACATTTAATTGAGAGTTTTTGTTATCACTGATCACACTGTCTGTCATGGGATTTTCTTGTGTAAATACTGTTGAAAAAAAGTAATTTAGCATATTGGCTTTTTCCTTATCCACCATTTCACCCAGACTATTTTTAAAGGGGCCAACACAATCATTTTTTAGTTTCTTACTATTTATGTAGTTAAAAAATATTTGGGATTACTTTTACTTTGTCTGTCCCAATCTTTGCTGCCTTAATGAGATGCAGATATGGTGCAGAAATACCTGCAGCCAAATACTCAACATGCACACATACCCTAAGGACATACAGCCTATATATATTTATATATATTTATACAGCCTATATATTTATACAGCTGAAAAAAACATGAAAAAAAGGTTGCATGATCAGTAACACAACTGTATAAACCAGGGGTCTCAAACTCGGCTGGGTTGGTGGGCCGCACACAGAAAAAAATTGATATCGGGGGGCCACATTGCTTGTAGGACTAAGTGACATTTTTAGTAATACCAGAATATTTTGCTCAATGTAGTAATGTCCAAATCCTGATCTTCTTCTTTTAGCAATGTCCCCATCCTGGTCCCTTTCTTGAAGTAATGTCCCCATACTGGTCCCCATCCTGGTCCCCATATTGTAGTAATGTCCCCATCCTGGTCCCCATACTGTAGTAATGTCCCATCCTGGTCCCCATATTGTAGTAATGTCCCCATCCTGGTCCCCATATTGTAGTAATGTCCCATCCCGGTCTCCATATTGTAGTAATGTCCCATCCTGGTCCCCATCTTGTAGTAATGTCCCAATCCTGGTCCTCATCATGTAGTAATGTCCCCATCCTGATTCCCTTCTTGTAGTAAAATTCTCTCCCTGGGCTTCATCTTGTAGTAATGTCCCCATCCTGGTCCCCATCTTGTAGTAATGTCCCCATCCTGGTTCACATATTGTTGTAATGTCCCCATCCTGGTCCTCATCATGTGGTAATGTCCCCATCCTGATCGCCTTCTTATAGTAATATTCTCTCCCTGGGCTTCATCTTGTAGTAATGTACCCATCCTGGTCCTCAGGTAATAATGTCCCCATCCTGGCTCCCTTGTTGTAATAATGCTATCATCCTGGTTCTCATATTGTAGTAATGTCCCATCCTGATCCCTTTTGTAGTGATGTCCCCCATCCTAGACCCGTTTTGTAGTGACATCCCCATCCTGATCCCCTTTTGTAGTAATGTCCCCATCCTGGCCCCCATAGTGTAGTAATATGCCCCATGCTGGTCTCCTTTTTGAACTGATGTCTGATAGGTTTTGGTGGGCGGTTTAAACTCTCAGCTGATGATGTCACGTGACACATCAACTGAGCGGTTCGCCTGAAGTTCATCGGAGTTCACCCTTGATGCAGCTCTGGCGTGAACTCCGATGAACTTTCACAGGGCCGGTTGCGCAGCCTGTGCCTGCTACACCTCTACCAGCAGACGTGTGTATCAGCTGGTAGAGGTATAGCAGAGCTGAAGAAGATCTCCTCTAGACTACGTCAGAGATTTTTTCTTCAATAAACATGGAGTTGTGTTGTGTTTTATTTGTAATAAAACTCTTTTTCTCTGTGTTGTGGTTTTTTTTTATATGGTTACTAGAAATTCATAGTGGTCATCTCTAATATTGGCGTGACCCATGAATTTCAGGCTTAGGGCTAGTTGATAATACAAAGCTGGCCTTAACCCCATTATTACCCATTGAGCCACCGCGCCAGGGCCCGAATGAGCCGGATACAGCGCCAGAATATGGCGCTTCTATGAATGCGACATTTTCTGGGGCGGCTACGTAATGCAATTCGCAGCAAGGGGGCAGAAAGCTTGGGCCACCCTGCGCTGCGGATTCCACCTCCAGCTGGCTAGCTGTACCTGACTGGACACAAAAATAGGGCGAATCCCACACATTTTTTAACACACATTGTATGTGTTTGGGGTCTTATTTATAGATTTTATTTTTTGTTTAAAAAAAAAAAAAATTGACGTGAGCTTCACCCTTTTATTGTGTCAAGGTACAGCAGGTAGGTACGGGCTGCCCCCAACTCCCAGCTGCCTATTTGTACCTGGCTGAGAACCAAAAATATAGGGAAGCCCTTCTTTTTAATTATTTCATGAAATAGTTTAAAAGAAAAAAAAAAAAAAAAGAAAGCTTTGCATAATTTTTGTGTCCAGCCAGGTACAACTAGGCAGCTGGAAGTTGGAATCCGCAGCGCAGGGCGACCCAAGCTTTTTGGCCCCCCCTTCCCCGCTGCGAATTGCAGTCCGCAGCCACCCCAGAAGATGGCGTGTTCATAGAAGCGCCATCTTCTGGCGCTGTATCCGGCTCATCCAGGGCCCTGGCGCAGTGGCCCACTGGGTAAAAATGGGGTTAGGGCCAGCTTTGTATTATCAGCTGGCCCTAAGCCCGAAATTCATGAGGTCACACCAATATTAGACATGACCGCCAGGAATTTCTAGTAATTATATAGAAAAAAAAACACAAAACAAAGAAAAAGATTTTTATTAGAACACAATTAGGGACTCCATCTTTATTAAAGAAAAGAAGCCCCCCCCCTCCGACGTAGTCCAGGGTCGAGGGTCCTGCGACGTCCGGATCCAATATCATCTGATCGGTTTGCCGTCACACTCACTCTCACACTCGCAAACACACTCTCACTCACTCTCACACTCACAAACACACTCTCACATACATTCACACACTCACATTCACACACTCACTCTCAAACACACATACACACTCTCACATACATTCTGTCACACACATTCACACTTAGTCACAGTCTCACACACTCACTCTCACATTCACACACTCATTCTCTCACACACACTTATATTCTCACATACACACTCTTATACACACATACTCACTCTCGCACACTCTCTCACACACAATTTCCTAACCTTTAACATGCCGGCACTATAGTGCAGGAGGGAGCCGCGCTCCCGGCTGAGTTTATTTTCCGGCCGCGACACTAACAAGGCTGTACACAGCGCTGTAATATTAATGCAATCAACCGGCCAATGAGAGGCCCAAAGCTGCCATCGGCATATGACGTCACTTGCAGGCCTCTCATTGGCTGGCAGCTTTTATTGATGTTACAGAGCTGTACAGCCTTGTTAGTGCCGCGGCCAGAAAATAAACACAGCGGGGAGCGCGGCTCCCTCCTGCACTATAGCACCGGCATGTTAGTCCACGGTTCCGCAGGCCGCGTGTTTGAGACCCCTGGTATAAACCAGTTACATTCTGAAGATGAGACTTATCAATTTGTAAAACTATCCTGGGAGAGTAAAAATAATACATTAAAGTGTATGAGAACCTTTAAAGAGGTTTCTTCAAGAATAGTATTTTACCCTGCCCATCAAACATACACTAAGGTTTCAGTAATAAATTCAGGGTTTACTCCTCTCTCCCCAAGGACCAGGTGATGCATCTTGACCGCTTTTTGTAAGGAACAGTGGAAGACAAATATCAAACTATCAATTTAGCAGCTTAAGCCAGCATTTGGCTAGCCAGAAGTCAGATGTCTGCAGTCAGGAAGTCACGCTGCAGCCAAACACTTGAAGGAGAAGAGAGAAGCAGTGCTTAACCCAGGGAGGGTGAGTAAACGTAAGTTTATTACTTTAACAGGTTATGGAAACATAGGCTCTATATCACTAACAAGCGTATTTAGAATTTATCAAAATACATGAATTAAAAGCATCAATTAAAACAAAAGCATAACACAGATCTATACTACTGAGAAAAGCCAAGAAAAATGTAAGATCACAATTACGAGATATATACAAGCCTAAACACATTTAAAGGGCCAAGTGGTCTGATAATGGTCTTTAGAAAAAAAGACCTGATGTATACTCTGCTTTGAAAAGTACAATTGCTATGACCTATTATTTAACTAATAAGGGAATAATGTGGATTACACAGCCTAAGAGGTGAACCCCCACATGGTTTATTTGCTTATATAGTTCAGTATATCACCATAGAGCAGCAAGGCTTTCAGAGGTGAGAAATGTTCTTACTGCACTTCTGTTCCCTAAACGCAAAACCAAAACAGGAAAAAGAATTTCCCCAAGGAATGCCTCACCTTCATATTAACACTTGTTTTTCATAACAGTGTCTTCTTGTATAGACGTCTCTGTTCTACAATGTTACATAAGTAAAAGCATGTTATTTTAACACCTTATAATAACTAAATATTTAAAGTGGATCTCTTAACTTAATATGTTGCCCTATGTAAGAATATAGTGTGTGGCAGGAAATAAATGTGGAAGTAGCATATGTGCCCTATACGTCCTCCATGCTTGTGATGCATGTGCTCTGGGAGTTTGAATAGACGAAGCAACAGCAGACCTTTTTAATTCCAATTGCTGTAAATAACTTTTTTAGGACTTTGTAAACTTGTTCCGAGTCTTTAGTATATTTAATCAAATCTGTCAGCAGGTTTTTGCTACCTCATCTGAGAGCGGTATGATTTAGGTAAAGAGGCCCTGAATCCAATGATTTTTCAGTTAGATGAATGGGTGCAGTAGTTCTGAAACAATCAGAGCTTTTACATCTACCAATGAAGTACAGCTGAATAAAGATGCCTCTAAGCCCCTACACTATCACTACCTGTCCCTGCACCTTCTTAGCTGCTCCCTATCTATCCCTCTTTGAGCTAAATCCGCCCTATAAAACAGCAGAAAAATAACTTATAACTTACAGCAGTCCCTGAGGCTGGGGACTGAGAATCTCTATAGACAGAGAGCTGCTAATCACAACAGGGAGTTTGCAGAACTAGCTGACCTAGCCTGGCAATGATAATCTCCTGAAGCTAAAATAAACCAAGACAGTTGCTAAATGTGGACACGATGCGTAGTTGACTGACGGGTCAAGGCAAGAGTGCAAGGCACAAAGACAATAGGCAGAGGGGCAGGCAGCACAGGTTCATGATATAGAGCCGAGGTAGGAAGTGGAGAGATCTGATGAAAATGAGGGAACAAGCAAAAACTGAAAAAAAGAAACAAACAAAAGACCTAGAAGGAGCACTAAACACTGGAGGTAACTAGAAACCAAGATCAGGCAAGGAATAGTGGGAGTGGCTGCCTGATAAATCCCCTGTTGCTTAGGGATAGGATAGGGAGGATCCAGCAACGCCTCCGCATAGCTAGTTGGAAACAGCGGGACAGTTTAGCAAGACTAGAAGAGATGCAAACAGAGGTTTTCGTGTACAGGCCTGAGGATCAGCAGAGCAGCGCGGTGAGTAGATCAATGCTGTGAATGTGTGTGGGTTACTGGCATTACAAAAATATTGCAGATAAAGAGCTAACACTTTGATAAGAGAGGCATTGCTGAAATTTGTGTGTTAAAGGGATGCTGTAAGGTCATTTTTCAGTATGATACTAATTATAACCTGGAATAGGGCCTGGGCAGACCTTTTAAAAACATGTAAAATCATTATTGTGCACTTTCTAGATTCCATGTTATCAGCATCTTCATACCCTGCAAGAAGCTGGTGAATTAGTCCTCTCCATTATATTTCCAACCAAATAGTCCAGTGCTGTATAAGTGTTATTTAAATATCCACACCCATCCAGGATCGTGTTCACTCCCTCCCCTCTGTGCGGAGAGGGGGGAGGTATTTTATGCTGCAGCCTGTACTATTTCTGTGTATATATAAACTTTGGTTTTCCTGCAGACATGCAATGTGTGTATGTGGCACCCCTGTGGCCCAGTAGCCACAGTATGGTACTGCAGCTGGGACAGGTAAGCTAAGCACCCCACACCAACACCCAACACATCCCCAATCCCTAGACCTAGTACTCCATGTCAGGCACTGGATAATGGGGGAAGCTGAGTGGTGGGTGGAGTGTAGTGAAGGAAACCCGGGAAAAGGGGTGGAGGAACCAGAATAAAACCTGGGAACACGAAGTTAGGGGAGCTTGAAGTGAGAGTTCTGGTTGAGGCTCCTGGCGAGAGTGAGAGGGTGAGGAACGATACCCCTAAGCCGAGACACCCATGCAGCCCAGGCACTGACATACTTGCCAGGAAGAACACGGACCCGGCGGCCAGTGCCACTGTATAGTCAATCCGGGTCCAGGGCTACTGAGCGGAGATAGACGCAGAAGGGGTCTGAGGTGGACCTAGGAGTCATGTACACCAAAGGACCAGGTCGACACCAGGGGGCCGGCCCTGTAGATGTGGCTGGGGACGCTTCAAGCCCCTAGCCATGAATTAACCGGCTGGGTGCAGGGTCTTCATGACCCCTACCCCATACCCCACACAATGAAGGAAAGGCAGTCACATAGGGCTAGGAGTCCCGAGCGGGGTGTCCACCAGAAAGTCCGTGATTGCTGGCCCGGAGTATGTGCACGGGATTGAAGAGGCCCGAAAGGTACAATACAGGGGGTGCCTATAGCAAGCCGGCCCAGCTACAGACTGGCTACCGGGACCAGGAACCACTGCTGTACTGTGTGAACTAAGACTGAACTGTGTAAAACTAAGAACTGAGCAGTGTAGTAAAGTACCCGGTCAAACTCAGACTTTGTGTGCGAGACTTATTGTGTGGTGTCAGCCGGGGCTCGCTAGCACCTGCGGAGCCGTCGACTTGAAGCTGCAGCGTAGGTAGAGACAGCCTGCATGAGAAGAAGCAGAGGCGCTAACAATACGGAAGCAGTATGAATCCCGCTGATGTCAGTAAGTCATCCGATAACGCACACACACATAGACTATATACCAGCCCAGGGGATAACCAACCCTTCCTGTGGAGGGCTTAACACCTCGCTGCCCATCGCCTTCATCCCCGGGACCGTGACAAACAGCGGTGGCTCATATTGGCCACAAACTAAGGGTGGCGTCACATCTTTGACAAACTCTTTTCCTTTTTATTTTTATTCCCCTTTTATTGACGTCGCCCAGGGTCACGGAACCGATCCACGGCCATCACCGTGACATCCCCCCAGATAACAAATCGTGGGAAGAAAATGGTGTATCATGGTCCGCGCTGCCAAAAAACATCCACTCTGAAAGTAATGCACGTGAAGATGGAACTTCAAAGTAACTTCTTTATTGCCTCCTACGCGTTTCGGTGCCCTCCTGGCACCTTCCTCAGGCCTGAGGAAGGTGCCAGGAGGGCACCGAAACGCGTAGGAGGCAATAAAGAAGTTACTTTGAAGTTCCATCTTCACGTGCATTACTTTCAGAGTGGATGTTTTTTGGCAGCGCGGACCATGATACACCATTTTCTTCCCCACGATTCGACATATTTCCGCACTTGAGTGGACGGTGGAAGTCCTGCAGCAGCCATCCAGAAATAAAACATTGAGTACGCCTTCAAGCCAGTTGTGGGTGACACAACTGTCCCAGGTGAGTGAATCCTTTTTCACCACTTTATATCTAGTGCCACATTGATAGGGCACTATTGCGCCTCTTGTTCCCCCTCCTTCTTTTATTTGCCCCAGATAACAAAGGCTGAAGGGGATCGGTCCCGAGTACCCACGACACAGCCGAGCAACTCAACTATCTGCTGAGCAAATGATCAAATGTTCTTATAATCACATAGAAATATCTCAGACTGCACATATGTCTCATACACACAATTATTACATGAAGAGCTGCAGCTAAACACCCCCCTCTCTTCCCTGTCTGCTGTGAATGAGTCACACAACAAACAGATCAGAGAGGAGGCAGGACAGTGTCATGAAGCATGAATATTCAATCACTGAGTGGGAGTGTGCAGCAGAAAAATCACTGTGAGTGACAGAGGGAATTATTTTTTTTGGAAGTTATCAGGAGATAGGAGGGAAATATAAATAATAGAAATATATAGGGAGAGCTTAGAGAAAGGAATTAGAAAATTATAGCAGTTACATATGGATTATTGGCCTGACAGTTTTCCTTTAACCCCTACAGCATGCGGTCTTCAGATTACATAGCTGACAGACTACCTTTAAGGGAAACATTTTAGAACCATGCTGCCAAAACCACAGGCAACCTGAAACAGGGACACGCATCAGAAACAGATGTGTTTTATTACAAATTACAATGGTGTTTCTGAAAAAAACAAAGTTTGAAAGGACAGGAAAAAGAGAAAAGAAACAAAAGAGTGACATCAGCCCTGCTTCTCCCCACCGGCCTTAATTGACTCATCTCTCCAGAGACCTGTCGTTCATACTAAGCCAGGAAGGGGAGAAGCTGACAAGTGAGTCACTGCCTTGACGCTTCATCAGGTTCCCAGTTTATTCTTAAATTGAGTATTCCTAAAATACTGAAGTGTTGCACTTGTTTTATGCTGTCCTAGCACAGTAGACCATTGACTGCCATGATACTATTGGAACTCTGTAGTTGTCGAATGTGGATTGATGAGTAAACAACATGCAATGGTAAAGGTCCCTTCATAGTCTGTGGAAAGATAATAGTTTTTCTACATCACTTTCATTAGTGATTTAAACTTAAAGGGAATCTGTTAGCCATTTTTTTGCTATTTAATCTGAGAGCAGCATAATGAATGAAGGCCACTTCACACACACAGATATCTGAGTCCAATATCTGAACAGATCTCTGGTTGCAGTGAAATCATGAATACATTGCTCCATGTTGTACACAGCCACAAAATGAGCAATGTATCCATGATTTCACTGCAACCAGAGATCTGTTCAGATATTGGACTCAGATATCTGTGTGTGTGAAGTGGCCTTGAGTGTTTTATCAGGGGAAAACCATCAATATAGGTCTAGTTGTCTCATGCCTCCTAGTTAACTGCTCTGTGAAATTCCCCCCTCACCACTGATTAGAAGCTTTTTACCAATGTGCAGTGTACACAGAAGCTGTCAGTACAGAGCTCATCATTTAGAGGACTGTTAGATCTGCCACAGATAAAACAGGGATTTTACTAAAACTACGCATAGCAGACCAATAAGGAACATCTTGCTGGAATCAGCAATCCGACATCATCCTGCTTTTCTTAAGTTATAACATATCAAAAATTGGTGACATATTCCCTTTAATAGCAGCACAAACTGGTCATAGTCTGCTATTTACTAGGCTTCAGTTACAAACCCTGTAAACTCTCACTGCATTTTACAGAACTGGGGACAAAAATACAGGAGGGGGCATATAGTGAGGGCAAAATTCATTAATGAATGTGATGAACAAAACATTTATGATGCATAAATCTGGAATATAATTGTGTTTCTCCATATCTGCAGGTAGATTATGTAGTGCAGCGGTGTTCACACTGTGCGGTAATGAGGCAGTTACCCAAGGCAAGTTCAATTTAAACGGCTTTATTGACACAACTCACAACTTAAATGCCAAAGATGTCCTCCGGGTCGCAGCCGGGTGATCCACACAGTCTGTGTAAAACCTGGTGCCTTGGGAGACGGCCGCGCCATTTCACTCTGTGGCGCACCAGATACTTTATCTTCACCGGCCTGTGTTGTGACTTCACACAGACCTGCCCTGCACAGAGGTTCCAGCTCTGCAGCTTGCAAACAAACCACTGACACATCCAAACCTTTGCTGAGGGTTTTTAAATGGAATCTGTGGCCATGAGCCACATGCAAGACCCGGGCTGGAGGGAGTGGACCGTCCCTCTGTCCTGCACTCACAGGCTTGCCTGTGATTCCAATGCACTCCAGTGGGTTCAGTATGCTTCGGTGCGCATTCTGGAGAATACATATCGACCCTCGCATATGATTCCCCTCACTGCGTCACAATTATTATTATATCTATATTAAATTACAGCTATTTATATATTTTATCATTTTCTCTTATACCATTCAATACATGCTTCATATTTTGACAAATAATTATTGTCATGTCATGTGGTGGCATATAGGTGAATCATATTAGGGAAGGTGGACTTCAGGCCTGGTAGTGCCAGGTATGCCAAGTAAAATCCCAGCTCCTTCCTCAGGGTTCCAATATAATATGTTGTATTATGTTGGCTCCCTGAGGGAGGGAGGAGCTGAGATTGTAGCTCTGAAACGAATAGGAATAAAAACTGGTATTATGTTGGTTCCCATAGGAAGGAGGTGGGATTTTAGCCCCGAAACGCATAGGAATAAAAACTGGTATTATGTTGGTTCCCAGAGGAAGGAGCTGGGATTTTAGCTCCGAAACGTGTAGGCATAAAAACATCATCGTCTGACAACTGTGGTCATTCCGTCCTACTTTTATCGTATGTGCAGCGCGGATCAAAGAAACACTGTCCTTTTCTGATTTGTCTTCGGCACCATTGTTTACAAGTGGAGTGTGGATTCTGCGGCAGCCATACCACACTACTATACCGGTTGTGGGTCACACAACCGCCCCAGGTGAGCAGCAACAATCGTTTGCACAATATAAGGTTTAAAGATAAGACCCTATTGAGCGTTCTCTCCTCTTTTATAAGGTATGCCAAGTAACTGATAGAGCCCACAGGGGTAAGAAGTTAATGATATGATTATAAAGTATCATTGTGTGATTTGTGAAAAAAGAGGCTCATGGCTCATAAAAAAAAAAAAAGAATTGAAGGAGTGATAATGAAAACTTCAAAGAACCACAAAACATCTACAAAATAATCTATCCTTAGCATCGTCAAGCCCTCCTTTATTCCCTTATACCTGGATATGGCTACAATCAGCTGCTGGAGAAGGGTTGAAAATACAGCAAACAAAAAAGCCTAATGCATCCAGTCTTCTACTTTACATGCCAGACGTTTTGCTGCACAAAACATGATAAACGTGTTGTGCATTCTGGGTGAGTGTGATGTACAAGCAAGGATTCCAGTTAACATTTGTTTTTCTTTCATCTCAAATTCATTTTCGGTTGCATGCAGCTATATAAATCTTCCATCGCTTTGTCAGTGGAGACAGCTTAAGAGTAAGCAGAATTTTAATGTTTGTCTTTCACGTAAGTTTTAAACAGTCTCCAGTGGTCAGATCACAATTCACAGATACATTTGGTGGAGCGCAATCTAAGGTCACTCAGCTCTCCCAGATAAGCGAAAAAGGAAAAATCAAAAATGGCAGCAAAACATTATGACCAAAAGTATTGGCACCCTTGACATTGTTCCAGAAAAAGAATTTCTGCCCAAAAAATTATTGCAATTATACACATTTTGATATCTACGTGTTTATTTTCTTTGTCCAATTTGCCATTTTTCTGTTTTCTTTATGTGGAACAATACATAAAGAAAACAGAAAAATGGCAAATTGGACAAAATTGTACACAAAACCAACAAATTGACACCACCGTTTGAAAATTGTGGGTAAACAAGTTTGCTTAAAATGTTGTTTTTTCAAAATCACTTATAGCAAGTAACAGGTGTGGGCAATATGAAAATCACACCTGAAACCAAATAAAAAAGGGAGAAGATGACTCTCTGCTTTGTGTGTCTCTGTGACCACACTAAGCATGAAGAACAGAAAGAGAAGAGAACTGACTGAGGACTTGAGAACCACAATTGTTCAAAAATATCAACAATTTCAAACTTATAAATCCATCTTCAGGCATCTTTGTTTCCTTGTCCACGGTGCGCTACATAATAAAATAGTTTACAACCCATGGCACTGTAGCTAATCTCCCTGGTCATGGACGGCAGAGGAAAATTAATTAAAGTCTGCAATGCAGGATAGTCTATCTACATGGTGCATATGTAGCCCCAATCAAGTTCCAAAAAATTCAAGCTGCCCTGCAGGCTCAGGGTGCCTCAGTGTCAGCACAGACTATTTGTCGACATTTGAATGAAATGAAACGCTATGGCAGGAGACCCAGGAAATCCCCACTGCTGACACAGAGACATAAAAATCTAGACTGCAATTTGCCAAAATGAACCCAAGTAAACAAAAATCTTCTAGAAAAGCAATTTGTTGACATACGAGACCAAGATAGAGCTTTTTTTGTAAAGCACATCATTCTACTGTTTACAAAAAATGGAGTTAGGCCTACAAAGAAAAGAACACAGTACCTACAGTCAAATATGTTTTTGGGTTGTATGCATAACTCTGGCACTGGGTGCCTTGACTGTGTGCAAGGAATCATGAAAGCTGAAGATTACCAAAAGATTTTGGGTCACAATATTGTAACCAGTGTCAGAAAGCCGGGATTGTGACCTAGGTTATGAGTCTTCCAGAAGGACAATGACCCCAAACATACTTTTGGAAGCACCCAGAAATGGATTAAAACAAAGTGCTAAATGATGTCACGGCTCCCTGTGGTAGTCAGTAGAATTTCAGAGACTAGAGCAATAGGATACTTGTTGCATTGGTGCAGTCTCTCGATATAGCAGAGCAAGGATCATGTGCTTCACTGAATATCGCTGTGAATTATCGTCAGAAGGTATTTTTGGGGTTAATAAATAGGTAAATTAGAGTTGTCTGTGTATTTTATTTCAAATAAAAGATTTTTCTCTGCATGTGTGTTTTTTTAACTATTCTCTCACAGGATTGATAAAGGGTGGGTCTCAGATGCCTGAACATTATCAATCTGAACTCAATGACAGCTGGCGTTAACCCCTGTTTTCACCCCAATGCCACCGCACCAGAGCATCGGGAAGAGCCAGATAGAGCGCCAGGAATTGGAGATTCTAGTGAATGCACCAATTTCTGGGGTGGATGCGGGCTTCTATTCTGTAGTCTGGGGGAAGGCAATAAATATCTGTCTCACCATGCTGAGAACACCAGCCCCCAACTGCCTGATTTTTTACCATGGCTGGCAATCATAGAAAGGGTGATGCCCACACATTTTTTAAAACAATTTATTTCAATAATAAACATATATACTAGGGATGGGCGAATCTACTCGCTAGGACTCGTTACTCGGCGAGTAGTAAGGGACTCGCAGGACTCGGTACTCGGCGAGTTTCCCAGTGATGACTCGCACGAGTCCAATGCAAATCAATATCAATCCTAGTTTTGTCAGAAACGCTGACAAGATTGCCATTGTTTGCATTAGACTCGTGCGAGTCATCACTGGCTACTGTGCCAGTGATAGCAGGGAGACTCGCAAAGTAACTGCTGTTTCTTTGCGAGCCGAGTCCAGCTGTCTTCTCTGTGCAGCTCCAGGGTCCTAGAGCCCGCCTGCTCACAGAGATGATGTAGCAGAGCTGAGATTGTTCTCAGTCTGCTCATTCCCTGTGCATGTAGCAGAGAGGACATCGCGTTTTGGACTACGTCGGACGGAAGAGGATTTTTTTAATTAAAGATGGAGTCCCTAATGGCTTTTTTTTTTATTTCAAATAAAAAATTTTCTCTGTGTTTTTTTAACCCTTTATTGGAGATTCTTAGTGGCTGGGTCAAACGTGGCCTGACATTAAGAATCTCGGGCTTAATACCAGCTTGTATAACAAAGCTGGTATTAACCCCTTTATTACCCAGCGTGCTACCGCCACCAGGGCCGCTGGAAGAGCGGGGTTCAGCGCCAGAGGATGGCGCTTCAATGAACGCGCCATCTTCTGGGGCGGCTGCGGGCTGCAATTTGCAGCGGGGGGTGCCCAGAAAGCTTGGGCATCCCTGCGCTGCGGATTCCAGCCCTCAGCTGCTTAGCTGTACCTGGCTAGACATAGAAATTGCGCGGAGCCCCACGCATTTTTTAAAAATTATTTAATGAATTTCAGAGTCAGAGTCTCAGAGTCAGAGTCTCGGAGTCAGAGTCAGAATCTCAGAATTTCATGAAATAATTTAAAAAAAATGCGTGGGGCTCCGCGCAATTTCTATGTCTAGCCAGGTACAGCTAAGCAGCTGGGGGCTGGAATCCGCAGCGCAGGGATGCCCAAGCTTTCTGGGCACCCCCCGCTGCAAATTGCAGCCCGCAGCCGCCCCAGAAGATGGCGCGTTCATTGAAGCGCCATCCTCTGGCGCTGAACCCCGCTCTTCCAGCGGCCCTGGTGGCGGTAGCACGCTGAGTAATAAAGGGGTTAATACCAGCTTTGTATTATCAGCTGGCCCTAAGCCCGAAATTTATGGTGGTCACGCCAATATTAGACATGACCGCCATGAATTTCTATTAAATTGTTTTAAAAAAAACACAAACACAAAGAAAATTTTTTATTAGAAATAAAAAAAAAAGCCATTAGGGACTCCATCTTTAATTAAAAAAATCCTCTTCCGTCCGACGCAGTCCAAAACGCGATGTCCTCTCTGCTACATCCCCTGTGTATAGATATAGATCTCTATGCACAGGGAATGAGCAGACTGAGAACAATCTCAGCTCTGCTACATCATCTCTGTGCACAGACATTCATGTCTGTACACAGGGATTGAGCAGACTGAGAACAATCTCAGCACTGCTACATCAGGCAGCAGGCGGGCTCTAGGACCCTGGAGCTGCACAGAGGAGACAGGACTCTTATCTGTGCGAGTCAGTGATTACTTACAAAGTAAACGAGCAATGCAAATAAATGACAAAACTAGGATTGCTTCAGGCTGAAGCTTCCGAGACACATCTGCGAGTTGTAAATCTCACACTACTCGCTATTACTCGCTTCCCCATTCATTAACATTGGACTCGCTAGACTCGCAACGAGTAGCGAGTCCTGGGCTCGGACTCGCTAGAGTCAAGCGATTCCGAGTAATTTAGGATTCGCCCATCACTAATATATACATATATAAATATAAATATATATATATATATATATATATATACATACATATAAACTCTAAGCACAGAGGTAAAGAGAACCGGGCACCATCCGCGGCAAGAACCAGTCCAAATGACCGACAGCACAACATCAGGCGGTGCCCGCTAATGGTAAGTGCAACTATATCACAAAAAAAGAAAACAGACCAGCGGCACTCACCATAGTTGAATCTTCTGTTTATTTAACGATTCCAACAAAGTTGCATGAGGAAATCGTGCTGTAGGGGAGGGAGGTGCAGGGACGTCAGGTGGACGACGGTGACCGCTTCGCAGCAAACAGCTGCTGAGTCAGGACCAGTTGAAGCAGCTGTTTGCTGCGAAACGGTCACCGTCGTCCACCTGACGTCCCTGCACCTCCCTCCCCTACAGCACGATTTCCTCATGCAACTTTGTTGGAATCGTTAAATAAACAGAAGATTCAACTATGGTGAGTGCCGCTGGTCTGTTTTCTTTTTTTGTGATATATATACATATATTTACCAAAAAATGGACAGCATTCGTCACATAGCATACTCGTCACGTGTTGTTGGCCCATACTGACCGAATGTTTCGGATCAAAATGTTTCGGTTCAAGACTGCTAGAAGAAGTTCAAGACTGCTTGAACTGAAACACTTGGTCGGTGTGTACCAATAAACACGTGAAGTATATGATATATGACGAGTGCTGTTCATTTTTTGGTAAATATACAAGAAACTGAACATTGCTAAGGACTCTGCACCGGAATGGATATTGTTTTTCCTTGTGCTGCTCTTGCTTTTTCCGTTTATAATTTATATTATATATACACATATATGTGTATGTAGTGGTCACCCCTGTATTTTTGGTTGCCAGCCAAGGTAAAGCCAGGTAGCTGGGGGTGGCAGCCTGAAGCTGTCTGCTTTATCTGTGCTGAGAATCAAAAATAAGCTCTACCAATCAGGGAAAATGGGTGAGGGGGGCAACAGCCAATCACAGACACTGTCACAGAGAGTGCGTGCCTGTTATTGGCTGTTGGAGCCAGTGCAGTGAATAATCAGGATTTTAATGAGCTGCCCGGAAGTACAAGCGTGCGGTAGTCGGTAAGTATAACGCTGTTATTTAATCATTGTTTTGCTTATTTTTACAGCCCCTCAGCCAAACCCAAACAGTAACACAGACTTCTCAGGGGAAGTCCATGTTCTGGGTCCGTGCCTGAACACTAAGGTGTTTGGTACAGACCCAAACTTGACAGTTCAGGTTTGCCCATCAATATTCATAAATTTGCAGTCACATAGAAGGACTGCAGACTTGGACTGGACAACCCTTTTAAGATATACTGTACATTTCTTGTTATATAAATCAGCCACAGAAATGTGCCAACATGTTTCATATTACCAATAAAAGTATATGTTCCATTGCAAGTCCATCACATAATATTGGGGAAGCTTACAATCAGAAAATCGGAACTAAAACAGTCCATTACATGTAAATAGGTTTGTCATACAAGCTTTGTACTGTAAATCTGTTGCACATATTCAGCATTTGGTGCATACCTAAGAAAAACAGTAAATGTGCAATCCCATAACAAATAAAAAAAAGAAAAGGAAAAAGAAAGCAATTCATATGCACATTGTGTAAAGTATTAATAGGGTACGGTAATCAGTTTTATACCATTTCAATATGCTCTACTTCTCACATCCATATACAGATGTAACATTCATCACTAGAACACATGGTGTTTACTATACTGCTGTGTAGTCAGAGCTGTGATAATGCAACGTGGCATCAGCTAATAATAAGCCAGGTCTTTTGCTAGTTTTTGCTGTAGCATTGCAACACAGTACTCCGGAGAAAACAAGGAGAGCCATGTGAGTAAGCGTAACGTCTACATCTGCAGGTGCAACTGTTACTTACTGGAAGCCTATTAAAGTCCAGACAGTGGCTGTTTATAGAAACATTTTCTAGCACATCGCTCATGGTCTCGCCAATTAGGACAAGTGATGGAAGTCTAACAGCATGGACACAGTATCCATGTCAAAAAGAATAGACATTGATCGGAAACTCTGGTCCATTATGAAGAGCTGACTTGCTGCAGTGCCAATGTAAGCACCAGGGATGTGTATCCGAGGCACAGCAGACTGACAGGGTCAAGTCATCACACTGCGACACTATCTGACCAATAGTAAGGATTAAATTAGAGCCGGAATCAATGCCAAGCAATACCTAACTAAGGAAGCATTTAGCAGGCTTCTCAGCTTTGGACCTTCAGGTCTATTTAGAATAGGTGCTTCACAATAAACTGATTACAATGTGTCCCCCAGGGCAGCACAGTGGCTCAGTGGTTAGCACTGTTATCTTCCAGCTCTGGCATCCTGGGTAAAAATCCTGCAAATGACATCATCACCATGGAGTCTGTATGTTCTCCCTTTGTTTGCGCGGGTTTCCTCCAGGGAATAAATAATAGTTAAATAAGTGTTAACTGTACTGTACTGTTCTCTCACTTCTTCTATGTGTCCGAGGCTCAAACCTTCAGAAGGGCCTTGGACACACAGAAACAGCCAAACTGCATCTGCCTAATAGAAGCCGTGCCAGGACTCATGTGGCATAGCAAAGTTAGCATCACTGGAACAGAGCTGTCTCCAGGGGGAGTATAGAGGGGTGACTACTTTATTTAAAAAGGGGGATGCACCTAAAATAGATTTTTCTATTACAGACAAAACCTTTTATACATGTTCCTTATATTTTTATTTTTCAAGCTCATTATAGAACAAAAAAGAGCTTACCAAAATATGTGAGCCACCAAGCTTGAAAATTACAAAGGACACCGTCCGGTAAGACTTCACTCTGCGGAAAAGAATATAAATATTATTCCTTAAAACACCATAGGACCCTAAAGACACTAAACATCCCTTCACGTGCACTATCCTTGGCTCTGCACTATACGACAGTCACAAGACAATAAAACTGTTCTCATTGATGAATTACAGCTAAGAGGAATACCGTTCTACGATATCTAGTTTGTCAGATTTAACGGTCAATGAAAATTGATTGGTAATACAGAACTAATGGCGGTGATTTGCTAATGAATTCACTATATAAACCCTCATGTAAAACAAGAATAAGTGACTGAAATCTTACCATCACATAAGCGATGCTGTCAAAGAAAGCAGCAATGGCCAAGCTGAGGATCATTTTCTGTGGAGGAGAGAAGGTGTTACATTAGGCATTAATATGAAGGTTTGTATGTTTGGCAGACTCTAAAGTATAAATTTTAAAATAATATTCGTTAAAATAAAAATGAGCAATATTATTATTTTATATTATAGCGTCATTTATTCTATGGCACTTTACAAGTGAAAAGGGGCAATCATACACAAGTATAATAATTATGAACAATACAAGTCACAGAGGAGAGAGGACCCAGCTCTAGAGGGCTCACAGTCTACAAGGGATGGGTGAGGACATACTAGGAGAGGGAAGAGCTGGTTGTGTGGCAGTTTGGTGGACTGAGGCTCTTTGCAGGTTTAGTTGGAAGAGGTGGGTCTTCAGGGTCCCTCTGAAGGTTTCCACTTTTGGCGAGAGTCTGATGTGTTGGGGCAGAGAGTTCCAGATTATGGGAGATACACTGGAGAAGTCATGAAGAGATAAGAGGGAAGTAGTGAAAAAGATCTTGAGAGGATCACAGGTTGCATGTAGTTAGGTACTGGGAGACCATGTCAGAGATATATGGAGGGGACAAATTGTGAATGGCTTTGCATGGCATGGTTAGAGTTCTGAACTGGAGTTTCTGGGTAATGGGAAACTAGTGAAGGGCTTGGCAGAGAGGAGAGGCTGGGGAATAACGGGGAGACAGGTGAATTAGTTGGGTAGCAGAGTTTAGGATAGATTAGAGGGGTGCAAGAGTGCTAGAGGGGAGGCCAGAGAGTAGGAGGTTGCAGTAATTGAGGGCATGCACAAGTTTCTTGGTGAAGGAATGTACGTTTCGGGGAAATATTTTTGAATTGGAGTCGGCTGGAGGTGCAAGGGCTTGGGTATGTGGCTTGAAGGAGAGGGCAGAGTCAAGGATTACCCCTTAACACTGTTAGCAAAAGTTTTTTTTTCCAGAGTGAATGAGGAGTTTAGGATGTGGAAAAGGGGAGTAGTGGCTCAAAAGTGGGAAAACAGCATTTTTCTTTGATAACATATATTTCAAAGTTTCTTATATTTGCTTGTACTATTTATTGACACAAAGGTTTCGAAATAACCAAGACCACGTCAAGGGTTTATATCATTTTAACAAACCTCTAACGTCATAGTGAAATTTCACTTTTATTGATTGGTGCTGGCTGGTTACTGTCCAGCTTCTCCATACCCCATTTATTATGCTCTGTGAATTTTGGCTAGCACGTGTTGTGCACCCTACCAGCAAAACTTCATGGATTATTATATAAAAAAGACCCAATGGCCCACATTTTACGAAACATCGGGCAAAAAACATGTTGATTAGTTGCAAACTTTTTGCATTTAACTCCAGCACACCCCTTCAAGATCAGAATGAACAACACAATAAATGATGAATCGGGACCAATGTATTTAATGCATGTGGCACCTAAGCTCTAGTCATTTCAGACCTCAGATCAGTGGAGCCTAGTCCATTTTGGAGCAAATTTAACTATGTTATTTAGGGAAATTATTTATAACACTTTCTCTAGTTGCTTAATATAATGCTTTAAGAATAAAGATCCAGTAATCAATCCATTAAAAGGAATTTTCCAGGTCATTTATGCCCCAAACCTATCACTACCTGTTCCCTGCAGCTTCTTACTACATCAGTAATCATCCCTGTTTGACCTAAATGTGAAGTATACATTTGGAAAAAACATATACATTTGGAAAAAAACACTAGAGGGTGGGCTATTTATATGGATGCACCTAAATAAAAAGGAAATGATTGGTGATATCAACTTTCTGTTTATGGCACATTAATATATGGGAGGGGGAAAACTTTTCCAGATGGGTGGTGACCATGGGGGCCATTTTGAAGTCAGACATTTTGGATCCAACTTTATTTTTTTCAATGGGAAGAGGGTTATGTAACACATCAAACGTATTGAGAATTTCATAAGAATCCATTCTTCATCAATGGAAACCTCAATGCCACTGGATATCTGAAATGACTACATGATTCAATATCCAGTGGCATTGAGGTTTCCATTGATGAAGAATGGCCCCACTATCTTTGTATCTCATATACCCATCATACCAACAATTTTTGTGTTCCAACAGTCTTGGAGGGATCTATCCACCGTGGCTTAGTGTCAGACCAATAGCGGTGGTTTTGTTTGTTAACTTCATCATTCACAAAAATGTTTACCTCATGACTCATCTGAAGGCAATTGTCTATGCTGTGAAGATATGTGGTGCCCCACTGGTCAGTGCGCCACAGTAGGGGTACTGCACCCATAACAGAGTGTGCGGTATCCCAGTCATTGGAGGGGATAATGTCGGACTGAGGCTCTCAACCCAGCATCCCTACACCTAGACTAGGGGACCTATCGGCTAACCCGTTACCAGGGTAACTGATCCTGCTGGGAGGAGTGTTAGGGTAGAAGGAGTGGGAAACACACAGACAGATCGGGTCTAGTCTGAGGAACGAAGCAAGGTGCAAATCCTAGAGGAACACCACAGGGAGGGTGCCCGAAAAGGAGTGGCGACCCAGACAGAAAGGGGAGACCAAGTGCCAGACTGTCAGGGTAAACGGTCTGGGGAAGTCCCGGTCCACAACGGGGTACCGGCTCCAAGTTGCGGTGCAGGCGAATCCAACCTTGAGCAGCCAATACTGGTGGGTCGCAGGTCTGCCAAGCAGCCCCTGACCTCGACCACAACGTAAAGCTCCACCAGTTTCCCTCAAACTGGGTTAAACCCCTTAGAGAACCCACACCCGACGGGCCTGGTAGGAAGTGGGTTTGTACAGGGCAGCGCACGGATAAAAAGGCGCAAGGAAGACACAGAGGACAGTGAATGTAGGAACACTTGGGGAGCCTCAGTGAGACTTTGTACCCTCCATTGACTACCCGGCCAGCTACCCGCAAAGACAGCGTAACTGTGAATTAAAGTGTTACTGTGAACTGTTACTAGTAAAGTACATGTACAGAGTCAGCAAGCCTAAGGTGTTTTATACTGTTTAAGTTAAGAAGTAGCTGCTGCCACATTGACCAGCTCAGCAGCAGCACTGCCCCGGGGACCCCGCTCCGCCTGCAGGGAGCGTTATCAACTGGCTGCAATGCCACCACCCCGGTGGACTATAGCGGCGCTGGTGGGATCACCAGAAACTGCAGGTGGCATCACAAGACTTCTTTATTCTTTTATTTTTCCCCATATTTACCCAGTGACCCCTAGGGTTACGGGCCTGGGCACGGGCCACCGAGACATCACCCCAGCACTAACGCCCAGGTACCGAGTTCCTAAAGACCCCTGGGCAGGTCAGATACGAGATGTGCAGCATCTGAAACGATGGATACTGGAAGCCTGTGCTAGCATTTCTTCTACGGTGTTGCTATCAGTGTGTAAAAAGTGGGAGAAGAGGGTTGCATTGACAATCCAACACAATGAGCAGCACTTTGAATACATTTTATAAGTGCTCATAAACTTGTAAATAACTTATAAAAGACTAAAGTTACATTAAAACCAAGCACACCATTGTTTTTCTTATGAAATTCTCAATACGATTGATGTGTCACATGACCCTCTTCCCATTGAAAAAAATCCAATATGGTCAACTTTAAAATGGCCACCATGGACTTCCGATTACGGCGCCTCCATGAGTGGCCGCTTCTAGCAGCGCTCCGTGCCCCGCCACGGCGATCCGGCTCCATCCAGCCTCCCCTTGAGCCCCCGGATCATCGGCACAGCAGGACACACACACCAAACACCAGACCATAGCCCAAGCAAGATGATGGACCGGTATGTCACCCGGAAGGGGGAGAGCGGCTGGCCTCCCCCGCACATGCGGCTAACAGCAATGGCGCCCGCGATGCTGATGCAGAGGGAGAGCCGGATGACACCTCCGTGCTGGGAGGTAATGTACCACCTGGGGACATAAATGCAGGGGTGACTGCAGCCACTGATGTGGGGATGGTGGGAGTTCCCTTATCGCTGCAGCCTGATGCCCCCATCCAGGAACAGCAGACACAGGCTCAGGGACACAGAGTGCATGAACATGCAGGAGATGAAATGAGGAGAGAGGATCCGGGTGTGAAGTCAGGAGGCAGACAGGGTCCACAACATATGGACTATAAAGAACTGGCCAAAGAATTGGCCATACACATGGCTGAAAACTTTAAAATGGCTATAGCTGACATGGTGGCTTCGACTACAAAAGAACTCAGCATAACAGTGGGGACCCATGACCAGAAACTTAAAGAAGCAGAAGCATGGGTTGGAGCTGCTGAGGATAGAATACAGGAACTAGAAGACCAAGTGCTAGCATTACAAAAACGCTCTGATTATGCCTTTACAAAACTAGAAGATATTGAGAACAGGGCCAGAAGAAGTAATCTTAAGATTGTAGGTCTACCAGAGTCTATTCCGACAAACCAGCTAGAGGAAATTTTCGAAGTAGACCTCCCCAAAGCTTTGGGGCTAATGCACAGATGTAAGACGGAGCGTACCCATAGAATTGGACCTCCGAGAGACCCTCTGGAAGCTACTTCCACGACCAGCGCTAGCCCCTCTCACCCTGGAACTTCTACTAAACCGAGACACGCAATTGCTAAATTCCTAAACCACAGGGATAAAGAGGAGATCCTTCGGGCTTATAAGGCCAGGAAACACCCTTTAATGATACATGGCCATAGAGCTTTGATCTTCGCTGACTATTCAATAGAAGTTTCCCGCCGAAGGAGAGCTTTTAGTGAAGCGTGTTCACTACTTCATAAGAGAAATGTTCGTTTCCAATTAAATTTCCCGGCTACTTTACGGTTTAGATCCAGAGAGGGCGCACTGCTGACTTTTACGGATCCAGGGAAAGCATTATCTGCGATTTTGGATAATTCTCGCTCCCCAAGAGCTGTAACACCTCCGACCATAAACACTGATTCACAGCACGCATCGTCAAATCCAGACCCGGGAGTGGAAGAAGACCGTGATTCTGTGAAGTCATACAGGCTGCGTTCAGACACCATGAACAATGGAGGCGTTTCTGGTGGCGGGACACCCAGGCAACAGAGACAGACAGGCTCACGCTGGCACAAGAAGAAATGAGACAGCTGTGACGTTTTTTTCTGAACTTTGGAAAAAGAAAAGAGGGCTTTTGATACAGTTGCGCTAATGATTTGGAGGCTGTGAACCCCCCCTCCTTTCTTCTTACCGTTATTATTATTTTCTCTCCCCCTCCCCTCTTTCCTTTCCCCCCCACCTTTTTTTCTTTTTTCTCTGTTTTCTTTTAGGTGTCTTGGACTGAAGGAGTAAATTGGCCGCTATACCATCGAACCCAATGACATGATGCAGATTTAGAATCTGAGTGAGCCAGCTTTCTATTTAGAGTTATTTGATCTCCGAGATGCCTATATAAATTTTCTGGGGAAAGGCGGGATTGTGATGAGATGTGTTGTAGGACTGGTTCTGTTTATCGGTTACTATTGTCAGTTATGACTACAATCACCGATATCCAGAATCTTCCCTTCCTTACCACTTTCTGTTCCTATGCTGATTAACTATATATATATGTAAATACCGATGACTTAATGGAAACAAGTCTGTTCTAATAAATGAATATTTATTAAACACACCCAAAAGTCTACAACAATAATATATATATTCTAGATAGCACGATAACTAATACACAATCAATACTGTTACAATGATGTAAAATACCCACAGTTACTAATACCCACGTTACCTAACTATACATGCACACTATATTAATGATCTAACTATCCCTATAGAAGATAGATAGCAATTCAAGGGTTGATTATAAGAGAGAGAGAGAGGGAGAGAGAGAGAGAGAGAGAGTGAGAGTGAGAGAGAGTGATAGAGTTATAGGATGATACTTATGCCAGAAGTCGATGTCCTATATCATCGTGCGCCCAGGTAGAAAAGAGAGCGAGCTCTTGTGTCTCAGTCCATTTTAACCTGTCCCTCAGCTGTGCACGTGACGGACACACCTCCTCATCCGTGCACTTCTGACAGGGTTGTAAGGGTGCACGCTCACCATGCACTATATTGAAATGAGGTATCTCCTGCCACTATAGATTGGCAAACAATGGGAATAGTCATGTCTACTTATCACCCCAGACATCTTGGCTGCTGTGAACTGTTAGAAGAAGGGGTGAGAATAACCCTTTGTGGCAGCAGCCTGTAGATCTTTGATATTTAAATTAAGAGTCTTATCTGATAGCTTCCCACATTAAAATGCAAGAATGGACATCTTCTGATATGGTAATTAACCATGTCAGAAGATGAACAATTTCCATCAGATACAGCTGAATTGGTCAATGTTATAAGAGACATTTATTATGGCCTATTCCACCAAGGTGGGCATAAATATAGATATATACACATACATGCCCACAAAGAGAGATATACATTTATGTGTCATATTAATAATTAATTATGCCATCACTTCCCCCTCAACAGTCCCCCTTTTGTCGGAAAATACGACAATAAAATGAGTGGGAAGTGTGGAATATATTTGCCTACTCAATCCTATCACCAATAACCGTTCAGGATGAAATGAAGTAAAATTTTCCACTTAGGTATCTAGACATCACCCATCGCCATCACCTCTCCCCTGCCGTTCGCCGTAATAGAGTGTCTCCATCCATAGATTACACCATAGTCATCTTTGTGGATCTTCTTGGTTTCTTTGGTTCAGGAATAAAGTTCTCTATTTGTCAGTACACTTCTGATCTTGTCATTGCCAATCTCGAGAAACACGTCTATCCCCAAGTAGTCTTCTTCCAAGCTTGACTGCTTAGACTCTGGAGTTGCTGCACCTTCGTCTCTTGATCGGCCCACAGAGTTTTCCTGTGTTCGCCCCTCTCCCTACCAGATTTTTTATTTTTTTTCCAAGTCTGGTGTGTAGGTGCCGGGGATCACACTCTGTAGCTGGGCCTCACCAGGTGGTTTCTTGGAGCACCTCCTTCTTGGGATTAGATCAATTGTTAAATTGTTAAAGGGGATCTGGTGATTCTTCTTAGCTGAGGCACGACTTTCAACAGAGACTTCTCCTGTAAACTTGATTGAAGCATCTATCGTTAATGTGGTTCTTGCATGGATAGATAGTTGAATCTCTACTAGGCAGGTCAGAGTTTATTGGGTAGGGGATGATATCAGCATACCTAAGTTGACTGTGAGAAGAACGCAGTCCAACCGACCTTCAATCCATCCCTTATGAACGTTTGCCGACTCAAGGGTTGAAGTAGCAAATACCTTAGACAATGATGGGGCCTGTCCCTACAGAACCCTACTCTTTCCTCATTCATACAAAAAAAAAAAAAAACCTATATCCCAATGTAAAAATTAAACAGTATATAATGATACCATATTTCCCTCCCCCATCCCTTAACCATAAATCAAAGTAAAAGCCAAACAAAATATACAATGTTATGAGGTTTCAGGGCGGAGTTGACGTAATGTCCTAAACACTCTTATCAAATATAATATCAAGGTTTCAGGACTTTTAGTGCTAAGTCCTGGACCTTCTTCGGCGGTTAAATTCATGAAGTTCTGCCTGGTTCTCTTGTATCTGGTGGGCAAGTCTCTTTACTCTCCTGTAAACTAGGCACAGTCCAATGTACATAACAAGAACAAGAACCAGGAGAACAATCACAGGGGGGATAATGAAATTAAAAAACGATGTAGCTGTCGGACTATAGCCAAATAAACTTTCCCACCAGGACACCTTAGAGTCTGTATCTAAGGCATTGGTAATCCTCGTTATCTTGGTTTTGTCATGCTCAAGCTGAATAGTGGCTTGATTCTCAGCCTCATGAAGATTTCGGAGTATGTCGTCTTCTTTGCTGAAATCTAACAAGAGACGCTTGAGCTCACGACCAAAACCAAGAGGAATCTTTTGCAGTCTCACAGGAGTGTCAGGGCGAATGTCGAGTCTCTTCTCCGGTGTTATCGGGGTCCTCCCCTGCTGATCTGCGACATCTAAACCTAAAACGGGACTAAGGGTACAATATGCTCCTGGGAGGAGTATGCCTCTTTCGGTGCAATTAGTGCCATATAAAGAATACGTTACATTTTTCCCTTGGTACCAACACCAATACCCTTGACCCAAATATTTCAGACGAGAGGAGGGTATTGTGTTAGTCTTCATCTCACATGACCCCTCAGAGTCCCAACACTGGTGCCTAAGCACCCTATCTTGACTTCCTTGACAGAGGATAGCATCCTCTTTCCTCCAACATCCCTCTGTATCAAACAGATAAGGATGGCCTTGCTCATAGGTTAGGATGTCTGAGGTGAGCTGTGGATGAAGCACCGTCTGATTGCTAACAACAATTCCTATATTCATGGCACTGTACCCCTTCTTGATATTACCAGATACAGGTGCCAAAGAAGATGCCGTGCAGGTGAGATTATGACACCCATGCCATTGAACCAGCCACCAGTTTGTATGGTTGGCTGCAAACGGGGAGATTAGGGAACTTACTCTTTGTCTGAGGTTGAATGGGAAGTGGCCCTTGTATAGAGAGGACACTATATGCTTTAGGTTGTCAGAGAGTTCACTCTGGACTTGCGTACATGCTAGGGCAAACTGAACTCTGTCTTGCACTTCTACAAGACCTGCAACTAACCTTCTAAACTTCTCTCGTAGAGCTGAAGATAGAGAGGTAGTGGCATCAATGTGCGAATGTTGCAAACCCTCTAAGACATGGTTTACATCAAGCTGAGTTCTGAACCCTTCCCCAGCATGTCGCGCAATGTCCCCGAGCTTACCTCTCAGGACTTCCATATCCATAGTGTTCAGGGCACCTACTCCCAATGCACCTCCACTAATTCCCATCTCTATCAAGTCTCTCCTACTCCTGAATTTCCTGTGTCGGGGATCATCTTTTCTCACTTCTTGCCCCGCCTCTACCCATCCTCTCATCATGTCAATTTGGTTCCTCACAAACTCCTCACATCTGTGATCCCAGTGATCTACTCTGAAGTCATCTACAGAAATTCGCCATGTATATAGGACGAATTTAGTTCCTGTGATGATCTTCCATGGGGATGACAGTTGAGGAGCTATGGGATCTGCCAATTGGTGGGTAGAAACATTGCAAGAATCCAGGTGCGGTTTGACTGGTTGGAGACCTTCAGCCTCATATGGGACCCTTACCACGGTCACACATACTTGTCCTCTACCACTGAACTGGTACCACTGATCGCTATCTCCTGCCTGTAACGCTAGGTTTCCTATTGGTTTGGATTTGGACAGATAGACCCACTGTGTAAATGACCAGCACCCTTCGTCCACCGCCTCACAAAAAGGCCACTTAAATGGACCGTCTATATTGATGTCAAAGTTAATGTCCCTGCCTCTGGTGTCTTTCCAGTCAGAAGACACGTATTTGCTTCGGTATTCCTCAGTCATAGGGGCGCCATCCATCCATACATCCACAATGGGGTGTCCACCCCATTGCATACTAAGTCCCACCTCCAGGGATTAGTATCCAATTTTACCATCTGTGTATCCAGTTCCCAGTGGGCATAGGTGATGAAATAGTATCCCGTCACCTCCGATACACAGACTTCTCTCATGATCGTAATCATGGAAGACCGTATGGATGGAGACCCCTCTACTCGAGTATACCTCAAATCCTTGGCATCGGTCCGTACCTTTAAAACTGTTGCTTGGTATAAGCCCTCCAGTTTCACTGGACCACTCTGATCGTTCCATAATGCCTGGCCAGAGTTACTGCAGTTTAACTTTAACATCAATACACTAGTCAGTAAGTAATCTGTGGACACATGTCCTTGGTCATATTTGGATTCCCTGGTGATGGTCATCTGGGAATCCCTCAACATACAATATGCCTTAAGGGTGCCTTTTACAAGTACGGGTCTATCAAAGTACGTCCTTACCCTCAACCCATCTTGACTATCCTTCCTAGTGAAGGTAGCCTGTAAGATATACCACCCGCTATACTCTGCTCCAGTGACATCTTCAGGACTCAGAATGCCTTCTTTTAGTTTGGTTTGCCTCACTGCAATCTGGAATGCAGGGATCTGCTCAGTTCCTGGTTCCCGAAGGACACCAGACACTGCTGCAAACTTGGCCAGTTCGTCGGCCTTGTTATTTCCTATGGTCAAAGGCTGTTCTCCTCTTTGATGTGCTGGGACTTTTATAATGGCTGCCTCCGCTTGATCTGCCATGCCCCAATCCCACAATTCCTTTAGGACCATAATGTGGGCCAGAGGTTTATTCTGGCTGTCCACAAAACCTCGTTTTTTCCACGTGTTCAGGTGCAGGGTGAGAGATCGAACTACATATGAACTGTCACTATATATAGTTCGATTCTCTGGAGGTTGAAGGAGGAGAGCCTCCTTGACAGCCTCCAGTTCAGCCTGTTGTGCTGACATTTGACCAGGCAGCCAGACAAGACTCTGGGTGCCTGTGGTCTCATCCAGCACTGCAAATCCGGACACACACGTGCCGTCCAGACAGAAACGAGAGCCGTCAACAAAGATGACCCTGTCTTCTGGATGTCTGTCGGTACTGACTATTTGTGATGTACTGGAGAGTGATTATTGACCACAGTCATGTTCAGTCCCTGTCATGTTTAACAACTGGGACAGAACATACTTTGCCTTGTGGTCCACTTTCAGATTCCAGCCACTGAGGTCCATGATCCATTTCCCGAATCTCTGTTGGGAGACTCCAGGGAGTGTATCTCTGAGTAAAAGAACCAAAGGAGAATGTGGTGTCTGTACAGTCAGAGATCTGAAACCTACAATATGCTCAGTGGTTTTAACGGCATAGTGTATGGCAGCCAGTTGTTTGGCACATTCGTCGAACCCTCGTTCGACCGGCGAGAGTAGTCGGGAAAAGTATCCCAGTGGTCTACTGTCATGTCCTATCTGCTGTAGAAGGACAACAGAGATAGACTCCTTCCCAGCATGTGCCTGGATGGCCATTTCTCCATCTGGGTTGGGGGTGGCTAACACAGGTGCAGAGGAGAGGTCTCTTTTCAGAGTTGAAAAGGCCTCATCCTGTGCTTCTGACCAGCCCTGGAGTGAGGGTTCTTCTCCTCTGAGGAGTTCATAAAGGGGTTTCGCTTTGGCAGCAAAATCCTCTATGAATTCCCTCATGAAGTTAGCCACTCCCAGGAACTTCCGTAAGTCCTGTAGAGTGCCAGGCTGAGGTAACTTGACCATAGCTTCCACTCGGGCCGCCACAATTCCTTTGGCTCCAAAAGAGACCTGCACCCCAAGGAAAGTCACCTCTGTTCTGGCCAAATTTGCCTTTTGAGGACTCAGCTTGAGTCCAGATTTAGATAGGAGTCCCAAGAGCTCCCTTAACAGAACCAAGTGTTCTTCCATGGTCTCTGTGTGCAGGAGTAAGTCCTCTACATATTGCAGGAGGCATTCCGGCCGAGAAAACATGCTCAGTACGGCCGCCAATGCCTGATGAAAATACGTAGGACTACTGTGGAACCCCGGGGGGAGCACATTAAACATGTACTGTTTGTTCCCCACTGTGAAAGCAAATTTGTACCTACAGTTTTCTGTGAGTTCAATAGAGAAGAACCCATTGGCGACATCAATGGTCGAGAATATGCGACTTTTGCCACTTATCCTCGCCATTATGTCAGGAGTTTGTGCAACTACGGGGGCAGACATCGGAGTGTACTTATTAAGGACACGTAGGTCTATGGTGAGACGCCATGCATCAGTGTCCTTTTTCTTCACAGGCCATAGAGGGTTGTTGCACTTTGAATTCCCCTCTATGACCACACCCTTGTTCTCCAATTCCAGGACAGTGTTGACTATCGACTGTGTCGCTTCCGGTGGAAAGCGATATTGACGTTGAGGGGGTGGGTCTGGCCCCTGTATGTCCACCTGGACACCAATCAATCTGCCACAGTCATTTTTACCCTGGGCCCACAGATCAGGATGTTCGTACACAATGGGTTCAAGGTCTATATTATGAGACACCTCTGGCCATTTGTGTTCAAGCATATCAGCAGAATTCTCCATTGCTGGCAAAGGTGGTCCCAGACACTGGCGTTGTATGACACACACCTTGGATTGTCTGGGTCCCTTCCACACAATGCAGTTTGCCAAATCCAGGATCCATCCATTTTGGGTCATTACATCAGTTCCAATGATGTTGTCAGAACCAGGGTAATACCACATTGGGATCTTGAGGGTTAAGTGTTTGGCAATCTGGACAATCACTTCCTCAATTCTGTGGGCCTTCACCCCCCCTTGTTGGTGATCAAATCCGATCACCACACACTGAGGGCTGTTTGGATGCAACTCATGTTTGATATTTGTAATGGAGATTTCCGCACCAGTATCAAGCATAATTTGTGTGTCCTGATCTTTAATTCTGGCTTTTATGTGGGGCCTCCCTGAAGAATCCAGTATGACAGGACATACTGGAGCCAGCTCTTTAGGGATCCCTAATTGTCAATCGATGTTGACAAGATTTCCAGTAGGCACCTGAGAGGTACATACTGCAATTTGGAGATCCTCAACCGTAGTTCTAGTTGTGGAATCAGTAGATTCCACAACCCCTGAACAATCAACTGGGGCATTTACAGTGGCAACACATTTTGGTGTCTGCTCTTGTAAATATCCCCGAGACCCATCAGCCTGTTCCCCCACTGTTCTGGCATAATTAGGTTTCATCTTGAAACCAGTATTATTGCCAGATTTTTCAGGGCTGTTTCGGCTCCGTACCCACTGAGGACAATTTTTCTTCATGTGCCCAAATTGCAAACATAGAAAGCATTGAATGCTCCCTGTCCTCTCAAATGGTGGGGCCGAGGGGCGAACAGCTGACTTCTTTCTAGCATGGCGCACACGTTCATCTTGTGATCTAACGTGTACAGGCACATGCTCCCTAACCTTAACCGACTTTTTATTGTGCAGTAGATCTTGTCTACACTGCTCAATAATCATGGCCGCATCAGTGAGCGATGGTTCTCTCGCTGCACTCAACCTAATTGCAGTATCAAGGTATGGGAATTTTTCCACAAACATGCGGATCATGCCTTGTGGAAAACCGATACCTTGATCCATAGTGACCTTCCTGTACATAGCTTCAAACCGACTACACAGCGATAAAGGTTCATCGTGTATAGTTGGTCTGAATTTCATCAGGATTTCTGGAGTCACGTCCCCGTGGCCCGTTGCCAGTGTCATTAGTAAGGAAAGGCGTTCTTCCTTATCATGAAACTGTCCATTACTGGGTTCCGTGCTCCCCATTGCCTCATACCTCTGATTGAGGTGTGTAGGCAACCACAACTTGAATAGCTCCATTCGAAGTTCTGGAGCCACAGAATATTTATTGCAGTGACCTTCAAAGATATCACATGCAGTAAACGCATCTAGACTGGGATCAAATTTTGGGATCTCCTTGCAGATCCATAACAGAAATTTTATCCTTTCCATACTGTTACGGTTAGGATAAAATTCATCTGACCTTACTGAACGATTTGGCGGATTGGAAGTGGTGTGATCCCTTTCCCACCTACCTCTATATCCCCAACTCTCGTCCTGACCCTGGAAGCAGTCGCTACGTGTATACTCCCTTGGTGTTTGAGTGAAATGTAGCGACCGTTCCACCTGTCCCCTGGACTCTATAGCTCCGGATCTCTGATCCATGGGAGACGTGGACCCTGTTGCCGCGGTCTCCCCATCCTGTGCAGTACCCCAAACACAAACCTGTTTCGTGGGCAAAGGCACCATGCTATTTGTACCAGGCCGTGACAGATTAGAGATGACCTGTTGCAAATTCACAATCGTTTGCGACTTTGCAGCCAGATCCTCTCTAAGTGTGCTCACTAGTGCATCCATGGATGCAACTCTACTCTTGAACTGATTTATCTCAGTATACAGACTGAGGAGCTCTCTATCCATGTCAGAATAATAGGTTTCTTTCTCTGATATCCTAGATTCTAACACACAGATTTCCCGGCCCCTGTCGGCTGTACACTGGGCCCTTTCTTCTAGCTCAGTTTCTAGAGTGTGTATACGTTTTATGCTTTCCACACAACAATGGCAGTGTAGGTTATCCGATGTGGAAACTTTATCTGCCTTTCTTGCGGTAGCAAGTGTTTCCACATGCTCTGGCCTGCAAATGCTGTCCTCAAAAGTATATACTAATTTTGCCAGCATTTGGAGACGTTTCTTAGTTTTGTGGAAAACACTTTTACTAATACAAACTCTATCATGTGCGTATGCCTGGTCCAGTAAAGTTGACCAGAGCATCTCTGTGGACTTATATGCGGTGGGCAGTATTGGGTGAAATGTGCTATTTCTACACAGGTGTTTAAGGGTGGAGAAGTTCATACTCACCTGTTCAGAGGCCATGGTGCTTGGTGCAGTCTGTTCCTTCGTCCCTCTTGTGCTGCTTGGAAAAAGGTCCTTTTTCTCCGGAACGCCTTCTTTCCCGACCAGCTGGACTCCTCAGATGAACCAAATGTTGATGGTGTTTGAACGAAGTGACGTGATGATCTGCCTTGCCGTTAGACGTGTATCGTGTAAAGGAATCAGAAAAATCGTTAAAATCAGAAAAAGGTTCTCTGATGAGGACTGTGTCCTGTGTCTTACTAAGACTGAAAACTGTGTCACCGTCTGAGCTATCAGGGCACTGAACGCACAGAATAACGGATCACTTCACCGTGCCTCCTGTTATCTGTGTCCACGTTCCTCTGGCCTGATCCGCTCCAGATGATGACCACAGGTTTTCAGTACAAAAGACACTAGAACAACCTCAAGCAGTGGGTCTAGGCTCGCCAATTTGTTGTAAGACTGGTTCTGTTTATCGGTTACTATTGTCAGTTATGACTACAATCACCGATATCCAGAATCTTCCCTTCCTTACCACTTTCTGTTCCTATGCTGATTAACTATATATATATGTAAATACCGATGACTTAATGGAAACAAGTCTGTTCTAATAAATGAATATTTATTAAACACACCCAAAAGTCTACAACAATAATATATATATTCTAGATAGCACGATAACTAATACACAATCAATACTGTTACAATGATGTAAAATACCCACAGTTACTAATACCCACGTTACCTAACTATACATGCACACTATATTAATGATCTAACTATCCCTATAGAAGATAGATAGCAATTCAAGGGTTGATTATAAGAGAGAGAGAGGGAGAGAGAGAGAGAGAGTGAGAGTGAGAGAGAGAGTGATAGAGTTATAGGATGATACTTATGCCAGAAGTCGATGTCCTATATCATCGTGCGCCCAGGTAGAAAAGAGAGCGAGCTCTTGTGTCTCAGTCCATTTTAACCTGTCCCTCAGCTGTGCACGTGACGGACACACCTCCTCATCCGTGCACTTCTGACAGGGTTGTAAGGGTGCACGCTCACCATGCACTATATTGAAATGAGGTATCTCCTGCCACTATAGATTGGCAAACAATGGGAATAGTCATGTCTACTTATCACCCCAGACATCTTGGCTGCTGTGAACTGTTAGAAGAAGGGGTGAGAATAACCCTTTGTGGCAGCAGCCTGTAGATCTTTGATATTTAAATTAAGAGTCTTATCTGATAGCTTCCCACATTAAAATGCAAGAATGGACATCTTCTGATATGGTAATTAACCATGTCAGAAGATGAACAATTTCCATCAGATACAGCTGAATTGGTCAATGTTATAAGAGACATTTATTATGGCCTATTCCACCAAGGTGGGCATAAATATAGATATATACACATACATGCCCACAAAGAGAGATATACATTTATGTGTCATATTAATAATTAATTATGCCATCACTTCCCCCTCAACAAGATGTCACCTATTAAGACTGAATGTAACATCACAATGGAATGGTGATGTCTACCTACTTATCGTTTCCATTTGTCATTTACCAATGCACTTTTATTATGCCTATAATACATTGAAAACCCTGAAACAAGGGATCTGTGATTACCTATGCTAGGGAGTATGTTTTACGGACAGGGGATGAGAGGCTTCTTGTTATGCTCAGGTTATACTGCCGATGAAGGGGAGAAATAAGGATAAAAGAGAGAATTATAAGAAACTACTCATTAGACGGTTGCTGTGGCGGGGTATGAGACGTATGTACATGGGTTGTACTGGAGGGAAGAAGAGAAGTCAGCTACGAGGACAGGTGAAAAGTAGCGGTGTGGTTGGGGTGATGGGGGGGTCATGGGGGGGAAGGGGGATATTTATGCTCCATTGCGTGTTATGTATAACAGCCACTTTATCTTGGTCTAAGCTATGGGGGGCAATACCCTGATGGTTAAAGTTGAATTACTCTTCATTGATACTGATCTGGGGGGATTCGGATGGTTAGGTGGGTCTCCTGGAATGTAAAGGGCCTGCGCTCCCCAGCAAAGCGCATGATGGTCTTACACCATCTTAAACGACTGCACACGGATATTGCCTTGCTCCAGGAGACCCACCTGGTCTCTGAAGACTTTTTCCGTCTGAGGAAATTGTGGGTGGGAGACATCTATGGCTCGGGGGCGGTGGAGAGAAAAGCGGGAGTTATAATCTTAATTCATAAGTCCCTGGCGCATACGGTCCTGTCCACACAAATAGATGACGAGGGCAGACTGATCCAAATGACCATACAAATTCAAAAAGACGTCTTTTCTATTTACAATATTTATGCTCCAAATGAGAAACAGAAACCCTTCTTTCAAAAAATACAAGCCAAACTTCTAACTGACCACGGCCACAACAGAATAGTGGGAGGTGATTTTAAACTGGTATTACGGGCAGAAGAAGATAGGAGACACTCCACACCTCCACCGAGGACAGCTCGAGACCCAGGGGAAATAGGATCAGCGAGCTTTCTAGAATCCCTCTTTGCAGATGTGGATATGGGCGATGTGTGGAGGACGGTACACCCCCAGATAGGGAGTTCACCCACTTTTCCCACCCCCATGGGTCTTGGTCGAGGATAGACATGTTTTTCACCTCGCCCAATATACTACAAAGGATGATTGAAATTAAAATTGAAGACATGGTAATATCTGACCATAGCCCACTGGTGTTGGAAACTAAAGATGCCTATGAGAAAGGCACCGACTATCTGTGGCGTTTCCCTGACACGTTTACCAGAGAGGAAAATTTTGTCGCCCTCCTTAGAGAAAGGTGGATGCTTTACTCAAATGACAATGAAGCCCATCGCTCTGACCCGGGCTTGTTTTGGGAAACAGCGAAATCGGTCATGAGAGGGCACGTGATGGCTTACAGCATGGGGATAAAGAAAAAGATAAAAGAACAATTTGTTAAGGCTAGTCTGGAGGTGAGGAACTTGTACTCTCGCTATAAAAACACGATGGCAGACCCTGATAGAGAGACCTGGTTACAGGCCAAGAAAAATTTTGATATGTGGGCAGGGCGGAGGGAAGGCATATATAAAAACAGGTTGGAACTTAACCTGCATAAATTTGGTGATAAGGCCGGTCGATTATTGGCACGATTATCACGTGGTAGATATCCTTCTTCCCCCATCCAAACTATAATTGACAAACATGGTAACACCTGGACTACCCCGAAAGACGTAACCCAGGCACTGGGAAAATTTTATGCATCTTTACTCAGATAGTGACACTGATAAGCCTGAGGGGGCCGATTGGCTGCACCTAATTCGTTTACCAGGTATCTCAGAAGAGGACAAACAATTTCTAAATAGTCCTGTCACTGTGGAGGAAATAGAAAATGCTATAAAAAATATAATCCAGGCAAAGCGCCAGGCCCTGATGGCTATAATGGTGCATTCTTTAAAGCCTTAAAAAAACAAGTCTCTCCTATCCTGCGTGACTTGTTTAACGCAATACTACAGGGGGCCCCTATACCGGACAGAATGAACATGGCCTACATTAAACTCATTCCTAAACCTGGCAAGATACCAACGGATCCGGCGAGTTTCAGACCAATTTCACTAATAAATCAGGATCTGAAACTTCTTTCAAAGATAATGGCCGATAGACTGGCGACGGTAATGCCTAGCTTGATACCCCCTCACCAAGCGGGATTTATTAAAGGAAGATCAACTACTACTAATATTAGAAGAGCGATGCTCTTGCTTGATGTCATGGGGAAAAGAGTGGGATTGGAGAGGGAGGACCCAGCCGTGATCACGTTAGACGCAGAAAAAGCGTATGATAATGTATGGTGGTTATGGCTGGGCAGGGTCCTGGACTCTATTGGAATTGTGGGGCCATTTCGGCAATACCTGCAGGCCTTGTATCATAGACCAAAAGCCTGTATTAGTACCCCCGGGTACTTATCGGATTCCTTCTTCTTGCAGAAGGGAACGAGGCAAGGATGTCCGCTATCCCCCCTCCTCTTTAATTTAGCAATAGAACATTTGGCCTTATACCTTGAGAATAATAACACCTATGAAGGATTCAGAGTGGGAGCGAGAGAGGTTAAGTTGTCTCTTTTCGCTGACGACATTATTCTCTATGTCCGAAATCCCGAAAGAGACCTCCCTCGCATCCTTGAAGATATTGAAGTATTGGGTAAACAATCAGGTTTCTGCCTAAATAAAGATAAGTGTGAGATTTTGTTCATCAATCCGAGGAGTAAACTCTCGCGACGCACTCACCTCTACGATCTTCCAGTCGCCAAAGATAGTATAAAATATCTGGGGATTCAACTGGCTAGATATCCTGGCCAGACCTATAGACTTAATTTTGCCCTGATCCTTTCAAAAATTGAGAAAGAACTGACGGGATGGGCTGGACTGCCACTATCTCTGACTGGGAGATGCCATCTGCTTAAGATGATTAGTTTTGCGAGATTGTTATATCCGCTCCAGAATATCCCCATGCTGTTAAAACATACAGATATAGCTAAATTAAACAGAGCCTTCTCAAAATTCTTATAGAGGGGGAAGAAACCCAGGCTGGCCTTTGGTGTCTTGATGCAGTCAAAACAGGAGGGAGGTCTCCAACTCCCGGATGTTCGAGGATACAATTTAGCATGCATTTTACGCAATGTTCTTGACTGGATTAAGGGCACTAATAGGTTCTCTGATGTAACCCTAGAGGGAGAATTTGCTAAGCCCTGGGATTTGTCTGCTCTGCTGCATTCACCGCTGCCTTGCTTACCTACAGCCCTTAAAGGTACTGTTATATATAGAGGCACGATTATGACTTGGAAAGGAGTAAGGAGAAAATTAAATTTATCTTGGAAAGTCTCAAAATTACTCAACCCTTGGAGATGCCCGGCCTTTCCACTAGGTCGTGAAAACTCTTTATTTGAGGCTTGGAGAGAGAGAGGTATCAGGACCCTGGGAGACCTTATGAATGTAGGAGAGAGGAGGTGGATTACAGAGAGAGAGGTCTTATCTACTTATGGTTTCTCTCGATTTCATGCCATACAATACCGACAGCTGCATCACTATCTTCTCTCTCGGCTGCTGGATATTTCTGGGGAGGTCGAGGACAACTTATGGTCCGACTTGCTAGCCATAAGCGAAGGGTACGTATCCATTACCTCTCTCTATGCTAAGCTGCAGAAATTTTAAGACCAACAAGAAGGAGGGCTCTTTTCACTAAGTGGAGGAAGCACTTGGCAGACCCTGACCTCACTCAGAAGATCTTAGAGGGCTGGGGAACAGTTAGACGCTTTATTCACAATGAAAGATGGAGAAATTCTCAATTTAGGATCATTCATGGGACCATACAAGGCTTTAACATACCGCCGACACAGGCCAACTTGGGGAGATGGGTGAATTGCCCTAAATGTAAGGCTCATATGACGGATCTGGAACATAGTCTTTGGTCATGTCCCGCTTCTCAGAGATATTGGAAGGTAGTCGACACCTGGGTGAGGGGAATATGTGGAGGTTTGGAAAGGCTGAACCCGATGCTCTGGCTCTTCCACTACTGTGGAGATTTAGTGGAAGGTAGTCAGCCAAATGCATTGTTTCACTATATTGCAATAATAGCAAAAAGACTTCTTCTTAAACTCTGGCTTAACGATAGTCCTCCTGATTTATCTCAGGTCAAGGCCTCCTTGAGAAATGTTCTTGCAATTGAATCACTGGAGACACTTAGTAACCCCAGCAAATTATCACAAAAAGTGTTTTCATAAAATGGAGAATATACATTGAAAAAGAATTTACTGATGCTGAAATTACAGCTTTTATGCTACCTTACCGGCCCTCAGCTTGGTATGCCATGGAGGACTTGAGGGGTACTCTAGGTAAACTGAAATGTCCAACCTAATAGTGGCACTCAATCTTTATTATTATTGAGATGTTGGAGTACTGCGAGCAACTCAAGGATGTTATCTAGGGAAAGGGGTGGGTGGGATTAAGAGATGTCATTATCTTCTCAATTGTTCTGTTTAAATTTAATTTTTTCTGTACACGGATATCAACTGTTATAATATTGATTGCTTGTGATATTCTTTCCTGTCTGTGGATATGTTTGTATTTTTGAAACAATAAAAATGATGGTTCAAAAAAAAAAAATGGCCACCATGGTCACCACCCATCTGGAAAAGGTTTTCCCCCTCCCATATACTACTGTGCCACAAACAGGAAGTTGATATCACCAACCATACCCATGTTATTTAGGTGCATCCATATAAATGGCCCACCCTTATTTATAAACTACATTTTCCCGTTCTGAGGGGTTCCTAAACATGTGGGTGACCTGTTGGCAAGGTGTAGGCAGGCTCTTCGGATCCATTCTCCCCCTCGCACTGCGCATTCCAAAGCCTTCCTTTACATCAGATAATTCCCCACAATGCGCAGGACCGGAAATGACGCAGCTACGGCGTCAGACCAGGAAGGAACCGCATACTGAATTTGAAACTCGGGACTGCACTTCTGAATTAATTATCACACCCCTCTGGGCATGATACCACAGAGCAAGGGGGGAGAATGGCCCGGAAGAGCGTCCACCCTTCGCCCACAGGTCACGCACACATCTAGGAAAGCCCACAGAAAGGGGGAAAATGTAAGTTATAAATAACGTTTTTTCCACATTTATACTTCACATTTAGGTCAGATATGGATGATTAGGGATGTAGTAGGAAGCTTCAGGGACAGGTAGTGATAGGTTTAGGGTCATAAATGACCTGACAGGTTCCCTTTAATATAGGGTCAGCAGCAAACAGTGCGTGTGTTCTGCAGATTCTGGCTGCAATGAAGAAAGAGGAAATATAATTTCATAACACACTTTGGGCTGGGGTATAGTTCTATGTGTTCAAAGTACTTTGAACACATTTCCTCATTATAGCAGATGTCTTCCTCAATCAAATGTTTATGTGCTTAACAACATTTCCTTTATGAACAAAAAAAAAAATGAATTAAAAAGTATTCGCTTTTGCTGTTATCCATGGCGGACCTTTACCTTTCACCTTTCAGTAAAAAGCTGCAAATGTTTGTACTGACATCATGAAAGCAATAACTGTAAAGCCTCAAAAGGAGTGGCAACACCAAGCATGGGATCTACAAATCAATAAACCTGGGCTAGCTAATCTCTCAGCATCAAACTTATGTGACGTGTAAAGGACACATTTGCCTCATTTTTATGCATCAATAATAGCAACACAGGGCATTGGTGGTGACTTATCTGGAAAAAGAGCCTTCGGACCACCTCTGTCACCATGGCTTGGGAATCACTTCTACCTCTTAAACTCCTATAATAAAGCACCTGCTGTTCGTGCCCCAAAGTGACTCCATACATGATATGCTGCTCCCCACTCTCCCATTGTGCATATTACTAGATGTCAGGGAAAGAGTGAGACACACAACTGAATAGTGGGGTCAGAGTGGATTACCAAACATTTGTGATAGACGCACTGAAATAAGTATCTATTAAGTAGCAACATTTTGCTGGTCTTTGTTGAGGATTAGCTAGTTTGGCGAGCGTGTGAAACCTAGTCATATAGTGATAATCACCTGCTGATAAAACACTGGTTGTACTGAAACTACAGCACACAGCCGAACAAAAAACAATCCTGGAATCAAGGCTTTAACACTTGCAATATGCTGCACTCAAATTAAATAGCAAAAACCTGCTGACAGATTCCCATTAACATTTATCACACTGGAGATAAAATAGAACAACAATATTTACATTTTAAATGATAAGTAGTAAACCTGTGCATCTCAATGAATTACAATATCATCAAAAAGTTAATTTATTTCAGTAATTCAATGCAAAAAGTGACACATATATTATATAGAGTCATTACAGAGTGATCTATTTCAAGTGTTTATTTATGTTAATGTTGATGATTATGGCTTGCAGTCAATGAAAACCCAAAGGTCATTATCTCAGAAAATTAAAGTAGGGAGGCTGAAGGGTTAAAAACTGTGCTTCCATATTCAATGAGACATCAAAGGGTGAATATAACATTGATTTATTAGTCAACACATTTCAAGGCTCTGAGAAATGCCCTGAAACATAGCAATATGATATTGATTTGTCCTGAGGAAGAAGGGACCAGGGAGCCCTGAAACACCTTGACTAATAAATCAATATTATATTCACCCTTTGATGTCTCGTGGAATACGGCAGCATGGTTTTTAACCCTTCATCCTCCCAACTGAAGCCTCTGATACCTATTTAGGTAATATTTTATCTCTCAGACCCTTCATCCTCCTACTTAAATTTTCTGAGATAATGGCCTTTGGGTTTTCATTGGCTGCAAGCCATAATCATCAACATTAACATAAATAAACACTTGAAATAGATCACTCTGCAATGACTCTATATAATAAACCGTATTTTTCAGACCATAAGACGCTCTTTTTTTCCACCAGATTGTGGGGGAAGTGGGGGTTTGTCTTATGGTCCGAATACAGAGTGTTGTGCTGGCTGTGCTGTTCTGTGCTGGAGAGGGGGCGGCTCTGGAGCAGCTGGAGGAGGCTGGCAGGAGCTGCAGAAGCAGCCCGTGAACCTGTGTCCCCGCTCATTAGTGTACTGTAATATTCACTGCACTCCGCTGTCCACTTCCCAGTGCTGAAGCCAGCACTGAGCGGGAGGCAGTGTATATTATAGTACACTAAGTGTACTGACCTAACCCATCACTTCATATGGCCCCGTGCTGGGATACTGCAGCCCCTATCCCTGGATATGGCCTCCCATAACTGAATATGGCCTACTGCTGCGGCTCACACTAAAATAATAAACGGTATACATTCTTACCTGTCCGTTGTCCCCTCCATCTCTCAGTCTGCTGCTCCAGCCACATCAATCTCTTCCTGTGTGAGCCAGCATCCTGTCATGTGACCGGGACACTCAGTGATGACATTACTCTGCTGTGCCCGGTCACATGACAGGATGCTGGCTCACACAGGAAGAGATTGATGTGGCTGGAGCTGCAGACTGAGAGATGGAGGGGACAACGGACAGGTGAGAATGTATACCGTTTATTATTTTAGTGTGAGGGGCAGCAGAGGGCCATATTCAGTGATGGGGGGCCATATCCAGGGATGGGGGCTGCAGTATCCCAGCATGGGGCCATATCCAGTGATGAGGGTCATATCCAGTGATGGGGGCTGCTATATCCCACGATGGGGAGCCATATCCAGTGATGGGGGTGCAATATCACAGGATGGGGGTCATATCCACTGATGGGGGGTGCAATATCCCAAGATGGGGGCCATATCCAGTGATGGGGGCTGCAATATTCCAGGATGGGGGCCATATCCAGTGATGGGAGCAGCAATATCCCGGGAAGGGGGCCATATCCAGTGATGAGGGCTGCTACATCCCAGGGTGGGTGGCATATTCAGTGATGGGGGGGCTATATCCGAGGATGGGAGGCTATATGTCAGGATGAGAGGCTATAAACAGAACATATTAGCTAGATGGGGCCAGGGATGGGGACATTACCGCCATAACAGCATAACAGTGTCAGCAGCAGATTCTTCTCCCCCCCAATAACAGTTAATTATATAATTATATAATCTGTCATAATGAAGAAAAATCCACATTCAGGACAGTTAATTACCAACTTTAGCTTCTACGCGTTTCAAAGCCCATCATAGGCTTTGAAACACATAGAAATAAACTACAGTTGATTATTAAAGAGAACCTGTCACCTTCTTTGGGCATTCTAAACTATGCCCACCATCTGTAACAAGTTGTTAAGAGGGGTTCCTGTAACCCCTCTATGTGCCCAGACGTCCCCCTGCATACCTGAGAAATGCACTTTTATTCTCTCCTGCGCTGTATGGTAATTAGCACTGAAAAGGTCCGGGAGGGATCACTTTATATGGTCCTCACCACCCCCTGCCTGGAATTCCCGCCCCTCTTGTGTATGGACGTTGATTGACAGGCTTATACTCGAGCCTGCGCAGTGGAGTGGGTCATCGTGCTCCTATGAAGACACACAGTGCCTGAAGTTTCACAAGACTTCACAAATCTCAAAATGTGGATTTTTCTTCACTACGTCAGAAGGGCAGTGCAAAGAAATTACAAATATTACTCATCAATTTTATCCTGCTTTGGTCTGCAGCAGCCCTACTTACATGGGCTTATCATTTCCACCAGGTTAGCACAGCTAAAATTATTAACTTCTCCTTCACGACCAGATAAGACCCTATGCCCTCCTTTTTATTCCCCAGTATTTCCGTCTAATCCTTTTATTTGCTGTGATTAGCTTCTTTGACTCATGTACAGTTAGGGCCAGAAATATTTGGACAGTGACACAATTTTCGCGAGTTGGGCTCTGCATGCCACCACATTGGATTTGAAATGAAACCTCTACAACAGAATTCAAGTGCAGATTGTAACGTTTAATTTGAAGGGTTGAACAAAAATATCTGATAGAAAATGTAGGAATTGTACACATTTCTTTACAAACACTCCACATTTTAGGAGGTCAAAAGTAATTGGACAAATAAACATAACCCAAACAAAATATTTTTATTTTCAATATTTTGTTGCGAATCCTTTGGAGGCAATCACTGCCTTAAGTCTGGAACCCATGGACATCACCAAACGCTGGGTTTCCTCCTTCTTAATGCTTTGCCAGGCCTTTACAGCCGCAGCCTTCAGGTCTTGCTTGTTTGTGGGTCTTTCCGTCTTAAGTCTGGATTTGAGCAAGTGAAATGCATGCTCAATTGGGTTAAGATCTGCTGATTGACTTGGCCATTGCAGAATGTTCCACTTTTTTGCACTCATGAACTCCTGGGTAGCTTTGGCTGTATGCTTGGGGTCATTGTCCATCTGTACTATGAAGCGCCGTCCAATCAACTTTGCAGCATTTGGCTGAATCTGGGCTGAAAGTATATCCCGGTACACTTCAGAATTCATCCGGCTACTCTTGTCTGCTGTTATGTCATCAATAAACACAAGTGACCCAGTGCCATTGAAAGCCATGCATGCCCATGCCATCACGTTGCCTCCACCATGTTTTACAAAGGATGTGGTGCGCCTTGGATCATGTGCCGTTCCCTTTCTTCTCCAAACTTTTTTCTTCCCATCATTCTGGTACAGGTTGATCTTTGTCTCATCTGTCCATAGAATACTTTTCCAGAACTGAGCTGGCTTCTTGAGGTGTTTTTCAGCAAATTTAACTCTGGCCTGTCTATTTTTGGAATTGATGAATGTTTTTCATCTAGATGTGAACCCTTTGTATTTACTGTCATGGAGTCTTCTCTTTACTGTTGACTTAGAGACAGATAGACCTACTTCACTGAGAGTGTTCTGGACTTCAGTTGATGTTGTGAACGGGTTCTTCTTCACCAAATAAAGTATGCGGCGATCATCCACCACTGTTGTCATCCGTGGACGCCCAGGCCTTTTACAGTTCCCAAGCTCACCAGTCAATTCCTTTTTTCTCAGAATGTACCCAACTGTTGATTTTGCTACTCCAAGCATGTCTGCTATCTCGCTGATGGATTTTTTCTTTTTTTTCAGCCTCAGGATGTTCTGCTTCACCTCAATTGAGAGTTCCTTTGACCGCATGTTGTCTGGTCACAGCAACAGCTTCCAAATGCAAAACCGGACACCTGGAATCCACCCCTGACCTTTTAACTACTTCATTGATTACAGGTTAACGAGGCACACGCCTTCAGAGTTAATTGCAGCCCTTAGAGTCCATTGTCCAATTACTTTTGGTCCCTTGAAAAAGAGGAGGCTATGCATTACAGAGCTATGATTCCTAAACCCTTTCTCCGATTTGGATGTGGAAACTCTCATATTGCAGCTGGAGTGTGCACTTTCAGCCCATATTATATATATAATTGTATTTCTGAACATGTTTTTGTAAACAGCTAAAATAACAAAACTTGTGTCACTGTCCAAATATTTCTGGCCCTAACTGTACATAACACAGAGTAAGGCTAGCTTCATACTTCCAATTTTCATGGCCCGTATACAAACAAATATATCTTGATGAGCCCCTGGTCTCCTAACCCGAACTCCACAGCCTCATGGCATATATCAGTTGGCTTGGTTCAGATCAGGAGAACAGAAGTTGATGCAGAAATCGCGGTTCAGACACAGACAGTGAAACTTAACCGTGTGAAGCCAACGAAAACAAAATCACTTGTACAGATCCTAAAACTTGGTTACAAACCCCCACACATTGTGTGAAACTTCTTGGCTTGACAGATAAGCACAGGTAAGTACGTGGAGGAAAAATACATGAATGTACACAATTTATTTTGAAAAATTTCTCAAAATTCTGTGATTAAAGCCCAAATTCAGCGTGACAGTATGTAAGACAAACTACAACCGTGGATTTATCAGTCACTCCTGGATGAGTCTCCGCCTGCAACTCAAAGGATGAATCCTAGCTCTGCTTATCTTATTTCTTCAGGATGTGCTCAAATTTCATTTTCATGCCGCCTTCACAACATATCAGCTGTGCTGTGATACAATGGATTTCTACCCACAAAAAACACAGTGAAATATTTCCTTATCTTGTTAATAACACCAGTCATGAGACTTACCTACATATATATTTAGGTCATCCACTTATGGACAAAAGTCATCTCCGCCCAAGTGTGACATACATAATAATAATAGTAATCATTTTATTTATATTGCGCCAATATCTTCTGCCTATATGTTCTGAGAAATGCAGGTATAACGTTGAGTCCAGTGATTGTCAGCAGACACAGGATGTTATATTGGCTGTGATACCTGCAGCCATGGTTAGCAGTATGCTGGTGGGGAGAAGCAATGGAATAGACACAGGCTTTTCATTCTAACTTTTAGCAGTAATGCTTCCTTATTATGAAGGCTTTAGCATAACATGGAAATCTCAAAGTCTTTCTTTTTTTTTAAGGAATTAGCCAATAAAAAAATTGAAATGATACTATATAATTTTCCCGTCGTCTGAGAATATGTGAGAGGTTTCTTGGAGACGGAGATGTTGCTCAACCGGTCACCAGCCATGGGAGTGCCATATTTCTACAGTTTTATAATTTTATCAGAAGATAATGTAGATATTGTGCCGTCATAATAACATCTAAGAAAACATTGAGAAACCAAATGTTCAAGTTTTAGATAAAGTTTATTTTGTTACAGAATTTATAATGAATACATGGGTACTAAATATTATAAGTAACAAGTACGGAAATTTATTATCATGTACCATGTTTTGTTACCTTTCAAAATTAAATAAAGAATGGAAAAAAAAATTGAAATGTGCAGAAAGGGAGCAAATATACAGAAAAGGAGCTGGGGGTAAAGCTTACCGAGTGACCAATGGCCAAAGTGAGCAATACTGCCAACAATGGTGGTAAATTTATTGATAAATTTCCAAACATAATAACAGAGAAACAAAACAACACAGAGGTCACAGAGAGAAAAAAAAACTAATGTCTGTTTTAGGAGAGCTATGTGGCACTCTTTGAACACCAGATGGCATGCTAGTGTGACAGATCTATTGGGTGAAACTTAAAGGGACACTCTCAGCACAGAATGACTGTTCAAACCAAGTACAGGCGCACGGTGCAGCATGACATGGACAAACGGTTCAGTGCTTCTTCCCACCGGCTTGTTTTCCATCCATCTCTGCCCTTTTCTGGCTCTATGAATCCAGGGCTGTCAATCAAAAAAGAGAGAGGTGGGGATAGAAGGAAAACAAGTAGGTGGGAAGATGTATTTACTGAAATCTGTCAGGAGATTTCTAGTACAAAACTAATGGTATCTTTAAATAGGGCTTAAGCAGCCCTTTAAGGATCAGTAACTTTTATTGCTCTACCTTCTCCTGTCATGTTGCTGTAAGTCCCAGAGAATTCAATGTCATGGACTGGCTAGTTAAGCATATGGTCACCCAAATGATTATCCACTGCTCCCCTCACCCACCACTCGGCAATGATTGTAAATGACAGTAAAGATTTTTACTATCACTGATGCCAGCACAAAAGACATGGGTGAATTATAAACATGAGGAGCAGTGCATAATTAGTTTGGATTTACATATGCTTGATTTGCTGCACGCACCACTGATTTTTTAAGGGCTTACAGCAAAATAAAAGGATAAAATAGAAGGCAGAGTAATAAATGTTACTGATCCTGAAAGAGCTGCCCAAACCCTATTTGAGGATACCATCAGCTTTGTACTAGAAAATCACCTGACAGACTCCCGTTAAATGTTTGGCCCCAACATGATGCTCCAGAGCCAATAAATGGTTTGAGAAGTCAATTTATGCTGACAGACTCCTATTATTAAGATTCGAGCTGCTCACTGGTAATGTGCAAACTCCACCTTCGGACCTGCCTAAAGACTACATTACTGAAATGCAGAAAGAGCAATTATACATAATAATGCTGCTGTTAATATTCGGAAGATGAATGTGAGAAGAGTTTACAGAATTTTTAAGGGAACCTGTCACCCCATTCCACCCCAGGGCATTTTATACTGTGCCCACCAGGTTACACATGATTAAATGGGGTTCTAGTAACCCTGTATATGCCCAGAGTGACCCAACATACCTGTGATGTGAAGTTTATTCACAAGGAAAAAGTTGAGTTTCCAGCATCATGTTTTGGAAATTTTAAAACAAGCCTTATTTTTATCAAAAATTAAAATCAATATCCATATATGCATAAAGCAGTACAACTTGCATTTCGGATCATCTTTTGACCCTTACTCATAGCAACTGGGCCAGGTGAGCTGAAGATTTTTCTTGTTATTTCCTGTGATGTGAAGTTATATTCTGTGCATAGCTGGCCTCCTATTGAGTCACGAAGGCAGCTATTGGGCCATCCTGGGAAAACGTCTCGCCGCCCCTCCAGGCTGCTAATCCCGCCCTGTATCATTCAAATCTCACGCCCCTCCTCTGGCCAGCGCATGAGTGACAGGAGCACTCGTGCCGGTGCAGTGGAGCAGGTATCAGTGAGCCATAGAACAATGCTCAAGTCTGCGAGACTTCCGCACCATGCACGGACACCCGCACGGCATGGGGCCCACTGTCAGTGCCGAATTCTCGGAGATTAGTGAAGTCTCGCAAGACTTCAGCATTGTTCTATGGCTCGCTAACACCCGCTCCACTGCACCAGCGCGAGTGCTCCTGTCACTCATGCGCCGGCCAGTGGAGGGGTGGGAGATTTGAACAATGTAGGGCGGGATTAGCATTTAAGCAAGTGGAAACCACTACTGGAGTTTGTGTTCATAAAATATTACCTTTATTAATACATTATATAAAAGCAGACACATAAACGTTTTACATGAAGTACATAGTAGGAGACACCTCCAGAGGCTACAAGCAGGTGGTCAGACAGTGGGTTTTTAGTAATAAGTATACAACATTCAACATGAATTATAAGTTATAATGTGCGCATATATAGTGATTACCTATACCAAGGCTATCAAGGATCACTCACCCATAGCGCACACCAGTGTGTTGTCCTGACTAACCCCCACAGGTCCTGACGTCCTGCGGGATTAGCAGCCTGGAGGGGCGGCGAGACGTTTCCCCACCATGATCCAAATAGCTGCCTCTGTGACTCAATAGGAGGCCAGCTGTACACAGAAATATAACTTCATATCACAGGTATGTGGGGTCACTCTGGCCACATACAGGGGTTACTAGAACTCCGTTTACATCATGTGTATCCTAGTGGCACAGTATAAAATGCCTTGGGGGGGTGACAGGTTCCTTCAATTCCTAGCAGATTGTAACACCTAAATATTTTGGTTGGGTGCATGAACAAATGAAAAAAATTTACAAAAGAAACCCATCAAAATTCGCTATGTTAATATATGCAGGTTTTCCCATGGAATTTATTACAGTAGGCGATATCCATTGCAAATATCTAAAAGGACTTTTCAGGAATTTCAATTCTGCAGTGAATATTTCATGCATGTGAATGGAGATTACTGTATTTACCCCACTGACTTACATTTACAAGTATAAAGTTATATGAACACGTTATGAAATCTTCAACCTACTAAGCAAATTCACAAAGAAAACAAGTGCTGCCACTTTTCTAGCACTCCTGCTGACTGAGTTGCCATGTATCCTATTGGAAGGGTCAATGTGCGTTTTCAAGAATTGGAGATTGGTAACTGTTCACAGTGTTCAAGTACTGAGGAGATATGCAGACACCACACGCCTCCAAGTGATTTTCAAAGAAATGGTTTGTTGTACAGTTCAAACAAAGGCGACACAGACCAGCAAACCCTCGGGGAGACATTACAGAGACAAACCGTGATTAAATGAATAAAAGGACGTTCATTGCTCTGGTCTTCTGGTGATGGACTCAGTATTTCGACTATTGTTGTATTTGATTCCCGCTACATAAAAGAAAACAAAAATAAAAAAAATAATGTATCTGGCTACAAAGCTACAATACACGTTATCCACACTCTGCTGGTTGTACGGATGTGTCACTTACTAGGTGGTGTTTTGCAGTATCAACACAAACAGTATTTTAGCAGGAGGAGATTAACACTACAGGACAGCATCTCTGCAGTGACCAAACTTCTTATTAGCAGAAAAAATCAAAAGGCTTGATTCACCTTTGGTGAGGAGCATGTTGAATGGACAGAGGAGAAGTGGTCCACAATTTATTTTACTGATGAAAGCAAGTTTAATATATTTGGGTCTGATGGGAAACATTATGTTCATCAACAAAGTTGAGAAAGACTGAACTCAATGTGCGTAAAAAGTCAGTGAAAGGTGTGATGGAAGCGTCATGGTTTGGGGAATGTTTTCTACTGCAGGAGCACGACACTTAATAAGGAACGGCTGGGGGAGAGAGGAAGGGCACCAGAGCAGCAGGCTGCAGAGCGGACTTCCAAGGAGCGATCGGTGTGTAGACCGGAGGTGCCAGCAGCAGACCAACACGTAACAATCTTCACATAAAGAGAGACGGCACTCACCGGGTCGAGTCTTGTGCTTTTATTTCAGGTACGCAATTCACATGGTGCAGGGAGGGAAGGGAGAGAGGATGACAATGGCACCATTTCGCGCTGTGTGCGCTTCAACGGGTCATAGGCTATGACCCGTTGAAGCGCACACAGCGCGAAACGGTGCCGTTGTCATCCTCTCTCCCTTCCCTCCCTGCACCATGTGAATTGCGTACCTGAAATAAAAGCACAAGACTCGACCCGGTGAGTTCCGTCTCTCTTTATGTGAACTTAATAAGGAACGTGCTTCTGAGTGTGGTGCCCACTTAATTAAAGCTATTGGAAGATACAATGCAGTGCCTACTTCCCCCATTCAAGGTGAAGCATTAATTTGGTTGCCAATTATCCAATGTGATCAAAAGGGAACGGTTGTCACTAACCCCCAACCTGAGCCCCCGTTCCTCGCCACCCCTCTTACCACTGACCTGATCCAGGCTGTCCAGGGAGGCAGGTGGTCCGCTTGGTGCTCCCTTCCCTCCATAGCACCTCAGGGTAAGTGAGGAAGCGCAGCCACCAGATCCCACAGGAGCCATGTTAGGCATGGCGAAAGCTCACTCATAGCTCCGCCCCAGACCAGCAAAACCAGCAAAATCCCGGCGTGCCCAGGAGCAGGGTTTAGCCCCTCCCTCATCACTTCCGGGAGCTGGTAGCACCTCCCCTACCACTGCATCACTGCCGGGAGCTCGCATGTCCTGCCAGTACAGTCCCTCCTGCAGAAGTCGTGATACGGCCTGCACAGGGGGACGGTGAGACAGGCCAAAAGACCGCTAATATAGCTTTCAAGAGCGCTTAATGGTGTAACCAGACCGATGAGTATGCCCGCCAGCTAAAGCACCACAATCCCTGTACACTAAATAAAGAAAGTGCACAAATCACTACTGATGCCCCCACAACTCCACTGCTAACAATAACTATCCCATCAATACAAGTCTCACCCAATAAAGCCCATACACACACACCCCGGTATCCCTATACATCCATATTATCAGCATCAAACACAGTGAGGCTGCTAATAACATAACCTATTATAGCAATGTCCCAATAACTCCTATTAAGGCTCAAAACGTAACAGATCCTGTTACCATCTCCCATATCTCACCACGACCATTAGGCAATGCCACGCCAACCGCCGATAACTATAGAGTGACGCCTCAAACCCTACTCAAGGAACCCCATATTGCAAGGGTAAACGGCCCGGCAGCCACCCCTTATTCACCCCATAGTTACAGTAGACGCAGGCATAGGCACCGAAAATCCTCTCCACATTCCTCGGACAATTTCAACATCATTCCCACCATCTCCCAAACAGGCGATCATCTCATTATCAATGGAGACCCGGTTTACATAGGAGCCGCCATAGATCTTTGCCCTCTAAATGGCGTTTCCCATCATCCTCGGAATGGTCCGGTGCACCTGAGAGTCCCAATAGGCATGATCGTGCACACGACTTACGCCAGCAGTCGGGTGCTCCATCATTGGTCGCCAGCTGGGAGACCCGTCACCATCTCTCAGGGCCTCTGGCCAAAGCAATCAATCGCCAAGCAGAAGCTGGAGTACCTCTGTCACAGAGTCCCTCCTCATGCACCCGACGGCAGTGAGTGCTTCGCAGCGGACATAGACAACACTGTATATAATGACTTTCGTAACACGGGGGGGGGGGGGAAGTAGTCTGGTCCATTAAGTCTTTAGGACAAGAGTTGCCCCGACCATGTCAATCAACTGGCACCAAAGCGGCACCTCAATTAGCGAGTGTGCACAAAGACATATTTTTCTGTGGGATTAGCACACTAGGAGCACACATAGACCCAGAAGTCAGAAACAGAATATGGAACATTGACTATATTGACATGTGGTTGCTATGATCAGCCGACCAACAGATATTGGATAAGGAAAGGAAAACAAGCGAACGCTTAATCGAAAAACACAGATAAAAAAAAATTGCACAAACAATGAATAACTGGCTGCAGGCATTCGCAGTCCTATAATGGGCCAGAAGCATCTGTAACGCTGCTTGGAATTATATATCTATCAAGATCTGATATATAACTCATACAAAGCCCATGTGGGTACCACCTGGCGGCGGTATGACGAGGAGTTCCACAGGCCGCTGACCCTGCAGCCCAAGTTAGGCTGGGGAGTCAAAGTGACAGATGTTTGAGACTGATGTTTGAAAATGGATGCCATCACAGAAGCAGCTCCCCATTTCATCAACAGCCACACACTATTCCACACCTGCAGGTCAACACTCAGTGGTCATAAGCAGACTCGAGGCCTGCTGGCTTTTAACGAAGGAAACTGTCGTTTCTATGCATTATGCAGATGCAGACCTGAATGCGCTGCTTGCGGAGGGGGACACCCAGAAGCAAGGTGTACCCGTCCGGCAAAGAGGATGCCAACAAGGCAAACAGAACGAAAGGTCCCTGGTGAGCGTAACTGCAATGGGTCCATGGCTAGACCTGTATCCTAATAAAGAAGTGTCAGGATAATTACGCTCTGGTTTTACATATGTTTTTTTCATCCCCTTCAAATTCAGTAGAGCACCAACCCTTGCTAATAATTTAAAAAACCACTTGCGTATTCCCTGACATTTCCCTGCGTGAAAAAAATCCAAAATGAAGTCGAACTAGGTAGAATGGCGGGCTCCTTTGAATTGTTCCCTTTCCAAAATATAAAAATTTCGCCATTAGGAGTTATTTCTAAAAAGGAACATGACAAGTATTGTCTTATGCATCAACAGTCCCTTTCAAAAGGCGAATCGGTTAACGAAGGAATTCCCCCACAGGATGTTTCTATAACATACTTATCGTTTGACAAGGCAGTAGAATTTGTCCGCCCAGCTGGGTCTGGCAATCTGCTAGCAAAATCAGACATAAAGTCGGCATTCCGCTTATTACCTGTATATCCTGACTGCGTCCACCTATGAGGTTGCAAGGTGGACCAAGACTATTATTTCGATATGTGCTTGCCAATGGGATTTTCCATTTCATGTCACTATTTCAAGCTATTTAGTTCTTTCCTGGACTGGACAGTTTTTATTAAACAGGTAATGATTCTCTGATTTACTACTTTGATGATTTTTTTTTTTTGTCGGCCCCGAAAATTCAAACTGTGCTCTTTCCTTCTGGCAAAATTTTAATTCATATCACAGCATTCTGACATACCGCTATTGTGGAGACACGGGAGTCAGTGGGTGCTCTCGTCCGCTTGGCCGGCCGCCTTTAGAAAGACCGCATGGACCAGGGCTCATCCCAACTAAACAACCGAACGCCTTAACCGTAGGCAGAACACTACTCAGACAACACAGAGGGAGGAAACCACAGTAGTAACACTTTATTGGATTCCAACAGTCAAAGGCATATAACACATAACCAAGCAAAACATAAAATATAACAGGCAACAGAGTCTCACCCTTCTGCTGGCTCACCAGGGATTTGAATGTTTGTGCTTCGGGGCTTCCAGGGCCACTTACTCCAATCCAGCAGCACCCCACTTGAACAGCAGGTACCCACAATGAGAGAGTAGCGACAAGCGTAGGACACTGACCAAGCACAGTAATGTCTATAGCCAGGTGACTGATTTTTCCCAACCTGGGTATCTTCCTTAAAAAGTCTCTGGTAAGAAAAAACGATGTCTTGGTAGCTGGAATCAAAATTGCTAGGCTAGGGCCTAGGCTGCAGACTCTAGACTGAAGTAATGTAGCATATGAACACCTGGTTAATGAGCAGGCCCCCTTATATACTCCAAGCACTCATTTGAGGACATTGTGGACTTCAGGATTGGTGGAAAAAGACTGTGCGCTCATTGGCTGTATTTCAAGCCTCATACATAAGATCCCTGTGAGTCATGAGTGTCTGACAGAGGGAGTGAGGGAGTCAGGTAATTTACCCTGAATAAGCAATACACAACCTTGGAGAATGGGGCTCCAAGCCGACTGGCAAGAAACAATGAATTGGCAAACATGAGATAGCAAGAAAAAAGTCAATATGTCTGGCCAATTTAAGAAACTAAATCCATGCCATACATTGAAAAAGTACAAGTCGCCACAGCTATCTCCGGAAAAAACAGTCGGGCCATGTAATGTAATGCATTTTCTTGGCATCGAATTAGACACTAATGTAATGGTTTTTCACTTACAAGCAGAAAAAATTCAGAAAAGACTACATCTGTAAGAGGGTGACCTTTTTTACCTAACAAAAATGTTGTAAGATTTTTGTTAGGTAAAAAAGGTCACCCTCTTACAGATGCAGTCACTGCTGGGTCTGGTAACATTCACTAGCTACGTCATGCCAGTTGGCAGAAGCCTTCTCTCATCGATTATCGTTAGCAAAAAAAGGCATTTCCCAGCCTGGCCATATAATCAGAATCACTCGCTTGTTAAAGGCAGACTTACTAGTCTGGAAACATTTTTACAATCCTTCAATGGCCAAACTTGTGTCATGGCAGCAGACATGTCAAGCAAGGACCTAGGTCTCTTTATAGGCGTAAGCACCAAAGAGGGCTTGACAGCAATCTGCAAAAACCAATGATGCAAAGGCAGCTGGCCGGATCTATGGGCTACATCAGGTTGGGGCACTATCTAGTCCTGCTAGAAATGTTTGCAATAGTAGTGTCTTTGTAGCTATGGAGTCAACAGTTGAAGAACTCTAACATTTGAATTCAAAAGCAAAATCCGAGAACAGCAAGGAGTTTAAACCATATGTCTTCTGCATCACTGCCCTTACTTGCTCTTTTACGCAGGCTAGCACTACTATGCTTAAAACACAACATCCGGTGCCAAGCCACATTAGTGTCGAATCTAGACTATAATCTCATTAACTCACTGTTATGTTCCGAATAGCAGTCCTTTAGAGACCTTCTCCCCAATGCGCAATCATCAAGTGTCCAGTGTCCTTCATCCCTATGGGAACCAGTGGCCAATCACTGATGCCATTAACCCGCACCTCCATCACACCGGCTACCTAGTAGTTCTATGGTAAGGCATGGGAGGAGTGCTGTTCGTATCTCGCTCAGTCGCAATTATCAACAGGCTTTCTCTGGATTAGCAAAGTGTCAACGGAATTTTTGATTCGGCTCAATAAAAGAGGAGTTTTGGGCGCGTTGGCACAGCAACAATTATCGGGGATAGCCTTTTTCTTTCAATTAATGGGGTGGGTGGATGTAACAAAGTACTTTTTCATCAAACAAGCATCAAGGGCTAAAAGTGGCTTCAACCTAGTCAGGAATGTCATCACCCCATTTCATTGGAATCATTGCATGTGTGAGGTAGCGACCCGGGGAACTCGCTTGCTGCATGACATACGAACATGTGCTTATAATTTTTTAATGACTACCTGTTTATTTCTCACCTACACATATCATAAACCGGGTAGCATATCAAACATTGAACATAAGCACATCACATAATACATTACATTACACTAGAATAGCACATCAATACATTACATTACACATTACATTACATATAACATAGAACACCTACATTCACCATAACCATCAATCACCGTGACCTTTGTGACCTAATAGTCAGTCCCAATGGGGATAACTCATGGATACCTCATGCATGGCCCTTTCATCATCAGCCACCATCCTCTTCCTTTGATCACCCAGGGTAATTTTACATAAGCCCTGTTGATCCATCACCCAGGGTAATTTTACATACGCCTTGATGATAAGCATAACGTTTACATAATAAATAGTTATCCACTACACGGGCCCTGTGGGTCCCAATGGTGGTACCAGTCACCTGGCTTTATTTACCCAGCTCAACACTTTAATATTAACCCCTAGTACAGGCTTCAGCCTGACCGGGGCCTTACACACCGCATGTGATCCATCATACACATCCATGGATCACATACACAGTCACAGCCCATCATACTACATTCATGGACTGTGGCCCCCCTGGGTCCATAACAGTGATTGAGCAACCTGAGTAACCGGGTAAACGATGCGTCCACAAAGGGCCCCTTACTGGACGTGTTTCGCCCCACGTCCGGAGCCGAGCGCCCTCCAGGATCAGCCTTGGTTCCCCACTCTAGGAGCCCTCCTAACCCCTGCATCTGGCCACAGGTTCACACACGCGCTGGGTCTCTCCCACAGACAGCATACCTGGCCCTTTTACATAGGCCATCATACACTTCCATGGCACTTCCACATAAGCCATCTACAGCCCTGTTCACACAGGTCTCAAACAGGCTGCTACACTGTGGATACATTCATTCAAGATCAACGGGACCATAGCCACGACCCATGGTCGGTCCCACTGGTGGCTACAACCATCTGGCTCTCAAGCCGTACGCGGTCTCACACCACCTGGTATGGTACACAGTTCACACTAGCATACGAGAACTGTTGTCTGACCGGGCACGGATCCGGGTCTAGCAACCTGAGTCACGGGTGCACACTGCGTCCCCAAGGGCTCTTCACCGGAACTGTTTCGCCCCACGTCCAGACCAGTGTCCACCTGGGTCAGCCACGGGTTCCCCACTCCAGGAACCATAACGCCCCGTTCCCAGCTACCGGTCTGCACACAACCAACAGAGTGTCAGGAGCCTCCCATATGGAGAAGGGCCGGTCTCCTCCAGCACGTATTTGCCCCACGCCTGGACAAGCACCCTTCCATTCCTCATCTGGTCTTCACTGAGTTCCAGTCATCTCCTGCTTCCTCTCTCTGTTTCTCTGTCTTGTTCTGATTCACACAGCACCTGGCTAGCTCTTATCGTAGTCCCACACCCACACTGACACACCCACCTAACACGCCCACACTGGCTGTTAGCATTTAGCACACCTTGCTCTTTCAGCCGCTCATTGGTCTCATGGTTACTTTAGCTATTAACACACTGTGTACCGGACAGGATTACAGCACTCACTCTCAGCTGTTAGCTCACAGTAAAACCGGCTCATGTGCACAGGTTTCCTAAGCCCGGTAACCCATGTGATGCACCCCGGCCATGGGACCATGCCGGCCGTGCCTCACACATGACATTATTTCAATATCCTCATCGGTGTCCAAGTTGATCCTCATATCAGCAGCCTCGCTATCACCTATTTCGGCGTGCTGCGCATTAGAGAATTGTTGCTGCATTCCAAAACAGGAAAAGAAAGTGGTTTAGACAATGAGGACTAGTTATATGCAACAACGCCCTGTGTATTCGCATGCATAAATCCAAATGCAGGGGCACATGGGTCCTGGTTAGATCATCAAACGGCCCGGTATGCCCACTGAAAGTAGTCAAACGCTACACAAAGATAAGACATGCAAGCAAATTTTTTCTTTCGCATATTGACAGCTTCCCTCTTATCAAATATTAATTTCAGGCAATTTTCAAGCAGTACTTCGCTAAAGCGGAAGTAAATCCTAAGGATTATGGAACACACTCTTTCCAAATTGGCTCAGCCACCGAAGCAGCTAGGGTGGGAGTAACAGAGTCTGAAGTGCAAAGAATAGGTCGTTGGAAATCTGCATGCTTCGCCAGATGTATAAGACCTGATTTGCTGAAGTAACATGTTTTGTCTTTTACAAGTGGCAGTAGACCCTCAGTTTGGGTATTAGGCCACTGTATGTCTGGTGCGCAGCACAAAGGACTGAGTTTCATCCAAGAGGTAAAAATCTAGGCTTTCCAAGACTAAAGGTCAACTGGAGGGGCATCAGAGGACTCCAATGGCCACAGGTCTTCATGGAGGTATTCAACATCTCCAGGAGGGCCAAGGAGCCGGTAATATTGCCCATACATGCTGGCGGCAATGATTTGGGTACATACCAAATTGCTGAACTCTGTACCATAATGAGAACAGACATAAAACATTTTACCTGCTTCTTTCCGGATATGGCATTGGTGTGGTCAGAGATAGTACCATAAGGCATGTGGTGCAGTGCAAGGGATACAAAAGCCATAGAGCAAACCAGAAGAAAAATGAATGCCAGGATGGCAAAATTCATGAGGGGAAGATTTGGTATAATGGTACGTCACCACCAACTGGAAGGAGATAACTCGGCATTACTAGGACCGGATGCAGTTCACCTCACAGACATTGGTCTAGACATATTTCTGTCCAGCCTACCGGACAGAGTCGAACAGGCCCTGATCTTGATGAGTGGGGCTCAGAGTCCTGTGTAGGTTATACACATGATCCTCCATTGAGGAAAATGTGGAGAAGGACAAAGCTCACGTAACTGTTCTATGGCCTGCTCGTCTGTCTGTCGCAGACAGGGCATTCGGCGATGAGCCCGTTATGAAGTATTAAGTGCCCTTCTCTGCTCATAAAAATGAATAAACTGTGACTGACCTGTTTTAATCCATCCAAGCCTGCCCATGTTTTTATTGTGGGACTGGTGGGTGCAGGGAAGGCACCGTTTGAGACACTAAGGTCTCCAAAGTCTGGCAGGCACAGAACTAAATATTGAACGTGCCTTTGACTGTGGTGCCCACCTGTAAAAACTATTGAATGGATACAGTGTACTGCCTACTTCCCCCTTTCTACCTCTCCCCAGGTGAAGCATTAATTTGGTTACCAATTAGCCAATGGGATGAAAAGGGAAGGGGAGATTATCTGTCCATTGCTTATGTCTGCGTATATCACACATGCATTTATTAAATCTGAGTGCAGTGCGATGTTTCACATGCACAATATACTTGTATGAGTCTGAGAGTCACCGATATGAGATGAGCCGAGACTCGCTGACAATTACAGAATTCTGTGATTTCTTCCTCTGTCTGATTAGGGGTGAGGAAAACCTCGCAGATCTGATCTGTTTTCTTGTCTTACATGGGGCCTCCATTTCACTCGCATGAGGCATATGCTTGTGTGACCTTGGCTTAAAGAGGTTTCCGGTCTAAAACTGATAAGTCTGCACTGCAGTTACTCTGTATGGCTGCAGCCTTATCAATCCTCACAGCGCTTGCACTGTGCACTGCGAGGATTGGCCGATTTGTAAGTTGGCAACGGACGGCAATTATGTGATGTGTATGTTCTCAGGAAGAACAACACGACTAGTGGGCACAACCTCCTTCAATAAAAGTGTGGAGCCCACTGGGATGAGGTACTTGGTACCGGACCGGGGCATCACAGGGAGTGTCACGGTAGTCTTGGTCCGGACCATGTCCCGAGCCCACAAGTAATGGGTTTGGGGGTTATCTATAGGGGATATAGTGGGGACGCCACCCGTGGTATGTGGTCAGAGTGACCACCGATGCTGCAGAACCTCCGGGGATGATGTTTGGCAGCCGGTGATGTAACGGCCCTGCATGCAGTGGTGATGATAGTCTATGGATAATGCAGGGCAGGGTTAGTGGTAGAGATGATGACGGTTTGTGAGGGAGAGTAGGGCTCGAGCGCAAGGATTACACAGACTCATGGTTTTGTAGTTTTCCAAGTCTTTACTGTAGATGGTATTCAGTAAGTTTTTCTCCACGGAGTCTCTACCGGGGCCGGGTTGTTCCCCCCCTGACCGGGTCCTTGGCTTCCTACTCCTGCGCTGTGTGTGTGGCCATGCTGCCGCTTTAGCAAGGCTGCCAGGCCCATCTCCCCTCATGGGTACCAAACTTGCTAGGCAACTTGAGTCTTAATTTTGTGTTTCTGACCCCGCCGTGTTGCATCGCTGTGGTACAGTGAAGATATATAATCTTCACTAATCTGGTGTTTTCTGTGCTGCGTTGTGTCAGGCACAATTGCGAATCCGGTATCCGGTCTTTGCGCTTCTCCGGGATAAGTTTAGGGTAACTCCGTGTCCCAGGTGTGTTCCTCTGCTTCTCCTACTCCTTCCTCAGACCTTGGCCGGCCTGTAAGTGGAGAGTGGACCGTGGGTTGGGCCTAACGCACCCCTTTTACACCCAGGTCCTTTCCCTCAGTCCTCTCAGGAACTGAACTAACTGCCACTTCCTCTCCACACCAGAACATATAGGGAAGCAGCTTTAGCTCCCCATTCTGGCATGGAGGCGCTAGTGTAGTGTTGTGGGTTGTGTGGGGATTTAACCCTTGGTGATGATACTGTGGCACATTAACCCCTGGGGTGCCACATCCCCCCTTAGTAAAGAACAGTACTCCGGGACTGTAGAAAAACAAACAGTTAACATATCAAACAATTAATATTTACAGAGCCTTAAAAATAAAAATTACAAAAACCACTAACACTCAAAAAGAGTCCAAAAAGCAGTCTTTCCGAGGGTTTAGTCTATTGCCTCGGGGCTGATAAATATATACACAAAAGTCTATACCACAACAAGTTCTGTGGTAGTTATGGTCCATAGTTAATAAAAATGAAGAAAAGTTCAAGAATATGTAAATAGTTCATACAGGATAGTCTCTGTAGGTACTGGGCTTTTTAACGTTACAAACAAATATAAACACGTACGGGTGTCTCTGGATTAAGTGCAGTAGGCTCCTAAGCCCTCGGGTCACCGCATAAGAGGCCAAGTTCTTACTCTCCGTGGCTGCCACCTAACACCATGCTACTCTCGCCCTTTCTGTACACCTTTACTTTAACGGGTTCTATTTAACTATATACTACTATAACATATATACATTTCACATTTGATTCTACATTTTAATCTCTGTACCTAGCCGGTAACTAACCCTTGGTACTACACTGTAATCTGCGTAAGACTGGTATACTGGATGTACTTAGCATATTAGTGAGGGTGGATGTGTACTTGTGTGGAATATCTGCTACTACTGAAGATGGAGATCTGACAGTAGGACAGGCAAGCCCACTGGGACCAGGAATTGGTTCTTCCTCTTCAGGCTCAACTTCCAGCGCTTCATGTCTTGGGACTTCTTCTGGTATGGGTTCTGGTGTTGGTTCTACCATTGGAGTGAAAGCAATCATGGGGACTACAACTGCTCCGTAGTAATTTGGCCATGTTTTGGGGAAATATCCTAAGACAGCATGGAATACTTCCTCTTCTTTCTTGACAGGTTGGACCTGTACGGGTACGGTTACTTCTGGTGTCTTCAGGGTTTCAGGACACGGTTTAAGATGGTCTCTTGACACAACTGCTGACGTCCTTCCTACGTCTTTGCTGATTAGACACACTTTGGTATTGTCTAAATTTGATGGTAAGACTGTATATGGGGTGGCTTCCCACTGATTATCCAATTTGTTGGTGCGTCTCTTTCCCTTGAGAACTTGCTCACCAGGTTGTAATGGGATTGCTAGAGCACGTTGGATAAAGGTTCTCTCTTGTCTATCTCTAGCTTGCTGGAGACTTTTCTCTACGCACTCTTGTACTTGGCGATACTGCTGTTGACGTATGGTATCCCAATTGGATTCTTCAACTTCTGCATCTGTCTTCAGAATTCCCGTATCTAAATCAATTGGCAGCTTACTGGGCCTTGCTTGCATAAGGTAGGCTGGGGTACAGTTTGTAGAACTCATCAGGACATGGTTGTACAAGTCTACCAAATCGGGTAATTTCTATGGCCATTGATTTCTCTCTGACTCTGGTAAGATTTTCAACAGGTCAATCACAATATGGTTCATCTTTTCACATAAGCCATTGGTTTGGGGGTGATAGACTGTCGTGCGGATTTTCTTACAGCAGTACATGTTGCAGAATTCCTGGAAAATCTCTGACTCGAAAGCTGGACCTTGATCTGCAAGGACTTGTTCCAGGTAGCCATGAGGTCTGCAGAAATGTGTCTGAAATGGTTTTGCAGCTGTCTTCGCTGTCAGGTCCTTGACGGGTACCACCAATAAGAAGCGGGAGTAATGGTCCACGATGGTTAAGGCATAGACATAGCCTGACCGGCTTGGTGACAACTTGACGTGGTCCAACGCAACTAACTCAAGTGGTTGCTTGGTTACTATGGACTGGGGCTCTCTGACTCTGTTGATCGTTTCTTCTGAGGTTGCACGGGCCACATTTTCTACACCAATCTTCAATTGATTTTCTCATGCCAACCTAGCAGAATCTCTCTCTTAATAACACTTCCAACTTCTTCCATCCAAAATGACCTGCACCGTCGTGGTAGGCTTCTAAGACCATTTTGTCGTCTTTCTTGAGTACGATAATCTGCCAGACCAACTCATGTGTTTTAGGGTTGGTGTGCCTTCTGCAGAGCTTCCTTGATATAGAACAACTTGCTTCTTTCTTTCAAGAGTTGTTGGGTCTCAGCTGGAGCGTTCCGATTAGGGTACGCACCTTGTTAGTTCTTTCACTAGCTTCACAGCTGGAGCGCTATCCTGGGTGTCAGCCCATCCATGGTGCGCTAACGGGTTGAGATTTGCCTGCTGTTGTTTTCGGAGATAACAGGTTATCCTGTTCGTGATGCCAAGTTGTGGAGCCCACTGGGACGGGGTACTCAGTACCGGACCGGGGTATCACAGGGGATATCACGGTAGTCTTGGCCCGGACCGTATCCCGAGCCCACAAGTAATGGGTTTGGGGATTATTTACAGGGGATATAGTCGTGACACCACCCGTGGTATGTGGTCAGGGTGACCACCGCTGCTGCAGAACCTCTGGGGATGATGTTTGGCAGCCGGTGATGTAATGGCTCTCCACAGGCAGAGCCTGATTCCCCGGGGCAGTGGTGATGACAGTCTATGGATAATGCAGGGCAGGGGTAGTGGTAGAGATGATGACAGTTTGTGAGGGAGAGTAGGACTCGAGCACAAGGATTACACAGACTCACGGTTTTGTAGTTTTCCAAGTCTTTATTGTAGATGGTATTCAGTAAGTTTTGTCCACGGAGTCTGTACCGGGGCCGGGTTGCTCCCACCCTGACTGGGTCCTTGGCTTCCTACTCCTGCACTGTGTGTGTGGCCCTGCTGCCGCTTTAGCTAGGCTGCCGGCCCCATCTCCTCTCATGGGTACCAAACTTGGAAGGCAACTTGAGTCTTAACTTTGTGTTTCTGACCCTGCCGTGTTGCTTCGCTGTGGAACAGTGAAGATATATAATCTTCACTAATCCGGTGTTTTCTGTGCTGCTTGTGTCAGGCACAATTGCGGATCTGGTATCCGGTCTTTGCGCTTCTCTGGGGTTTGTTTAGGGTAACTCCGTGTCCCGCGTGTGTTCCTCTGCTTTTTCTACTCCTTTAGTCAGACCTTGGCCGGCCTGGAAGTGGACACTGGACCGTGGGTTGGGCCTAAAGCAGCCCTTTTACACCCAGCTCCTTTCCCTCAGTCCTCTCAAGACCTGAACTAACTGCCACTTCCTCTCCACACCAGAATATTTAGGGAAGCAGCTTTAGCTCCCCCTTCTGGCATCGAGGCGCTAATGTAGTGTTGTGGGTTGTGTGGGGATTTAGCCCTTGGTGATGTTACTGTGGCACATTAACCCCTGGGGTGCCACACAAGTGTATGGAGCGGGTATGTCTGACTAGTAGTAGCAGGCGTCTAGTTGGCGTGGCCTTACTCTATTCACTTGTATTGAGCTAGTTGGCGTGGCCTTACTCCATTCACTTGTATTGAGCGAGGCTGCTCCCACTAGTCAGAGGCTCTGGCCGGGAACATGCATACCGCATAACTGTAGTCCGTTCCTGGTTTAGAAACCGTGAATCCTTGCAGTGCACAGTGCAGGCGCTGGAAGTATTGATAGGTTTGCAGTCACATAGAGTGGTTGCAGAATTATCAGTTTAGACTGGCCAACCCCTTTAACAGACAAAATTATTGACTGCTTACAGCAGTGTACAACAGACCTCACCTTCTTGGTTTCATGTGGGTATGAGACCAGGACCAGACTGAATTAGGAGAGCCTATTCAGGAGTTCAGTTTAAAAGAAAATTGTTCTAATCTCAAACTAAAATGCACCTGTTTTTACAAGAATTATTTATCTGTCTAACTCAACAAACAGGTATATCAAGGGGTGCAGAGACATTTTCTCAATGTTTTGGACAGATCATGGATATGCAATGCCAACAGCACATTAGATACACAAGTACTCAACGTTTTGGTCTGATGTGGAAAATGAGATTTAATTTTGCATAACGAGATTATTTAAATGAGCAGACAGGGATGGAACTGGCATATTTATAGAAGCAGTTCTGAATAAGTATGATTGGGACTAAAAACCTTCTTGTATTATGAATGAACAGGCATGAAAAGCGCAGTTCTGGCATAATGATAGAGCCATGAACGTGCCGTTTATCGTAACAGATCCAGAATATATACAGTGGGGAAAAAAGTATTAATTCAGCCACCAAATGTGCAAATTCTCCCACTTAAAAAGATGAGGCCTGTAATTGACAAAGGTAGACCTCAAATATGAGAGACAAAATGAGAAAACAAATCCTGTAAATCACTTTGTCTGATTTGGAAAGTAATTTTTTTTTCAAATTTTGGTGGAAAGTAAGTACCGTATATACTCGTGTATAAGCCGACCCGTGTATAAGCCGACCCCCTACTTTTGCCCCCAAAATCTGGGAAAACCTATTGACTCGTGTATAAGCCGAGGGTGGACCCCAGCACAGGTATACAGCCCCCAGCAGTGTGGTATACAGGCCCCCGCAGTGGTGTACAGGCCTCCCCAGTGGTAGTATACAGCCCCCAGAAGTGTGGTATACAGCAGCCTCCCCAGTGGTACATACAGGCCCCAGCAGTGTTACAGCAGCCTCCCCAGTGGTATATACAGCAGCAGCCCCAGTGGTAGTATACAGCAGCCTCAGAGATATATACAGCAGCCCCAGAGGTATATACAGCAGCCCCAGAGGTAGTATACAGAAGCCCCAGAGGTAGTATACAGCAGCAGCCCCAGTAGTAGTATACAGCAGCAGCCCCAGTAGTAGTATACAGAAGCCCCAGTGGTAGTATACAGCAGCCCCAGTAGTAGTATACAGCAGCAGCCCCAGGGGGTATACAGAGCAGCAGCCCCAGGGGGTATACAGAGCAGCATCCCCAGAGGTATATACAGCAGCAGCCCCAGGGGGTATACACAGCAGCAACCCCAGGGGGTATACACAGCAGCAGCCCCAGGGGGTATACACAGCAGCAGCCCCAGGGGGTATACACAGCAGCAGCCCCAGGGGGTATACACAGCAGCAGCCCCAGGGGGTATACACAGCAGCAGCCCCAGGGGGTATACACAGCAGCAGCCCCAGGGGGTATACAGAGCAGCAGCCCCAGGGGGTATACAGAGCAGCAGCCCCAGGGGGTATACACAGCAGCAGCCCCAGGGGGTAATACACAGCAGCAGCCCCAGGGGGTATACACAGCAGCAGCCCCAGGGGGTATACACAGCAGCAGCCCCAGAGGTATTATACAGGGGCTCCAGCTGTATACAGCAGCCCCAGCTGTATACAGCCCCCCCGTGGTATCCAGGGCCCCCCTTGCTGCAACCTGTAAAGGAAGATGTCCTTATACTTATCGCTGCCGCCGCTGCTCCGCTGCTCGGTCACCGCGATGCTCCGGGTCTTCATGCTTCCTGTTCCTTCGTCGGCGCTCGAACAATGACGTCATTTCCTGAGCGCCGGAGAAGGAACAGGAAGCATGAAGACCCGGAGCATCGCGGTGACCGAGCAGAGGAGCGGCGGCGGCAGCGATAAGTATAAGGACATTTTCCTTTACAGGTTGCAGCAAGGGGGGCCCTGGATACCACGGGGGGGCTGTATACAGCTGGGGCTGCTGTATACAGCTGGGGCTACCGTATATACCCCGTGTATAAGCCGAGGGGGGACTTTTCAGCACATTTTTTGTGCTGAAAAACTCGGCTTATACACGAGTATATACGGTATTTGGTCAATAACAAAAGTTCATCTTAGTACTCAGTACTTTGTTATATATCCTTTGTTGGTAATAACAGAGGTCAAATGTTTTCTGTAAGTCTTCACAAGGTTGGCACACACTGTTGCTGGTATGTTGGTACATCCCTCTTTGCAGATCTCCTCTAGAGCAGTGATATTTTGGGGCCGTCGCTTGCCAACACAGACTTTCAACTCCCTCTAAAGGTTTTCTATAGGGTTGAAATCTGGAGACTGGCTAGGCCACTCCAGGTCCTTGAAATGCTTTTTACGAAGCCACTCCTTCATTGCTCTGGTGATGTGCTTGGGATCATTGTGATGCTGAGAGACTCAGTCACATTTCATCTTCAATTCCCTTGCTGATGAAAGGAGGTTTGCACTCAAAATCTCACAATACATGGCCCCATTCATTATTTCATGTACACGGATCAGTCGTCCTGGTTCCTTGGCAGAGAAACAGCCCAAAGTATGATGCTGCCACCCCATGCTTCACAGTAGGTATGGTGTTCTTTGTATGTAACTCAGCATTCTTTCTCTTCCAAACACAACGAGTTGTGTTTCTACCAAACAGTTCCAAAGTATTTTTCCAATACTCTTCTGGATCATCCAAATGCTCTGTAGCAAACTTCAGATGGGTCCGGACATGTAATAGCTTAAGCAGGGGGACACATGTGGCACTGCAAAATCTAAGTCCCTGGTGGCTTAGTGTGTTACTGATGGCAGGCAGTATAACGTTGGTCCCAGCACTCTGAAGGTCATTCACTAGGTCCCCCCGTGTAGTTATGCAGGTCATTCACTAGGTCCCCCGTGTAGTTCTGCGATTTTTGCTCACCGTTCTTGAGATCATTTTGACCACACGTGGTGAGATCTTGCGTGGAATCCCAGATCAAGGGAGATTACCAGTGCTCTTGTATGTCTTCCATTTTCTAATTATTGCTCCCAAAGTTGATTTCTTCACACCAAGCTGCTTGCCTATTGCAGATTCAGCCTTCCCAGCCTGGTGCAGAGCTACAATTTTGTTTCTGGTGTCCTTCAAACTCCACTATGGTGAAGACCAAAGAGCTGTCGGAGTGTGACTGAGGTTGCGGACAGGTGTCTTTTATAATGATAACAAGTTCAAACAGATGCCAGTACTACAGGTAATGAGTGGAGGACAGAGGAGCCTCTTAAAAAAGACATTACAGGTCTGTTAGAGCCAGAAATTGTGCTTGTTTGCAGTTGACTAAATACTTATTTTCCACCAAAACTTGAAAAAAGTTCTTTCCAACTCAGACAATGTGATTTTCAGGATTTGTTTTCTCCCTTTTTCTCTCATAGTTGAGGTCTACTCATGATGTCAATTACAGGCCTCTCATCTTAAGTAGAAGAACTTGCAGAATTGGTGGCTGACTAAATACTTTTTTCCCCACTGTACATATACAGTCATGGCCGACGGTGTTGGCACAAGGTGTTGGCACCAATGAAATTGTACCAGAAAATGAAGCATATCTCCCAGAAAATCATTGCAATTACATGTTTTGACACATGTTTATTTCTTTTAAACGTACTTGAACACAAAAAAATGAAAAAGAAAAAGAGAGGCAAACTGCACATAATTTCACACAAAATCACAAGATGTCCCAGACAAAAAAGTTATCATCTTCTAAAATTGTGGATAAACAACTTATTTATGCATTTGATGCCCATTCAAACTCACGTGTGGCATGTAACAGGTGTGAGCAATATCAAAGTCATACCTTAAACCAAATAAAAAGGGGAGACGTTCACTCACTATTGTGTGTCTCTAGTTGCCACACTAAGCATGGAGAACAGAAAGAGGAAAAAAGAACGGAGGACTTGAGAAGCAAAATCAACAATCTCAAGGTTACAAGTAGATTTCTAGAGATCATTAGTTGTACAACCCATGGCACTGTAGCTAATCTCCCTGGACGTGGATGGGAGAGAAAAATTGATGAACGTTTGTAATGAAGGATAGTGCTGATGGTTGATAAGGGGCCACACGGAACTTTCAAAGAAATTCAAGCTGTCCTGCAGGCTCAAAGTGGATCAGTGTCAGCGGGAACTATCTATCGACATTCAAATAAAATGAAACACTATGTCAAAAGACCCAGGACGACCCTACTACTGACACAGACATAAAAATTCTAGACTTCAGTTTGCCAAAATGTACATGACCAGTGTAAGCAATCTGGGTATGCGTCCTAGGTCATGGGTCTCCCACCAGGACAACGATAGTGGGGCCATTCTTCATCAATGGAGACCTCAATGCCTCTGTATATCTGAAATTGCTACATGATGATGTGTTGCCCACTTTATGCACTGAAGATGGCACGTTCCCTGAGTTTTTCCAAGAAGATGGTGCACCACCATATTATGGGTGTCAGGTTCGAGCATTCCTACATGAACAGTTTCCTGGAAAGTGGATTGGTCGTCGTCGGACAGTTGAATAGCCACCAAGGTCTCCCGATCTGACCCCTGAATTATACTATATGGAGCACTGTGAGGCTGAATTATGCTATATGACTGGATATGAGGCTGTATTATGCTATATGGAGGGCTGTGATGCTGTATTATACTATATGGAGTGCTGTGACGCTGCATTATACTATATGCAGGGCTGTGAGGCTGCATTATACTATATGGAGGGCTGTGAGGCTGCATTATAGTATATGGAGGGATGTGAGGCTGCATTATACTATATGGAGGACAATGAGGATGTATTACTCTATATGGAAGGCTGTGAGGCTGAATTATACTCTATGGAATGCTGTGAGGCTGAATTATGCTATATAACTGGCTATGAGGCTGTATTATGCTATATGGAGGGCTGTGATGCTGTATTATACTATATGGAGGGCTGTGAGGCTGCATTACACTATATGGAGGGCTGTGAGTCTGCATTACGCTATATGGAGGGCAGTGAGGCTGCATTATGCTATATGGAGGGCAGTGAGGCTGCATTATACTATATGGTGGGTTGTAAGGCTGCATTATTCTATGTGGAAGGATATGAGGCTGGATTATACTATATTGAGGGCTAAGGAGGTGGAGAACCACATATACCAGGATAATAATAATAATGATAATAAATCTTTATTTATATAGCGCCAACATATTCTGCAGCGCTTTACAATACAGTGGTTAGAGTACAGAAAATATAATACAGTAAGTAATTACAGTAGAGAACAAATACAGTACAATAATTGGATACACACAATAGGCATAGAATCAATGTAAAAAAGAAAATACAATAAATAAATCAAGAAATGAAGGTTACCCTGCTCAAAAGAGCTTACAATCTACAATGGGATAGGGGTTGCACAAGGTACAGGGGCTTATTGCACTAATGGTCCAGTTATCTTGAAGAAATGGGGGATAGAAATAAGCTTACATGAATGCTCATCAGACAATCTGTGTAGACCTTTTTGGTTTGGTGGAGTTTGTAGAAGAGTAATGTCAAGAGAGATAGCCCATTCACTATCTACAGTGCAAAGGACTTCTATTAGGGAGTATGATAGGCTGACTTAAAAAGATGTGTTTTTAGGGATCGTCTGAAGCCATGCAGGTTGTGGATAGTCCTGATTTCTTGGGGTAGAGCCTTCCAGAGGATTGGTGCAGCTCGGAAGAAGTCTTGGAGCCGTGAGTGGGAGGATCGGATTAGTGCAGATGTTAGTCGAAGGTCATTTGAAGAACGTAGAGAACGGGTGGGGTGATAATCAGAGATGAGGGAGGAGATGTAGGGGGGAGCTGCACTGTGAAGAGCTTTGTGGGTGAGAACAAACAATTTGAATTTGATCCCGTAGTGTACAGGTAGCCAGTGCAGTGACTGGCACAGAGCAGAGGCATCTGAGTAACGATTGGCCAGATGGGTGATCCTGGCTGCTGCATTAAGCATGGACTGGAGAGGAGAAAGTCTAGTGAGGGGGAGGCCACTTAATAGAGAATTGCAGTAGTCGAGGCGGGAATGGATTAGGGCCACGGTGAGGGTTTTTGTTGTTCCATGGTGAGAAAGGGGCGAACTCCAGAGATATTCATCGGGTGTAAGCGACAGGAGCGGACGAGAGATTGTGTGTGGGAGGAGAAGTAGAGATCGGTGTCAAACATAACACCCAGACAGCGAGCCAGCTGCCAAGGCGTTATCGTGGTGCCGCAAACTGAGAGAGAGATGTCAGATTTAGGGAGGTTAGTGAAGGGAGGGAGCAGAAGGAGTTCAGTTTTGGAAAGGTTTAGTTTTAGGATAAGGGCATATTCCAGGAGGAGGGCCATATATAGCAGGATGAGGAACATTAATGCATAATGAAGAGGAGAGAGGTCAACTTGTGAGACTACACAGGATTTAGAATGTTACATGAGGCCCAGACATCTGACCAATGAGGGCACGCAGGGGGGGCAGATTAAAATTTTGCATCGGGACCCTTTGAACTCTAGTTACGCCACTGCCAACCATTCCCATTTAATTTAGGTGCATCCATGTATATGGCCTACCCTGTATTTGTGAAATAACTATAGGTAAAACACAGCAACAGTAAAGAACAAAGGCGTTGCAGTATGGTACAGATAGGCAGCTGTAATACAGAGTGAACGATCCTATGTGTTTAGGTTGCTCTGACACTGGTGTATGAAAAATTGTTCAGAAAACTCCTCTGAGTGAGATGCAAGTGACATGCAATTTTCAATCCGTGTGTTATGTAAGTGCTATGCTAGTGCAACTTTTTTTCTCACCTTGTGTCCGTGTGACATCTGTGTGCTATGCGTTGCTATGCGTTTTTAACATGATCTTTTACATGCTCTCAAAAGTTAGAATATATAGATCTCAAACAGCTATATAATGCCATACACCATATATATTGTAAGCTTGCACCCTTTAGTGCATTTCATGTGGCACTAAGGGGTGTTTAGGCTTGTATTTAAGGAAAAAATAGTTAAAAACAAATTGCATGGGGTCCCCCCTATGTTTGATCACCAGGTAGAGTAAAGTTTACAGCCGCAGCCTGCAGATCGCAGCTGTCAGCTTTTCATTGGCTGGTAATATAAAACAGAACTCAACCCATGCTATATATTCAAATGATATATTTATAAACAAATAAATAATTTGAAAAAATAACATGGGGTGCCCCTCCCATTTTGGATCACAAGCCAAGGTAAAGCTAACAGCTGTGTTCTGGAATTCTTAGAGTCAATCACACAGTAAAAACATCCTCAGGTATCTGAGGAAGGCTACTCTTTTAAATGTTTTAGCCGATAAGCATTGTTTTATCCGTTTGTTACATAATAAACCTTGGAAAATTCTTGATACTTTGATCTGAATTTTGGAAGCGCCCGCGATTTACACCGGATGTTTTTACTGTGCGATTGACTCTGACAAGACCCACCGGCTGGGCGGTCCAGGTAATCGGGCACAGAGCAGCAAGCCAGACGGTCTACAGCAGGGGTCCCTAATTCCAGGCCTCAAGGGCTGCCAACAGTGCAGGTTTTTACGATTTCCTTAGTATTGCACAGGGGCTGGAATCATCACCTGTGCAGGTGATCACATTAGCACCTGTGCAATACCAAGGAAATCCTGAAAACCTGCACTGATGGCGGCCCTTGAGGCCTGGAGTTGGGGACCTCTGGTCTACAGCCAGACCAAGTCATCCAGAATTGGGCGGATGTGCAAAGAAACAAGACAAAAAAAGGTGAGGGAAAAACCCCTGTATAATCCTGCACAGTATTGACATCTGCTTTTAGATCTGCACCCTCCTTTCCTTCTCCTCCCTCTTTGCAGACCATACAGCCCTATGAGGTCTATTCCGTAAAGGAATTCTTAGAGTGGGAAGGGCCATCTTTCATGGGTCCTCACCCTAAAAATAGCAGGCCGTTGCCGCCCCATAAGATGCACCATTCCTGGCACTTTGCCCTGGCTCTTTCTGCTGCCCTGGTTAATAGAGGGGGGTTAATAACAGCTGAGTATGGACAGCTTGTCATTAAATCCTAAATTGGTAGATTTTTGTAAAATTGCACTCTGTATGTTGACTGTGTGGAGTGCTTTTTTTCCTCGCACCCATAGACTTGAATTGGCGAGTCGTATGCAAGACTCACTGACAATCACAACATGCTGCGATTCTTTTTTCAGTCTGATTGGAGCTGAGGAAACAATCGCAGATATGAGAGGACACATTTATTAACATTGGTTCAGGTGCAGTGCGATTTTTTTATTGCACTGCACGGATCAGTTTTAATTGCCAGTGTGAGAGCACCCTTACTGTGACACTTAGTGTTTGATCGCTATGTTTACAAGTGACTGCAGGGCTCTGCCTTTCCATCTGTGTTGAACTTTCATGTTTGTGCTTTGCTCAGCAGACTGCGCACATGTGCCGGACGCCGCTGAGATCGCTGGCTCATCGCTTTCCTGTTTATTATTGCAAGTTCAGCTTCTAATTTTAACTGTTGCTGTACAAATGAATAATTATCTCAAGGAGTCTGGAATTAAAACACGTGGCCAAAAACACATTTTCACCTACGGTAATTTACTAAAGGATTGTTGATATTACAGTGAAAATGTTAGTGCAATTAGGACCTATGTCTGCAAAAACATTTGATTTTAACAGTTTTTTTGTATCTAAATGTTAACTGCTAGGATACAGTATGTCCACATAAAATGGAAAAACTGAGTTTTCCTTGTAAATTTTCCTATGGAAGTTTTAAAGTGCAATTAACATATGCTAGAGCCCATTCACACTGCTTTCTTCTCTACATTCTGTGGACCCGCCAGGGGCTTATGTTCTCCACTCCTCCCCCCAACTGCAAATTGGGATGTGTCGATGGAGCCATTGACTATAATAGTGCAGACAGAGTCAGTGTGCTCTGTCATGCATCACTGTCGGGCGTACAAGAAATAGGTAGACGCCTAGATGCACAATGAGCGTGAGATTTCTATAAATCCCATCCACTATGCTAGACCTGTAAAATGCTGCATTTATGGTGCATCAAAAATATACGGCATTAACTGCATGTTTTGGCTTTTGGAATCTGTTAGCAGCATAATGTAGAGACAGATGCCCTGATTCCTGTGATGTGTCACTTACTGGACTGCTTGGGGTACATTTGATGGAATCCCTGTTTTGATGTGGATGTAGCAGATATTAAAACTTCTGGGGTGTGTATAACACTGTCCACACCCCTGATTGGCAGCTTCAATGTCAGCAAACTGTTCATCAGAGAAGGAAAGGGTTAGGTCTCATTCACACAGAGCGTTTGTGCTCAGGTTTTGTTATTCCCTTTTTGATGCAACTTCTGCACCAAAAACCGTCCTCTTTTTTTTTTTTTTTTTGCAAAAATGCATCATCTATTTGTGCTGCTTTATTGCTCCATTTTTGGGGGACACAGACAGACAGACAGACACACACTTTATTACCCTCCAGGCGATCCCACGGTGAGCCTCTGGAATGTCTTCCTTCCGGGATCTGCAGGACCTGTTTTTGATGTTGCGGTATTTGTCTCTTCTTGGTGTGTCATGCTTTAAATAACACTGCATTGTTTTTTATCTTCCCTCATATTTGGCTTTGATAAAACTTTTTCATACTTCAGTTTGGATTTTATGCTTTTTTGATGCAGAAATGCTCTAAAAACACATGCATTTTTTACTTCTTGATTTTCCAAATCTAATGCAAGTCTTTGGGAAAAATCTGCACAGAAAATTCACATTGTCATCCATGTTGTGGATTTGGAACAAGCACATCTGGTCAGTTTACACAGCGTAAAAAAAAATGCACAGTGGGCATGAGATTTCTAGAAATCCCATTCACTTTGTTAGAACAAGTCGGATGCTGCATTTTTCAGGCGGCCAAACGATGCAGCGTTAAAAACTCTATAAAAACATATTGTTGCAATGTAGCCTTATTTTCATAAGCGTTTGTGAATCAAAGTTGGCCATGCAAGTAAATGAGGATCGTTGAAACAGGGATGCAAATCGAGCGGCCTTGTGCACACAGTGTATTTTTTGAGTTTTTTAGTGCATTTTTGACACAAAACTACATGCAAATCCTTAGGGTGCCTTCACACTTGAGTTCACCTGCACCACACGTTGCGGTGGGCGAACGCAAGCCGAGCGCAAGCACCGCACCCTATGTTTAACATGGCGACGCACAGTGTATGCGCTCAGCTGCAGATGGCCTTGCGCACCCATTGCTCCTCATGTGTGAAAAGGTACAATTGTCTCCGACACCTGCCGTTTTCTATCTTCCTGTTGCCACGTGTAAAGTGGCCATTAAGCATAAACAAAATGGAAGATCGAGCTAACATACATGCAGTCCACAGAACCATTTCCTATCTGGGAACCATTGGGCCACTCATTCTGACCTCTTCCCACAGATCCCTCCCATGTTACCATGGAAACATTATACAATTAAAAGACTTTTTTAAACATCATACAATTTAAAAACAACACTTAAAAGGGACACTGTCAGGTTATTTTCAGTATGATACTAATATTACCCTTGAATAGTGCCTGGGCAGATCGTTTAAAAACATGTAAAACCACTATTGAACTGTTTGTAGTTTCCATGTTATCAACATCTTCACACTATGCAGGGAGCTCCTGGATTACTCCTCTCCATTATAATCAAACAGGAATAGTCCAGCTGCTGTATAAACTGTCATGTAATTATGCAAGCCCTCTCAGGAGCTCTCTCCTCCTCTCTGCAGCTCTCTCCTCCCTCCTCCCTTTGCCAACAGTGCAGTGTCAGGTTTCAGTAGCTTCTGTTCTGATGAAGACAAGGAGGGAGAGAGCTATTGCCGATCTGACTTATGTAGGCTCCGTCTGTTTATGTAAGCAGGTATCCCTGATATGACAGTTTGTGTGTTGTATTTGACCTCTAGTGATGCTGCATACACAGAGAGCAGAGAGAAGAAGAATACAGCCCCCCCCAGTGATCTCCTGTGCAGTGATGTGAATTTGTGACATGCATATTCAGCTTATGGGGAGTGGACCGCAGAGAACTAAGTGGATCACTCACTGTGAGTGACAGATGGAGCAAGTCTCTTTATTTGAAGTTTACAGTAGACAGGAGGGAAATTTAAATAAAAGAAATACATAAATAAAGAGAGTTTAGAGTGAGGAATTAAAATATGATAGCAGCTACATATGGATTTTTGACCTGACAGTTTTCCTTTAAATAAAATAACCTAGTGAAGTAGAGAGAGTAAGTGCTGTCTTTCAATTGTATACAATTTCCATAGTAACATGGGAGGGACCTGCATGAGGCGGAAGGATCAGCCCAATGGTTTTCAGAAATATAATAGCTCTGTATACTGCATGTATGTGGTACAATACTGGTGGAACATTGCTGGAAGCCAATGGCCGGAGGGGCAAGAGCAAGGAACAGCAGGTAGTGGTAGAAGTCCTTGGACACAGGAATGGAAGTTGAGGAAACAATCCACATAAGTATGGGAACAGTCTGGCAAGATAGTTTTGAGCTAGAGACTGGAACTAAGCAACTGCTAGATACAATACTCAAGAAATGGGTGAAGGTTCCTCGTGGTTAAGTAGGCCCAAACAGGAAACAAGATGGATTTCACAGGATCATCTTCAGCAATCTAAGGCTGCTTTCACATTGCATTTGTCTGGGATCCATGGTTGTTGGTTGTAAAACTGACACCCACGGATCCGATTTGGCCCCCATGTGTCCCTGTGGGTGACGGATCTTATCGGATTTGCTCTTAATGGCATCTGATTTGTGTCAGATCCGATTGTGCCCGATTTTCTCCTGTGCCCAAAATCAGAGACTGCTCAGATTTTGGGCACAGCGGACCAAATAGGACACAATTAAATCCACAGGATCTGCGCCGGTTAACATGGGGGCCTATGAGTGTGGGTCCGAGGAAACAGCTGATCGCTCCTCAAACCCGATTTTAGTGTACTGAGCATGCTCAGTACACTAAAACTGCTGTGTGCCGTCTAATTTCACTTCTGCAATGTATAATATACATTGCAGAAGTGAAATTAAGTAAAAGCAAGGGTTAAAAATAAAAAATATGTATTCTCACCTGTCCTGCATTCCCCCGATGTCGGCATCTAGCTCCCAGTACAGGACTTGGGGTTGCTTGGCAACCCGATCAGCTGATCTGGTCACATGACCGGTTACCGCGGTAATCAGTCATGTAACCGATGACGCTGATCAGGTAGCCCCACCCAGCCAGGTCTTTCAGACATCGGGAGGCGTTGGGGATCGCTGGAAAGGTGAGAATACATTTTTTTTATTTTTAACCCTTGCTTTTACTTAATTTCACTTCCACAATGTATAATATACATTGCGGGAGTGAAAGTGCCCCGCCGCCTCCTGTCAGCTGTTTTTTCTGTGTCTGGACCCATGATAATCACGGCCCCGGACACAGAAATAGCAGCTGGAGGTCACCTCTGATGATGTCCTTTCCTGTCTGTAAGGTCCTGCAAAAAGTAGGATCCCTCTTGGACAGGAAAAAAATTGTAATGTGAAACCACCCTAAGGCTGCTTTCACATCACGTTTTTGCACATCCGTGGTGATCCTTGAATTTCAAGGATCACATGGAGAGGCACGGATCTGTGCCAACAGATGCCACTAATTCCCACAGATCCGTGTTTTCCACAGATCCGTCATCAGTTAGCAGAGATAGGGCTTTACCTTGCTTCTGAGCATGCACAGTACAGCAAATCAGATCCGTTTTACAGATCCGATTTTTTGACGGCTTCGTTTTGGTCCGTCATCATAGAGCTCTACGTTATTTGAAACAAACACCAACGGATCTGTTTTTGTCCTTTCCTGTCTAATTTTTTCAAGGCAGGCCAAAATCGGAGCAGGCTCCAATTTTGGGGACATGAAAAAATCTGACACAAATGGATCCATAACAAACCTGCCACAATTGGATGCCAATAAGGACCAATCCATGAACATCCGTGCCCATAGGAATACATGGAGACCAAATCGGATCCGGGGCTATCCGTTTTACAAAAATTGTGATGTGAAAGCAGCCTTACTAAAGGGTGATTTACTGGACACAATAACAGCCTCCAGTGGTAAGGGCTGGATTTGCAGCACAATTTAGCAAAGTGAATAATAGCAGCCACTAGTGGTGAATCCGGAGAAAGACAACAGAATTCTAACAGTGAAGCTGGAAACATACTGGCATGTAAAAAAATCCTGTCCATTGTCGTATCCGAGAGTCGTACGAGTGTCGTTTGATTTTTGGTCCTTTTGCATCCAACTGTGATGCGACTGTCTGACATTTTTCTCAGATCACATCCGAGTGCTGTCCGAGTGCAATCCATTTTTTTACTAAGCAGCTATTACTGTATAATCATTTACACGAACATTTTTTAAGTTGCCTACACTTCAGAATGATAATGTATCAATTAAAAAATCGGATCCGACTCGGATGGTCCATGTGCGGTCCGAATGTGGTCCGTGATTTTGTCGGACCCATAGACTTGCATTGGTGAGTCTCAGCCGTGAATTGCATACTGTCACAGCATGTTGCGACTGCTTTCTCATCCGTGAGGCGGACGAGAAAAAAAACACCCGATGCTCGCAAATGTGCTCTCGGACATTGAATAACATTGGTCCGATTGCAATGTGATTTTTACTCGCATTCGAGTTTCACGCCAGTGTGTCCGTACCCTAAGTTAGCTTCAACTTCCATTTTGCTTATGCTTGAAAAAGGCCGCTTGTTGGCTGAAATTTCTTGACGTCATGATTGTTTATTCAGTACTTTGTATGTCTGTTCATTTGTTCAACTGAACAGCTTAGAATTGTATGACACACAATTATTGTTTTTTTTTAAACCCAATAAAGAGATTAAAAACTGTTTGCTTTTTGGGTGGAAACAGGTCAAAGAAGTTTAAATATCAGTCAATAACGCCTTAGGACTTTCTAGGTGAACTTTGTATGGGAAAGCCTGTGAGATAAATGGAAAATTCAGAACAAGCATGTCTTTAGTGAAGTAGTCCATTTATTTTATGACACTGCTTCAAGTATTTTTTGAAAGTGCAAAGGTAAGAGGCAAATCTGCTGCCTCAGCTGGTGAAACATGTCAATTTCCCAATTAAAACAAATGTGATTCAGCAACAACCAGCCAGTAATATATAAAATTAGTAATAAATTATTGTGCAAACAACAAAAGAAAGAAAACAATTTGGTACTATAAATTTTGGATATTTATAGGACTGAACAACCAATTGTGTAAATAGGAAATGTGTGTCACAAAAAACAGATCTGAGCTTAGAAAAATAGGCCTCATTTTTCAAGCTTTGAATTAAACACCTGTTATAGTAAAGTGCACAAAGTATAATAACAGTGATGTCTGGCCTTAAGGTACAAGTGTGCAATCACTCTATATGACTGCTGACTTGTGAATCCTTCACATCACGCGCAGTCCGACATAAGCGAGGTTTCACTGGTACAGGAAGCGGTAGGCTCCTGATCACAAGGTATATCATTTGCATACATGTGGTCTATGCGAATAGTCACGGTTACACTCAATGTAAGTGAATTGAGTGAGGAGGTATATCTCTGCTTAGAAAGTGGCTGGAAGAATGTAAATAGCATACGTGTGGTCACATGACCTCCTGCTCCTGGTGCCAGGGATTCCTCAGTACCCTAAGACCGGACAACTCTTAAGAAGTGTATGCTCCTTAATAAATTAAGGCCTGGAAATGGAATATACGCTAGGTATGAGCTGTCATTGGCTTCAGCTAATAGTTTAGAAAATTTTGCCGCGTATTTGTGCAGTGGTGTTTTTTTTGCACGCGTTTTGCCAAAAAAATTTGCTACTGCATTCAAACGTCGCGGTTTTCCCAGCAGGCTTTTCCCGAGCCCATTTTATAATGTGGCCAATGGGAGAAGTGCGCCGGAAAAGGCCCAAAGAATTGACATGGTCATTCTTTTTGCAGACGCGCTTTGCAGTTAAGTGCGTCCACGAGAAGACGCAGAAATGCGGCGTCTGAACACATTTCAGCAAAAGCCACAGCTTTTGCTGGAATGCGTTTCCAGCGTTGTGTTTCACTGCATTTACGCTATCGCTCAAAAGTGCTGCGTAAATGCAGGAATACGCGGCAATATGCCAGTGTGAACACAGCCTAACAGTTGCTAAAAGTCAGTTCTAAAAAGTAAAATATTACCTATTGGTAATTTGTCTACCATAAAGAAGTGAATATTGTTGTTGAGAAAGAAACAATGGGTCCTTTTTTTGTCTCAGAAAATTGAGCCAGGTTGTTTGGTAAAGTAGGGTGCAATACAGATTGCTTGTTGGCTCGGTTTTAAGAGCTTTAGGGTGCGTGCACACAGTACAGAGGAGCTGCGTTGTTGGACGCAGCTCCTCTGGACCAGAGTGAAGCCGCGGGTGGCCGCAGGGAGACCGCAGCCGCCCTGTACTCACCATGTGCGGCGGGTGCGGGGCGGCTTCTCCCTGCAGTCACCTGATGGGAGCCGCTTCCGACTCCGCAGCATGATATAAACATGCTGCGGAGGAGCGGACTCCCGGCAACCAGCACCGCAGCTCCAAAGAGGCTGCGGCAGGTTACGCATAGTGAGGATAGGATTTCTTGAAATCCCATCCACTATGCTATTACTGTACTACGCAGCGTTTCGGACGCAGCGGCAAGACGCTGCGTCCAAAACACTGCGTACACTGATCGTGTGCACGCACCTTAGAAGAGCTCTTGAGAGCAATGAACGTGTAGAGAAGGCATATATTAGCCTGAATCTCCATTTCTTAATGTTGAATCCTCTGCCTCTGGTCTACCTGTAAGATTTAAAGAGTAACTAAACTTAAATTTTTCGCATAATTTTGCTCAGCATGGAAATCTATGACACTTTGCAAAACACTTTGTTAGGCCAGCTTCACACCACGATTTTTCCTCTGTCAGGTTCTGTCCGGTGTTTTCCAGAATGCAAATATGCCCTCCGATCCTGTTTTGTGTCGGAATCATTCCTGCTGTGTGCGGCTGCCACTGTCCAGTGCTGTAATTTCAGCATAGTGGCAGGAGAGAAGCTAGCCACGGTGCTGAAATTTCAGCCGCGGCTCTTTCAGCTGTGCTGTCCAGGTGCTGAATGAGCGTGGCTTGAATTTCAGAGCCACCGCTCTTTCAGCACCCGGCGTCCGGGAATCGGATAGTTTTTCTGCCGGATCCGATGTAATCTGGCGCTCATAGACCTCTATGTTATGGGCGCCGGATCGCCCTGGATTTGGGAGGATCCGGTTTCGTTCGATTTTTGTCCCGGACACAAAAAAATGCTGCAAGCTCCGATTTGTGTCCAGGGCAAAAAAAACGAAAACAGCTGAATCCTGCTGGACAGACACCAAACCGGATGGCCCCATCTGGCACCGGACAGTCCCGGACCCGAAAAACCGTGCTGTGAAGCCGGCCTTAGAATTTTTTTAAAGGAATGAAGACAATTCCTCTATGTTAGGCTGCGTTCACACATTTGCGTATTTTGCTGCGCTTTTTTGCGCGCGCTTTCTGCCGCGTTTTTCGGCCGCGCAAAAAAGCGCAACAAAATACGCAGGGGCTTTCACACATGCGCTTTCTTTACTCCAGAAAGAGCAGTGATGTCACAGAGGGGAGGAAAAATCCTGCTTCCTCCTCCCCTCTGTGACAGCCCCATTAGATTTCACAGTGTATTAATATACACTGTGAAATCTAAATTAAACAGAGGCAAATGTATGTAAAATAAAAAAGAATGAATACTTCACCTGTCCGACGCCTTCTCCCGGGTGTCCGGTCTCCGGTTCTAAGTGAGAGGTGTACTGACAGGACCTGTGGTGACTCAGAGGGGGGCGTTCCCTAGCGCTGATTGGCTGTTCGCGGTCATGTATATGTATCACTAACTCTATCACACTTCCTGGAACAAGACGTCACAAGGGGGTGGGCCCTGAACCTATGACGCTGATAGAAGCTGTGGGAGAAGTAACAAGGCACTCTGCTTCTGTCTCCTCCAGCACAGCTGCTTACTGTGAAAAAAGAGGTCATCAGGGTGCAGAGACAGAGGCAGTGAAGGACACCAGCACCGCCCCATAGTTTCTATCACAGCACTCAAACAACTTGTTTGGCATGGACACAAGGTTGGTTTTCATGTCTTTTTATTAAACTGAAGAAAAAAGGAGCAATCTCAGGTTCTGGCTAATTACAGGATAAAGGTCTGTGAAATTTTGCAAAGTCAGACCGTTTGTGCAAGATTCATTTACTATGTTGATAGATTGCTCTGTACCGCCATTGTGTAAATTAGGTATCCATTATCTATTCCGTCCTTAAGGAAAACCCAAGGTGGTAGTGTTTCAATTAAATGCAATAAGATTACAGCAAATGTGACAGACTAAAGGTTGTTTCTAACCATTTAACATTGGACAGATGCTCTCCACAGTTTTGTTTCCTGGCAAAAGCAATCTGTCATAGATCTCTTGACAGGCAGGTTGACTGCGATCTATGGTACAAAGATAGAAGCTCACCATAACATGTCTGCTGCATTCAGGGAAGGGGTCCCCCATGTCCCTAGCCCCTCTATACCCCGAGAAATACACTTTAGAAAGCTTACAGATAAGAGGTCGCCTTGGTGGGATCTGAATAAGAGGTTGTTGCCACTGGCACGATCCTCCCTGCCTCCTCGTGTGTTCCTCCCCTATGTGTCTGCTCCCACCTCCTGTTTTGCTGGGTCTGCCCTCCTCTTCTGTTGCTCTCTGTCAATCACGCTGTGGCACAGAGCGGCATTGCGTGACATCAGCGGCATTGCGTGACATCAGCGGCAGAGCCTGTCCTGTTTGTGCTTTATTCAAACAGATTGGGATAGGCGGTCTCCAGGGCTCCATTCTCCTTCCTCGCAGGCTCTTAGCACCCCTGCTGGGCATCATCATTCCATCTCTTGTTTGTCATTTTTTTTAATTTTCACCTCCTCCATGTAGTCTGATGCGCCGGTTATTAAGTTATTAAATCATTTTTCACAAGCTTTATAGTGCAACTTTAGGTCAGAGAGGGATGTTAAGGTACCTTTACATGCCGCCACTGTGCCTAGCAACAGGTATTCACCGCACGTGCACGTTTTTAACGGTGGATACCGATCGCTGATGCCGCATATAGACGCCGCCATTGCGTTGTCCACTGAAGGTGTAACGATGACTTAGTCAGACATGCAGCTCTCTGGCACCCCCTTAGCCTGCTGGTCAAATCCGGTACTGCCAGAGGATAAGAAAGGAGCCCAGCTGCTCTGATTTATGTTGTCTACTGCGGCACGTGAGGTGACAGGATGTATATATACCACCAGTTCCTGCTAGGAACGTATATATACCTCGATCCAGTCCCCCTCAGGCCCACAATATCACATAAACACAAAAACTGGTATCTGCCACCACCGATCTCTTACAGGTGGATCGGTAACCTGTGCGATAGCGTAAAAACGAGCAGTGAGGTCGTGAGAGCTCGTTCATAGGACAAGGAGATCGAGACTAGTAAATTATAATATTTTACTCCACAAAAGAGGCAGTGATTATATAAAAGATTTACAGAATATTACATAAGAGACAATTTACATGTATATATAAACAGTTATAAAAATAAAAGGAATAAAAGAGAACTTGCCAGACCTAGTCACGCATAGGTATACGCAGTTCTGTGGGGGGGCCTCTCCTCAGAAAGGTAGGATTCCGTCACACAGCTGGTATGGTGTTAGCTATGTCAGGCCCAGGATAGAATGACCCGAATAGGGCTTCTCCAGTTTTATTAAAGACAGGGGAATTTGTGGCCCCCACCGCTTGGAGTGACCACTCCCTGTGGGCTTGTCCACTGAGACCTCCCCTTTCACCATGCTTAATAATTCTTCATTCTTCATATCTGGGGATGGGGTGGGCTCACAGACATAATATACCACTCATATTTAAGGTCAGGTGATTCTGAGAATTTTGATACCAAATATGACCCATGTATGAGGTTTAGAATGGCAGGGCTTGCTTGCCAGGCTCCTGAGCGGCGCATAACTGTACAAAACATATCATTAAATGCGCAAACCGGTGAATAATCTAAAAATATGAATTATGTGTATGTGGCATGACCAGATCTTCTTAAATTCAACATAGAAGCCACTGTAGGTTTAAACAAAGGATCTTCTGCAGAGACATATCTGGTTCAAACCTGTGTACAACTCTGCTCTTCTCAGCTTTGGTATTTACGATTCGTCGTAAATGGCTTAGGCAGGGGGTTGCATGAATTGGATCTATGTAACCTACTCACAAACCAAAAAGGGCGGAGAGATGAGGGAGCTATGGTTGGCTGACTCTTCTAGCACCTTAAAAATCATGAGCAATATTCATATATTCATGTAGAAGGTATCTGTGTTCCCCGGAAGTGCCGACTGATCCTGCGGCTTACTTCCTGTTGAATACCTTCCCTGCTTTACACGCCGCTACCACAAAGGAATATGGGTGTACATCTTTCGCGCCGCAAGTACATAGGCGTGACAGAGTTGTGTATTCCGTGACGCTCGTACGCTGATTGGACAATGCAATAGCATCATGATTAGGCTGGCTAATACATGACGCCATTGCAATTGTGTAGTGTGAATGGTCAGCTCTTTAAATATGGCGCCCTGTGTAGGGACAGCCAATGATAACACAGTAGCCCCCACCAATGATCGCTGATGGGGCGTGGTATTCATGACGCTGTGGCACGCCCCTGTGAAGTCACTAGGCGACGCAACATCCATGCCCCATTTAGACGCCACTACCATGGCAATTGTGCCTTTCCGTTGCCTTCGGTTTTTGAGCACGGCTCAGCAACAGGTATCTGAGTCAACTGCAGGACACAGGAATGAATTTCCCTATTTACATGCCGCCATTTTGTAGCAATTTCATGGCAACAGGCATAAATATCCCCAATGCAAGGCAGTTGCTACCTTTCAGTGGTGGCGTGTAAAGGTACCTTTAAGGTACCTTTACACGCCGCTACAGCCGGGTGGAAACAACCGGGTTTATGAGACAAATGTATCTTGCACCATCAAATCAAACCGAGGTAGCGGCGTGTAAAGGCGGTTGTTGCCACCCATCACTCGCGGCACCTGTTTCAGAGCAGTGCTCTAAAACAGGTTAATTTCAACCCGATTGTAACGGCGTGTAAATACGGTAGGGTAAGGTTTATTCGTCACCTAGATAACTCTCCAGGGCATGACACAGCCTCCGTGAAACCACCCCCCTTCAGCGATCATTGGTGGAAGCTCCTGCGTTGCGATTGGTTGTCGCTGCATAGGGAGGCATATTTAAGGAGCTGACCAGTCACACTACACAATTGCTCGAGCGTCATGTATTAGTCAGCCTCCTGCGCTGGCTGGCCAATCATGATGCTATTGCTTTGTCCTATCAGCATACGAACGTCTCGTAATCCACAATTCTGGCACGCTTATGTTTTGTCCCTGCTGCACCAGGTCCACCCATATTACCTTGTTGTAGCGGCGGTAAATGAGGTAAGGTGCTCTACAGAAGGTAACTTTAGGCACCTGGCGGTGCATCCAGAGATAGATTCAACCTTTTGTAAAGCACCTTGCAGCGGCGTGTAAAGGCGGTATCGGGTACCGTTTGTAACCGTTGGTGCGTGCTCGTGCACGTGAAGCACCCAGTTGTTTCCACCTTGTTGTAGCGGCGTGTAAAGGTACCTTTAGGGATGAGCTAGGAAGGTGCAGGAACAGGTAGTGATAGAATAGGGGGCTAAAACGAGCTGACAGGTTCCCTATAATTTCATTTTGATAAAAAAAAGTTTAAAAGCCATTCCACCGTGACAAGATTTACCCAATCAGGATGTTCTTATCCTGTCTCTAGTATTAAAATGTCTCCTTGCTCCTTTTTGAGCAATCTATATAGCTTACCATGGGCAGATGTCTTAACAGTACGGCTACTGTGGCGCCCTGCTCACGCAGGTAACCACAGATCTCTCTAATGCACAGATGGGTTTCCACAGCAGGTACCTACTACGAAAATCTTCCACCCCGGCACAGTAGGGGGAGCACCACTTGCTGCCCTTAGGCAAGATTCCCCTATATATACTGCTGCTGGGGAGGAGCTAGTCAGAGTGTGTGCAGACGCTAGAAGAGCTGCCAGGAAGTCCTGGTGGTCGGTGCTGCGTTCAGGCCCGAGCCAGTGGCCCTTCAGCATCCCACAAGTGGGACTGAAGGCAGGGAGCCCAGAGCAGGAAAGGGGGCAAGAAGCTCGGATGGAGTTCGTCCCAGGAGAAACGCCGGATATTGGGGATCCGCACCTGTGGGGAACTATAGGCCCACATAAAACCCCATCGCACCGTGGAAGCTTCAGCTACCCGGTCTCCCAGGAAGGTCAAGAGAGGGAGCCAGGAACAGCAGGCCAGCTCCAGTGTCCAGAGAGGGTCACCCCGGAGACCACACAGGAGGAGAGTGGAGGCAAGTCAGGCTACAGCAGGCTGTGCTTCAGCAACTACACAAGCAGAGGCCTTATACCCACTTGCTGTGGGAACCCACTGTGCAACCCTGTCACCCGTCGGTGCCATGGAAGTATTTACCTGACAAACATCAGTAAAAGGTAAAAGAGACTGCTTCTGTGTGCGTGCATTGTTCCCTTCTACTCCCAGCACCCTCTATAGACTATTCTAGCTCTCCCTAAACAATCTCAGCTCCACTATAACCTGCTTGCCCTTACTACGCTGCCCCGGAGGTCCCAGTCCTGCCTGCGGAGGATTATACCATCTCAGCCGCAATACCACCGACCTCCGGAGGACTGTGGCGGCGCTGGTGACATCTTTCCAGGTACTGCAGGTGGCGTTACGACAAACTATAAACTTGTACATACTCCCCTGTATATAAAATCCCCTTTTTTCAAGAGAATAGTCCCCAGGATACGGCATCAGGCGCGGCCGCATTCCGGTGTCTCAATTAACCCTTTCACCCCCTGATACCTGAGTACCCCACACCCTGGGCGACACACTACTTTCACACATAGCGTATTTTGCGCTTATTTATGTAGTTGCGTGCTTTTTGCTGCGTCTTGCGCAAAAAAGCGCAACTGCATTCACACACTGCGTATTATTACCTGCGCTTACCAAGCCAATTTTATAATGTGACCAATGGGGAAGATGCATGTAAAAATGTGCAAAGAATTGACATGGCCATTCGTTTTGCGGACGCGCTTTGCAGTGAAGCGCGTTGCAAGAAGACGCCGAAATAGCAGTGTGTGAACGCATTTCGGCAAAGTCAGAGCTTTTGCTGAAATGCGCTTCAGAGTTGCGTACTGCATTTACGCAAGCGCAAAAAAGCACTGCGTAAATGCACAAATACGCAATGTCTGAAACGCAGTCTAAACTCCAACCAGGCCCCCAAATATTGCAGATCTTTAATAGCAATATTATTTTTCTATAGGCCAAAGGGACTTTTGGGGCCCCCTAGGGTCCAGGGTCTGGGTTTGACTGCAACCCCTGCACCTATTGTAGTTACGCTCCTGCCTGTGTCCTTCTCTTCCCTTAACTACATTGAGGTCGGTTGACACAAGGTGGGGTTTTAAGGGTATGTGCGTTTTTGCTGCGGTTTACCATTGGTTTTATGGTAATTTATGCTAATTTGTTCCTGCGGTTTTGATTCTCAGCAAAACCAATGTGCTTCACAGAAACACTGTTGCACACACATTGGTTTTGCAAGTGTCAAGAACTGTCAAATCCCTGCGTTTTTGGTGTGGGTGGGAAAGAATTGACATGCTCTATTTTTCCTGCGTTTTTGGTGCAGTCAATGGAAAAAACAGAAAAACACAGCATCAAAAACGCTGCAAACGCAGAAAAAACGCACAAAAAATGCGCAAAAAACGCTCAAAAAACACAGGACCTGAAATCAGCAAATCTTCCTGGCAAGGACTCTAGGATCCTTGAAACCAGTTCAGGTTTTGCTGCGTTCAGGACTGCTTAAAAAACGTCCTATGGGCACAAAGCCTAATACTTGAAACAGGATAGCATGATGCAGAAGCAAAAAAGTCAAATACAATTCTGGGATATATTAACAGAAGCAGTCCAGATCATGTGAAGTCATTATCACCCTCTACTACTCTTTGGTCAGACCTCATCTAGAATACTGTGTCCAGTTCTGTGCACCACATTTTAAAAATGACATCAACAAACTGAAGCAATTCAGAGAAGAGCGACTGATCTACAAACCATATCCTATAAGAAACAGTTCTAGGATTTGGGAATGTTTAGCTTGCAAAAAGAAGACTGAGAGGAGATTTAATAACTGTCTACAAATATCTTAAGGGCTGTCACACTATAGAGGGATCTGCTTTATTCACATTTGCACAAGGAAAGATTAGATGCAATGGGATGAAACGTAAAGGGAGGAGACCGATTACATATTAGAAAAAACTTTTTCATGGTGAGGGTGATCAACAAGTGGAACAGGCTGCCAGAAGAGGTGGTGAGTTTTCCTTCAATGGAAGTCCTCAAACAAAGGCTGAACAGACATTTGTCTGGGATGATTTAATGAATCCAACTGTGACCAGGGGGTTGGACCAAATGACCCAGGAGTTCCCTGTCATCTCCACCATTCTATGATAGGACAAGCCTGATTAGATATACCTTGTCATATGTGGGATCACTTTTGTGCTTTTTTTTAGTCAATATGGTGTTAACTAAGTATTCTATGTTATTTACATGTACTATTATTTACTTACTACAGTTTTTTTACTTGGATTTTATATGTGAAATGGCCAAAGTGTGAACATGCTCTTAAATGTTGCACATATACCAATTTATAATCAAACTCATTTTTTGGTTTTATAAAAAAAAAAAAAAAAAATACAAGGCAGGATGGGAGAGGCTGAGGCAAGGTAGGATGAGAGAGGTATAATGCTCTGGGCATCTGCTGGGAAACTATGAGTCTTGTGACCATTAATTTTGCAATTTTCCCCTACTTAAACATAGCTGCATACCAAGTACATGTCATATTGGCAACAAAGTTTACTATAGGCAGTGCACTCTTTCAGCAGGATAACTTGCCCTGCCACAATGTGAAAAATTATGCAGGAAAGATTTGTTGGACATGACACAAAGTTCAAATCATGCAAATTTCGTAGGTCTCAATCTGATTGAGTATCTGTGTGGAATGTTGGAAAAATGAGCTAGATTGATGGAGGATGCACTTTGCAATCTATTGAGGATTATGCAGTATAATAATTTTTATAAATGACTCTACTATCAATTTTTGCCAAAAATCCATAGTACGGATTGTCTAAAGCAGGGGTCTCAAACACGCAGCCCCTGGGGTTTCACTGTGCGGCCCGCGGCACAGTCGGCCACTTAACCTTGCCGGTGGTCCAATGCATGGGGCCGCCGCAGTTCCCACTGTGTCATTGACTTCCGGCCGCGGGACTGTCTGACAAGCTATGCCGCTCAGTAACATCAATGCAAGCTGCCACCCAATGAGAGGCCCGCAGCTTCCGTCGGCATATGATTTCATCTGCGGGCATCTCATTGGCTGGAAGCTTGATGTTACTGAGCAGCAGCGCTTGTCAGACAGTCCCGCGGACGGAAGTCAATAACACAGCGAGGACCACGGTGGCCACATGCACTGGACCAGCATGGGGGACATTACTACACTATGGGGGCCAGGATGGGGACATCACTACAAATGGAACCAGCATGGGGAACATCACTACAAAAGGTGACCAGCATGGGGGACATTACTACACTATGGGGGCCGGGATCGGGGATATCACTACAAAAGGGGACAAGCATGGGCGGACTTTACTACACTATGGGGGCAAGGATGGGGACATTACTACAAAAGCGGTCCACCATGAGGGACATTATTGCACTATGGGGGCCAGGATGGGGACATTAATACAAAAGGGGCCCAGTATGGAGGACATTACTACACTAAGGGGGCCAGGATGTGGACATCACTGCAAAAGGGGATCAGGATGAAGACATTACTATATGATGAGGGTCAGGATCAGGCATTACTACAAGAAGGGGATCAAGATGGGGTCCAGGATGTGGGACATTACTATAGGATAGGGACCAGTATGGGAACATTACAATAAGAACAGGACCAAGATGTGGACATTACTACAAGAAGATCAGGATTTGGACATTACTACATTGAGCAAAAAATTCTGGTATTACTGAAAATGTCACTTAGTCCTACAAGCAATGCAGCCCCCCGTTATCAATTTCTTTCTATGTGCGGCCCACTAACCCAGCCGAGTTTGAGACCCCTGGTCTAAAGTCTCTGAAGACTACCCTAAACTATTCCATGACATGCTTGTTTCCAACCTTTTCACGTTCACTCCTGAACCAAAGCAGCAGGAAAAGTGCCCTTCTTACCTAAAAGTTGTTCGCAGAACAGACTTTCAGTGGTCCATACTGCAAAATAAAAACTAAACAAGTGATTTAGAAAAATAATTCAACTGCACTATAATAATTTTGTTGTGAAACGGTATCTATCCTTTAAGGATCGGTTCGCACGATGCGTATTTTGCCAAGTATTTGGAGTGGATCCGCAGCAGATCCCCACTAAATATGTAGCAGCATGTTTTTCCAGCAAAGTCTATGGGATTTGTGAAGTCCTGTCCACATGGTGCATTTTTTTCCATAGCGGATCTGCTGTGTATTTTATGGTGAGAAAATCTGCAGTATGTCAATTCTTGCTGCAGATTTTACTGCATTTTTCACCCATAGACCCTCGTGTTAACTTAAAACAAGAAACAGATATGCAGCAGTGTTCGCACTATATGCATGTGTTGCCTACTTTGTGCCTAATTTGCATTAAAATCCACAAGAAGTGACAGTGTTGAAGGACGGGGGAGCAGGATTTGGCCAAAGTATTGAAACAGACACAAAGCACCTTCAAATACGTATAAATCTGCACCAAAACCGCATCAAATATGCACTGTGCGGAAAGGGATGGTTTAGGTGCATTTTTCTGCCAGTGGGTGCAGATTTTTGAAGTCCAAAATCTGCACCACAAACACAGCGTGCGAACACAGCCTAACAGGTGAGAGCCATTTTGACAGCAAGAGTGTGACATACAAAATATTAGGCTTGTAAAGGCCAAGAATCTCTTTTAAGAACATCCTAGACCTGGGTATTCATTATTCAAATATATCGGTGAGCATTCATATTTCACAGTCACTGCAGTCACTCATCTTCTAGGAATATGATTCTCTGGCATGAGATTCTCCATGGGAATCCTGTTCTTGTTCATTATGCAAAAAACATAAATTGCTGTGCAGCCTTATGCAAAACACCAATCTCATAATATGTTTAAGCAAACAGATGATCTGACGGAAGAGAGAGAAAAAAAACTAAAACCCCTTGGAATACGGTGCCTGAACTAGGCAGCTTAATTATGTTCCATTTTCAGGCTGCTGAACCGCTGTACATTTAAAGATGTAAAGTGCGGCACCATTTAGAGAGATTATTTTCTGCTACTAAACCATGCAAATCACATGAAAAAAAAATCTGTTGATGGATCTCCCTACGTCTGCCATGCTCATTAACCACCACAGCATAGCCGCGGAGAGGAAAACTGCAGGATAATGGCATTCGCTGAAACTGATTATTAGCCCTGATTACTTTGCCAGTCCAAACTTATCAGAAGAGGAAGAGAAAACAGCTTAAGTTTTTCTACAATGTTTCCGCTCATGGTGGGGAGCTTTTCCCCCTCCTTCCATTTGTTGTCTCAGAAAACCCCAAGAGTAGGATATTCCCCTACAAACATACAAATTCTCATAAATCATAAATAATAAAGCGACCAAACCACAACCAGCATTCCAATCGCTGAATGGATTTATTTTATTATGCTCTCTGTGTCCACTTTATACCACCGCAACTACACAGGAGCAGGGAGAAATAAAGAGAATACATTGTAATACGAGAGTACGTGCGGAGAACTGTCTGTGCTTCTTTACATTCATTTGTAGTTATTGATGCTGGAGATGGACCATAGCTCAAGTTTTCAATCTTCCCATCCTGGTGGTGGTGCTATTGACTTTGCTGACTATAAATTCATTGCCTATTCTTAAGTCATTCTGAAATTTCTTTGCAGTGCACTCCACATTTGGCAACTAGAGGCAGTGAATGTGAATCGCAACCTTTAACCAAATTTGTCATCTCGAGTTGGACACACAATGTAATGGTGGCTGCAGAGCGGAATAAAACGGTTTCGTTATTTTTAATCTTCAGAAAACCAAAAACTGAACTGGAACATAAGTATAAGCATTCAGTATGTAGGTGCATGTTCACACAGGCCACAAAACAGCAAAAGCAAAGAAACAAAACAAAAATGAGCAGATACCCTAAAATAAGTATATAAAGAAATTGCAATAGTGCATAAAAAGAAAAATAAGGTACTTGGTAACATTATTTTGACTAAAAAAATTTAAAAGCCATCCCATCACGTTAAGGTGACCCCATCAGGATGGCCCTAACCTAACATCAAGTATTTAAAACCTTACCAGATGTCAAGTGAAGTAACTAATGAGGATAGAGCAGGTCATGGGGTCTAACAGAGAACACCCAGCAATGGGAAGCCTTATACACATAATGTCCAGCTTATATAAGGCAGGACATAATGTTACCAAGTACCCTATTTTTATTTTCATGCCGTATTGCAATATATACCCTTCTTTTTGGCAATACAAAGCTGGCATTAACCCCTTATTACCCAGCATGCCGCCGCCACCAGAGCCGCTGGAGGAGCCTGGTAAAGCGCCTGGAAATGGCACTATGATGAATGCGCCATTTTCAGTGGTGGCTGCAGGCTGCTAGTCTTTTTTTTTTATGTAAACAATAATTTTTATTGAAGTTTTCAACAATATACAAAAGGGAACCATCACCTCTAACATAGAGATGAAGAACATAAGAAACATAAAACTCACAATGATAAATTACATTGGTACTTGTGCATATCAAATACAAAATTACAAAAATAGCAGGCACGTTACCATTTCTGTCAAAAATGAACTCCCATTCACCTAACCACCAGAAACAAGACATATCAGACCCCTGCATCTCTTATGGTTGGAGAACCAGACAGCGAGTACAGTGAGAAAAGGCACATAGGTTCATCTGAATCAAAACACAGTTCCCAGCGTTCACCCCAACCCCCTAATGCAGAGGAGTGGACAACTGGCAAAATAACCACGGCTCCCAAATATGTCCAACCCACTTTTTGGCCGAGATTGAGTGCGCCAGAGATCTTTCGTATGGGCAATGTAAGTTAATTTTCTGTATTACCTCCTTGATGGAAGGCACAACCATCCCCCTCCATTTAGATGCAAGGGAGAGCATGGCTGCAATCAAGATGTGAAACACTGCCCCTCTGAGGTCTGGTGGAATTCCATCCGCCCCAATATGTAAACTCCCAGCGTAGGTTCCAGGACTATCTGCAGCCCAGTCGCTTCCCATATAAGATCAGCAATAGCGTCCCAGAAGTCAATTGCCACAGGACACGACCACCACATATGGGTACATGTTCCCCGGCCACCACATCCTCTCCAACAGTCTGAGGGTTGATTGGTCCCATGATGAGCTAATTGTACCGGCGGTTCAAGGTGATAAATACAGGATGAACCTCTCCTAAACCTTCCCTCCAAGCCTCCGGTTCCTCCTCCCACCAGGACATATATGGTAATTTATCATCTACTTTCGGGTTATTCAAAGAACTGTAAAGAATTGAGATCCCTTTAAGACCAGACTCAGGCCTGAGAATAAATCCCATAGCTTTATGATCCATAGGGGTGTAAAAAAAGGGGAATTCAGGTGAAGTCTGAATTAGGTGTCTAAATTGTAAATACTGATAGAAAAGGTGTCTAATCCCTGGAAATTTTAAACATAATTGGTCAAATGGATAACTAGAGATCCCTCCATCACATCATATAGAGTTTTAACTCAAGCCGTGGACCAGTTTTGCAAATTAATATAGGGAATATGCAGTTCTAGAGCCTTTAAAGAAATGTTTGTCAATAGGATTCTTAACAGACTTGGGGCAAATTTCCTCCAATATACTAAGGTGGTTAACAAGGTAGGTAGACACGGAGTATAAGTGCTATTGTGTATAGCCTCTGTTTCTAACATGAGCCAGGTCAAGCTCCGTTTGGAGTAAAACGATTCAATCTGTAACCATTTCTGTGCCTTATCCATTCTCCACCAATCTCTTATCTTCATTAAAACTGCCACTCTATGATATGTAAATAGGTTAGGTGCATCCATACCCCCATGGTCATAAGGATAGTACAGTAACTTACTGGCTACCCTCAGTCTTTTATATGCCCAAATAAAATTATTAGCGATCTTTTTGGAGAGTCGATATAATTCTAATGGCAACCTGAAAAGTAATACATCTAAAATAATATAAGACCTTAGGGAGTACTAACATCTTATAGATGTTGACTCTGGCTATCCAAGAGGCAGGGATGGAACGAAGCTCATCTAAGTCCCGCTTAATCTCCAGTATTAATTTAGAGAAGTTTCTTTCCACCAGCTGTTTAGAGTGTGTAAGAATTATACCTAAATACGAAATCCCAGTGACAAACCCATTTAAGGCTACGTTCACACATTTGCGTATTTTGCTGCGCTTTTTTGCGCGCGCTTTTTGCCGCGTTTTTCGGCCGCGCAAAAAAGCGCAGCAAAATACGCAGGGGCTTTCACACACTGCGCTTTCTTTACCCCAGAAAGCGCAGTGATGTCACAGAGGGGAGGAAGAATCCTGCTTCCTCCTCGCCTCTGTGACAGCCCCATTAGATTTCACAGTGTATTAATATACACTGTGAAATCTAAATTAAACAGAGGCAAATGTATGTAAAATAAAAAAGAATTAATACATCACCTCTCCGGTGCCTTCTCCCACTGTCTGGTGCCTTCTGCCGCTCTCCGGTCTCCGGTTGTAAGTGAGAGGTGTACTGATAAGACCTGTGGTGACGTCAGAGGGGGGGGCGTTCCCGGGGCGTTCCCATCGCTGATTGGCTGTTCGCGGTCATGTGATATGTATCACATGACCGCGAGTGCCCGGGAACGCCCCTCTGACATCACCACAGGTCCTGTCAGAAGAGATCTCACTTGGAACCGGGGATCGCACAGCGGCAGAAGGCGTCGGACAGGTGAAGTATTGATTCTTTTTTATTTTTCATTCACTTGCTTTTGTTTAATTTAGATTTCACAGTGTGTATTAATACACTGTGAAATCTAATGGGCGGCCACAGCTGTCACAGAGGGGAGGAGGAAGCAGGATTCTTCCTCCCCTCTGGAGAATACGCAGAAGTAGCTGCGTAAACAATTGACATATCAATTGTTTACGGAGCTGCGTTTTCTCCCGGAAAATGCACTGCGTATTTTTACGCAATGTCTGCACTGCAAAGTGAATTTCCCATTCACTTTGCTGGCAGACAAAAGGCACATTGCGTATTTTGAAAAGCGCGCGTAAAAAAACGCGGCAAAATACGCAATGTGTGAATGCAGCCTAAAACCTTAACGATGGCCCACTGTAAAAAACACGGCGGCATTACAGAGTGCTTATTCTGTTCTGACGTGAAAATAAGTCAGAAAGGAATAAGCCTGTAGCGCCTCCCAGTGCCCGAAAATCTCTGGGGTCTCAGCTACCGGGGTAGCTGAGACCCTGCACATTAAGGATCGGGCACTTTTTTCCCGATACCGGAGATGTCATTACAAATATAGTCATAGCCGGTAAAAAATGCTTTCACTTTCATCTGACATGAAAACACTTGTCGCATGAAAGTTAAGCATTAACCTCTAAGGCCCCCCAAAGACCGGTACAGGGGATCTCCCTCTCACCACCACCCCTCCCCCAATCTATCCCAAAATGGCGGCCGCCTCCCCTGCATCTCCATGCGATCTGACATGTCACACATGTCAGATCACATGGAAATCTCATTCCCCGATGCCCCTCTGTCCCCTTCACAGTCCGATCCCTGCCCCTGCCCCCTCACCCAGCCATAGATCCTCGGCCTCTGCCCCCTCACACATATGCCGCCAACTCCTCTGAAACTCCATCCGATGTGACCAAACATCACATCGGATGGAGTTTACAGGCCCTTCGTCCCCCCAGTCAAGTCCCCAGTCGACCAGTCAGGTCCCCTCTCCCTCTCCCCCTCTTGCTGATCCAGCGATCCTGCCTCCAGTCCCGGGGTCCTGCGATCCTCTCCTCCTGCTGCAGTGCCAGCCTCATCTGTGCGGCTGTGTGCTGTGTGCGCACTCCTGTGCGCGCGCCACTGTGGGAGCACTTGTGTGTGCCCAGGATTTGATAGGACATGAACTCACTGAGTTTATGACCTATCAAGATCCTGGGGTCACTCAGGGGTTAACACTGATCTTCATGGTGATCTCCAAAGCAGGTCACCATGAAGAGCAGTGTTAACCTCTGTGTGACCCCAGGATCTTGATGTTTAGGTACACAGGGGCTCTCCATATGTGACATGGTGTCCGCTAACAACTGGAGCAAATTTTTCATTCAAATTGTTACCAGACATGATGTCGCGTATGGAGAGCCACTGTGTGCCTAAACATTGGAGCTCCCTCACAAGTGACACCATTTTGGAAACTAGAACTCGCAAGGAACTTATCTAGATGCATAGTTAGCACTTTGAACCCCAGGTGCTTCACAAATTGATCCGTAAAAATGAAAAAGTACTTTTTTTTTTTTCCAAAAACTTTCTTTTGGCCTCAATTTTTTTCATTTTCACATGAGCAACAGGATAAAATGCATCCTAACATTTGTTGGGCAATTTCTCCTGAGTACATCGATACCTTATATGTGGTTATAAACCACTGTTTGGTCGCACGGTAGAGCTCGGAAGGGAAGGAGAGCCATTTGACTTTTTGAATGGAAAATTAGCTCCAAAAGTCAAATGGCACTCTTTCCCTACTGAGCACTGGCGTGCGTCCAAACAGTGGTTTATGACAACATATAAGGTATCAGTGTACTCAGGAGAAGTTTTTGGAATGGTGTCACTTTTGGGTGTTTTCTGTCATGTACACCCCTCAAAAGGACTTCAAATGTGATGTGGTCACTAAAAAATGGTTTTGTAAATTTTGCTGGAAAAATTAGAAATTGCTGATGAACTTTGACCCCTTATAACTTCCTAACCAAAAAAAAAAAAAAAAATGTTTTCCCAAAATTGTGCTGATGTGAAGTCTACATGTGGTAAATGTTATTTATTAACTATTTTGTATCACATAACTCTCTGGTTTAACAGAATAAATGTTAATAAATTAAAAATTGCGAATATTTCGCCACATTTTTTATTTTTTCACAAATAAACGCAAAAATTATTGACCTAAATTTACTACTAACATGAAGCCCAATATTCATGAAAAAACAATCTCAGAATCGCTAGGATCCTTTGAAGTGTTCTAGAGTTATTACCTCATAAAGGGTCAGAATTGCAAAAAATGGTCTGGCCATTAAGCTGGAAATTGGCTCTGTCACTAATGGGTTAAAGGGATACGTCTGTTCCAGTGATCTTTGAGTCATGGATGGAACCAAAATGGGAAGGACGAAAGATTTAGTAGCATTGACTTTGTAGTATGATATTTTAGCAAACTCTTCTAATGTGGAGACAATGGCCTGAAAAGAGGATTCCACATCAGTCCACAAAATAATGGTGTCATCTGCGTACAATCCAATTTTATGAGTTTCTGGCCCAACTTTAATGCCTGCTATGGTCGTAGAGGTACTCAATTTCTCTGCTAAAGGCTCCATACATAAAGCAAAGATGATGGGTGACAAGGGACAGCCCTGGTTAGCCGAAAGGAGTCTGAGAGAAAACTTGATGATAGAACTTTAGCTGTAGGATTCAAATACATGGCACAGATTGCTGAAATATTGGGCCTATCAGTCCAAACTTTTTAGTACACTCCGGAGCTATCCCCAGTGCACCCTGTCAAACGCTTTTTCAGCATCTAAGGACAGGAATACACTGGGGAGGCCACTCAACTCAGCCACCCTAATAAGGTCAATTATGCAGCGCATTCCGTCCTTAGTCTCCCGGCCCGCCACAAAACCGACTTGGTCTGGGGAAACCAAGTAGGGGATCATATGGTGTAATCTATTCTCCAAAATTTTCAAAAAAAATCCTGACATCACAGTTCAGGAGTGCAAAGGGCCTAAAGTTATTAGGACATGTTGGAGGTTTCCCCGGTTTAGGCAAAGTAGTACTAGTGGCCTCTAAATTAGAAACAGATACTGATTCTATATTCTGCCATAAGTTATATAAACGTAGAAGGAAAGGACTCAAAATCTGATGGAATTGGTGGTAGTACTCGTTTTGTAACCCATCCGGTCCCGGGGCCTTATGACATTTTGTAAGTTTAATAGTATTTTGGATTTCCTCCTCAGTGAAAGGTGCATTGAGAAAATTCAACTGTGCCTGTGATATCTTGGGTAAATTAACAGACTGCAGGTACTGATCAATATCTACTTGAGAGGGCTGAGGAGTGTTGGAGTCCTTCTCAAAATTATATAGTTGGGTTTAAAACCTAGAAAACACATTTACTATCTCTAATGGATTCCTATTGCAATTCCCCCGGTGATCCACCAGATGGTCTATTCTGGCATGTTCCTCTCTTTTTTTAACTCTAACGCTAATAACGCACTGGCCCTATCTCCTGTTAGAATTTGGTTTTGATTTTTTTAAGGTTATATTCATACACAGACAGCAAGTTTTCCCTGAGTTTGAATCGGATATCATATAGTTCGTCAGAGAGAGCGGGAGTAGGAGATAATTTGTTTGACGATTTTAACTTCTGGAGATGAGACAGAAGTTCATTCCTACTAGCTTCCCTCTTACATTTCAGATAAGAGGTCTGTTGCAAAAGAATACCCCTGAGCACCGCCTTATGAGCAGACCACAGGGACTCCTCCGTGACCTCCCCATTGACCTTTACCTTAATTATCACTTGCTCCTCTATCAATAAAAACGTGTTCAATTTCCATCTGGAGGAGGGGTTGGCTTGATGGCGCAAAGCCTCAAGGACACAGGGGCATGATCTGACCACGAAATCAGGTCAATATTTGCTGATATACATCTACGTAAAACTACACCATCAACCAGAAAATAGTCTATCCTACTATAGGTCTGGTGCAGGAGTAGAATGTATAGTCTTTGTCAGTAGCGTGAGAGTACCTCCAAAAGTCATGAAGACGATATTCATTTGCCAAAGACTTCTACTCCCCCTGGAACCATCGTTTTGTTGGAACAATCTATCTCTCTATCTATAGGAATATTAAAGTCTGCACATATTATTTTCCCTCCCTGAGCGAATTCAGTCATTTTCTGGAAATCTTTACGTACAAAGGAACACTGTGCCTCATTAGGAGCATATATTACCAGCAATGTGTGTAGCTCACCATTTAGGGTGCAAACCAGGATCAGTAATCTGCCTGCAGGATCTGCATACATGCACATTATACTAGGGACCACAGTATTTTTAATCATCACGTAGACCCCTGCTTTTTTAATAATAATAATAATAATAATATAATATTTATTCATTTATATAGCGCAATTAATTCCATAGCACTTTACATACATCAATAATGCTGTCTCTCTTGGAGCTCACAATCTAAACATCCTTCAGTATGTCTTTACAATGTGGGAGGAAACCCACGCAAACACGGGGAGAACATACAAACTCCTTGCAGATGTTGTACTAAGTGTCCTTGGTGGGAATTGAACCCAGGACGTCAGGACCCCAGTGCTGCAAAGGCTACAGTGCTAACCACTTGAGCCACCGTGCTGCCTGCTGTTGTTCGCAAAAAATATATGAGTAAACTGTGGGTGGTGAATTCTACCATTATCAACCTCCAACAACTGCGTTTCCTGGAGACATATTATGTCAGCCCGAGACTTTAGAATTTCTCTTCATAACATTGATCATTTCATTGGGGAATTCAGGCCTGCAATATTGTTTAATACTCGTAATGAAGTAATAAAATCCCCATGACTACATATCCACCAGCTATTGCCATTTCCCACCATACTGTTAAATGTACTAGTTTACTTATGGGCACAGAGACCATATACATGCAGTGCCTTAATGACAAAGTATGTGCACAAGTATCAACAGTCACATCAGAAAATGAATGTAAAAAGAAAGACAAAAGAAAAAAAGTAAATTAAAAATAAAGAAAAAACAGCAATAAAAACAACAAAAAACAACAGATGCAACCCTCAACAACAGCCATAAGGTGCAGACAAAACACTGCACTGGGGCAACTCTTCCAACTCTACTGTCCTACCCAGCAGAGTTGCTCACAGTCTCGGATTACCAGAAAAAAGTAAGAGAACCAGGCAATCCTCCACAGGCTCCAGCAGAACGGACCTTACTAGCCCTCCACATTATACTAGGGACCACTCCTGGGCTATCTTCTTATCCCGGGATATATGCCGTGAATCAAAAGGAATCTTCCAGTCATTAAGCTTGTCCTCAGCCTGTTTAGGAGAATGACAGACTACCATCCTCCCCTCATAAGTAATTAGCAATTTCACTCGGTTAAAGCCCCATTGGTAATGGGTGCCCACATCCCGCAGAGGCTTGCACACATGGGCATATTCCAGTCTTTTGGCCAAAGTCACAGCAGACAAATCCAGGAAAACCTACAGGGACTGCAGCTCCTCAGGCAATGCTGGACCCTTCCTCATCCACTGCATGAATATGTCCTTGGTAGTAAAGAAATGCAGCCTTGCCAGCGTGTCTCTAGGCAAATCCTGATTCACATGTTTCGGTTTTAGGGTTCTGTGGACCCTGTCAACCATAAGATCCCTGGGCGACATCTCAAGAAGGATAGCCTGTAGTAATTTTTGCAGGAAAGCAGGTAAATCTTTATCCAAAACCTCCTCAGGAATCCCTAGCACTCGGATATTATTCCTGCGTGATCTATCCTCCAAGTCATACACTTTATCACTGACATAGGTTAATTCCCACTTCAAGGCTTCATTTTCATCCACTAATGCATTAAAGGAGGTGGCATACTCAGCCACTCTGTTTTCCATATGGGATGTATGCTCTCCCAAAGCTGAAATCTCTCCCTTTAGTTCTCTGACCATATTATGCATGTTCACTTTCAGGGAGGCTCTTAAGGAGGAGAGAAAGCCCTGCATGTCCTCCCTGGTTAGTGGAGCAGAGCGGTGCTGTTGGTCTTGGTCTCCCTCCATGCCTGCACCTCTCCCTGAGCCCCTCGAGGAGCACGAGGATCCCGAAAGGGACATAGGCACCATGTTACCTGCTGTTTTGGCGAGCTTCCCCTGGTAAAGAAGTCAGGCAATCTCGGCGAGGATCCCCTTTTCTGTGCACTGCCACGAGGTACCTTTTGCCCAGGAGGATTGGAGAGCTGCTGCTGAGTAGCTGGAGGGACTAGGATGGCTGTGAGAGCCGATTTAAACTGCTTTAGGTCCCATACTGCAGGAGCTCTTCAACTATGCAGCCCTCACACTTCCTTGCAGGCAATGCCCCCGCAGGCTGCTATTCTTTAGCATGGGGGGCCTGTAAAACAATGGGCCCAGACCCGACTTAGAATACCAGCTCTCAGCTGCGTAGTTTTACCTTGGTTATCAATTAAAAATAGGGCGGAGCCCTATGCATTTTATTTGCCAGCCAAGGTAAAATTAGGCAGCTGAGTGTGGCAAATCGCAGCTGTCTGTTTTATCTGGGCTAGACTGAAAAATACTGTGAGGCCCCACATTTTTTTTTATTATTATTTATTTATTTAACACACTATGACGGCAGGTTGTTTGCCATATGCTAATGTGTATGGCACCAAGCACAATCACCATCCTGATTGAGGAAATGCAGTCTGATTGCAACAGCCAATCACAGACAAAGTATATAGAAAACGTGTAAAAAATACCTTGTAAGAAATAAAATAAAATAAATAAATAAATGAAAACAGTGCCATTAAAAACAGGGTACTTAGTACATACGTTTTTGTAAAACAGTATACATCCATTCCACTAACGTCAAGGTGTACCCACTTTGGGACGGTAACTACTCTAACTAACCTGTTCATGTGCTGTCTGACCTCAATGAAGTCAGGATGCAGAGTGGCCCGAGTGCCAAAATGGACACACAGAAATGGGAGGCAATATAAGTACTCGGCTCAGTAAGGGAGGTGGGAATCTCCCTATCTTGTAATAAAACAAGCCAGAATTAAATGCATACAAAAAACTGAGCCAGAGAAAACATATGTGAACATGCCTGTAGGAGCATATTCACACTGACCCCCCTGTTTGCTCTGTGTCTGTGTGTTTTATTTCAAATAAAGGATTTTTCTGTTTTCTAACTATTTACCTTCAAAACTGGTAAAGTGGGGGTATCATAGGACCTGTACATCCCCAATCCTGGGCTTGATGTCAACTGTTAACTCAAAGCTGTCATTAACCCTTATATTATCCTGAATGTTACCACACCAGGGCAATTGGCAAGAGCCAGGAATGTGAGCGATGTGACATGGGAAAGTTCACCTGTTAGGCTGGTTTCGCACTGCGTTTTTTTCCCTGATCAGGTGCTATCCGGTATGTATACCAAAGCCAGGAGAGGGACTTGCAGAAAAAAACTATAATTGAAAGATTGACACCTGTTCTGGGTTTTGGAGACACTCCTGGTTTTGACACACAAACTGGATGGAACCTGATAAGGGAAAAAACTGTAGTGTGAAACCAGCCTTAGATAGCTCTAGCTGACCTCAAGTGACCCAGACCATTACATCACCTCGCTCAAGTCGAGACCCGACACTCACTCAGTTTTGGGTCCCTCCATGAACAAACGTTGCAGAGTATCGTGGAAGATTTTTTTTTCTTTTTTGGGGGGGGGGGGGGGGGGAAGGGGGCTAATTAAAATGGCAATGAGGCATGTGTTTGTGCTATTTTTACAAATAAATTACTTTTCATGGTGTGGTGTATTACCTTATATACTATTTACTTAGAGGTTAATAACGGCCAGGGCTAACATCGGCCCAACATTATGAACTTCGGTCCTAGTGCCAGATGGCAATATTCAGATGGAATTAAACGCTTTATTACCATTCTGCCACTGGCACCAAGACAACTGGATTAGTCGGGTAAGGCACCAGAAAATGGCATTTCTATGAATGCGCTGTTTTCTGAGGTGACTGTTGGCTGCAATTTACAGCATGGGGAGGCCAGAACGCTTGAGCCTCCCCACGCTGAGGACTGCAGCCCCAGATGCCTAGTTTTACCTGGCTGGAAACTAAAAATGCAGCACAGCCTCATGTAATTTTTTAATTATTTCAAGATATAATTAAAAATAAAAATGGGTTCCCCTGTATTTTGATGACCAGCCAGGTAAAAGTAGGCAGCTGGGGTGGATGGCAGCCTGCAGCTGCCTGCTGTACCTGGGCTGTTGACGAAAAAAAACAGCTGAGCCCCAAGTAACATTATGACATCAAGAAACCCTTTTTTTTTCCAGCCTTTAGACTAGTTTTATTCACAGTCACAACAGTGAACAATTCCAAAAGACACACAGCAGAATCCGAATCATGAAAAAGCACAGCAACAACTTAAGAGACCACCAACTTGTCTCTGTGGATCTTTGAAATATGGTGCAGATTTTGGACATCAAAAATCTGCAGCATACATTCTACATTGGCACATAGCCTTAGGGCTCACAGACATAATGAAATAGAAATAGTTGATGGGACAAGTCCAAGTGTAGAAGTAACTATACACAACAGATCAGACCTAGGAGCTCTTGCGGTAGATGTTCTTTGGGTCAGATGCTAATAATGTCAGAGGCAGCAGACAGAATATTACAAAAGACTGGCTGAAAGCTCTCCTGTCTAGTGACTGCTAAAGGTTACTTTATCATGAAAGTCTTATGCACCACTGATAAATTGAGAGTTCAGTTAAAAATTAAACTGCATGTCTGGCCTTGGAAGAAGCAGAATTATGTAATGTCTGTAACACTTGTCTGTCTAACTACTGTACTTTTTTTTAGTCATTAGTCATCAGATCTGGGCTAATACATAAAACGGAGTAGAGAACAAGGGTTATTAAATGGAATAAAAGTATGCAGACACATTTAAGGACTGCAGACTGATGAATCGTTGCAGTGTGCCTACAGTGTTACAAATACCCATGTGGGTGAGCCAGTCACTAAATTGTAAGTTTACCATATGTAAACTTACAGTTATCTGCCTACAGGACTCCTGTGTTTATCTCAGTTCTCTTCTATTGAGAGATGCCAAGTCAGACTAGTCTGCACGTGACCCAAGTAGCAAATCACATACATGTGGTCAAATGACCAGTCACCTACATGGTGAATACAGATGAACCACTGCAGTGCCCAACGCATGCTGTCACGATTTTTTTCTCTTTTGATACTGGACAACCACATTAATGACAGCGTAAGAAAAAACCTGTGCAGCCTGTTTATTACAATCATGTGACTTTCTGGTAGTAATAAGGGCACAATTCATCCACTCAAGATGGATTTCCAATTAATAATTCGTCACTCCGAGGCAGATTCGTCAAGCAGTTTTTTGCCAGAATTCTAGCATAGGATTGCTTGAAAGCCTGCAAATGTTTAAACAAGTTGACGCAAAAGAGTTTTTACGTCAGTCTCATCCAGTTCCTTTCAATTTCATGAAAAGTGCACAGAGCTCAGGCAAAATGGTGCCTGGCCAAGAGCACCGAACAAACTCATAATTTAGGTCACAAAAGTGTAGCACATTATTACAGAAATATATACTGGCACTTGAGTGGAGCAAAGTTCTGGAGGTGGCGCAAGAAAGTTGAAATATGTGCCAAATTCATTAAAGGTATCTGCACACGCGGCAATATTGCTAAGCAATTTCACTGGCAATTTGCTGGTTGCAGTGAAGTTATGGACACATTGTTCTATTTTGTTGCTGTGTACAAATGGAACAATGTGTCCATGATTTCACTGCAACCAGCAAATTGCCAGTGAAATTACCTAACAATATTGCCGTGTGTGAAGGTACCTTTAGAAATATATGCAACTCAAAGGACTTCTCCAACAATTTAATAAATTGTGGCTTATGTATTTCTGATTTTGGTGCATATTTTGCATGAGATTTTCCAAAGTAGATTCTACCAGCTGATCAGAAACAAAAAAATCAGTGCCGTGGCTTCCCTGATTCTCCAACTGATGCCTGCATGTCTGCTTCCAGCAACTCACAGCTCACGCTGCACCAGGCACCAAGAATGGTTGAGCCTCATCTACAATTACCATCTGGATATGAACACTGCCAAAAACATAGCACTTTTACTCCCTTATGAACACACAGTGCCTTGTGAAAGTATTTGGCCCCCTTGAAATTTTCAATCTTTTGCCACATTTCAGGCTTCAAACATCAGGCAATAAACATTTTTTTTGTGAAGAATCAACAACAAGTGGGACACAATCGTGAAGAGGAACGAAATTTATTGGATATTTTAAACTTTTTTAACAAATAAAAAACTGAAAAGTGGGGCGTGCAATATTATTCGACCACCTTGAGTTAATACTTTGTAGCACCACCTTTTGCTGCGATTACAGCTGCAAGTCGCTTGGGGTATGTCTCCATCAGTTTTGCACATCGAGAGACTGAAATTCTTGCCCATTCTTCCTTGCAAAACAGCTGGAGCTCAGTGAGGTTGGATGGAGAGCATTTGTGAACAGCAGTTTTCAGCTCTTTCCACAGATTCTCGAATGAATTCAGGTCTGGACTTTGACTTGGCCATTCTAACACCTGGATACGTTTATTTTTGAACCGTTCCATTGTAGATTTTGCTTTATGTTTGGGATCATTGTCTTGTTGGAAGATAAATGTTCATCCCAGTCTCAGGTCTTTTGCAAATTCCAACAGGTTTTCTTCCAGAATGGTCCTGTATTTGGCTCCACCCGTCTTCCCATCAATTTTAACCATCTTCCCTGTCCCTGCTGAAGAAAAGCAGGCCCAAACTATGATGTTGCCACCACCATGTTTGACAGTGGGGATGGTGTTTTGAGGGCGATGAGCTGTGTTGCTTTGACGCCAAACATATAGTTTTGCATTGTGCCCAAAAAGTTTGATTTTGGTTTCATCTGACCAGAGCATCCTATTCCACATGTTTCGTGTGTCTCCCAGGTGGCTTGTGGCAAACTTCAAACAAGACTTTTTATGGATATCTTGGAGAAATGGCTTTCTTCTTGCCACTCTTCCATAAAGGCCAAATTTGTGCAGTGTACGACTGATTGTTTTCCTATCGACAGACAGACCCACCTCAGCTGTAGATCTCTGCAGTTCATCCAGAGTGATCATGGGCCTTTTAGCTGCATCTCTGATCAGTCTTCTCCTTGTTCGAGATGAAAATTTAGAGGGACGGCCGGGTCTTGGCAGATTTGCAGTGGTCTGATACTCCTTCCATTTCAATATGATCGCTTGCACAGTGCTCCTTGAGATGTTTAAAACTTGGGAGATCTTTTTGTATCCAAATCCAGCTTTAAACTTCACCACAACAGTATCTTGGACCTGCCTGGTGTGTTCCTTGGTCTTCATGATGATCTCTGCACTTGAAACAGAGCCCTGAGACTATCACAGAGCAGGTGCATTTATACGGAGACTTGATTACACACAGGTGGATTATATTTATCATTACCAGTCATTTAGGACAACATTGGATCATTCAGAGATCCTCACTGAACTTCTGGAGTGAGTTTGCTGCGCTGAAAGTAAAGGAGCCTAATAATATTGCATGCCCCACTTTTCAGTTTTTCATTTGTTAAAAAAGTTTAAGATATCCAATAAATTTCATTCTTCTTCACTATTGTGTCCCACTTGTTGTTGAATTTACAGTATATCTTTATGTTTGAAGCCTGAAATGTGGCAAAATGTTAAAAAGTTCAAGAGGGCCAAATACTTTCACAACGCACTGTATATACCAAAAACCACCCTAAATGTGTACATGTACATACATGTATTTTATTTCGGTCATCAGTTTTGATATATACTTTGTACAAACGCAGACCATGCCAAAGTTGATATGAGGTGATGATAATCCATTAACAAGAGAACATACTATGCTTATGCTTCCCACTATGCACATCTTATGAGCATTTAGTATAAATAAGATCTATCCTTTAAATTCATCCCTAGCGACAACCAATAATTTTTTTTTATTAAGGTACTTGTAAGAAATGTGAAAATAAAGAAGAGTCACATCCACACTAACATCATAATGTAATACACAATTATCATCACAAGTTCCCGGAGGCATCGGTAGACTGTAAAACATCAAAAAACAAACAAAAAATAAATAAATGAAAACAATAATTAAGAGATAAAAAAAACTGTTAAAATATGTTTCATCTAGTTTGAATTAGTGAATAAAATTCAGACAATGCATTCTCTTTAACCCTTCGCTGACAGGTTTCTTGACGTTTTTCACATGATTTTAAACTAAAACCTTACATTTTTGAAAATTTGCATAATTGCTCCTTTCAAATTTTTTAACCTCTTCACAACATCCCCATACATGTATGGCGTAAGTCAGAATCAAGTGCATGAAGCAGGCCTTCCCCATACTCGGCAGTAGGAATGAATAAACCCGAACTTTGAAGTTCAGTGTTCATACAGACTTTACAAAACACAATCAATGTTCGAATTCGGATTTTGAGTGCTTTACGTACGTGTGACGTCCATCCCAGACTACCGTCATAAGCTGCTCTGTTGGGCATAACCCAGAGTGACTCTGTGATCCTGTAAACCATATACAGGGATCTGGAATTATAGCAGAGCCCAAAAGATAACTGCCTATGTAAGAACAGTAATCCAGAGACAGAAATTGTCGCCAAACAGGGTCAAGCGAGGAGATCAGGACAAGGAAAAATACAGGTCCCAATAGCCTGGTCCATGAGCTGGGTCAAAACTGAGATGGTAATAAAGTACAAAAAGGCTGAAGAAGTGTCTATAAACAGGCAGAGGTCAAACCGATAAACACTAGATGCAATACAGGCTAAATAGGGAAACCAAAAACTATTTCTGGCAGCTTGCAGGGAAAGGACGAAGGTGTGGTACTTTCCAATAGGCTTGGAACTCAGGAACTAATGACCTTACCCTGACCGCTCACGCATTATCACTGTCAGAATGTGAAGTACCAAAGGTCTCAGCCACTCTAACCCTAGTGGATGAGTGAAGCTTGCGCTCTCCAAAATCTCCTGCAAAGACCTCTCCCCTATCACCATCACCACAGTGTGAATACGTCAGTGCCTAGGGACAGGAGCAGAAGTAATAGAAGCAAGCTCTGGAGGGGACATGATGTCTTTATCACTAGCACCACCAAGAGAGTTAATATGGTGGTGACTAGTGACAGGAGCAGGCTCTGGAGGGGACATGACATCTTCATCCCTAGCACCACCTACAGTGTGAATTTGGCAGTGCCTAGTGACAGAAGCAGAAGTCGCAGGAGCAGGCTCTGTGGCGAAGTGACACCTTTATCAATAGCACCACCTACAGTGTGAATAGGACAGTGCCTAGTGACATGAAAGGGAATACGACAGATGCAAACCACTCGAACAAGCAGCGCTGAACTCTGGTACACTCAGTGCTCCACCCAGTGTGAGCTGCTTGCAGTGTTTGAATGGGTCACATTAGCAGATGAAGTGTGTATCAAAAAAAAAGATAAAACCCCTCCCTCTGCCAAAAGTGCCTTGTTTATGGTTGGCTGTATGTGGGTGGAGAGCCTAAGTACCCAATCAGTGACTACCAATGAGGGTCTGGTCAAGTTCAGGTCCAGAACAGAACTTTATCTAAACTCTGGCTGAAGTAAAAAGTAAAAAAATAGTATGTTTTAAAAAAAAATATGAAAATAAACAAAAAGTTCCAATAATCCTCTCCTTTTGCCCCATTAAAAATGAAGACAATAAAAACAATACACTTATGTGATATAGCCGGGATCAGAAAAGTCTGATCAAAATATAACAATAATAAGGAAGATTAGTAAATACTGTTAACAATAAAAATTCAAGAACACAATAATTACGTCTTCTTTGCCGCTGCAATGCTACAAAAAAGCTGTAACAAACGATCAAAACATCATATTTATCCCAAAATGGTATCAATAGAAACGTTATCTCACCCTGTAAAAAATAAGCTATCACATAGCTTCATCGACCACAAAATGAAAATGTTACGGGCCTTGGAAAGTGGCAACACAACAGACCAAATGTATTTTCTGATTACTTTTTCATCACTAAATTAAGAAAAATGTAGACATGTTTGGTATCACCATTATTGTACTGATGAGGAGAATCATCAAAAACAATACCTATTTGGAATTTTTTCCCAATTTTGCAATATACCATTTTGGTAAAATGAATGGTGTCATTCAAAAGTACATTAGGCCCTGTAAAGAAAAAAAAAGTCCCCATATGCGTATGTGGACAAAATAATAAAAACAGTTATGGCTTCGGGAAGAAGGGGAGGAAAAAAAAAAAAAAAAAAAGCAAAAACTAAAATTGGCTGCATCATGAAAAGGTTAATGACTGCCCTTAAAAAAAAGATAACCACGTGACAAAGAATAGTTCATAGGAATCTGTCAGATGTTTATTATATATTCCGAAGACAGCAGGATATAAGGGCTGAGACACAGATTTCACGATGTGTCACTTACGGTATTAGGCTGTGTTCACTTCCAGTACTCTGAAGTTGTCACAAAGTCGACTAGTGATCATCACCAACTACAGCTCACACGCCTGATTGACTGATCCTGCCCTTTCCTCTGATAGTAACTCACTGACAATCGACACTAAATATCGGAAGCTGTGTAGTGGGTGGGGTTAGCTTTCTGAGCTCTGCTACACACTACATGTATGAAGTCTGATTGTGTCACTGCTGAACCCAGCAAACTAAGTAACACATGGTTGTAATCAGGGTCTTCTTTCCAAATCTTGCTCTCTCAGATGAGGTAACATATTGGTGGGGCCAATTGAGTGCCTTTGAGGGGCCAATGCATTAAACACCCCTTACTCCACAACCCCCCCCCCAACGCACGCAAAAAAAATTATGACACGCTATTTTAAAAATCCCCCCCCACACTTTTAGTCTTCAAAATAACTTTTATTAGGTTTGCAGACCTTTTTGATGCTTCACATAATCTAACACAAGGTTGAATGAATACATGAAAAAATCAACCTTTTTTTAATTAAAAAGTAGTTTTACCTCACGATTTTCATTTCCAAGAGGAGAAATGTAGAAAAAAACATGTATTTCTTTTACATAATTTCTTTAGTGTATGACAGGTGAAGGGTGAATACATTTTCAGTAAATTCAAGAATATGTCAATTATGGTTAGTGAATCGCAGTTGTAGAGCAGGAAAATATTGAAGATATTTATACACATACATGCAGTGGGTGAAATAAGTATTACACATGACACAAATTTGCTAAGTATTTATATTTCATTAGAGCAATTGACATGAATTCCTCCCCAAATGTATGTGACAACCTATCTAATACACACAGTCAAATAAATCAAACCACAGATGTCCAGAAATTGAGGCATGTGTAATAATGAGAAAAGACAAAGAGAAAAAAGTATTTAACACACTTTTTAAAATGTAATTAATACTCTGTACAAAAGCCTTTGTTGGTGATGACAATTTTATGACACCTCATATATGGAGAAACTAGTTGCAAGCATTGCTCAAGTGTGATTTTGGCCCATTCTTCCACACAAACACTCTGCAAATCTTGAAGGTTCCTTCTGGGAACTCTGAGCTTTAGCTCCTACCATAATTTTTTATTATATGTAGTATGTTCAAGCACATTTAAAGTTTGCTCAACAACACTTAGGCTCCTTTCACATCAGCGGTTTTCGCTGATGCGCGGCAGATCCGGCAGGTGGCGCCACATCTGCCGGATCTGCAGCCTAACGGCTGACTTGCGGCCCGGATCTGGCAAGCCCCATGCATTGTTTAAGGGGTTTGCGATCTGGTGCGGCAAGTGCGGTTCTGCCCGGATGCGGCAGATCTGGCACTTGCGCCCGCGAAAAAAAAAACGCTGCTTGCAGATTTTTTTTTGTGGCCGCAAGTGCCTGATTCGGCTGATCCGGCGTAACCGCACTTGCCGCACCGGACCACAAGTCCCATACACAATACATGGGGCTTGCCGGATCCGGGCCGCAAGTCGGCCATTAGGCAACAGATCCGGCAGATGTGGCGCCACCTGCTGGATCTGCCGCACATCAGTGAAAACTGCTGATGTGAAAGGGCCCTTAGACAAGCCTGTAAAGTACTGAAGAATATAATCTGATCATATGAGACCTAAATTGAACTCTTTGGATGCTATAATAAAAACCATGTTTGTAGGCCTTTAACACCACAATAACAGTCAAGTTTGGAGCTTGTAACATCATAATGTGGGTCTGTTTTTCAGCAAGTGGCACTGGCAAAACTTTGTATATTTCGCCATTCAGTCTTCCTTCAATTATATAGAGACATTCTTGTTAATATTTTTCTGACATCTACCGAGAATAATAAAGACAAAATGGGGATGGACATTTCTGTGACAATGATTCCAAGACACAAAACCAAGGAAACTCTCAATTGGTTTCAGACAAAAGAAAGTAAAGCTGATAGATTGGCCCAGCCAATCACCTGACCAGAATCCAATAGAAAATGTATGGAAGGTAAAAAGGTTCAGAGCCCATAGAAGGAGCCCACAGAACCTTCAGGAATGTTTGTGTGGAAGAATGGTCCAAAATCACACCTGAGCAATGCATGTGATGTGACTATGTTTCTCCATACTAAATGTAACATTTATGGACATCGATGGTCTGATTTTCTTGTAATTGGATGTAATTGGATGGTTTGTAAATAGCACTCTTAGAAATATATTTACCTAGAAAATTGGCTACATGTCTAATAGATATTTCACTCGCTGTATATACCCACATGCTAATATATATAGTATATATACATTTAGATATAAACAAGACCAATAAAATTATTTTTGTCAATTTACCCCAAATAAAAGTCGCATATTGTCATCTGTCCAATATGATCACGCTACAAAGAAGTGATGAAGATATGGCTGTGCGTGAAACTTAGATAACTGGAGACATGCACTCATTCATTTGTGCCAAGTGCTATCTGTAATGAATTATATAGCCCAGCACTATGTTTGTCTGTGATAATGATAACCCAGATTTCATAACCTTGTATTACAGCATTAACGTGCAAAGAACAGTATGTCAGACAGGTCAAGACTGGGATGTTTAGTTCAAGCCCGAAAAACCTTTGTACAGTAGTTAAGAATAGTCTGCCAATTCTTGGCACTTTCCTCCTATTACTAAATATATGCTCCACTGATATTTCTCTTTAGACATTTGCTCTTTTATCAAGTTGGCAGACATTTGGTTGCATAAAAAAAACTATTAATAGACAAAATAATTTTGGAATTGAACAAGATCCTTTGAACAGAGATACATAAAGCACTGCTTGGATTCTGCAGAATCCACATATCTAAGAGATCTTCGATTTGACTCCATGTGTCTACTAAAAGGTCTATCACAGTAAAGACAGAAAATAGTTATCTTAGTGGGAAAGGATGATCATTTCAAGAGGCTTAGATGCCTTCTTAAAAAAAAGATTACTTTTAATTAAAGAGTAATTATAGTTAAAGGAGCTGTCCAGAGCATTGACTACTGATGACCTACCCTGGTTTGTTTTCTGTGGGACATGATGTAGTTTTAAGTTTATCATTTTGAGATACTTATTACAGTATTTTGTCTTCTTTTTATTCATTTTTTTTATGGAAGGGGAGTTGACCAAGAAATAGCAATTCTTCTATTAAGATAAAAATATGAATCATATATTATGATATTGTATTAGTACAGACAGTGATGAATGCGGCAATACCAAATAGGTTTGTTCTTTTTCCTATATTTTGTTGCAGGGAAACTGTTATGATTTCAACTTTAAATATGTTTTTGAACAGTATTTTTAACAGTTTATTTTCTTTTTAGTCAACAGGCATTAACCCTGCGATCAAGCTAGTACAAAAAGCAGCTCAATCTCGCAATCCTATGAAGATTAGTACCTGAAATACAAACATGGCAGACACCAGTGACATGGCCTACAGAAACCCCTAAGTGTCAAGACAAAACCGTCACCAGCAGCCTGTGATTTCGTCAGAGTTTATGGGTGACAGAAGGGACATCCTAATCCTCCTGTATGATACTGGTATCTAAGAGGTTAAAATGCAGTAAACCGAGCTATGCAGTGGACAAAAGGCAATGTAGGCCTGTGTTCACCGGACCTGCGCTGCACACAGAGGACACGGTCAAAGGAAGGTTGGATCACAGGTGGCTTTTATTTCCTATGCGTTTCGGAGTCAGACCCGACTCTTTCCTCAGGGAGCCAACAATATCTATAGGGTGTATATAGGATATTGTTGGCACCCTTAGGAAGGAGTCGGGTCTGACTCCAAAACGCGTCGGAAATAAAAGCCACTTGTGATCCAACCTTCCTTTGACCGTCTCCTCTGTGTGCAGCACAGGTCCGGTGAACACAGTCCTACATTGCCTTCTGTCTACTACATTTAACCGTTGATGTCTGGACCCTGCAGCAGCCATTTTATGTATATGCTGGTTGTGTGCTACACAACCTGACCAGGTGAGCAATGATCATTCCTGGTCTTCTTATTTTATTGAGATAAGACCCTATTTGCACTCTCTCTCCTCCACAGTTCGGCATACAGCTATGCAGTGGGCTCAGCTCCACATATTCTAGTGTGCACACCCATCATACATGTACAGTGAAGCTTTCCCACAATTGGTCAGTATGGTTTGTATTTAGTGAATGTAAAACGTCGTTCAGCTGCCCATTTGTTCAAACATTTCTAAAAGTCATCTTCACAAATAATAATAAATAACGATCTGTAAAGAAAAGCTCTGAAGAGATCTGTACCTGTGCCAATGAATTGTATTTTCTGAACAGCCAGATTACGATCAGCATGCAGAAACTGTAATACAGACATACCAGCGGTTACCACGAGAGGCATTTGTAAAGATCTTCTCCACATGAACTGAATTTCTTACAAAATAGCCTATATTCACTTGTACCATAATGGAATACAGTCTCAGAATACCGAGATTCTGCCATGCATACATTTGCTATATATTTGCTATTCCTCTCACATTTTTAATTTGAAACAAATCTGATAAGCTATTCAGAGTACCGGCAGAGTCACCGGCTACTATTTTAAAGGGGTTATCTGGGATTTAGCCCCCCAAAAAATTGTAACTAAGCACAAAAAGGCAGGCAGCTGCCACCTACCTGCCTGTTGTGCCCGGCACCATTCACCGCCAACACTAGGTAGTCTTTGATCGCTCCCGTCAGTGATTTTGCAGCTTCTGCTGATGTCACTTCAACGGAGGGGCGTCTTTTCCCCTCTGCCGACGGGTGTCATAGCTGACATCACGCTGATTGCCAGCCAGCTCATCCAATAAGATTGCGGGGGTCCAGCTATCAATCAGCATGAGGTCGCTGTCCTGCCGCTTTCACAGAGCAGAGCGTAAAAGCCACCACTGCTGTTTATCCTGCCATGCTGTCCCTGGCAGGAGCGGTCTGTGCCCATTCCGTGTCAGTGGTGAACAGTGTCGGGCACAAAAGGCCGTTAAGGTGGCAGCTACCTACCTGTTAGTGCTTAGGCACATTTTTTTTTATAACAATCTTGGATAACTCCTTTAAGTGGACATACCACTATGGTCTTTCTCTAAACTATGAGCACATGGGAAAGCAGCTCCAAGAATTATTGTCAAGGTCAACCATGGTTTATAGTAGTGACCTGATGGCGTATTTGTTGAAGTAAGTATCACATGACATTTGGCTCAAAACTCACAGTGTGTCATGGCGGTATCTGGCACTGTTGACACTACAGACTCTGACACTCCACACTATGGTTTCTCTGATGCTTCTGAGTTGCACAGGTAGGCTCGGACATCAACCAGCTGTGTTTTCATTAGGTGTCAGGGTAGCAGGAGTTAATCTCTGCTAGTCTACTGATTATCTCTTGGATTGCATGTCCTGGGAAACCTATCACAGTCAATTTACGCCTTTGGGCGCATATATAAGATTATCTCAGCACAGGAGATGTGGTATGATCAGACTATGTCGATGTATGGTCAGATACAGACATTACACTGTACATAGCAGGGGCATATTTATAGGATTATCTCAGCATAGCAACATTTATTTTAAACACATCTAATTGTGTATTTTGCTGCCTTGGGGTAACCCTTGACTTCGCTCTCTGCTTCAAGCCACACATCCAAGCTCTCTCTACCTCCTGCCGACTTCAACTAAAAAATATTTCCTGAATCCGTACATTCCTTGACCAAGAAACTGCCAAAACACTAGTACATGTCCTCATTATTTCCCGCCTAGACGACTAGGACATCCTGCTCTCTGGCCTTCCCTCTCACACCTCTGCAATCCATCCTAAACTCTGCTACTCGACCAATCCAACCACTCCCCCCTTTCCCCGTATTCCCTAGTTTATCCTCTCTGCCAATCACTGCACTGGCTTCAAATTGCCCAAAGACTACAGTTCAACACTATAGCCATGATATACAAGGCCATCCACAACATGTCTCATCCATACATCTGCAACATGGAACATGGTCTCCCAGTAGTTACATACATGGACTGTACCTGTATGATTTAAGTGTTGTCATTTTACGCTCTTGTCCTCGTCTGCCCTTACACATGTAAAGCGCCATGGAACCTAATGGCGCTATATAATTGTGTAATAATAATGATAATAATGACATCCAATAATGACATCCAATCCGTACAAGATCTTCTCCTCTTCTATGTGTCCTCTTATCTCCACTTCCCACAATCGCATACAAGATTTCTCCCATGCATCCCCCATACTCTGGAACACTCTACCCCAATATATCAGACTCTTACCTACTATGGAAAGGTTTTTCAGAAGAGGTGGGTCTTTAGGTTCTTTTTGAAGGTTTCCAAAAAGAACCTAAAGACCCACCTCTTCTGAAAAACATACAACATGCAGGAAGCCTCAGTCCACTATACTGCCGCACGGCCCAGGGTGCACAGGCGCAGTTTCCTGGACTGCCAACATCTTTGGACAACTGGGTGCTCAAATATGGTGGCAGTCTGAGTAACTGCACCTGCACGATCCAGGTCCGTGCTGGCACAGCTACTCATGCTACCACCATCTTTGGACACTTGGGTATACAAGGATGGCAGTGCTGTGGTGCACTGGGGGGCAGAGACAGCGCACTGGGAGGCAGACAGCGCACTGGGGAGGCAGACAGCGCACTGGGGGGGCCAGACACAGCGCACTGGGTGGGGGGCCGACACAGCACACTGGGGTTGGCCAAGGACAGCGCACTGGGGTTGGCCAAGGACAGCGCACTGGGTGTGGCCAAGGACAGCACACTGGGGTTGGCCAAGGACAGCGCACTGGGGTTGGCCAAGGACAGCGCACTGGGTTTGGCCAAGGACAGCGCACTGGGGGTGGCCAAGGACAGCGCACTGGGGGTGGCCAAGGACAGCGCACTGGGGGTGGCCAAGGACAGCGCACTGGGGGTGGCCAAGGACAGCGCACTGGGGGTGGCCAAGGACAGCGCATTGGGGGTGGCCCAAGACAGCACACTGGGGGTGGCCAAAGACAGCACACTGGGGGTGGCCAAAGACAGCACACTGGGGGTGGCCACAGACAGCACACTGCAGGGGGCCAGAGACAGCACACTGCAGGGGGCCAGAGACAGCACACTGTGGGGGGGCCAGAGACAGCGCACTGCGGGGGGCCAGAGTCAGCGCACTGCGGGGGGCCAGAGACAGCGCACTGCAGGGGGCCAGAGACAGCGCACAGGGGGCCAGAGACAGCGAACAGGGGGCCAGAGACAGTGCACAGGGGGAAGTTACATAATTCCGCTGTCCCGTCTGTCACTTCCAGCATCTGGTTGTCCTGCTATCCCATAAGAGAAAACAGCACAGGGGAGAGGAGGGAGACAGCATACAGGGAGGTGAGAGCGGACAGGGGGGCAGAGATAGCTGCCGCCCCCAGCGCCACAGAGCTCGCTGCCATCGTGATGTCACCACCTTCCTGATGCGATAACATCGGTCCCTCTCTAGCAATAATAATAATAGTAATAAATTGTGGAAATTATTTCAAATCTATAGATTTAAAATGAACTTTAAAATGTACTTTGTTCTTGAGAAAACACCTTTAAGAAGACGTTTTATTTCAGTTTCTTGGGGTTTAAGAAGTCAAAATCATAAAGAAATCAAATTCAAGGCTGATCTTATTACCCCCTTATATTTATCAAAAGGCCAAATTTAGCTAGTTAGCAACAATTCTTACCATCCAATTAATGAAAATGTAGCAGTAATTCTCTTCACAGTTGTAATTGTGACCTGCAAAACATAAAACACATAAAATAAGACACCGTACATTTTATAAAGTACGGTATGTTCAACCAAAAATTCCACTTGCAACCCTGTACAGGATATTCGGGGGACACAGAGCTGTGTCATGTGTTTTTTAAAAGCAATTGCTAACTGAAAGTACAGAAAAAGGTTTGTTCAAACTACCATTTTTTTGGTACATATGCTGTCTATGAAAAAAGCGGACGTCACACCGACATCACCCAGACCAATATTATTCAATAAAGTTATTCAAATGACAGGTTTTCACAAGGACTAAATGTCGGTGTTACAAAAAAAAATAAAAAATTGCAGCATGTACTAGTGCCATCCATATTTCATATGAGATTCATCTATTCAAGTATATGTATATCAAAATAACAAAAATATATCGGATCCCATTTGGATCATCAGTATAGCTTCCGATTTTTATGGATACATGGCATGTATTACATTTCATAGGAAATGGTGGTTCAGTGATTAGCACTGTTGCTTTTACCTGCTGGGGTCCTGGGTTCAAATCCCACCTAGAACCTATGGATTTCCTCTGGAGTCTTGGGTTTCCTCCAAATGCCAAATACATACTCTAAGATTGTGAGCCATTAAAGGGGACAGTGATGATTTGTAAAGCACTGCATAATATGATGGTGTTATATAAGTAATGCTTATATATTATTATTATTATTATTATTAATAATAATAATAATAATAATGTAGAAAAATATTGGAATCTGAGAGTCCTCAGTTGTTGATACCTTTTAATGGCCAACTGAAAAGATGGTAAACATAGCAAGCTTTTGGGACACTATGGCCCCTTCGTCAGGCTTATAATAACACAAATTCTGAAGACATATACATATACATATATACATAAGCAGGGTTAGATGCTGTAGTAAATACGACACTTGACGTAAAGCAGAGTCAGGCTTGGGAGGGGGAGAGGAGCTGGGAAAGTAAAGTCAAATTCTAAGATAAGAGGAACAGATTGTATAATTGTTCTATGATTAGTGGCCTGTGGAGACCTGAAGATTCCTCAGAGGGCCATAAATCAAAGCGAGACAGTTCACATAAGAAGTGTCAAAAGTTATTTGTCCTCTAACTTGAGTCTGTTGCAAGATGTGATATCTCCAAATGCCCTTTCATTTTATATAAAAACGCATGAATCCATGTGAAACATTTAATCCTGTTTTGCATGTGTCAAAGGTCGTTATCGATTTGTATCTCTAAATTCTTCTCTCTCTCTGAGATTTGAAATTGTTCTTAAAATGAGCAGACTAATATCAGTTTCACTGTGGTCAGGGCTGCAAAAATGCTTTGCTACAGGTAGATCCATATGCTTTTCTTTTATTGGCGATGAGAATTAATTTTTGTTCTGAATTTTTAGTCCGGTCTCCCCTAAGTATATGCCACCTGTTGGACAGGCGCATGTAGCCCCGCTTTTCCAAGAATAGCTTGCAGACTACTTATATAGAGCCCCTAAGTATCAAAGTAGCAATATCTCCTGGCAAATATCCTGATTTCAGAAATTACACCCCTCTGGAAATTTATTCAACAGTGTAGTGATGATTTTGACTTCATGAGTTTTTTCCACAAACAGCAAAGGATGTTGGGCTACATACACACAGTGTCTTTTTAAGGATTCATTTTTAGTGCAAAACTACACCAAGAACGGATCTTCGTAGAACGCTGTGCTCTGTGTGTGAACAGCCTGTGCTTTCTTCCTGCACTTTACTTACCTCGCCGCACTCCTTCAGTGATCCCCAGCGGTGTCTTCTGATCCCTCGCTTGGCAGTAGCGAGTGAAGGCTCTAGGACCCTGCTGCCCCATGTGACCAGTGACGTTGTCCTATGGTGCAGTCAAGAGAAGTGATCACCGTGGGGATGCGGTGAGGTGAGTAAAAAACGCGCAGAAAAAGGTGCAAACAATTGACATGGTCATTCTTTTTGCAGATTGTGTATATATAAGGACTGGCCTCACCATAATGTGCAGGTGCAAGCAAAAAATATGTGTATGCACTTAATATAAAGAAGTTGCTGCAACACTGAACACATATATGGAGGGGAACAAGCTTAATGGCTATAACATGAATTGCAGGATTGTCTGTGCAGCTAAGGAATGCATATGGGAGAAGTGAACTTAGTAAATACTATACTGGAATAAATTAATTGAGAGACTTAGCTTCATCACTGACGTCTCTGCGAAAGCCCGGTAACTGCGCCAAAGTGCTCTCAAACTTACCGGGTCCTATTCTAGCACTATGTGTGGTCTACATTGCTGGGATGAGGTTTATATGCCTGTGTTGTGCAATTAAAAAAACAGCTGGTAATGGTCTGTACCAGGACCAGGGCTACAGTACGATGGAGGTGTGGGTGTAGTTACTGGGCGGAGGAAGGGAGCAAAGTCAAAAAAAGTCATATTGTGTATATATAATTATTTTTGCAGATGCAGTGCAAAGCGTATCCACACAATTACGGACCATGTGAACGGATCTCAGCTTAAGCCATAGTTTTTGCTGGGATGTGTTACAGTGCTGAATTTCACTGCATTTACGCAGCACTAAATAGCACTGCGTAAATGCAGCAATACGCTACATGTGAACGTAGCCTGAGTGAAAATTTAAAATTTGCCATTGCAGTGGCCATACATTGTAGTGCCCATACATTGTGCTCAGTTTGTGCTTCTGGAGACGCACCCTGTAAATTAATCTGGCTTTCTTCACTACAGAAATGTGACACATGTTAACACTAAACATGGTTTAGGCACACTGTGAGGCTCAGAAAGGAGGGGAGCATTTCAAATCGGGAGTACAGATTTTGTGGGATTTCGTTATGAAGAAAGCCTTAGTGCCTTTCCATAGCCTTTGTGTAACCAGTCACGTGGAAACACCTTATATTTCCATTGGCAGATGATGGACCTGAGTGGAGCCTTGTTTGGTGGAATGAGCCAGCTTTTATTGTGAACATTTCACAAGACATTTTGGATTACATTTCTCCTGTGCTCTACACACAGCAATTACTTTGGGGTTTACATCTAAATCTCTGAATGATGCGATTAAGATGAAACCCCATAGAGCTATTCATGATAATGAAGAAGGCAAAAAAAAGAGTCACTGCCAAGGGAATGGTGGCAGTGACTTTTTCCTCTCTACCTAATGAAAATACATGAACATTCAGAGTATTCACAGATATAAAGGCAACAGAGGGGACTGCCTGTGAAATGTAAACCGTCTCACAGCATGCATATGGCCAGCTTATGATTACTGTGATCAGTACTATATACACAGAGGGCTATAAAGAGGGGTCTGTCTATTTTCTCCAAGCACCCCTCCTGTCCCCAGTCTTGTCATTTTGACATCAAAGTTTTCAAACACAATTACAAAAGAAAAGGTTTCTTCATTTAGAAATACACTTAATGGAACCAATCATGTTAAAAAAGCAGTCCAATCTGCCAATAGCCTGCTATGAAGCAGGAGGAGCTGAGCAGATTGATATATGGCTCTGTGGGAAAATGATCATAAAAGCTTCTCTATCCAGCACGGCAATTTAAAAGCAAAAAAATCTTTGTGACTCCATTAAAATTGAAGAATAGAAAAATTCTTGACACATTTTGAGACTGACATAATTGAGTGCATTGCCAGATAATATATTAATCTGCTCAGCTCCTCCTGCCCCAAAGAATGCTACCTATAGATTGTACTGCATATTTTATGTGACAGGTTCATCTTAAAGTAAGTATGGAGGTGACAGAGAACACATTTTTTCAGTTTTTTGCCACATTTAAAGATGACCTGACACCCCCCCTCCCATGGCTTAGAATCTAAGTCCAGCACTGAATGCATTATGTCTGCTGCATTCAGGCAATATATAGGCTTATAAAAACTTACAGTAAAAATCCATGGAGGTGGGCCCTTGTGATGCAGGCACCTTGTCCACGGGGACATTTCACGCCCCCTACGCCTCTGTGCTGCCATGTCCTCGCTGCCTCGCTCGTGCGATTCATGAAATCCTCGCTCTGCGTGTCCTTGTGGTGTTGACGCAAGTGTAAAGCGAGGTTGAGGTGCATGCCCCGCCTCCTGCTATGACATCCTCTCATCTTGACTGAAAAACCAGAAATGTAGAAATTTTTGCAAATTTATATAAAAAAGAAAACTTGAAATATCACATGGTCATAAGTATTCAGACTCTTTGCTCAGTATTGAGTAGAAGCACCTTTTGAGCTAGTATAGCCATGAATCTTTTTGGGAATGATGCAACAAGTTTTTCACACCTGTATTTGGGAATCCTCTGCCATTCTTCCTTGCAGATCCTCTCCAGTTCCATCATGTTGGATGGTGAATGTTGGTGGATAGCCAGAATATCCAGGATATCTTTGTACTTGGCCACATTCATGTTTCCTTCAATTGCAACCAGTTGTCCTGTCCTTGCAGTTGAAAAACACCCCCTTAGCATGATGCTGCCACCACCATGTTTCATTGTTGGGATTGTATTGGGCAGGTGATGAGCAGTGTGTGGTTTTCTCCACACATACCGCTTGGAATTATCACCAAAAAGTTTCATCGTCATCTCATCTGACCAGAGAATCTAATGTCTCATAGTCTAGGAGTCCTTCATGTGTTTTCTTGCAAACTCTATGTGGGCTTTCATATGTCTTGCACTGAGGAGAGGCTTCCGTCGGGCCACACTGCCATAAAGGCTCGACTGGTGGAGGGCTGCAGTGATAGTTAATTTTGTGGAAGTTTCTCCCATCTCCCTACTGCATCTCTGGAGCTCAGCCACAGTGATCTTGGGGTTCTTCTTTACATCTTTGACAAGGGCTCTTCTCCCACAAATGGTCAGTTTGGCTGGACGGCCAGGTCTAGGGAGACTTCTGGTGATCCCAAACCTCTTCCACTTAAGGATTATGGAAGCCACTGTGCTCTTATGGGGCCATCACACAAGTCAAAATCGCTTGCAATATTGCTGCTGCACATGATGTTGCAGTAGAACCTGCTCTAAAACCTGGCGATGGTCGGCTGGTGGACACGCGGCATCGCTGTGTGTGACACCATGAGACAAGCGAGAAGCCAGCTCCTAGCGCCTCTCAGCAAGCGCTGGGAGCTGGTATCCATGGAAAACAGCGGGTAACTAAGTGTCGCACGGCGCTTAGTTACCCGCTTGTTTACATGGTTACCAGCGCTCTCGCTGGTACTGATCGCTGGTGAGTCTGCCTGTGTGACAGCTCACCAGCGATCAGCCTTCAATGTCGCCAGCGATCAGATCACTGGCGACATTGATGTGTGTGACATCCCCATTAGGAACCTTGAGTACTGCAGAAATTATTTTGTAACCTTGGCCAGATCTGTGCCTTGCCACAATTCTGTCACTGAGCTCCTTGGGCAGTTCCTTTGACCTCATGATTCATTTGGTCTGACATGCACTGTAAGCTGTGAGGTCTTATATACACAGGTGTGTGTCTTTCCAAATCAAGTCCTATCAGTTTAATTAAACACAGCTGGACTCCAATGAAGAAGTAAAACCATCTCAAGGAGGATCACAAGAAAATCGACAGCATGTGACTTAAATATGCGTGTCTGACAAAGGGTCTGAATATGTATGAACATATATATCAGTTTGTTTGTTTTTTTTTTGTTTTGTTTTTTATAAATCTTTATTTATTCAAGAAAGTTTCATTAACAATAAAACAAAATATCATATAACATTTTTACAATATATGTATACAGCCTAACTGTGAATCCAGCAAGTATAATACCTTCTTATCCTCTGATCATATTCAGTTTAACATACCTCACAATGTATATTCCACATCACAGTTTAGCTTATTGAGTCAACAATACATATTTATCCAGAACTGGTAAATCCCTGGAGTTGTGGAACCAAAAAAGTATATATCTTTATGATAAAAGCTGTAATAAAGTTCGTATTGAGAAGAGAAAAAAACAAACAATCAATATATCAGTAACATGGCCATTGCCATAGTGTAGAGAAAGTTGAGCATATAGAAGCATGAAAATAATAATAGATAGTATAAGAAAATATAGGGTAGAAGGGATCGGGAAGAAATGGGAGGGAGGGATCTGGATATGGACGTTTATAAGGAGAAAAGTGAACCCAAGGCTAGGTGACTGCCCAGTAGATCACTGTCTCCTGTTTATTCGAGTCAGTCAGTTCAGTTTTTCTTTTTTTAATAAATTTGCAAAAATTTCTACATTTCAGGTTTTTTTTACCAGTCCAGTCATGAACTTTTTTGAATTTACCAAATGGCTTCAATGAAACAAAGAGTGAAAAATGTAACGGGGTCTGAATACTTTCCATACCCACTGTTTGTAATGACCCTATTTTTTGCTTCTGTAGAAGTTGGGAGGTATGCCTATACATTACAATACGATACATATACAATGCCTATACATTACAATAAGGCTTTATTGAGATATCAGCCATATTTCACGTACGCAAAAAAAACGGTTCGAGTCATCAGTGTTTTTCATCTAAATTTCAGTGTTTGGTCAGTAATTTTCATTGATGAAAAGACAATTTACAAAGCTTCTCCTCCTACATATCACAAAGTCAATCACAGACTGCACATGAATGCCTTCTGTGTTGTCTGTGATTCTCATAGATCCATAGTCTTGTATGGGTAATTTTCATCTGTGCATACGAGCATAAACGGACATGTCTCCATGTTTTTCTGCAAAAAAAAAAAAATTAAATGAGAACAGCACTATGGAGTTTAAAGGGTACGTGCTCCATCTGTAAAATGCACGGATAGAACACGCAAGTGAAAAACAGTCGTCTTAATGAGGCCGAACTGTGTTTTACTTTAATATTTTCAGTCAAAGTAACTCACTAGTTTTTAAGATTTAAACTCAAAGGGAATTTATGTTTTTAATGATCAATTACAGAAAATAGCCAAAGTTAGCAAAAGCAAAAACTGACCATCTTTAATTGAAGCACAGAATTACTTAAGAAACGTGTAAAAAGCCGACACCATAAGACCCCTTCAGTACTTAAGGCACCACTAACCAACGGGTACAATTAAGTAATAAAGAGGGAATAGAGGTCTGATTTTTATTTCGGCAATCAGCGAGGTAATTAGCGAAATGCTTGCGGCCCGCTTTCTTGGCTGGCTGCCTGAACATGTTTCCATGGCAGTGGATCGTTAATAAGACATAATGACTCACTGAAGAGCATCCCTTCAAGGAAAAAGTCACTCCGAGAAAACAAGATTTATACACCACACCGTGGGATTTTCTACGGCGAATCATGTAGGAAATTGTCTTATATCGCAGAAGGCTGTACCTGATGGCATGTATGAACGCTGGGGACACTGAGCCTTCCAAACGCAAAAGTGTTGCCTACGGCATCATACCCAAGAGGCAGCATCCCTGGCACTAATGCCAAACACGGAAAAGCTAGAATACATGTAGAGCCGAGACACGAACACAGATGTCTATAATCCATTAGGATACCACTGTGATTTATGACTGTCTGTATCTCCAGAGTGAAGTGTGACATTTTATTGGCTATTTCACGACTTGCTGGAGGGTAGACATATAATTCCTTTATGATTAGCACATGTTCATTATGGTGGGTTCATGATGGCTACTTAGTATAATAATAACCAATCCAGGCTTTTACATGATAGCCTACCTCCGATACAGAATACAGATACTGAACACTTGGTACCGTACAGCAGCTCACATGGAGAACATGCTGCATAGTCTGAAAGGTTTTTACATTGAAAATACTAATATTCACAATCAATATTAGTATTAGTTGTGACTTGTTCTCATTTGTCTTCATGTAAACAGCCTTATTGCTAGCACAACATAGAATCAACGGAGACAAGGAGATATAGCCTAAAATATAGCGGGATTATAAAAGATTCAACAGGCTTTGAATTCATATTACTGCCAAGAAATACATTTCACCCATTTGTAATAATAACGCATCGAAAAGTCACATCGGAGCTTGTAACTTGTGCGTGTAGACTCGCCTGTGACTCACCAGGTGGCAGGGTGGCATCTGATCCCAAAATGGCAACTATGCCAGAGAAAGCCTTTTCTGTATAAGGCCCCTTTCACATCAGCGTTTTTTTTAAATTGCGGCAGATGCGGTGAAAAAACGCATCTGCCGCGATTACCGCATAACCGCTGCAGTTGCAGCAAGCCCCATACAATGTATATGCGGGCTTGCGGCAGGTGCGGTAAGTGTGGTTTTGGCACTTGCGACAGGTGCGGCCGCGAAAAAACCGCAGTCAGCCACGTTTTTTTCGCGGCCGCACCTGCCGCAAGTGCCAAAACCGCACTTGCCGCACGCCCGCATATACATTGTATGGGGCTTGCCGCAACTGTGCCGCAAGTGTGCTGCAAGTGCGCCGCAAGTGCAGCGGTTATGCGGTAATCGCGGCAGATGCGTTTTTTTCACCGCATCTGCCGCGATTTCCAAAAAACGCTGATGTGAAAGGGGCCTAAGAAGTGTAAATAAATCGTTACCATTGAGCAAGCATTCTGACGACCGTGTGAAAGTGACCCACCTGGTCACCAAAGCATTCTGGGGTGGTATCAACAATGTAAGGACACAGGATGCTTGTGTAAACATAAAAGCCCTGGGTGACCGAGTGTGACATCAGTGAAGAGGGCTCCCGAGACCTTTGCATATAGCCCACAGAAATCAACACATCATGCAAGTCCGTGAACTTGGCATATCTCAGCCAACTGTTTGGAAGATTCTGCAATGGTGATTATGCTAGATATATCATATCACACACAGCTATTGCAACATTTACAGCCAGCCAACCATGGCATCTGATATGAATTCTGTGCAGTTTTTCAGGCAGCATTGTAAGAGATGAAGTTGCTTCCCGGTTAGTATTCAGTGATGAAGCAACCTTCCACTTAAGCGGAAAGGTAAACTGTCACAATGTTCAAATATTGGCAAGAGAAAATCCCAATGCAACTGTAGCAATCAAGAGATTCTCTGAATGTAAATGTTTTCTGTGCAACCTCAAAAACAAAAATGTATGGGTCCTTTTTTTTCTCTAAGTAGACTGACGGGAACATCCTACCTCGACATGTTAGGCTAAGTGCCTACTGTGCATATTTGTATGGGCTGCTTTTTTTCAGCCTCAAAAACACAGCTGTCTCAATAACGCATGCATGCTTTTCTGCTATATGCTCACTGTACTTTTCTGCTTTGTTTTTGTAAGAGCTGCGCTTTTCAGTTCATTAGAATGGCTGGCAACTGGAAAATGCAGTCTAAAAAATGCACAGAATAATTGACAGGGACTTTTGAAAATGCAGGCATTTTTGGCACCACTGAAAAACGCACAGTGTTTTGAAAATCACATTGACTTTCATTACAAAACTGTGGGTCATGCGTTTTTGGTGCAGAAAATGCAGCACAAAAGCACAGTGGCCACATAGCTTTACTGTTAAGGCTCGGACACACTCATCAGAGTTTGACTGAGGAGACTGTGAAAGGGCAGGAGCAGTGACCCTGAACGGCTTCTCCCTATCTGGACGGGGCTGTCAGCTGATTGTGTTTTTGTGCAGCTCCAGACTCCCCATCCAGAGAGGGAGAGGCCGTTCAGGGTCACTGCTCCAGCCATTTCAGAGTCTCCTCAGTGAAACTCGGATGTAACTAGGACAGGGTGTCCAAGCCCTTAGGGAGGAGGCACACTAGCATGCATAAAAGTGGAGCGTTTTTGATGCACGACAGTCATGCGAGTGCTTTCTGTATGGTCGTGCGAGAGCAATGAGTGTGGTGTGACTGGGATGAGAGTGTGGTCAGTATGCAATGCATTTTTAACATGGTCTTTCTCATGATGTATAAATGGAGAAAAGAGTAGCTAGATAGAATAGCTAGATCAAGCTTACCAGTCTCCAGCTGCTACTTCCAGGGTCGCCTATTAAGCTACTTGCATATTCACTGTACTATCAGACAAACAGCCAATCACAGAAGCTCACACTCTGAGAGAGCCTCTGTGATTGGCTGTTGTAATCAGACTGGATTTCATCAATCTGGAGTGATTCTGCTTGGTTTTTATACACATTAGTGTATGACAACAAACCTGCCATTATAGTGTTAAATAAATACAGTTAGGGCCAGAAATATTTGGACAGTGACACAAGTTTTGTTATTTTAGCTGTTTACAAAAACATGTTCAGAAATACAATTATATATATAATATGGGCTGAAAGTGCACACTTCCAGCTGCAATATGAGAGTTTCCACATCCAAATCGGAGAAAGGGTTTAGGAATTATAGCTCTGTAATGCATAGCCTCCTCTTTTTCAAGGGACCAAAAGTAATTGGACAATGGACTCTAAGGGCTGCAATTAACTCTGAAGGCGTCTCCCTCGTTAACCTGTAATCAATGAAGTAGTTAAAAGGTCAGGGGTGGATTCCAGGTGTGTGGTTTTGCATTTGGAAGCTGTTGCTGTGACCAGACAACATGCGGTCAAAGGAACTCTCAATTGAGGTGAAGCAGAACATCCTGAGGCTGAAAAAAAAGAAAAAATCCATCAGAGAGATAGCAGACATGCTTGGAGTAGCAAAATCAACAGTTGGGTACATTCTGAGAAAAAAGGAATTGACTGGTGAGCTTGGGAACTGTAAAAGGCCTGGGCGTCCACGGATGACAACAGTGGTGGATGATCGCCGCATACTTTATTTGGTGAAGAAGAACCCGTTCACAACATCAACTGAAGTCCAGAACACTCTCAGTGAAGTAGGTGTATCTGTCTCTAAGTCAACAGTAAAGAGAAGACTCCATGACAGTAAATACAAAGGGTTCACATCTAGATGCAAACCATTCATCAATTCCAAAAATAGACAGGCCAGAGTTAAATTTGCTAAAAAACACCTCAAGAAGCCAGCTCAGTTCTGGAAAAGTATTCTATGGACAGATGAGACAAAGATCAACCTGTACCAGAATGATGGGAAGAAAAAAGTTTGGAGAAGAAAGGGAACGGCACATGATCCAAGGCACACCACATCCTCTGTAAAACATGGTGGAGGCAACGTGATGGCATGGGCATGCATGGCTTTCAATGGCACTGGGTCACTTGTGTTTATTGATGACATAACAGCAGACAAGAGTAGCCGCATGAATTCTGAAGTGTACCGGGATATACTTTCAGCCCAGATTCAGCCAAATGCTGTAAAGTTGATTGGACGGCGCTTCATAGTACAGATGGACAATGACCCCAAGCATACAGCCAAAGCTACCCAGGAGTTCATGAGTGCAAAAAAGTGGAACATTCTGCAATGGCCAAGTCAATCACCAGATCTTAACCCAATTGAGCATGCATTTCACTTGCTCAAATCCAGACTTAAGACGGAAAGACCCACAAACAAGCAAGACCTGAAGGCTGCGGCTGTAAAGGCCTGGCAAAGCATTAAGAAGGAGGAAACCCAGCGTTTGGTGATTTCCATGGGTTCCAGACTTAAGGCAGTGATTGCCTCCAAAGGATTCGCAACAAAATATTGAAAATAAAAATATTTTGTTTGGGTTATGTTTATTTGTCCAATTACTTTTGACCTCCTAAAATGTGGAGTGTTTGTAAAGAAATGTGTACAATTCCTACATTTTCTATCAGATATTTTTGTTCAACCCTTCAAATTAAACGTTACAATCTGCACTTGAATTCTGTTGTAGAGGTTTCATTTCAAATCCAATGTGGTGGCATGCAGAGCCCAACTCGCGAAAATTGTCACTGTCCAAATATTTCTGGCCCTAACTGTAAATAATTTAAAAAAACTTTTGGGGCTTTGCAGCATTTTTAAGTCCAGCCTGATGAAAGCAGACAGTTGCGAGCTGCCACCCTCAGCTACCTAATTTTCCTTTGGCTGGCAAAAAAAAGTGTGCGCTCCGCCCTATTTTTAATTGCCAGCCAAGGTAAAACTAGGCAGCTGAGGGCTGGTATTCTCAGCGGGGACAGTCCCAGAAAATAAGCACCAAAGAACCTAATTTTTCCTCATTCTCTCCAGCACATATGAGACTGCATGTCAAATGCTTTGTGTAGATTCTGAGGTGGAAATATACCTCTACCTGTGTATTAAAGGGAACCTGTCACCAGGTTTTTGCAACCTAATCTGAGAGTAGTATAATATAGGACCTGAGGTCCTGCCAGCGATGTGTCACGTACAGGGCTCCTCAGTGTAGTTTTGATAAAATCACTGTTTAATCAGCTGGAGACTATCATTAGTCTGGTAGTCTGGCATATTCACAAACTGCTAAATCTGCAGAAGAGAAAACACTAATTTTATCAAAATGACAGCAAGCAGCTTAGTAAGTGACATATCACTGGAATCAGGGTCTCTGTCTTTACATTATGCGGGTCTTAGATGGGATGGCAAAAACATGGTGACAGGTTCACTTTAAGAATATGTACTTTACTAGAAAAGAAATCAAGTACAATAAATAGTGAGGTAAATGGAATAGTGAGGGAAGGAGGCTATATGGGCAATGGTATACAGGGCCCATAAGTGGCAAGTGATAAGAGGGAGAATTTCGTATGGTAGGTAAAATAGCAATATAATGCTACACAAAAGTAAGCCAAAACATATACAAATGTCAGATGGTAAATATGCAAGCAGTGTATAGTAATCCTACATCTCTATTAAATATATTCAGACACAAGGTCATGAAGTCATTAAGATTCATAAAAAAAACAAAAACTTTAGATATCAATATAATTTTACTGAGTGACATATAATCTACTCAAGTACATTATAGTATGATCTAGGAGTGTGGTGCAAACCCTGCAGCCAGGGGCCCCAAGCTGCACACGGTGCCCATCTGTATAGCGTCTGATCACATTTTTTTTTATGTCTTGGAGAAGCCTAGTTGTGTAGCACAGTAAGAACGGGTAATTATGAATGGTGTGCTGTATGGGTATTTTGGCAGAATGGGTTAGTTCTAGTTACTGTAGTACTGAAATGAGCAGATAAGGTTAAGTAATAGCCGTGCATAAGTGCATTGTAGTTCATGGGAAAAAGAGCACCACCTGATTGTAGAATATGCCAGACGGTGGACAATGTATGAAGAGCTGAATGTGTGGTCTCTTCCTGTCTTGACTTCAAACCCATGAGGTTATACCTACATTCCTGATAGGTGGGAGCTCTTAAAATTGGGCTAGCCAGAGGGCGAGAATAACAATGGGGGCAGGGACTTACATTTAAGGCATTACTCTAGTGATAAAAACAAACTCTGCTCTGCTTGTATCCTCAGAATAACAGTACACATTATGCATCATCATACAGCAGAGGATCACGGAATGTATCTGTATCTGCTTGGTGACATGATTGCTATTTGAAGCTTTGGACCCCCCCCCCTGTCATATATAATAGTATATCAGGGGCTGAATTGTATGTGTGAGCATGGGTTTGGTAGCCACACAGAATTGTGAAGGGGCGTGAATGTAGGCTGATCCTGCAGCTCCCAGCATACACACCTCCTCTTCTCACCAGCAGCATGAAGCTGACAGAGATTTAGATTCCATGAGGTGGGGGCTAGAGCAGAGGAGCAGATATGATATTATTAATTTATAAGAGATCTATAAATCCTAGAACAGCAGTGTACGGCTCTGTTTCATCATGTAGGAGGGCAGGAACTGTACTGAAAAGTTTTCTCTCACTGGAGTTCCCCTTTAATGATGAGGGTCAGCAGGTTATAATTCTATTTTGTTAGCGGGTATTAAGATATACCGGTCTATATATTTCAATACATTTTTAATATGCAGTACATGTCTCAAAAGGTAATTCACAGGTAATATTGTGATCAGTTTGATCTGACAATGTGGTCCTCAGACCCAAAAAGATTTTGCACCCTTGATCTGAAGCAATAGTGATCTGAAATAGGTAAGGATCCAAAGTTGAGAAGTGTAAGTAATGACAATAGTAACCGCCAATTCTAAGAACCATAACCTAATGACATGATCGTATAAATAGTTTACAAGGATTCCTGACAAGACTGTGTTCACCTGTGTTTCAAGTCTAATCAGGAACCACAATGCGATGACATATCCATAACATGGCAGACATGCCTGATGGATCTCTATGAACCTTTAGGACGGATGGTTTAGGTTACAAATACTGAGGTAAAAAGAAGACACCAAATACTTAACATGTGACCTAAGACCTTGTAAAGATAATCTAATACCGGCAGCGTGGCGGAATCAGCAATGGAAGCTCGAAGCAGGTGTGAACTTTGCCTTAGGCACTCCACACATCCATTGAAAAAATGCACGTGTGGCATGCTCCATTTTTGCTATGCGTGTGGCCGTTCAGGTGTACGTATCATCCATTGTCCATCGGTGTATCCATGTCTATCAATCTTTGCACATCTTTAATGCAGAAAAAAACATTCATTTCGGTGTCATGCAGATTTTTCTGGTACGTGTCACGCAGATGTCATCCATGTGCTGTACGTGTTTTACCTGTGCTGCAAGTAAACAAATCTCTGTGTGGATCACACAGAAACATGTGGGGTTCACAGGGACACACTGTCCGTGTGAAAACATAGAGGGGTGAAGATCACCATTGTATTTTATTTGTATGTATGTGAATGTGTCTCCAGTATGTGTGAAAACGGTCACCACAAGTAGTGGAAACATGGCTATGTGAAGGGGGCCTTATACAGGGAAATTCACTCCTAATAAAAGCATCAGGTCTTGAAAGGCCAGTGTTATCAATATCACCTAACAAAGTACAATTAGAACCTGCTGACCCTCATCATCATGAAGTACAAATATCAAACAGTTTCTGTGTTGTTTTTAAAGAGTGGTATTTCAATGTAAGTCCCCTGCCCACATTGTTTTTATCACCCTCTGGTGGTTTCACTGTTTTTCGGTGCTGCTCCATCTTTTGCAAGAAACTTCTGACTGGTCGGAAGTCAGAAGTTAGGTCACAAGTGCTCAATGCAACTTTAAAGGGCCCGTCACACACAACAATATCGGTAACGATATTGTTGCAACGTCACCGGTTTGGTGACGTTGCAGCGATGTCTAAACGACATTGTTGCGTGTGTCACCTATCAACGATGAGTTGTTGATTGTAGATTTATGAACCGGTTCATAAATATATCATTGGTCGCCCGCTGAACTCGCAGCATCACTGCATGTGACAGCAGAAGACCAACGATCAGCGAGCTCCCAGCCCCGCACAGCAACGCTGGGAGCTGGTATCCAAGGTAAACTGTGGGTAACTAAGCGCTGCTTGCTCACTGGTCCAGATCGCTGGCGAGTCTGCCTGTGTGACAGGCTCACCAGCGATCAGCCTTGAATGTTTCAGCGATCTCGATCGTTGGTGGGATTGCTGGGACATTGAAGTGTGTAATGGGGCCTTAAGAGCCAGAATGCAGCTTCATAGACTTGCATTGATTTGTGACTTGCAGCGCGCTCCATGAAACATTGGAGCTGCCAGTAGGTCACAAATCGCTAGACACTGATGAGAGTAACGTTGGAAAAGGATGAAGACGGAAGGGTGAGTATTATGGCCACTTTACACGCAGCTACAGGTAACAGGTTTTCCACAGGTAACTTACTGGCTGCAGTGAAATCATGGAGACATGGTTCTATCTTGTTGCTGTGTACAAATGGAACTATGTCTCCATGATTTCACTGCAGCCAGTAAGTTACCTGTGGAAAACCTGTTACCTGTAGCTGCGTGTAAAGTGGCCATTAGAGTGCCAAGGACTTACCTTTAACACACCACTCTAGCACTGAAATAACAATAATAAGAAGGCTGGAGAGGTGCTTTAACAAGCTGGGGTCCAAAGGTAACGCATCAGTATTAACATGCGCAAAGTATGGAACACATGCCAGGGCAGACACACTTTCAAGCAGTCACTGGTCAACTATAGGCACTACAGCCTGGGCAGCGTTCCCAGAGATCAGTGATTCTTTAAAAGCAGGACAGGGGTTTCAAGCAGACTGTGTCAGAACGAACTGTCACTTTTACAGAAGGCATTTAATTAAGAGACTACATCTACACAGCAAGTTCATGGAGCCAAACATTACATCATCATAAATGATGTGACCAACAAGTGGTCGCAACTGAAACTTACCAATTGTCAGAAATCCAAACTTACTGGTAGATGTAATTTGTTTTACAGATCTTTAAATTCCCTGCTCCAGTTTGCACAGCCATGTAGTTAGGCTGGTTTCACACTTATGTTTGGTCCTGATCAGGCTGGCAACGGGTGCATCTGCATCCATTGCCGCATATGAAAACGTATGCCACCACAGCATTTTTTTTGCCTGATCAAGCACAGGAAGAAAATTACATTGTGACCATGAATTTTTAGTAACGTCAGTCTGGATAGAGAGAGAAAAGACAGAGATAGTGAGAGTCTCCAGGCATTCTGGAACTATTCTGAGCATGCTCAAACTACTCTGGGCATGCTCATTGTGAAATACTGATTCGGCTGGGTCATATTCACCAGTGGCTGGATGCGGCTTCATTAGAATCAATACGTTGTTTTGTCGCATCAGGATTTTTCAAGCACTGCAAAATCGGAACATGAAGCGTCCGGGAGTGAGCACAAAATGACGGACTCGCCTGCATCTCGGAAACCTGATGCCACCTGATGTCCCTATGGCACCATGTTAAGTATATGGACGCATGCATCAAGATTTCAACGGATGCTGACAAAATACAGAAAAATTCTAGTGTGAAACCACCCTTAAGTAGGTTTTTCAACCTTAGACATGATACATCTATAGAAGTGTCAATATCTGATAAGTAAAGAAGGACCCCAGCTTATGAGGATACTTTATTGAGAGTGGGTTAACCCTTTCCTTAATATATATATGTGTGTGTGTGTGTGTTGTATTAGCCTTGCTTTACAGAAGAGTCAGATGTGTGTGGTATAACTTGGAAAATGCCATCAAGGGGAGAATAGCCATCTTTATTAGGAGCTTACTGAATATGTGTTCCAAAATGTTCATTCAGACATCATTTTTTTGCATACAAAGTTGTTTTATGGCGAGTGCCCATGATCAGGATTAGTCAAGTTTTGGATGAAGCGTTTTTTGCTGCATCCAAAACGCTGCGTAGAATGCAAGCATTATGTGCTTCTTTTTATCACTGTGTGAACTGACTTGCAGAGTGAATTTGGGTAGCACGGTGGCTCAGTGGTTAGCAATGTAGTATTACAGCACCGGGGTCCTGGGTTCAAATCCCACCATGGACGACATCTGCAAGATGTTTGTATGTTCTCCCATGTTTGCATGGATTTCCTCCGGGTTCTCCGGTTACCTCCCACACTCCAGAGACATACTGATAGGAGACAGTGTTACTGATGTATGTAGAGCGCTGTGGAATTAATTGCACTATTTAAGAAAATAAATTGTATTATTTCCTATCCATAGCATGTAAATTTCTGATAATGGAATCACGTGAGTTTCCTGTGAGGGAGAACGCAGTGAAAATACACTACTTCCAGAACACCACATAACCCTGATCGCGGGCATGTACTTTTAGTGGTTTTAAATAGTCTCTGGCGAGGTTGACATTTGAGCCTGACGCCAGCGCTAAAATCTTTGAAAAGCAGCAGCAGCGCATACCGGTAACACTATAGCACTGCCTGTGGAACGCAGCCCCATAGCAACCTGGTGTTTACCTTAGCAGCTGTCACACACCAAGCTGCAGGACATTCACTTTAGCAGAGCGCACAGGAAATCGCTGTCTGCAGTGTTTTCCTGTGCGCTCTGCTAATGCGCACGTCATGAAGCTTAGTGTGTGACAGCTGCTAAGGTAAACACCAGGTTGCTATGGGGCTGCGTTCCACAGGCAGTGCTATAGTGTTACCGGTATGCGCTGCAGCTGCTTTTCAAAGATATTAGCGCTGGTGACAGGCTCAAGTGTGACCCTATAGATGTCCTACAGATGTAATCACTGTGTGCATGGTTCATTAGTTTTTATCAAGTGTGACCCTAGCCTTTCTCTCTTCAGAAGTCTGTATTTTGGCAGACTGAGTGCTCTGCTCAATATCATGGAGACATGTACAATTTTGATCAGTCTTGGATCAATTTTGTCAATGCAAGTCTATTGGTCCGTGAAAAGAATAAATAAAATGTGGACAGCGCTCAGATGCCTTGAGTGCGGTTTAATTTTTTACAGACTGTTTGATATGGAAAACTGTAGAAAATCTCCATCAATTTATTTTTCCCAAACAAGAAAAACTGTTGAAACCCTGATGGTAAAACTGACACTGACCAAACATGATGAATCTCAAACTGTTTGTCTGTACAAAAAATAACTGATCTCTAAATGAGTCCTAAATAAAATGTCTTTGCTGTGCTCCTGTTAGCAGTGGAAGAAGGCACCAACATTTTACTTTTTAGGTCTCTCTCCTACTTGTATATAAATACCATCTATATGTCATCCGTTGTTTATGGATATATTATTATTATGTAGCATAGAACACTGTAAATGATTGTAGAATAATAGTTGCTGAGAAAAAAATGCATTGTATACAATGTCATATGTATGATAGGCGAGAAAAAAAATTGCACATGCTCATGACAAATGCAATATGCTGAACACTTGTTCTACTTTTCTGGATGAGAATCGGAGCAATTCTTCATACACAAGTGGGAGCGGGCCCTTAACAAGGTACCCTAGCCAACAAAGTGCCTCGTCTACACATGGTTTGTACTTGGCCACGCCATACATGGCAGTCAACCTTACAATACAAGGACTCAATCCACTTCTGAACCCAGCTTTAGGGAGTTTTACTCAAGGACTACAAAATGAACCCACAAAACTGTGTTCCCTATTCTTTGGGCTGGGAGGTAGTTTTAACAGGTTGCCAAAAGGATAAGTAATAGCATACGTTAGTGAGATAGCACATGAAAACTCCAGATAAAAATCAGTGCAAGGTGAATGGTGCTGTTCACAAATTCTCTTGGGGATCTGTAGATGAGAGACTGGAAAGTACTTTATTATTAGGAGAGTCCCTGTGCTAGCAGTGATTGCCAATCATAAAGACAATCCTAAAAGAACCATTGTAGTAGGAACTAAGAAGCGCTGAAGATGTATTTATGCCGCTATGTGAGCTGCTTCCTGTAAGCACCAGGCACATCGCTGCCGGCACAGAATGAATCTCACTAGAGGACAAGACACCACTCAAAGCTAATTGACATTTGTAAAATGACTACTCTGATGTAAAAAGTGTCTGGTCTGGGCTATGTGGAGCGTTTTAACTAAAAGGTCAATTGCCTCTGGTTCCTATTAGATATTAAGATGAAGCCTTGGAGTCACAGTAGTTGCATTATAGCAGTATTTTCTAACCTAATGCTGTAACTGTGAACTTCTGCCACAATTTGGAATTATAATACGTTAGTGCTGTATAATAGAAACTTATTTGTCTGTGTATTTTGAAAAAAAAATGAAGATGACCTTTCACTAATTAATTCTGATTAGCCTGAGTGAGATAAAGGAAGTCTAATCATGTTAATTAAACAGGAAAGCATTTGGTAAAATAAAGTCATATCCTCATCTCTATCACAGAGGTCATAGGAAAATATGGAGCATGTTATGTATTAAAAAACACATTGAAGCTCCACACTGGGGTCATTTCACAGATTATAGGAGCATATGGCTTTTTATATCATTTGTACATACCGTATGTAAAAATACAAAGAAATGTCTTAATATGAGTGTGCCCTCTTTTAATTCTATGGTTTTATGTATCAGAATGTAAAAAACATTAGGCCACTATAAGTTCTTAAGATGATAATTGCACCATGTTATTATTGTCATTATTTATTTAATGAAAGCTAGGTGAAAATGCAGAATCAGCATGTGAAAAATTAAGTATTGTATTTTGCGGACTGTAAGACATAGGGCCATAAGATGCACGCAGGTTTAAGAGGAGGAAAACATGAAGAAAAAAATTGAAGCAAAAAATATGGTCATGACACACTGTTACTTCTGCTGACACCGTTATGTGGTGTAAGGTGGCGGGTAGGATCGGCACGACGGAAGGCAGTGACTCAGGCAACTGTTCACACAACACACAGTTTAATGGTACAGTTCAGGCATACTACACACCTCCAGGTTCTGGGGCACAGCTGGTACAACTCTGTTCATCCAACACACACAGTACCTCTGTACCTAGGACAGGCTCTGTCCTGGCCGGCTCCACTGGTGAGGGCCAGGTCCTCACTGCTAGGCTGTGTTATCAGCACACAACCACTCTCTCTCTGCACCGTCCGCTCACTAGTCTCATGAACGTCCTCTCTGAGAGAGCTCCCAGGCTGTGTGTTAGCTTCACACAGCAGTTCCTCCTCTTCTCCTCCACTCCTCAGCCCAGGGCAGCTCATATCATCTCCTATCCCATCACAGGTGGGCTGAGTGCTTTCCATCAGCACTTAGCTCAGATCTCACTTCTGTTAACCCTGTGAGTGCTGCCACAGAGCAAAAGATACAATCCCCCATGTGCTGTGCACCGGTCAGGGGACACATCGGGGTCGCATCACCACATACCTCCCCCCTCTGTTCAAGCCCGTGGGGCGGAACACCAGCCCACGATCCGGGGCCTCGAGACAAGGGCTCCCCGTCCTCGGAGCCCACCGGTCGAGGGGACTGTCGACCAGGGCCGTCCGCGTCTGACACACGGTCCCGTACCGGCACCAACTGTTTCCTTGTGTACCAAGACCAATCGGACCCAGTCACTCTATGTCTCAAAGGCATATCTGTGGGAGGTCTCCCCCTCCCCCAACGGCCAGTGTGGCAGCGCGGTCCACCTATCCTTTTGGCTATGTGGAGTCCTGACGCTATGTCGTCTGCTACACGATTGGGCAGGTCATCTGAGTCCCGTAGCCCTAAGTCCACAGTGGAGTCACTGTCTGTACCGTGAGTACATCTACGGGTCTTGGGACATTGTGGTTGGCGCTTCTGCGCCTGTATGCGGGGGTTGTATGCTCTGAAACCTCCTGCCTTTACCTCTAGGGAACACCTATCGGGATTACACTCTTTCCCTATAGTGGTGACCCCTATGGCAGGTGTCCCAGAGTCGGGATCTTTGGGCTCAGGGCCTGGACCATTCACTACCTGAGGATTAGTTTGCCTCTCCCACAGAGTCCAGAACAGAGGAAAATCCCTCCCCAAAATCATATCGAAAGGCAGTGTCTTCACCACCCCCACTTCATGTCGAACCCGTCCGGACAGGATAGTGATAGTGACCCTCCTTGTTGGATACCTACGGTGGTCCCCATGGACCCCAAGCACTCGCACCGTACGGCCGGTGGGTTGGGATCTAGAGGCCAAGGAGGCACACACAAGGGTCACACCACTCCCTGAGTCCAACAGGGCCATAGCGTCATATCCATTGAGCCGAACCTGGCACAAAACACTCCTTTTACGCCCAGTCCCATAGCGTCCTGCCCTGGCAGATTGGGCGAACATGGACATCCGGCGGGTATACCCACAGTCCATGGACTCCGTGTTGAGGGGACACTGGCCATTGCGTGTCCTGACTCCTGGCATCGCCAACACCTTATGGTGGGGAAAAAATTATTTACGGTGCCCCGCTTAGGAGACCCGGGTTTCCGTCTCACTTCTGGGCGGTGCACATTCTCTGCCTGTGGTGGGGTTGAACCCAGCAGAGGCCCGGGTTGGGGGTACCTAATTGCCGGTTTGGTGGATGTGGTCCGCCGTGCTGCACGCAGTGTCCCAGAGTCCCGAATCAAGTCTTGTGTAGCCACATGCCGCTCCACCACACTCACTACCTGATCTAGGGTACCGGGTCACCTTGTCGCACCCACTGTTGGATGGAGACAGGCAGAGTGCGCACAAACCGGTCAACAACCACCCTCTCTATCATTTGTGCGGGGCTCAGGCTTTCAGGCTGCAGCCACTTCTTTACCAGGTGCAACAAGTCATAGGCCTGAGACCGGACGGGTTTACCCTCCTCAAAGGACCACTGGCTTACCCGTTGAGCCCTTACATACGTATTAACCCCCATTCTGGCAAGGATCTCACCTTTCAGAGTCCCATAGTCCATGGCGTCCTCTGTGCAGAGGTCTAGGTAGGCTTTTTGGGACTCTCCGGTTAAGTAAGGCGCCAACATTTCAGCCCACTGCTCTGGCGGCAGTTTCTCCCGCTCTGCAACCCTCTCAAATACCGCCAGGAAAGCTTCCACATCATCCCCCGGGGTCATCTTTTGCATTGCACGCCTTACCGCCTTCCGGACGCTGCTGTCATCTCCTTGACCTGGGGATGGAGCCGCTGGCTTTGCACGGATTGCCTCCGTCAGAAGATCCAACTGTCGCTGCTGATGCTCCTGTTCGCGCTGCTGATGCTCCTGTTGCTGCTGCATTTGCCTGATCAAGAGCTGATTAGCCTCCTGTTGTGCGACCTGCTGTTGCTGGTGCATTTGCTGCTGTTGTTGCTGTGCTTGCACCAGGTGCTTAAGCAGGTCCTCCATGCTGGCTGCTGGTTTGTACTGTAGCGTAGCAGGTTTCACCACTGACATGTGTGAACTGAGTTTGCCTTTTTTTTTTTTCTTTCACCAAGTCATTGCCGTCAGCAACCAGGTTGCTGTGCCCGCATTCTCTCGCACCGCATTCTCCACCACATGTAAGGTAGCGGGTAGGATCGGCACGACGGAAGGCAGTGACTCAGGCAACTGTTCACACAACACACAGTTTAATGGTACAGTTCAGGTATATTACAGACCTCCAGGTTCTGGGGCACAGCTGGTACAACTCTGTTCATCCAACACACACAGTACCTCTGTACCTAGGACAGGCTCTGTCCTGGCCGGCTCCACTGGTGAGGGCCAGGTCCTCACTGCTAGGCTGTGTTATCAGCACACAACCACTCTCTCTCTGCACCGTCCGCTCACTAGTCTCATGAACTTCCTCTCTGAGAGGGCTCCCAGGCTGTGTTAGCCTCACACAGCAGTTCCTCTCCACTCCTCAGCCCAGGGCAGCTCATATCATCTCCTATCCCATCACAGGTGGGCTGAGTGCTTTCCATCAGCACTTAGCTCAGATCTCACTTCTGTTAACCCTGTGAGTGCTGCCACAGAGCAAAAGATACAATCCCCCATGTGCTGTGCACCGGTCAGGGGACACATCGGGGTCGCATCACCACAGTGGGTAATGTCCCCAAATTCTGTACTAATGCCCCACACCCTGGGCCTGGCATATGGCCCTCATCCTGGTATATCACAAAGCGATCACTGATCTCAGGGAGACCAGTCAAGGAAAACACAGCAGGCAGCTGACAAAAGCACTCAAACACAGTGAAATCCTAGGAAACAAAAAGCTATTGCGACAAAAAACAACAGTACACTGCAGTAAAAATATTAAAATGCAAGTGCAGTATAAAAATGGTATAACAAATACAGGGTACTTAGTTAATCCGTTTTTTTGCGCAGAAAAAGTTATTTTAAGCCACGTCACTATCTTCAAAGTGTACCCATCTCAGACGCGGTCCTAACTGTTGTATTAAAAACCTAACTGGTGTGAATACTTACCAGTAAACAGGAGCCAGCATGACCGGTGTCTGAAGTGGAATGAAGGCGACAGGGCTCTATGTGTGCAGGGCCCAAGAGGGGCGGGAACTCCATCTCTTGCATGGCAAGAGGCAATTAATTATAACACAGATGAGTCCTGCACACAGAGAACAGGTCTGTAGGAACCTGTTCACACCGCCAGCATAATTGGAAACAAAAAGCTATTGCGACAAAAAACAACAGTACACTGCAGTAAAAATATTAAAATGCAAGTGCAGTATAAAAATGGTATAACAAATACAGGGTTTTTGTTTCCAATTATGCTGGCGGTGTGAACAGGTTCCTACAGACCTGTTCTCTGTGTGCAGGACTCATCTGTGTTATAATTAATTGCCTCTTGCCATGCAAGAGATGGAGTTCCCGCCCCTCTCTGGGCCCTGCACACATAGAGCCCCGTCGCCTTCATTCCACTTCAGACACCGGTCATGCTGGCTCCTGTTTACTGGTAAGTATTCACACCAGTCAGGTTTTTAATACAACAGTTAGGACCGCGTCTGAGATGGGTACACTATGAAGATAGTGACGTGGCTTAAAATAACTTTTTCTGCGCAAAAAAACGGATTAACTAAGTACCCTGTATTTGTTATACCATTTTTATACTGCACTTGCATTTTAATATTTTTACTGCAGTGTACTGTTGTTTTTTGTCGCAATAGCTTTTTGTTTCCAATTATGCTGGCGGTGTGAACAGGTTCCTACAGACCTGTTCTCTGTGTGCAGGACTCATCTGTGTTACAGTGAAATCCTAGGTGCATTGCCCCCTGGGAATTACGAATATGCAAATAGAGTCGGTGAAGCCTCGTTTAGGAGTCTCAAACACGGAACTAGCCAGATATCCCTGGCTGGTTCCGTGTTTGAGACTCCTAAACGAGACTTCACCGACTCTATTTGCATATTCGTAATTCCCAGGGGGCAATGCACCTAGGATTTCACTGTGTTTGAGCGCTTTTGTCGGCTGCCTGCTGTGTTTTCCTTGACTGGTCTCCCTGAGATCAGTGATTGTTTCGTGATGTTGGTGTACCAGGTATTGCTCCCACCAAGCCAGAATCCTGCTCCACACAGATGAGGGGCAAAACCCCGAAACAGCTGTCTGTGGATGGATACCTGGCTATGGTAATTCCCTTGTCATATCTTTAAACTCGTAAAGAGTTGGATATTGACTGAAAGGGCCACTCAATATGGTGGTTATGGAGGTTTCCACAAGGAGCCACCCCAGGGCTAGGTCCTTCCCTGGTGGGATATCTGGCTAGTTCCATGTTTGAGACTCCTAAACGAGGCTCCACTGACTATTTGCATTATCCTGCTATAATGGCCCTCATCCTAGTATATGGCTCCCATCCTGGGCCTGGTATAAGGCTCCCATCCTGGTATATATCTCCCATCCTGGTATATGGCTCCCATCCTGGTATATGGCTCCCATCCTGGTATATGACCCTCATCCTGGTATATGACCCTCATCCTGGTATATGACCCTCATCCTAGTGTGTGATTCTCATAATAATATTTATTATTAAGCTGTGTGACCACAGTGCGTTTCTACAAAAAAAAACAACGCATGACCCACAGTTATATAATAAAAGTCACTGTGATTTTCAAAAAGCTGTACAAACTATGTGCATTTTTCAGTGGTGCCAAAAAAAGCATGTGCTTATAAAAGTCCCTGTCAATTAACTTGTGCTTTTTTGGGCTGCATTTTCCAATTCTGATGAGCTGAAAAAAGCAGCAGAAACAAAAATGCAGCAGAAAAGTACCACAAAATCATGCATTCTTTTTTGAAACAGCTTAGTTTTTGTGGCTGAAAAAAACAGCACAAATATATACAGTGGTCACTTAGCTTTAGAAAGCAATTGTTGCTGCCCTAAATTTTGAACAGGATGTGTGTACATGTTTAGGATTTGCAGCAGAACATTCTGCTGCAAATCCTAATGTGTTGACAGGAAAAATACTGTGTTAAATTCATTCATTTTTACACATTTTTGTTGCATTTTCTTACATGTGTTTGTTTTTTTTTTTGCAGAATTTTCTCTACTCATTAGTATAAGTGAAATCTACAGCAAGAAATTGGAAGCTGGAGCAAATCCGCAATAAAATATAAGCAACATTTGTAAGAGACTTCAGGAATCTCATTCACTTTGCTGGTACTAGGAAATCAAGAGCTACAGCTCAGACCCTAAAGGCTTCAGTTAGCATGTTTAATGTTCAGGTTTCATGACAGTACAAAGAGATTGAACAAGTAAAAGAAGAAATTGCCAGCACAATTAAAATTTTCAAAGTTTCATCAGAGCAAACCGCAAAACTTGTGATACTGTAGAGCCAATTCATTAAGCCTAGCGTTGCGCATGCTATTTTTAATGAACAGGCTTATTGGAGTACAAGATGCCTAATTCTTTATGAGGCACATGCCACTTAAAAGGGAATCTGTCAGGTCAAAAATTCACATGTAAGGCTGCTTTCACATCAGCGGTTTTTTTAAATCGCGGCAGATGCGGTGAAAAATACGCATCTGCCGCGATTACCGCATAACCGCTGCACTTGCGGCACAGTTGCGGCAAGCCCATAGAATGTCTATGCGGGCTTGCAGCAGGTGCGGCAAGTGCAGCCGCAAAAAAAACGCGTCTGACTGCGTTTTTTTTCGCGGCCGCACCTGCCGCAAGTGCCAAAACCGCACTTGCCGCACCTGTCGCACACTTACCGCAAGCCCCATAGACATTGCATGGGGCTTGCCGCAACTGTGCCGCAAGTGCAGCGGTATGCGATTGTGGAGCCCACTGGGACGGGGTACTCGGTGCCGGACCGGTGTACTGCTGGGGGATGTCACGGCGGTCCTGGTCCAGACCGTGTCCCGGGCCCGCACAATAAAATGGGGGGTTATTTACAGGTGATTTGTCACTCGTGATGCCACCCACTATATGCGGCCAGTAATGGGGCTGCCGCTGCTGCAGAACCTCCGGGGACGATGGGATAGCAGCTTGGATAGAATAGTTCCTGTGGGCAAAACTGGGTTCCCCGGGGCAGTGGTAGTAGTAGTTAAAGTCTGTGAGGATAGTTATTGATGCTGCAGGAGAGTAGGGGTAGCAGTAGAGATGATGAGAGTAGAGGTAATCGCAGTATATGAGGGCAAGTGGGACTTCAGTATAAGGATCACACACACTCACGGTTTCTGTTGTTTTCCAAGTCTTTACTTGCAGATGGTATAACACAGTATTGTCCACGGAGTCTGTATCGGGTTGCTCTCACCCTGACCGGGTCCGTGGCTTCCTACTTAAGCGCTGTGTGTGGCCCTGCTGCTGCTTGTAGCTGTACTGCTGGCCCTGTCTCTGCTCACGGGTACCAATATGCTGGGCAACTTGAGTCCTCTGTGTCACTGACCCCTCCGTGTTGCTTTGCTATGGTGCTGTGAAGATGGTGGACCTTCACTATGCCGGTGTTTACTGTCCTGTCTGTCTCAGGCACAGCCTCGGATCCGGTGTCCGTCTTAAGCGCCCTCTCCGGGGTTACGTTTTTGGGGTAACTCTTTATCCCGGGTATGTTACTCTGTCTCCTCTCCTCAGACCTCTCAGGACCTCCTCTTCTATTTGGCTCTGCTCCTGCTCCAGACTCAACACCCACTCTCCTCTGAACTGAACTAACTGTCACTCCTGCTCTGTGGTAAACAACTTAGCTCCTCCCACTAGTGCAGGTGCCACCTAAGCTCCTCCCACTTTCTAGTGTAGTGTTGTGTGGGGAGTAAACCTGTGTTGATGTTTCTGTGGCACATTAACCCTTGGGGTGCCACACGATAATCGCGGCAGATGCTGTTTTTTCACCGCATCTGCCGCGATTTAAAAAAAACGCTGATGTGAAAGTACCCTAACTGATATTGTTTTCCAATTTTTTTCTCTAAGCTCTCTCAATCATGTATTTCTATTATTTATACCTCCCTCCTATCCTCTGGAAATAGCAAAATAAAAGATTAATTCCAGCTGTTAAACATAGTGAGTTCTCTGCTGCCTACTCCACAAGGAATGAATATTGATGCATCATTACACTGTCCTACCCTCCTGAGATCTGTATGTTGTGTGACTCATTGCAGACAGAGGAGAAAGGAGGGGGAAGGTGTGTTCTCTTGCTCTTAGCTGCAGCTCTTCATGTCATTGTGTGTATCTGAGGCATGTGTAATGTGTGCAGTCTGAGATATTTCTATGTGAGTATAAGAACATTTATTCATTTGCTCAGCAGACATGTATGTAGGAAAATCAAACTTCATATAAACACATAGAAATCTCTTACAGATACCACACAGTGTAAGACAAAACACCTCCCCCATCCAAAGCACCAGCTTGGTGGATAGGCGTAGATATTTAAATAACATTTGGGATACATTCACACTGTGCGTTTTTGGTCTCTTTTTGCTCATCAGTTTTTGTAGCCAAAACGTGCAGTCGAACAATCAGAGGAAGAGAATAATAGAAACATGAGTAACACTTCTGAATTTATCACCCACTCTAGGTTTTGGCTACAAAAACTGATGATCAAAATCAGACCAAAAACGCACAGTGTGAATGTAGCTTTACACAGAAGGACTAATCAGCTGTGAAAGTAATGGAGCTGGACTAATGCACCAGCTGCCAGCAGGGTGTGAAAATGCTTATAGCAAGGAAACTACAAAATGTACAACAATGTGATTTTACATTTTTTAAAAGGTCTGCCCAGGCACTATTTAAAAGATACTATTAGTATCATACTGGAAAATAACCTGACAGAGTCCCTTTAAATTAATTAGGCACATCTCTTAAGTAGCGTGCACTACCAAGAAAAGTGCTCAAGTCAAGGACCACAGGGCATTTGGGAAGTTACACTACCAAAGTGGCATAATTTTCATGAATCTGACAAGTAGTCATAGCCATACCTCACCCCACCCATATTCCGCTCATATTAGCTTGAGAGTTGCGCAAAAATATGACAACTTATTAAGGGGTTTTATACCAGAATTTTGGTCTATGTTTTATACCACAATTTTGTTGTAGAAATTCTTTAAACTCTGACAATCTGAATCAACTCTATTCAGAAGAATGGAATGGATTTTCAGCTGCAGAAATTTCTGAAATAAAATTTGCTGAAAATTCACTAACATGTGAATATACCCTAAAGGTGCCGTCACACGTAACGATATTGTTGCCGATATCGTTCAAAAGTCACGTGTTTTGTGACGCTTGAACGATGTCGAAACTACATCGTTGCGTGTGACACTATAAACGATGAACGGTCAGTCGGCTGATCATTCATTGTTTGATTTGAGGACAGGACCTCAAATCTTTCGTTGGTCACCCGGTGGACATGCAGCATCGCTGCGTGACAACGGGAGACGACCGATAAGTCAGCTCCCAGCGCCTCTCTGCAAGCGCTGGGAGCTGATCTCCAAAGTAAACAGCGGGTATCTAGGCAGCGCGCTCTGCCTAGATACCCAAAGTATACCTTGGTTACCAGCCTGCTCCGCTCACGGGCTGGTATCCAAGGTACACAGCGGGTAACTAGGGACCCTAGTTACCTGCTGTGTACCTTGGATACCAGCCGGTGAGCAGAGAAGGCTGGTAACCAAGGTATACTTCTGGTATCTAGGCAGAGCACGCTGCCTAGATACCCACTGTTTACCTTGGAGACCAGCCTGCTCCTGCTTACCGCAGCCTGGCAGCGGGAGCAAGACATCGTGGAAACGATATTTAAATCATTTCCATGATGTCGATGGTCCACTGATCGCTGGTGAGTCTGCCTGTGTGACAGCTCACAAGCGATCTGAACGATTTCGTTAGCGATCGAGCGTGCATGTGATCGCTAACAAAATCGTTCATCAGATTGATGCGTGTGACGACACCTTTAGACAGTGATTCCTAACTGTCACATTGGTAGGTGTGGACCCACTACGCTATAGCCAGGCTTACCCTGAATAGGCACAACTAAGTGTCTACTGCGTCTTCACCAGATACTCTGATGGGAAAGATGGCTTGGGCTGCCAGTAGACACCAGGTACCACTTTAGGACAGTTCCCAGTACTGCAGCAGCTGACCAGAGAGTCTGGTACACAGATATGGGAGAGCAGGCAGGTCAGAGTAGCAAGCAGGACTAGGTACTGGAGGCTGACAGAACAGAGTCTGTGCAACTAGCAGGAGTTGGTAAAGAAGGCTAACGGGACAGAGCTGTAGCAGCAAGAAGTAGTTGGTAAAGGAGGCTGATAGGACATAGTCGCTCCAATAGACAAGAGTCAGAAACAGGAAAAACACAGTAGACTGTATACAAGCGGAAACTTGAACACAACAGGTACCAAATTGCTCAAACACCTCTCCACAGGGGAAGGTTCCTTAAATGCACAGGGACTCACATCTATAGGTTGGGACACTTTAGGGTGCTCCCGCTGTTCCTTTAGGAGAAGCTGGGTAAAGGGAAGGGTGTATGCCCTAAAGATCCTGTCAGGTGACTTAAATTACATGCGCAGGCCCTGGAGCTAGGGACTCCGGACTGGGAAAGCTCCCCGGACAAAGCAGGAGATGGGAGCAGAGAGAATACCGACAGCTGGCCATAATGATGAACATGTCAACAGTCCTGCCGAGAAGAGACAATGGAGCACGGCAAGGACGCCGGTGTTACACTAATCTTTTTGCCTTGGAGCACACTCTGATAAAATAAAAATGAACTTTGCGTTCTTCAAGCAAATGATTAAAAACATACAGTTGTGGCCAAAAGTATTGACACCCCTGCAATTCTGTCAGATAATACTCAGTTTCTTCCTGAAAATGATTGCAATCACAAATTCTTTGGTATTATTATCTTCATTTAATTTGTCTTCAATGAAAAAACACAAAAAGAATTGTCCTAAAGCCAAATTGGATATAATTCCACACCAAACATAAAAAAGGGGGTAGACAAAAGTATTGGAACCCTTAGAAAAATCATGTGATGCTTCTCTAATTTGTGTAATTAACAGCACCTGTAACTTACCTGTGGCACCTAACAGGTGTTGGCAATAACTAAATCACACTCGCAGCCAGTTGACATGGATTAATGACTCAACCTCTGTCCTGTGTCCTTGTGTGTACCACATTGAGCATGGAGAAAAACAAGAAGACTAAAGAACTGTCTGAGGACTTGAGAAACCAAATAGTGAGGAAGCATGAGCAATCTCAAGGCTACAAGTCCATCTCCAGAGACCTGAATGTTCCTGTGTCTACCGTGCGCAGTGTCATCAAGAAGTTTAAAGCCCATGGTACTGTGGCTAACCTCCCTAGATGTGGACGGAAAAGAAAAATTGACGAGAGATTTCAACGCAAGATTGTGCAGATGGTGGATTAAGAACCTCGACTAACATCCAAACAAGTTCAAGCTGCCCTGCAGTCCGAGGGTACAACAGTGTAACCCATACTATCCGTCGGCGTCTGTATGAAAAGGGACTGTATGGTAGGAGACCCAGGAAGACCCCACTTCTTACCCCGAGACATAAAAAAGCCAGGCTGGAGTTTGCCAAACTTACCTGAGAAAGCCTAAAATGTTTTGGAAGAATATTCTCTGGTCAGATGAGACAAAAGTAGAGCTTTTTGGGCAAAGGCATCAACATAGAGTTTACAGGAGAAAAAAGAGGCATTCAAAGAAAAGAACACGGTCCCTACAGTCAAACGGCGGAGGTTCCCTGATGTTTTGGGGTTGTTTTGCTTATCTGACAGAATTGCAGGGGTGTCAATACTTTTGGCCACAACTGTACAATATGCCCGTAAATATTTATTTAAAAAAAAACACACTTTCCCCTGCTCCTGCATCTGTATATACTGTAATAACGGAATTTATATAGAAAAACATAATGAGGGCAGCAGAGTGGCTCAGTGGTTAATACTGTTACTTTGTAGCATTGGTATCTTAGGTTCAAATCCCACCACAGACAACATCTGCAAGAATTCTGTATGTTCTCCTTGACTTTGTAGTAGTTCCTCACAAACGCCATAGATATACTGATTGGGGTTCACAATCAAAATTCCCTAAGTGGACAGTTAAGATTATGTATGTAATGCCATATGTTGAACATGATGCCACTATGCAAGCATTAAGAGCTTTAGTTAAAAAGCCAAATATGGCTTCCTTGCAGAGCAGCTTCTATATTTGCTTTTCAAAGACGCAAAGGCAATTGAAGAAATCAGCAATGATGCAGATGCAGCACATAAGCAGCCACCGGCTTAGCATCTAGCATTGTGCTCCTGCCATCATTTTTGGTAGAATTCAACAGAACAGCCTACTATATTGCAAATATTAAAGGGAATCTGTCAGTGGGTTTTTGCTGTCTCATCTAAGAGCAGCATGATGTAGGTAAAGAGACCCAGAGTCCAACTATGTATCACTTGTTTTTATTGGGTGTAGTGCTTCTGACACAATGAGAGTCTTTAGATTTACCAATGCAGCATAGCTGAGAAAACATAACCACACCCTCACCAGGCAATCTATATACATTATCTATAGACAGTGAGCTGCTTATCACAGGAGGAGGCACAGTCAGATCAGTGTTGGCACACCAGCTAGTCACAGCAATGATCACTTGGGTGATAAACATTCACATTAAGTAAACATCAAAAATGTGACACATCATTGAATTCTGTGTTTTAACCCCTATATCATACTGTCCTCAGATTATATATCAAACCTGCTGACAGATTCCCTTTAAGTGACCCCTCGGATATTATCTGTACACCATACATGCATTTCCCTTCCACATATGAATTTACAACCTTAATCTATAAATGACAAGACCTAGATTCTAAGCACTAATTATATATAGAACTAGTTGGAAATGATTGCTCATGCTGACAATCAGTGCGTGGGAATGTAATTACTAATGAAAGTTGGTTCAATCTCTCTGAAATGTACTGGACAGTCTTCTCAAGGGATGATTGTTATTGCCCTGACATTTCAATAAGATAAAAAAGTGTGACGTCCGTATAGCATTACGAACATATCCTAAATTAGATGTATTAGAAGTAGAGGAGTATACTGCTCCTTAAGGTGACACCAGACTCCATAGTGCTATATACTACCATACAGCTTTATGCTCACATGAATTAAGCCGATGATAAACTACCTGGTGACAATGACTACATGGAAAGTCTGTTCTATTATTCAGAAATACGTTGGCCATAAAAATGTAGAGTTCTGGCATGGATAAGGAGTGTAACTCCTCACTTTATAAGTTTACAGTGCAAGTGCTTGGTGTGACCTGGCTTTATGACCCAAATGCTGGAAAATATCTGGGTGAGTCAACAAGTAGGGAGATTAGACAAGCAGCTTCTAGTACCTCCTTAATAAGAACAATTAAAAAAGCCTCTTATACGTGCCAGCCAAAGAGTGCACGCACAAGTTTATGAACAATACCCCTGGGGTTACTGAATTACGACAGTATACAGGGTGAGGTTTACTGTTATAAACCATGATTCTGCTTCCCATGTGTCTTTACAGCTGTGTTAAAGCAAACTTTTCATCAGGTTTGACAACATAATCAGTATACATACACACGTGGTCAAATTTGTTGGTATCCCTCGTTTAATGAAAGAAAAACCCACAATGGTCACAGAAATAACTTGAATCTGACAAAAGTAATAGATAAAAAAATCTATGAAAATGAACAAATGAAAGTCAGACATTACTTTTCAACCCTGCCTCCACAGAATTAAAAAAAAAAAAAAAAAAAATTAAACTCATGACATAGGGCTGGACAGAAATGATGGTCCCTTAACTTCATATTTTGTTGCACGACCTTTTGAGGCAATCACTGCAATCAAACGATTCCTGTAACTGTCTATGAGACTTCTGCACCTCCCGACAGGTATTTTGGTGACTCCTCAACAGCAAACTGCTCCAGTTGTCTGGTGTTTGAAGGTTGCCTTTTCCAGACGCCATGTTTCAGCTCTTCCCAAAGATGCTCAATAGGATTTAGGTCAGAGCTCATAGAAGGCCACTTCAGAATAGTCCAATGTTTTCCTCTTAGCCATTCTTGGGTGTTTTTAGCTGTGTATATTGGCTCATTATCCTGTTGCAAGACCCATGACCTGGACTGAGACCAAGCTTTCTGACAGTGGGCAGCACATTTCTCTCTAGAATCCCTTGATAGTCTTGAGATTTCATTGTACCCTGCATAGGTCCAAGATGCCCAGTGCCAGATGCAGTGAAGTAGCCCCAGCACATAACAGGGTCTCCTCCATGCTTCACAGTAGGGACAGTGTTCTTTTCTTGCTTCATTTTTCCATCTGTGAACATAGAGCTGATGTGCCTTGCCAAAAAGTTCAATTTTGTCTTGTCTATCCATAGGACATTCTCCCAGAAGCTTTGTGTCTTGTCAACATGTAGTTTGGCAAATTCCAGACTAGCTTTTTATGATTTGTTTTTCAACAATGGTGTCCTGCTTGGTCGTCTCCCTTAAAGTCCACTTTGACTCAAACAATGACGGATGGTGCAATCTGACACTGATGTTCCTTGAGCTAAAAGTTCACCTTTAATCTCTTCAGATGTTTTTCTGAGCTCTTGTTAGCGTTCATATTATCAGTCTCTTTGTTTTGTCATCAATTTTCCTCCAGCCACGTCCAGGGAGGTTGGCTACAGTCCCATGGATCTTAAAGTGAACCTGTCACCTAGATAAAGCACCCCAGGCTCTCACTACCTGTCCCTGCACCTTCCTATTACTATTCTAACTATCTCTCTCTGTCCTAAATGTGTGGTATGACTGTTTTATAAAATGTTTTTAAAACTTACTGGCTCATATGTTAATGGAGTGGGGGCTACTGTTACTAGTCCCCTGGGCATCCTCTTTCTCTACCTCTCGACGCCTGCTGCAGTCTTTATCACGCCCAGATGGGTGTGATATTGAAATTCCAATGCATGCCCCCTGCCAGCCTCTGAGTGCTCTGTAGCGTTCCGGAACTGCAGGGTCGATACACCTTTCATACACCTCTGTTTCATGAGTTTCATTTTTTTTTTTTTATTCTGTGGAAGCATGGTTGAAAAGCAATGTCTGACTTTCATTTGTTCACGTTCATAGATTTTTTATTTTTATTTTTTTTTTTAGATTCAAGTTATTTTGTGACCATTGTGAGTTTTTCTTTCAATAAACGAGGGGTACCAATAATTTTGCCTACATGTGTAGATGGATCTTGATGATGTGGTGCTGGTGTGTTTATTTTGGAAATCCATGTTGGACTGGATGCCAAATCCTATTATCTATAATTTGTATTTTAGGAGTCCAGTTAAAGAGGAAAATAGTTCAAGAATCCATGTGTGTAGTCACTCTGCTCCCCGTCACAGCCTGGGATAGCTGCAGTTTCTACTGAGAAGTGTAATATCTCAGGAGCAGCAGGGGGACTCTGAAGAGCTGTCACTGAGGATGGATGATCAGTCTTAAAGAGGACCTCTCACCCCCTCATGGATCAGAATAAGTGCAGCACTAAATGCAGCATGTCTGCTGCATTCAGGCAAGAGGTCCCCCATGGCTCTGTGGGGCTGCTACCCCGAGATATAGGCTTATAAACACTTACAGTAAAAATCCATGGAGGCAGGCCCTTGTGCTTCAGCCACCTCGTAGCACAGGGCCATTACACACCCCCTATATCTCTGTGCCGTCCATGTCCTAGTACCAGTCATGAAATCTGACGTCAGAACAGGAGGCGGAACAGGCGGCTGGCGGCGGCAATAAGCAATGCCTCGCTCTGCACCTGCGTCCAGCACAAAGACATGCAGAGGTATTGCTTATTGCCGCCCCCAGCCGCCTGTCCCGCCTCCTGCTCGGACGTCAGAACCTTTCCCCGCCCTACTCCGTGTTATGCTATGGAGCAGCCGCTGATGTTTACAGGGCAGGAGAGCAGAGCGCGCTCTCTCCACCCACAAAAAAACGTCCTGACGTCACCGCTCAGCGCTTCATAGAGCTACGGCTTCGCTTGCCCGGCTGTGCCCGCCGGAGGCCGAAGTGGGATTTAAAGGGGTTGGTGGCCACAGCAGCCCAATGATCAGTATGTCCTATTGCCAGTCCGGACCTGTCCACCTCCCTGATAACTTCTGATATGCCCTACAGCCTCTCCATAGACAAATGCAGAAGGTACTACTTGCTTCATCCAGCATTACTGTAAGGCAAGCATATTTGTTCCCAAGAACAAATCTAAGTCTTTACAGCATGTAATAATCATGCTATAAAGATATATAATCAGCAAAAACATAAACTTTATCTCTTCAGCAGTTTCTTTCGAAGCAAAAGAGCAAAAACTAAGAGGTATAAATGCTGCATTAATACCTCCAGCTTAAAGGGCTTCTCCAGATTTAGCACAATGAAGAGGGATACACAATATCAATACCGGGATCGCTTAGACTAAGAGTAAACAGTCAAATATGAAGAGAAGTCCAAACACAGCGATACAACCTCCAAATATTTTCTATATATCAAAAAAGTTTTATTTATTATTCAGGAAACAAAGGAAAATCCACACAAGGTCTAAAAACAATTAAAATAGCCCAATTAGCTATAACACTCCACTTGAATAAATATTCAAAGGGAGACCTCCTTACTATTTAGAAAAAAGAAAATTCAGGGCACTAAGCGGTATCAACAATCATGTTCCGGGATATCATCCCTGGCGGGTTCCCCTCCGGCGGTGCACATCCAAAGCACCAGGACGTTATACAGCGATTTGAAGAAAGAGACAGCACTCACCGGTATGTGCAGGGTGGTCTTTTAATCCAGATTTTCAAGGATAGACAGGGTGCAGGGAGGTGACCACGGAGGGCCGGTGGACAACGACGCCGTTTCGCAAACGATGTTGCTTCTACGGGTCCAGATATGTCTGGTGAGTGCTGTCTCTTTCTTCAAATCGCCTCCTTACTATTTACATACACAGCAAAATAGTCACATTTTAATATGGTACAGTATCAAGATAACAGCTGTCAATCACAGAGTATCAAGCGATTATTTTCACACAATTTTAGAAGTGTATACACCTTCAGTTTATAGGGGTTCTCCAGATTTGCTACAAATGTCTGCAGTCATTACCTGTCGAGTATGGGGTGGTCTCACCCGTGAGCCCACTAGATACACCCACTTTCAACTCGTGCCAGAAATGTACAGCAAATATTGTGAAGGGGTTAAAAAGGAGCTAGGAAGATATAGGGATTCTTGTGGATGCTGGCCATTTTGCATGTACAGACGGTTCTATGGATTGAAAATGCAGCATGGTTTCTTTTAAGCGACCAACTAGCACATAAATGCAAAATTAATATATAAAACCAAAATAAAAATACAATAATAAACATAATAAACTCGTAGATCATTCTTGTCATTGAAACCAAAAGGACCATGTGCTTTAGGCTACTTTCACATTAGCCTTCCCCTCCGCAGCGTTCTGTGGAGGGGAGCTGCAATGTGAGCGCACAGATCACATATGAGAGTGAATGGGTGCGCACGGTCATGCGCAGCACCGTGCACTCCCATTATAAAGATAGGGACTTGCGGTGCTGCGCTTACATTGCGGCTCCCCTCCGCAGAACGCTGCGAAGGGGAACGCTAATGTGAAAGCACCCTTAGATAGAAGAATCTACTTAGCTTCTCTTTCTAATAAGAGAATATGGTAGTTTCCTTTTTCTGTGGATGAAAACTAGAGAAAACCTGCCAATGCTCGGGTTCGGCAAATCCGACCAGACTTTTTTTTTAACCCCGAACCTGAACTTTAAAAGTTATAAAATGGTGCCAAGGGAGCTGTAAAAATAAGCAAAACAATTATTAAACATCAGCGTTTGTACTTCGGGTCGCTCATTAACTTCCTGGTTATTCACTGCACTGGCTCCAACAGCCAATCACAGATATCCACTCTCTGTGACAGCATCTGTGATTGGCTGTTGTGCCCCTCCCCCATTGTGCAGGCCTGTCATTGGTTGCCTTTGGCAATGAACCTGCCATCATAGGGGTGTAAAACAAATAAAAAAATATTAGCATAGGGCTTTGTTGTATTTTTGATTCTCAGCGCAGATAAAGCTGACAGCTATGGGCTACCACCCCAAGCTGCCTGGCAATCAAAAATACCAGGAAGCACTTTATTTTTATTTTCATTATTCAAATAAATAATTTAAAAAAATAATGTGTGGACTTCACTCTTTTTTTGATTGCCAGCCAAGGTAAAAAACAGGCAGCTGGGAGCTGGTATTCTCAACGTGGTATGACCCATAGTTATTAGGCCTCCACCAAGCTACAGCATTGCAGCCTGCAGAAGTCCTTGGCGCTTTACCCGGAGTGGACCAAGCGTATCAGGAGTTTAGAGATCAAGGGGAGATTAGCAGCAGGTAGTGAGCAGCAGAGTTCTGGTCACGGGATGTTTTTTTATAGTAATGTGTGTATGCTGGCATGTTTGGAGGAGGGGAAAACACCATATGAGAGGGAAAGATTAAATATTTTGGTTAGGTGAGAGGTGACAGCTGGGGAAAGGGATTGAAGGAGATCTGAGGGAATAGGGTCACTGATGCAGGTAGTAAGGCGAGAATATGCAAGGACTCGGGTGACTTCTTCCTCTGTGACCGGATCTGCAACGGTAGTAAGGACCAAGGGTATTCAATCATCCGGGGTCGGGGGATGTGACGGTGGCAGTCCCGGTGGTTGTGGCCCTGACCGAGCATGAAAATGGGATATTTACAGGAGATTAATAAAGTTTATTGTGACACCATCCATGGATTCTGGTTAGGATGACCAGCACTGCTTGTAGTGACTCTGGGGAATAGGTGTTGTTGCAGCCAGGTGTATCACTCCCCATGGATGGATTGGGTCCCCAGAGTTTGATATTAGAGTCAGTATGGATGATAGTGGTAGCAGTTGGTGCAGGGAGGCGCAGAAGTAGTGGACAGACACAGGGGTTGCAGTTCTTACCAGATTCTTTTGCTTGCCGTTCTTATTTCAATGCAGACCCAGCCAGGGTACTTGTGCTCTTCCCGTGTGCAGCTTGGCCAGCCCTCAGATAGTCCAGGAACACACCAGAGACACCTTTCATAAGCCTTTCTCTGCTGATCTTCTCTCTGTGCTGATCTCTCCTTCCTTCCCCTGCGCCTTTGTGCTACTAGTCCCAAATCAGGCGACTGCAAGCCCTGCTGAGTGATGGCCAGCAAGTCCTCCTGACCCTCTGTAGTCACTGTGCCTGGGAGTGTACACAGGGTTGGCTACTGCACATGCAGTCCAGAAACCTCCGGTTTCCTGGCTTGAACATATAGTTTTCACACCCGATTCGGGCCGGTCCCCTCATGCACCTAGTTCTTCTACCAGGAGCTGGAAGTCGGCTGTAGATTCAGGGTTCTCTCTGGCCCAGGGTTCCCTGGCAACCTACCCATTGGTCCCACTCTGCCAAAGCTCCAGTTTCCCCTAGAACGCCATCTTGCTGCTTCCTCCTCTGACTAACTCCAACTTTTTTCTGTGTTCCCACTCCCTTAAAACTATTCCTTCCTCCAGCCAGCAGATGGGTCTGCTATAGGCGAGTTTCTTCTGCCCATCATCTCCTTGCCTGGAGTTGGGAATGGTGTTGGGTGTAACATGGTGTGTCTCAGGTTCACATCCCTGTCTTACCTGAGAGCAATGGCACCACACCTGTGGATCAGATGCAGTACCACTGTGGCGACCAAGATGCAAGCCACAAATCAAAAACCGTAAGAGAGTTGGATGAACTGCAGGAGATACTCAGCTGTCATTAACCTCTTCTATCACCCCCATAACACTGCACCAGGGCATCGGGGAAGAGCCAGGTAAAGCGCCAGGATTTGGTGCTTCTAATGAATGTGACAATTTCCAGGGTGGCTGTGGGTTACTGTTCTGTAGCCCGGGGGCACGGCCATTACTATGGTCCTCACCATGCTGAGAATACCAGCCCCTAGCTGCCTGTTTTTTACCTTGGCTGGCAATCAAAAATAGGGAGAAGACCGCACTTTTTTCATTATGGGTTAAATTAAAAAAATAATAATAGACTCCCCAGTATTTTCGATTGCCAGCCAAGGTAAAACCAGGCAGCTGAGGGTAGGAGTCCGTACCTGTCCGCTTTATCTGTGCTGAGAATCCAAAATACAGCAAAGTCCTACGTAATTTTGTTTTTCATTATTTATTTAAATTTTACACTCCCATGATGACAGGTTCATTGCCAGTGGCAACCAATCACAGATGCTGGCACACTGGGTGAGGAGTGCAACAAGCAATCACAGACGCTGTCACAGAGAATGGTAATCTGTTATTGGCTATTGAAGCCAGTGCACTGAATAATCAGGAAGTTAATGAGCGACTTTGAAGTAAAAGCGAGTGGTACTTGGTAAGTAGGACGCTGATGTTTAATCACTGTTTTGCTTATTTTTACAGGCCCTGATCACCGGTTTAAGGAGTCTGTCAGAGGGCACCTAAATGTGCTGTGGCCACCATATGTAGGGAAGTCTCAGGAGCTGAACGCTCTCCATATGAGGCAGATGAAGGCTGTATGACAGCACCGGTATTGGTGTCTTACAGCAGTGGCTGAAGCAGAGTCTAACTCCTGGTGTTAACTATTTAAATGCTGCTGTCATTCTTTGACATTGTCACATAAATGAAGCAAATGTGACAAGCTTGCGGGGTACCCATGGAAGCATATGGTAGAAGCGATCTGATGATTGCAGATTCAAGTCCGCTAAAATGACTAAAAAAAAAAAAGTATAAAATAATCTCTCCCCATTTTTCTACTTGCTAAAAAAAATAAAGAAATTATAAGAATTATAAACATTTGGTATCGCTGTGTCTGTAGAAGTCTAATCTATCCAAATAAACATTAAAATAACTAATCTGGTAAATGCCATAAAGAGTACAAAAAAAGTGTGTGTTTTTTTTTCTTTACAGACTTCTGAAAGTTATTTTTTTTTCACAAAAACAATAAAAAACTATGCAAGTTTGGTGTCGCTGGTATCATCATTACCCGGGGAGTTGGGTTTCTGGCTCATTTGTACAGTGCAACAAACACTGTAAAACATAACTGGCAGGATAGGGTTCAGTCACTGCAGGGAGCGTGCAAGGATAATCCAGTAACCCCTACCTGCAGTATACAGTATACAGGGGGCACACACAGCTCCTGGCACTGACTGATGCCCACACCTGCCATATACAGGGGCACACACAGCTCCTGGCACTGACTGATGCTCCCGCTTGCCATATACAGGGGCACACACAGCTCCTAGCACAGACTGATGCCCCCGGCTGCCATATACAAGAGGCACACACAGCTCCTAGAACTGACTGATGCCCACAGCTGCCATGTACAAGGGACACACACAGCTACTAGTCACACGCCCGGACACCAGGGCAATGGCGTACTCGGAACTGGGCCAAACGGTTCTTTGAGGATGATGTCATGGTGGCGTGACCCAGCACCGTGGCCCTGGCTGAGTCATAAAAATTGGAGAAAGTTTATATAGGGATTAATTTGTGACGCGACTCGTGGTATTCAGCAATTGGATGGCTGATCCACAGTACAGATCCACTGGGACGTTTGGTGACGCAGTAGAGAGGTTACAGCTCTCCACAGGTAGAGTGGGGTCCCAAGGCAGTTATAAAGTCTATTTGATGATGGTATCAGTTGTAGCACAAGGCAGTTGACACAGTAAATAATTTGAGGACACAGCAGGATGCAGTCTTCACATTTTACTCAGTTCTCACATTTCTCCAGGTTACAACAACCAGCCGAGTGCTGTGTCCTCTGGGTCAGGGTCCCAGTCAACTCAAGGATAACTAACTTGGGTGCACTTTACCGGGACCCCCTTCAGGAGTACCTTACCGGGTTGTCTCTCTGCGCTGGCTCTCGCCCTCCTGCCCTGCACCTCACACACAGCGGCCTCGGGTCCTGTCAGGCGACTTCTTCTTTGTCTGCTTGACTCTATGCAGCCACCTTTTTAGCGAGTAGGTGTGGAATTTGGCTGCTGCACATGAAGATACCGCAGCCTATGGTTTGCTAGTTGAGTCCAACAGTCTCTCCAATAGTCTGGGGCTGGTCCCCTGTGCGACTGGGTGTCCCTCCACCCGACTACAGTTGGCGTGGATTGGGGCGCCACGGGTGGATCCCTCACTTCCCGTGCCCCTAGGATCCCTTCTGTGTCTCTGGAGCCCCTCAACAGCTCCTACAGCTCTACTCTCGCCTCTCTTGTCCTGGGATGAGCTCCTCTCCGCTCCAGTCCCCAGGACGTCTCTCTTCCACTCCACTAGTGACAGACTCCTGTCACCAACTGAACTCTTTTCTACACATTTTCTAATGTTAGTCACGTTCTCTACGTCACCAACGTACGTCCTAAGTTGTCTCTACTTCCTTCACTACTTACTGGTGTTCTACTCTTATCTACTTCCTCCACCCACACCCTCTACCTAATTTCCCCTCCAGCCTGAGATGGGGCCTTCCCTCAATAGGGTCCGCCCAGATCCCCTGGCCTGGAGTGGTATGGTGTTGGAAGACAGTGTGTGGGTACCGGGTAGTGCCCCCTCCTTACCAAAGAGTGGGGTATCACACCTCTGGCTGAGATGCAGTATCTCTGTGGCAACTGAACCCTTAGGGGCGCCACACTAGCACTGACATATGCCCCCGGCTGCCATATACAGGGGGCACACACAGCTCCTGGCACTGACTGATGTCCCCTCCTGCCATATACAGGGGCACACATGGCTCCAAGCATTGACCGATGCCCCGGACTGCCATATATGAGGGCACACACAGCTCCTAAAACTGACTGATGCACCTGGCTGCCATATACAAAGGGCAAACACAGCTCCTGACACTGACTGATGCCCCCGGCTGCCATATACAGGGGGCACACACAGCTCCTGGCACTGATACCCCTGCCTGCCATATACAGGGGGCACACACAGCACCTGACACTGACTGATGCCCCTGCTGTCATATACAGGGGGCACACACAGCTCCTGGCACTGATACCCCTGCCTGCCATATACAGGGGGCACACACAGCACCTGACACTGACTGATGCCCCTGCTGTCACATACAGAAGGTACACACAGCTCCTGGCACCGACTGATGCCCCTGCTGTTGTAGTTCCCCTGCGACTAGGTGTTACAGGGTGGTATTACAATTTAATATAAAAATAGTGTTTTTTCTTTCCCTGTAAGGTCATCAGCTCAGGGTTCACTATATGGAGTCTGAATTTACACCTACTTAGGACCGAACCACTTAGAATAGGGGGAACTGGTAATCTAGTAGGTTCCACAGTGTGGGGGGCGGAGCTTAGGATAGAGGAGTGACAGTTGTTGACAGTTTACCTCAGACGGTGCTGGGAAGGCAGATAGAGTGGTTAGGCCTGACAGCCCAGCTGAGAGGAGGGTTGCCCCATCTTTAAGTGGGGACCCAGGACAGAAGGCAACGGGCCAGGACTGGTTGGAGCTGGCTGGTCATGTTGGGGAACATCGGCATTGCAGGTAGTCGAAGTAGTCAAGAGTTTATCCCTGGCTATAGACCGACGAGCTGCGGACCCAATAGAAACGGGTTGCCGTATGCATCATAAGGTACCTCACCCCTCAGGACTGAAAACCGGTTCATGACACTACAGAGAAGGGCCATATATTTCGGTGCTGGAAGGAAGCTTTCTTCGTCCTGTTCTCGAGCATCCTATCCGGACCGGTGGGGCACAAACCTTATCTGCTAGTTACAGACTGTGGGACTGGTGGGTGAGCTCTGCAAGGGTGGAAAGTAAGGAAGTTAAACTAACCCAGAAAGCCATAGAAAGAGGACATCTAGAGACTCCATATCAGGGAACCTGGAGCTGGTGACCGACCCCCGGTAAACCGGATTGTATCGTATACCATTAATATCTGCCGGTACCTATTAAAGTGGAGTAAACGTACTTTGGACTCTGTTTTCCTTACTGCGGTGCCCGGAGGGCTCAGCAACAACAGCAGCTCAGCAGAGGGGCAAGAACTGCAGCACCATCTCTATCACTGCCCTCCCTCATCGTCTCCCCACAATAGCTGCCCTGAGGTAAAGCTCCACCTGTGGGGAGCTATACCACACTTTGCTGCCCTAACCATCACCTCAGTGGCCGGCTGGCAGCGCCGGTACCATCTTACCAGACACTACAGGTGGCGTCACGATCCCCTGTAAATAACCCTTTTTATCCCCCATCATCAACATCTACCCCCACAGTTGATCACCAGTGCACGGCACTGGGATCCCGACCATCCGTGACTCCCTACACAGCAGACCCGGTGTCCGAGTACCCCATCCCTTAGCTCTGGTTGATTCACTGTCACATACAGGGAACACACACATCCTAGCACTGCCTGATCCCCCTGGCTGCCATATACAGGGGGCACACACACAGCTCCTGGCACTGATGCCCCTGCCTGCCATATACAGGGGGCACACACAGCTCCTGACACTGACTGATGCCCCTGATGTCACATACAGGGGGTACACAAAGCTCCTGGCACTGATGCCCCCACCTGCCATATACAGGAGGCACATACAGCTAATGGCACCGACTGATGCCCCTGCTGTCACATACAGGGGGCACACAGCTCCTGCCAATACAGTGGGCACTCACAGCTCCTAGCACTGACTGATGCCCACGCCGGCTGCCCTATACAGGGGGCACACAGCTCCTGGCACTGACTGATGTCCCCTCAGCTGCCATATAGGGGGGAAGCACACACAGCTCCTAGCACTGACTGATGCCCCCTCCTGCCATATAGGGGGATGCACACACAGCTCCTAGCACTGCCTGATGCCCCCACCGGCTGCCATACACAGGGGGCACACACAGCTCCTGGCACTGACTCATGCCCCCGACTGCTATATATGGGAGCACACATAGCTCTTAAAACTGACTAATGCCCATGGCTGCCATGTACATGGGGCACACACAGCTCCTAGAACTGACTGATGCCCACAGCTGCCATATACAGGGGGCACACACAGCTCCTAGCACTGACTGATGCCCCTGGCTGCCATATACAAAGGGCAAACACAGCTCCTCGCACTGACTGATGCTCCCGGCTGCCATATACAGGGGGCACACACAGCTCCTGGCACTGATGCCCCTGCCTGCCATATACAGGAGGCACAACACAGCTCCTGGCACTGATGCCCCTGCCTGCCATATACATGGGGCACACACAGCTTCTGACACTGACTGATGCCCCTGATGTCACATACAGGGGGTATACACAGCTCCTGGCACCGACTGATGCCCCCATCTGCCATATAAGGGGGTGCACACACAGCTCCTGGCACTGACTGGTGCCCCCGGCTGCCACAGAAAATGCCCACATATAGCTCATTACACAGCACAGTCCCGGGATTACAGGAAGTGGCGGCAATGCTAGTGCGTGCAGGGTTAACTCCAGGAACGGCTCGGGAGCGCGCACGTTGTACTCACGCATTGGGAGCTGCTGCTGGTGGGTTGAGCGCCGAGCCAAGTGCAGTTATCCGCCATGCTGCCTCCTCCTCTGCCTCGTACAGGGCGGCCCCGGGATATCACGCCGACTCTGCTCGGGTTATACGTTACTAACGTTCACCGTCAGGCGCGCGAGGGTCGGCGGAGGAGCAGGGTGTGCGCATGCGCGTGTAGTGTAGCTTCAGCTCATGTGGCCGGATCTGTGAGCGGCTCTGCCAGTCAGTACGTGTGGGAATCATAGAGCACAGTATACCCGCCAATATCATCCACAGAGCACAGAACCCCACCAATATGTGGCGCCCCACTAAGAGTGCGTCACAAAAGGGTACTACACCCCTGACTGAAGGTGTTGTATTCTTTGTTTTAGTAATGAGTAGGATAATCCTGAGTCTCCATCCGCCACTTGCAACACCTAGTGTGTGAGAGGACCAATTAGATACCCGTTACTAGGGTAAAACTGGTCCTGGTGGGAGGAGAGGCTAGGGTATATAGCAGTGGGGAAAAGCAGCAAGGAGTTAGAAAAGAATAGAACAGAAGTCACAGACGAGGGAGAAGCGGCAGAACAGGAGCTGCACAGAGTTGTGCAGCAGATGTAGCTGAGTGGAAGAAAGAACAGAGGCAGTTAACAGGGAGGGCACCTCAACCTGGTGACCCAGAAGAGAAAGGGGCAAAGAGTAAAACGGGTAATCCAATACCCGTGCCCAGTCTAGACCCGGAGTAACGGGATCCGACGTGGTCCAGCAGGTTCATCCCCAGTGGCGTAACTTCAGGCTCAGGGGCCCCGATGCGAAAGCTCCAACAGGGCCCCCAATTATTGGAAATCTTTAATAGTATTAGTCTTTTTCTATAGGCCAAAGGGACTTTTGGGGCCCCCTAAGCTGCAGGGCCGGGTGCGATCGCAATCCCTGCACCTACTGTAGTTACGCCCCAGTTCATCCCTGATCCACAGAACCCGGAGTGGTAGCAGGCTTTACAGGAGCACGACTCGCCAATTACCAACTATCGCAGCTATATCGGGAGTACCCACCATTGAAGGCCAGGGCCCGTGGGGAGAACTTATGTACGGTGGTGACCCAACTGAAGGCCCTCAGTGTTCCTAATTGGGTATACCAGAACAGCAAAGTGAAGGGACAGATACAGATAGAGAAGGACACCTGTGGAGCTTCAGAGGGACACTACTCATTGCAAGAACCACCCGGTTCACTACCTGGCAATAAGAACTGCGTTACCTTGTATGCTACAGAATACCCGTTCAGAGTGAGTAACGTGTCTGAGCTTTAGTCCATGAACTGTTATTCACCTGCATTGCTTCACAGGAACGACTGTGCTACCCTATTCCACCATTACAACTCGCAGCTCTGGGGACCTCGCTCGTCCAGTAGGGAGCGACTCCATCTTACTGCCGCCCATCACCCCGGAGGATCCAGCAGAGCCGGTGCCATCACCGGAACCTACAAGTGGCGTCATGAACAAAGACTTTATTTTATTATTATTTTTCTTTTCCCCTTTTTACATTGACCACTGGGCCCACAGCCTCAGGCACCGCTAACCATGACCTACAGACCGCGCCTGAGACCTGAGTTCCCTGGCCCGGGTGAGTCAAATTGGCATCTATGAACAGGATTCGAACGACCCGTATCTAACGGGTACTGTGCACCTTAGAACTTTATCGGCCAAAGAACTGTTTGTGCCATTTCCACTGGGCCAAGATGGCGGGTCCCGCCATGTAAGAGACAATGTGCTGGCCCAGGGGCGTGCCTCGGCCCCTCATCGTGGGAGGGCCATGGCAGAGGCGCCAAAACACCTGCCCACCCCGATTGCAAGGAAACAACCAAGGGGGCGGGCCAGAGACCTTAGCCTGCCCATGGACTATAAAGCAAGAGGAAGAGGGTGTGGTCGGGTCTTTGCAGAAAGCTTTGCCACCAGAACCTGCTACGACGGGTACGGGTTTTGGAAGAGTGAACATGGCGGCTATGCGGCTGAGAGACCTGATGCAGGAGGTGGAATAAGAGGCCCAAGCCGCCCTTAGCGGTCCAGAACTAGTCTCCGTCCACACCATCGACGGAGACCCGACCTTTTGGGAGACCGTGCTGCAAGATCTGAGAGTCCAGCTCATAGAAAGCGTGGAGTGGACTATCAGGCGCTGGAGCGCCAGTATTGCGAACAAATTACACCGCACAGCTATGGAGAAACGAACCGACTGTCCAGACCTGGAACCGGTGGCAAGGGACGAACAACCCGAAACCCACCCGGTTACCGGTGAGGACCCGGTGCCGTCTACGGTTGCAGAAGAGGAAGAGGCGGACAACCCTGTATGTCTCTTAGAAAATGAATTGGGCTGAACGCAGGCTTGCCGCAAGTGAGCCGTTATGTGGCAGATGCGGTAAAACTGTCGGATCTGACTTGAATGGCAAAAAATCGCTGATGTGAAAGCAACTTTATGCTGGATTCACACTGCCATTTTTCGGCATCAGTGCGAGTCCGGCTGAAACTGCATGCACCCGCAGTATTGCTGCCCAGTTCTTATATAAGAGATATTTATTTGGCATATCTTTGCTGTGTTCAGTGTTAGCTGGAGCTAATAACAGCTGATTTGTAGGGCGTCTGATTCCCACTAATCCAATATTGATTACTCATAATTTAGAACCTCTTCACAACCAATGGCGTATATCTACGCCCTTGGTCGCCTCCCTCCCTTAGAAGCGAGCTCAAACGTTGAGCTCGCTCCATCGCCCCCATAACAGCTGATCTGATCAGCTAACATTTGTGTACCTAACTGGACCAATCGAATCAGCATTCCAATCGGCACTATTAAACCCGTTAGATCGTGACGTCAATCACTGATGGCACGTTCTAAAGCACCACAGTGGATATCGCACTGTTCATCGGCAGTCCCATGATGTGATCACAGGGCCCCGATGCACTACCATGATAGCTGATGACCCCGAATGTTGACATGACTCACTTCCTGCCAGCGATGGTTGAGTGACGTCGCCTGCAGAAAGTGATCATTTGTGCTGTGCAAAGGGATGCACACAATAATGAAGAATTTCTCTACATTACACAAGCAATCACATTGTGTAGTGTTGAGGCACCCTAAGGCAATGTAAAATAGAGGAAAAGTAAAAAAATGTTTAAAAAATATGAAAAAAAACAACCAAGTCTAAATCACCCACCTTTTGATCCATTGAAAATTAATCTATAAAAATACACACATAGTTGGTATTGCTGTGTTCAGAAATGCCGGATGTATGAAAATATAAAATCACAATTTTGGGATTTTGGATAAAATTCAACAAATCTCAGGCTTTAGATATCTCAGAAATGAGTTCTTTATTCTAATTCAAATATGTGTCTTATACCAAGTAGTTTTAGAGAAAACCTGGAGATCCCACAAGTAATTTTGCTCCAAAAAACACTTTGAGAAACACACAGGTAACAATTAAAAAACCACAAGGTCATGACAGCAGGATCACAGAGAAAGGAACGATTAAATAAGACAAGTGGAGGAAGAAACCTAGAGCCAAAACCTCAGCTTAAGATCAAACCAGTTGCAAACAACACAATGGATAAGGTAATGCCACATAACAGAGCAGTTGAAAGAGAAGGAAAGGCGAAAATCATCTGCGGCAGAGGGTGGTGTAAATTACACCTTTAGACAATACCTAACCAGCAGTGCAGCCCATACACAAAAAAAACCAGGAACAAGCTCAGAAGTTCAGGGATCAAGGCACTTACCCATTATGGAGACCGGATTAAAGATCTAGCAGGAATATGGCTCAGAACCCCGACATGTTTCGTGCCATGCCTGACACACCTCCTGATGCAGTGCGTTGCATGGCACGAAACATGTCGGGGTTCTGAGCCATATTCCTGCTAGATCTTTAATCCAGTCTCCATAATGGGTAAGTGCCTTGATCCCTGAACTTCTGAGCTTGTTGCTGTTTTTTTTTTTTTTTTTGTGTATGGGCTGCACTGCTGGTTAGGTTAGGTCTAAAGGTGTAATTTACACCACCCTCTGCCGCAGATGATTTTCGCCTTTCCTTCTCTTTCAACTGCTCTGTTATGTGGCATTACCTTATCCATTGTGTTGTTTGCAACTGGTTTGATCTTAAGCTGAGGTTTTGGCTCTAGGTTTCTTCCTCTACTTGTCTTATTTAATCGTTCCTTTCTCTGTGATCCTATTGTCATGACCTTGTGGTTTTTTAATTGTTACCTGTGTGTTTCTCAATAAAGTGTATTTTGGAGCAAAATTACTTGTGGGATCTCCAGGTTTTCTCTAAAACTACTGCGTATAAGACACATACAGTGCCTACAAGTAGTATTCAACCCCCTGCAGATTTAGCTGGTTGACACATGCGGAATTAACTTGGCATTGTGACATTTGGACTGTAGATCAGCCTGGAAGTGGGAAATGCAGTGCCACAAAAATGTATTTTTTTTTTTTATTTTTTTATTTTTTTAAAGCGTTAAAAGTTAATTCAGAGGGTCATTTATTATTCAACCCCTCAAACCACCAGAATTCTGTTTGGTCCCCCTAGCACAAATAACAATGAGCTTCACGTGTGGATTAATTATCTCTTTTGCCAACCTTTTCTGACTATTTAAGACCCTCCCCAAACTTGTGAACAGCACTCATACATGGTCAACATGGGAAAGACAAAGGAGCATTCCAAGGCCATCAGAGACAAGATCGTGGAGGGTCACAAGGCTGGCAAGGGGTACAAAACCCTTTCCAAGGAGTTGGGCCTACCTGTCTCCAATGTTGGGAGCATCATCCGGAAGTGGAAGGCTTATGAAACTACTGTTAGCCTTCCACGGCCTGGACAGCCTTTGAAAGTTTCCTCCCGTGCCGAGGCCAGGCTTGTCCGAAGAGTCAAGGCTAACCCAAGGACAACAAGGAAGGAGCTCCGGGAAGATCTCATGGCAGTGGGGACATTGGTTTCAGTCAATACCATAAGTAACGTACTCCACCGCAATGGTCTCTGTTCCAGACGAGCCCGTAATGTTCCTTTACTTTCAAAGCGTCATGTCAAGGCTCGTCTACAGTTTGCTCATGATCACTTGGAGGACTCTGAGACAGACTGGTTCAAGGTTCTATGGTCTGATGAGACCAAGATCGAGATCTTTGGTGCCAACCACACACGTGACGTTTGGAGACTGGATGGCACTGCATACGACCCCAAGAATACCATCCCTACAGTCAAGCACGGTGGTGGCAGCATCATGCTGTGGGGCTGTTTCTCAGCCAAGGGGCCTGGCCATCTGGTCCGCATCCATGGGAAGATGGATAGCACGGCCTACCTGGAGATTTTGGCCAAGAACCTCCGCTCCTCCATCAAGGATCTTAAGATGGGTCGTAATTTCATCTTCCAACAAGACAACGACCTAAAGCACACAGCCAAGAAAACCAAGACCTGGTTCAAAAGGGAAAAAATCAAGGTGTGGCGCTCTACAGGGCAGTCCCCAGGCGGATGATCACAGCCGCCGGAGGACTACTGGCACTCCCCGCACTCACATTGCAGCCACCCCGCCCCCCTTCTTCCTCTGCATGCATTGCAGACCACGGGAGCAGGCTGGGGACTGTAGGAGGCATGCAGCAGCACGCCTACCTCTCTGCCGAAGAGGAGCTGCTTAGAAGAGGAGCTGCTTAATCTCCCGGCTTGGCCTGCTCTCCTCCTCCTCCTCACACAGCGCTTTAGTCACTGCTTCCTGGGCCTGGCATGAAGACCTTCAGGGAGCATGGAGCACACAGGAGAGAAGGTGCAGTATGTGTTGGCTGTGGGTGCAGTGTATGTGACTGTGTGTGCAGTGTATGTGACTGTGTGTGTAATGTATGTGACTGTGTGTGCAATGCATGTGACTGTGTGTGCAGTGCATGTGACTGAGTGCAATGCATGTTACTGTATGTGCAATGCATGTGACTGTGTGTGCAATGCATGTGACTGTGAGTGCAATGCATGTGACTGAGTGCAATGCATGTGACTGTGAGTGCAATGCATGTGACTGTGAGTGCAATGCATGTGACTGTGTGTGCAATACATGTGACTGTGTGTGCAATGCATGTCACTGTGTGTGCAATGCATGTGACTGTGTGTGCAATGTATGTGACTGCGTTTGCAATGTGTGTGACTGTGTGTGCGGTGAGCAGGCTGTGTGTGCAGAATTATATTATCTGGAACGGCTATGAGACGGCATTATAGTCAAACGGCATTATATTATCTGGAGCGGCTATGAGGCGGCATTTTAGTCAGGCGGCATTAATGTTATCTGGAGCGGCTATGAGGCGGCATTATGTTATTGTAGCGGCTATGAGCGGCATTATGTTATTGTAGCGGCTGTGAGGCGGCATATATTATTTGTAGCAGCTGTGAGGTGGCATTATATTATTGTAGCGGCTGTGAGGTGGCATTGTATTATCTGGAGGGCTGTGAGGCGGCATTATATTATCTGCAGCGGCTGTGAGGTGGTATTGTATTATCTGGAGCGGCTGTGAGGCGGCATTATATTATCTGGAGCGGCTGTGAGGTGGCATTATATTATCTGGAGCGGCTGTGAGTGGTATTGTAATTATCTGGAGCGGCTGTGAGGCAGCATTATATTATCTGGAGCGACTGTGAGCTGCATTATATTATCTGGAGCGACTGTGAGGCGGCATTTATTATCTGGAGGGGCGGCTGTGAGGCGGGCATTATATTACCTATTTCTGGAGCGACTGTGAGGCGGCATTGTATTATCTGGAGCGACTGTGAGGCGGCATTGTATTATCTGGAGTGGCTGTGAGGTGGCATTATATTATCTGGAGCGGCTGTGAGGCGGCATTGTATTACTGGAGCGGCTGTGAGGTGGCATTATATTATCTGGAGCGGCTGTGAGGTGGTATTGTATTATCTGGAGCGGCTGTGAGGCGGCATTATATTATCTGGAGCGACTGTGAGGCGGCATTATATTATCTGGAGCAGCTGTGAGGCGGCGTTATATTATCTGGAGCTGCTGTGAGGCGGCATTGTATTACTGGAGCGGCTGTGAGGCGGCGTTATATTATCTGGAGCGGCTGTGAGGCGGCATTATATTATCTGGAGGGGGGGGGCCCAGGTCCAAATTTCGCATCGGGGCCCTTCGGACTCTAGTTACGCCACTGCAAACAAGGGTTATTCCACAAAATATTAAACATAGGGGTTGAATAATAATTGACCCACACTTTTATGTTTAAAATTTATAAAAATTCAACTGAGCAACATAACTTTTTGGTTTGTAAGATTTATGCTTCTGTTAATAAATCCTACTCTCGTTTGCAGTTTGAAGGCTCTAACTTATTGGCATCTTATCAAACCAGCTAAATCTGCAGGGGGTTGAATACTACTTGTAGGCACTGTATGTATGTGTCTTCAGAATCTGTGTCATTATCTGCCTGATGAAGGGGCCACAGTGTCCCGAAAGCTTGCAATAGTTACCATCTTTTCAGTTAGCCATTAAAAGGTATCAACCACTGAGGACTCTAAGATTCTAATATTTTGGTATTTTGTAGTAATGTGGAGGTGATATCAGGAGAAGATGTGTATAATTGGGTGTCGTCAGCATAGAGATGGTACTGACAACCAAATATACTGATGGTTTGTCCAATAGGGGCAATGTACAGAAAGAAGAGAAGGGGACCTAGGACTGAACCCTGAGGAAACCAAACCGTGAGGGAAATAGGAGAGGAGGAGGAGCCAGCGAAAGATACAGTGAAGGAGTGGTCAGAGAGGTAGGAGGAGAACCAGGAGAGAGCAGTGTCCTTGAGCCCAATAGAGCAGAGCATAGAGAGAAGGAGCTGGTGATCCACCGTATCGAATGCAGCGGAGACATCCAGGAGGATCAACAGGGACTAGTGACCATTAGATTTTGCTGTTAGTAGATCATTAGAGACTTTAGTGAGGGCAGTATTTTGGTATTCTTGGTATTGTAATACTATTGTATAGGTTTTGAGGAGTCTGATCGCTTAAGGGCAATGAAGAGCAGAGACGGGTTCTTGGGTGCAAAGTATTTATAAACACACAGCAAAACAAGGTGAACTTAGTACACAGCAAAAGCACACAACATAACACAACCCCAATATATATATCGTCGAGCACAGTCCTTATGGAAGCAGTCCGAAAAACCAATAGTCCAAAGCAGGTAAATCCGGATGCATGTAGTCCATAGCACAAGTCCTTGTACTGGAACGACCGGAAGTTATAGTCCGTGGCAAAAGGTCCCCACACCCTGATGACCGGATAACAAGTTTAAACACAGTTCCGAGTAGGTAATGAAACACAAGTCCACAAAGCACACAGTACATACGGTAATAACCGGGAAGTTGAGCCTGAAGGTAGAAGCAGCGGCACCAGAAGCACGATGCAGGAAGCTGTAAGGTGAACCGAGATCTCACAGAGCTCCAGGGAAGTGAGAGGATCAAGGAGAACAGCTGAGCTGGAGCAGACCAGGAACCAGTATACTCAAGCAATGAATGCTCACCTGAGCCAGGTCTTTATGTAAACGAGACAGGAAGAAGGGCAAACAAAACAATGATCTCCATGCTGACTGAGGGCAAAATGGTCAAACGGCAAGCCGGAAAACCTGGAATGCTGACAGGTATTCTTTTGCCCTCTAACCCCCACACCATGTATCAATTTAATATCCGGCCCTTAATCTCTACGATAACTCAGGAAATACAATTGTGGACATCCCTTAAACTGTCTTTTGTGGGCAAAGCTCATCTTCTTAAAATGGTCTCTTTTCCTAAACTACTTTTCCCTTTACAAATGCTGCATATGATATTATCCAAAGCTGATGACTGACTCATAACCAAGATTTTTCAGCAATTTATCTGGGGCTCGGAAGGGGGCTCCAGGATTAGCGTCTTTAAATTACAGCAGAATAAATCTTTAGGGGACCTTAATTTTCCAAATTTAAGATTATATAGTATCATGGCTATTTTCAGACATTCCTTGGATTGGATCTGGGGCTTTACCCACTTTTCTAACACTCCAATTGACGAGGCTATGTCTGGACCAATTAGCCTACCAGCCCTACTCCATTTACAACAAAATAAAGTTCCCAACATGATCCAGTTGTCTAGGCATGGCGTCATGCCAGAAGAATTAGTGGACTTAACCCTAATATTTCAATATTTCTCCTCTTTCAAGGTAATCCCTTCTTTTTACTAGGTAGACCACCTCCGATCTACCAAGTACTTAGGGAAAATGGGTGCAGAATGGTATGTAATCTGACAGCTAAAGAAAGACACGCAAAACGCTTCTTCCTTACATGGTCCTCTATTACTGACACACAGCCACTTTCTGTACGTCAGGCGATACATGAGTGCTTTCAGTTTACGGATTGGTATATGAGAGAGCTTATTACTGGTAACACACTTGTTCAGCTTAATTGATTATGTCATACACGGTTTGCTTTGTGTCTAGGGGGGAGGGGCGGAGTTTGAATTGAGGGAAGGGTTGACTGCTATTTTTAAAGCCCCCGTCTTTCATTGAACATTTTGATGTATATCTCTTGGATCTTGTTCTGCCTTGATACATCATTTATATTCTTGTATCCCTTTTTTTCTTTAATCCAGACGGTTTGTAAAAAAAAAAAAATATATATATATATATGCAATGTAATATGAGCAGCACAGAGCTTATATGAGGGTGCCAGCAACCAAACCTCTTCCTGACAAGGTTTCCAATATAAATTTCCAATGAAGTTTCAGCACTCCAGTCCTTTCTTTGGTGTAAAAAATGATTATTTACATCACAGCATGGGCAACAGCGATGTTTCGTGTATGCAAACCCTTCTTCCAGCTGGAAGAAGGGTTAGCAAACCAGACGAAATGTCGCTGTTGCCCATGCTGTGATGTAAATAAACCTTTTTCGTACCAAAGAAAGGACTGGAGTGCTGCAACTTCATTGGAAATTTATATATAATATATATATATATATATATATATATACAGCTATATGAAAAAGTTTGGGCACCCCTCTTAATCTTACTCTTTTTTTTTTTTGTTTAAAATAGTTTTTTTGCAACAGCTATTTCAGTGTAATGTATGTAATAACTGATGGACACAGTAATATTTCAGGATTGAAATGAGGTTTATTGTACTAACTGAAAATGTGAAATATGCATTATTTCAAAAATTGACAGGTGCAAAAGTATGGGCGCCTTGACAGGAAAGTGACATTAATATTTAGTAGATCCACCTTTTGCAAAAATAACAGCCTCTAGTCGCTTCCTGTAGCTGTTAATGAGTTCCTGGATTCTGGATGAAGGTATTTTTGACCATTCCTCTTTACAAAACAATTCCAGTTCCGTTAAGTTTGATGGTCGCCGAGCATGGACAGCCCGCTTCAAAACATCCCACAGATGTTCAAGGATATTCAGGTCTGGGGACTGGGATGGCCATTCCAGAACATTGTAATTGTTCCTCTGCATGAATGCCTGAGTAGATTTGGAGCGGTGTTTTAGATCTTGCTGAAAGATCCATCCCCGGCATAACTTCAACTTTGACACTGATTCTTGAACATTATTCTCAAGAATCTGCTGATACCGAGTGGAATCCATGCGACCCCCAACTTTAACAAGATTCCCGATGCCGTCATTGGCCACACAGCCCCAAAGCATGATGGACCCTCCCCCAAAATTGACAGTGTCGTAACAAGTGTTTTTCTTGGAATGCTGTGTTTTTGTGGTGCCATGCATAACGCCTTGTTGTATGACCAAACAACTCAATCTTTGTTTCATCAGTCCACAGGACCTTCTTCCAAAATGAAACTGGCTTGTCCAAATGTGCTTTTGCATACCTCAGGCGACTCTGTTTGTGGTGTGCATGCAGAAACAGCTTTTTTTGCATCACTCTCCCATACAGCTTCTCCTTGTGCAGTGTGCGCTGTATTGTTGACCAATGCACAGTGACACCATCTACAGCAAGATGATGCTGCAGGTCTTTGCATGTGGTCTGTGGATTGTTCTTGACTGTTCTCACCATTCTTCTTCTCTGCCGTTCTGATATTTTTGTTGGCCTGCCACTTTTGGCCTTTACAAGAACTATCCCTATGGTCCTCCATTTCCTTACTATGTTTCTCACAGTGGAAACTGACAGGTTAAATCTCTGAGACAACTTTTTGTATCCTTCCCCTGAACAACTATGTTGAACAATCTTTTTTTCAGATCATTTGAGAGCTGTTTTGAGGAGCCAATGATGCCACTCCTCAGAGAAGATGCAACTAGGAGAACAACTTGCAAGTGGACACCTGAAATAGCTTTTCTCATGATTGGATACACCGGGCTATGAAGTACAAAGCTCAATGAGGTTACCAAACCAATTTAGTGCTTCAGTAAGTCAGTAAAAAGTAGTTAGAAGTATTCAAATCATGAAAATCAGAAGGGTGCCCATACTTCTGATGCAGCTGGTGCAGTGGATACTGGTACATCGGGTTCTGTGGATACTGATGCAGCCATTGAAGTTGCTGCTGCTGATACCGCAGGCATCAGTTGTGAGGATGACTTTTCTTATGAAAATGGTGCTTGTCTAACCTCCTCTTGCCATTCTCCAATAGCATATCAGTGAACATCAGTTTCCGAAGCAGTATCACTATCTCGGAGACTGGATTTAGTTCTGTAAAGGAAACATTATTATTATTATATGAGAATTATAAAACATGAAATTCAATTCAAATAACTTACGGACAATGATCCATAATGTGCGCCAGGAGATGAAGTCTGTCATAGTACAGATAGGTCTTCTTTTTTTATGGCCGCAGAACCACTCCTGTCACAATACTGGTGGTCACGCCTCTATTGATCGCGGCAGCTGCGCCATTGTCGTGTCAGGTCATTGGCTTCAAAAAGAAATGTACTTTTATATTTAAATCATAGGAGTCATTCGTTATGTGTTGTATTAATAACTTAAATATTAACAAAAGACTATACTTACCTCTCATGTGTGTGCATTTCAAGGGATGTGTGATACTGTGAACCCGGAAACACATGACTTTTATATGACACGCAAGCCCTGCAACGAATCAGCGCCGACTTCTCTCTTCCTCAGATGCTAATCACTTCCTGTATCGGGGAGACAGAAGCCAGCGCCAATTAGTTGCAGAGATTTCGTATCATATAAAAGTCACATGAGCTGAGAAACGCATTTTTAAAACATCGTTTGAAATGCACATGATCGAGAGGTGGGTGTTTGTATAGGCTGGGAAATGACAAGAGGTTGTACATGTTTTGGACAACGCTAAGGGTGCATGCACATGATTCGGAATAGCAGCTTTTGGACTCAGTGTATTACTGCTGTGTCCAAAATGCTGCATTGTACAGTACAAGCACAATGGATGGGGTTTGTAGAAATTCCATGCTCCCTGTGCTTCTCCCCACCGCAGCGTTATTTCACTCGCGGTGCGAGTTGCTGGACTTGCGCATCTCTGCAGCAAATTCATTTCGTGTTGTGGAGTCGGAAGCGATCTCCAGCGGGTGAATGCAGTGAAAAGCCGCCCTGCACCAAATATAGATCATGGGCACAGGGTGGTTGCATTCTCCCTGCATTCGCCCATGGCTTCCCTCAGTGTCTTCGGATTGTGGGAACATACTCTTAGACAAACTTAAGATTCTGGTACATGGCAAAAAATAGACATGAATGGTATCTGTAAACTCATATCTGACCTTTAGAATCACAGTGCCATGTCAGTTTTTACCATATAGTGAACATGTTAAATTACAATCTTTCCCCCAAAAATGGTTGAATTCTCATGTTTTGGCTATTTCACCACCATTTTTATTTTTGACACAAGTCTTTCCAGCACAAAATTCCCTTCGCACAGAAAACGTAACCGCCAATATTATTAACGTGGTCATTTGGGCTGAGACTATTGTGTGTGCAGAAATTCTTTTAATCATGTGCTGATTTTCTATGCCCAATAAGGTTACAAACAATGCAACATATAAACTAAGCGGCATTTTCATTTAGTACTTACTAATTTCCTCTTGCTGCTGTTGAGAGCAGGTATCATAATTCAGATACGTTTGCCAACATATATAAGTCAAAGATGCATCCCACCTTCTATGATAAGTATAGCAAGAATCAATGTCCCAAAGATGTCCCCATATCCCAAAGATCTGGTTCCCCTGAACCAGAACTGTTGAGGAGAGCCATAGAATCAAATACTTAATTAACCTTAAGACATAAGGGCATGGGAGAAACGATCTATAAAGTGTATTATTTTACATTGTATAAGTTGTGATTTAAATATGGCTGCCATTTCCTGCCACATCACACCATGCTCTCGGAGAGCAAGATGGAGTCCAAAGAAGACTGACCAATCACTGAAGCTGGAGTCTAGGGAAGACTGACCAATCACAGAATGCCACATTACCTGGATATACTTGATCAAGACCACACCCCTGATGACCTCATGGATCCGCACATGGACTAACCCACTGACCAATGAATACATCTGAGTAGGGCTGGCCGAGCCCCTTACTGAACAAAACCTCATGTCTCTTATAATAAACCACACTTGGAGCTTGGAACTGACCAAGGAAGGGTGTACAGCTGACTCTGTGTGTCTGGTGTCTACTTTTCATTGCCGGCACTTGGTCTATATAAATTTGGACAGGGGCAGGCAACTTGTTAATATTATTATGAAATATTGACCATAACAATTTTGATGCATCCAACATGGGCCAGGCAGATGCGAATCCCCAAACCTTGAATGACCGGTGAAGGAGACGGAAGGACGCACTGAGTACCCCGAGCCAGGAGACTGATCACCTCCCTAACAAAAACGCTAAGTCTGCTGAATTTATTATAATCTGTTGCCTTTACCTGTTTTTCGGGATACCCTGTGCATATTGCCTGACCGCATCCGGTCTTTCAGGGTGTCTGAGACGGCAGAGGGGTTTTCTCTGCTGCTGCCCATTTAATTGTGGAAGAACCATCATGCTAAGTTGCCTGCGGCCTGTTATGTGTTGTGTGGAGGGGAGATGACTGGTAGGAAAGAGCAAGAGGGTTTTTGATCAGTGTCTGGAGAAGTAAGAGATATTGTCTGTGGAACAGTTCAGTTGTAGCCTGTAATACGATTTTCATTTCTAGGAGAAAAGGCCTTGAGTGAGGGACTCTGCCTGATTTTTAGCATTGAGTGAAGACTCTGTCTGTCTGATAGATAGGCATTGAGTGAAGACACTGCATGGATGGTGTTGAGTGATTTGACTCCCATAGGGGCATGTAACTTAGGGTACCGTCACACCTGAAGATATCACCGGCAATTTCTATGGCAACGCTAAGGCGTGGCCTGTCGCCGGCGACATCGCCAAAGCGTCACCTAATGTAAATGGGAGAGTGCGACACTTCTGAGTGGTCGCCTGGTTTCACATCACAGCTCTGAAACCAGGCGACTATTCTTGGGCGATGTGTGCTGATCGCCGTGTGTAACGTCTCAACAGCGATGTCAAGAGCGACAGCACACATCGCCTAAACCATTCCGGTAGGCGTTCCTAGGCGTAGTTACTACCTCTGCCGGTCTGAGTGGATTAGAGGCAGCTCGAGCGTTCCGATTGGTCGTCTTGTTCCTCGGCGCCATATTTGATGATGTGTGCGTCCAAAGGTGTATTACCCAGGAGTGTACATGCTATAAAGTAGCACATTGATGTGGCCTCTGTGTTTGCGGCTGTGTTCAAAAGTGCAGAGATGTGCGACGGCCAAAAATGTGTGTTAACATCAGCACAATTGTCATTACATGTCAACTAATGTCTGCAGTGGCAGCCTTCCTGTTTAAAGTATATGACGCAAAAGCCTACAGTGTATGATGTGGCTTTTGCGCCTCTGGGCCTCCATCAACATGTGACATCTCTCCCGTGCGTTCATACGCCATAACGTTGTCAATCTTTTGGCGCCGCCTTCCTGGTGCTTTCCCTTCCCCTGCAGAATAGTAAAATGGCGGCACCCAGGCAAGCTGCAGTGTGGAGGAGCCTGAGCTCCTTATCCTTGTTGATCTCTGTGACACCAGGGATTACTGGTGTCACGAGCAGCACACCCATCCACGTCTCCACAAGCAGGCTGTCCTGCTGAAGGTGTAGAGGCGGCTGGAGAGGAGGTTGGGTGTTTTGCGCAGGCAAAGCAGATCTGCCCACATATGGCCCACATAACTGCAAACACACAAATATCTGTGCACACACATACTTGGTCAAGGCTCCAATATTCTCCTGACCAACAAAGCAAGAGTAATTTTATTAGCCAACGTAGTAGCACAACACACATTACATCAAAGTGCCATACAGCTTCACTATACAATTACTCGACACGCGAGCGCCGTGTTTTGCCTTGTTGCCCACGCCATAATGCCTATAGCAATAATCCGCGACACATCACACGAGAGTTCACTGAGCACCGAGCCAAAACGCACATGCATGATTACATTTCACGATGTGGCGCGGCGTATAAGGACACAGTAATTGGTGTTTGTTTGCAACCAATCACACTTCTTCGAGGCGTCACACAACATATTGTTAACGCCTATCTCCGAGACGCGGGACAAAACAACGCCCACATCGCTAATGTGGTTGCTCTGTGTGGCCCGGATGCGTCCACCACCGACTTGATCCCCCGTGGGCCTTGGGCGACGCTCAGGCAACTTCCGGTCAGGCTCATCGCCGATTCGTCGCCTGAGTTGTCACCACGTGTAAAGAGGTGACGGCGACGTTGGGCGATACGCAAAAACGTGCGCGCACACGTGCGTCGCCATAGAAATCGCCGGCGATATCTCCAGATGTGACCGTACCCTCAGAGTGATTGACTCAGTACATGGCCTGATAATTATATAAATAGTAAACTGATATTGGCACGTAACTTAGAGTGCTTGACTCAGTACGTAGCGGCCTTATAAAAATTTGTATAAATAGTAAATTGATGTTTGATAGTGACCTTGAGTAAGAGACTCGGGGCCTGTAATTGATCAATACAAGATATTTTAGTATACTACAGAACACGGAAATCAGACAGGGACAGATAGGAAGTGTAGACGGTTGTGAAGGTATTGTGCTCCTCAGGTTTGTCATCTCCCCAGTCTTAAGTGTTTGTTTTGTGTCCATTATCTAAATCTATATAGAGAAAGATGGAGAAGTTAATGCAGTTGTGTCATATAGGCCTTAAGCCTAATTCAGATGGCAAGATAGACATGTGTACATTAGTTGTGACTCGTGAAGGGAAAAGTCATGTTAAATGATGCAGATAGTTTATGAAGTTATGTGGAATGGCAGAAGTGCAGTGAAGATTGTGTTAAAGGAGAGAAAAGGTGTTCTGGAAGATAATGGATTGTTATATACTGCTAGGGGCATGGGAAAGAGTTTGTATAGAGAAAATTGGGTAGAAGAGGAAGAAAATGGAAAAAGGACAGGGTTTTGAGTAATGTGCATTACAAAAATGTATCATGTTCACGGTTGGTGATGGTGGCATAAGGCCATGTGCTCTCTGCTGGACTCCATTTTGTGATGCCCTGTGCTCTCTGGTGTCAGCCATTTTGTGATGCTATGTGCTTTGGTAAATGGGCCATGTGCTCTCTGCTGTTGGACATTTTGTGGTTGTTTTAAATTAATATATTTTTGATATAAATATTATAGTTTCTTGGTTTTTGTGCCCTTAAAAGATGCTAGCATATGGCAAGTAGGAGAGACTTGTCGAGTAAATGAAAATATGTAAATAAATAACAGATATACTAAAATATATGTAAGACAGCAGAGAAATAAGAGTTTAAATAGTGTTAAGACAGAAATGCTGGAGTATAAAAGAATGTTTGGAAAAGATGGGTTAGGATTGCCTCAGATTGAGAATCTGGGAATATACTTGTGTTCCTGCAAAGATGGCGGCCGAGTGAAGGCCACATGGTTAGAGACAACGAAATGAATGAATGTTTGGCCAATAGACTTAGACAGGAAGTGATGTGTAAGTTGTGTGACCAGTTTTGAGCAAGTTTCCCATAACACTGCTAGTTTCACACACAAAAGAAAAGGTAGGCCACCCAACCCCCCTCCCACATAGAGACATGTGATGGGTTGATGCAGAGAGACTGAATATTGAATGATTAAATAAATATACTGGTAATTATAAATAAAATAGAAATAGAATAAAAATAAGGCACATATAAGTTCCCTTGTTCAGATAAATCCAGCGCGCCCGTCAGATATAACCATGTGCTGAAAGCTATAAGAAATTGTTAAATGCGAAAGGTAAAAAATGTGAGTGCATATATTAATGAAGTATTAATTGGGATTAAATAAATAAATATATATATATAATTGGCATGAGAGACTAAATGACATACCTCAGAGAAAGATGAGATGAAAAAAAAAATATATATATACAATTTGCCAACGGTGGATGGATGGTCCAGGGGAAAAATGTAGAGATTAATCATTATAACTCCACAGAAAAAGTGCAAAATGCAGGAGAGAAATGTCCATGATCTCTCTATCCAGCAGGAAGTGTGAATGAACTGTAGAGATACTGTTTGAGTTGGGGGGAGGAGACATGATGTAAACAAAGCCAGTCCCACAGAGAGACACCACCCCCACCCCCTAACATGGCAGCCATGCACAGGCCACATGCTTCATTGTATCTACATTTTAACATCTAATTCTTCCCAGATCATGGTTTATTTTATCTTTATAGTCTCACTTTTGGGTATTGGTAAAAGTAATCATCAATAGTTTTTTTAATTTTCACTGCTCCAACCCCAAATATTTTAATAATAGACATCTTGTTCACATAAATTTAGATTTATTCATGATACTGGAACAAACAGTCTGCTGTGTTTACCTGATTAGCAAATCAATTCCAGGTGATATGCATTTCTTTTCCATGTCTCTACACTGATATATTTTTAAATATAGCAGCCTAAAGTATCTCCTGAACATGATTTACAGCAACAGCAGAGACCTTTACCTGGAGGGGGTCCCATCAATGGGGGGTTGAGAAGCCCACATCATGGAGTCCTCATTAAAGTTACACATAAACTAGTATTTGGGCTTTGTACACATAATGAGTTTAAGGCTATGTGCGCACTTGCCGGGTGTTGGGCGGTTTAGCTGTGTAAACCGCCGATTTGTTTACATTAGTTTTATTTAAATTTATGTTAATCCAAACCGGCGTTTGGATTAACATTAAAACCAATGTAAACCGACCAAGGCTGTGCACACACCGGCGGTTTACACAGCCTCATCCGTTGCTAACCCGCAGGTTTCCCAGCGGGTTAGCAAAGAATGAGCTTGTCCTATAAAACGCCGGTTCTTCAGCGGCTGCAAGCAGAATCATGTGCTGCTTCCAGCCGCTGCAGAATCGCCGCCGAGAAGCCACTGTGCAACCGCCGGCTACCGCCCGTCACCCGCCCGGCTCCCGCCGCACATACCCTCCAGGAAGCCGGTGGACGGCGCCGGAGCATCCTGGCGGGTTCCGCCCAGCCGCCGCCGACAAACCCGCCGGTAAGTGTGCACTTACCCTTATTGTGCTTTTTGCTGTATAGTTTTGTCACAAATATGGATGTCTATTCTAAACACCAGCGAAGTTGCTGAGACTTCAGAAGTGTTGCACACGTTATCTAATTTTTTTACTGTACTTGCAGATTTCATGTGTTTTCTTTTTGCCGGAAAATGCAGATTTGCTACAGAAAATTTACATCCCAAATGTTCATCATGTGCACATAGCCTTATTGTATTCATAGTTACAGTGCCTACAAGTAGAATTCAACCCCCTGCAGATTTATAACACAGATGAGTCCTGCACACAGAGAACACCCCTGCAGATTTAGCTGGTTTGATAAGATGCAAATAAGTTTGAGCCTTCAAACTGCAAACGAGAGTAGGATTTATTAACAGAAGCATAAATCTTACAAACCAAAAAGTTATGTTGCTCAGTTGAATTTTTATAAATTTTAAACATAAAAGTGTGGGTCAATTATTATTCAACCCCTAGGTTTAATATTTTGTGGAACAACCCTTGTTTGCAATTACAGCTAATAATCGTCTTTTATAAGACCTGATCAGGCCGGCACAGGTCTCTGGAGTTATCTTGGCCCACTCCTTCATGCAGATCTTCTCCAAGTTATCTAGGTTCTTTGGGTGTCTCATGTGGACTTTAATCTTGAGCTCCTTCCACAAGTTTTCAATTGGGTTAAGGTCAGGAGACTAACTAGGCCATTCCAACACCTTGATTTTTTCCCTCTTGAACCAGGCCTTGGTTTTCTTGGCTGTGTGCTTTGGGTCGTTGTCTTGTTGGAAGATGAAATTACGACCCATCTTAAGATCCTTGATGGAGGAGCGTAGGTTCTTGGCCAAAATCTCCAGGTAGGCCGTGCTATCCATCTTCCCATGGATGCGGACCAGATGGCCAGGCCCCTTGGCTGAGAAACAGCCCCACAGCATGATGCTGCCACCACCATGCTTGGGGTCGTATGCAGTGCCATCCAGTCTCCAAACGTCACGTGTGTGGTTGGCACCAAAGATCTCGATCTTGGTCTCATCAGACCATAGAACCTTGAACCAGTCTGTCTCAGAGTCCTCCAAGTGATCATGAGCAAACTGTAGACGAGCCTTGACATGACGCTTTGAAAGTAAAGGAACCTTACGGGCTCGTCTGGAACGGAGACCATTGTGGTGGAGTACGCTACTTATGGTATTGACTGAAACCAATGTCCCCACTGCCATGAGATCTTCCCGGAGCTCCTTCCTTGTTGTCCTTGGGTTAGCCTTGACTCTTTGGACAAGCCTGGCCTCGGCACAGGAGGAAACTTTCAAAGGCTGTCCAGGCCGTGGAAGGCTAACAGTAGTTCCATAAGCCTTCCACTTCCGGATGATGCTCCCAACAGTGGAGACAGGTAGGCCCAACTCCTTGGAAAGGGTTTTGTACCCCTTGCCAGCCTTGTGACCCTCCACGATCTTGTCTCTGATGGCCTTGGAATGCTCCTTTGTCTTTCCCATGTCGACCATGTATGAGTGCTGTTCACAAGTTTGGGGAGGGTCTTAAATAGTCAGAAAAGGCTGGAAAAAGAGATAATTAATCCACACATGTGAAGCTCATTGTTCTTTGTGCCTGAACTACTTCTTAATACTTTAGGGGAACCAAACAGAATGCTGGTGGTTTGAGGGGTTAAATAATAAATGACCCTCTGAATTAACTTTTAACACTTTAAAAAAAAAAATTAAAAAATCTTTTTGGCTGCAGTGCATTTCCCACTTCCAGGCTGATCTACTGTCCGAATGTCACAATGCCAAGTTAATTCCGCATGTGTCAACCACCTAAATCTGCAGGGGGTTGAATACTACTTGTAGGCACTGTATGTATAATCTAGGGAAAGAGACCTTTTCATGATCTTTTCAGGCTCCAAATATGAAATTCAGGTAACAACATAGTTTTTGAATCCAGATATGCTTTGGATATTGGATTCAAAAAGGGGGGAAAGAGAAAGTTAGTTCCTGTTTTTAAAGTTTTAAGTTTATTTTTTACGTCTTCTTTATATTTAAGTGTTTTCTCTATATTTTTGTCTTAAATAGAGGACAGAGCAAACACATACATACACCTCGGGATTGCAGGGTGTGAACATGTCCCAGATGAGCTCATTACTAATGCAGATTTTTAGTTATTTTATAGATGGTGGATTCTACACTGGATGTGCTGTGATTACACAACAGGAGGTAATAAAGCAGAACCACTCCCTCCTCACCTATCGGCACAGGAGGTAGATGAAGATCTCAATCACTGAAATATGTAGAGCGCAAAGGGTAAGATGGCCGAATGTGTATATACAGTTGTGGCCAAAAGTATTGACACCCCTGCAATTCTGTCAGATAATACTCGGTTTCTTCCTGAAAATGATTACAATCACAAATTCTTTGGTATTATTATCTTCATTTAATTTGTCTTCAATGAAAAAACACGAAAAGAATTGTCCTAAAGCCAAATTGGATTTAATTACACACCAAACATAAAAAGGGGGTGGACAAAAGTATTGGAGCTGTTAGAAAAATCATGTGATGCTTCTCTAATTTGTGTAATTAACAGCACCTGTAACTTACCTGTGGCACCTAACAGGTGTTGGCAATAACTAAATCACACTTGCAGCCAGTTGACATGGATTAAAGTTGACTCAACCTCTGTCCTGTGTCCTTGTGTGTACCACATTGAGTATGGAGAAAAGAAAGAAGACCAAAGAACTGTCTGAGGACTTGAGAAACCAAATTGTGAGGAAGCATGAGCAATCTCAAGGCTACAAGTCCATCTCCAAAGACCTGAATGTTCCTGTGTCTACCGTGCGCAGTGTCATCAAGAAGTTTAAAGCCCATGGCACTGTGTCTAATCTCCCTAGACGTGGACGGAAAAGAAAAATTGACAAGAGATTTCAACGCAAGATTGTGCGGATGGTGGATAAAGAACCTCGACTAACATCCAAACAAGTTCAAGCTGCCCTGCAGTCCTAGGGTACAACAGTGTCAACCCGCACTATCCGTTGGCGTCTGAATGAAAAGGGACTGTATGGTAGGAGACCCAGGAAGACCCCACTTCTTACCCCAAGACATAAAAAAGCCAGGCTGGAGTTTGCCAAAACTTACCTGAGAAAGCCTACAACGTTTTGGGAGAATGTTCTCTGGTCAGATGAGACAAAAGTAGAGCTTTTTGGGCAAAGGCATCAACATAGAGTTTACAGGAGAAAAAAAAGAGTAATTCAAAGAAAAGAACATGGTCCCTACAGTCAAACATGGCGGAGGTTCCCTGATGTTTTGGGGTTGCTTTGCTGCCTCTGGCACTGGACTGCTTGACCGTGTGCATGGCATTATGAAGTGTAAAGACTACCAACAAATTTTGCAGCATAATGTAGGGCCCAGTGTGAGAAAGCTGGGTCTCCCTCAAAGGTCATGGGTCTTCCAGCAGGACAATGACCCAAAACACACTTCAAAAAGCACTAGAAATTGGTTTGAGAGAAAGCACTGGAGACTTCTAAGGTGGCCAGAAATGAGTCCAGACCTGAATCCTATAGAACACCTGTGGAGAGATCTAAAAATGGCAGTTTGGAGAAGGAATCTTTCAAATATCAGGGACCTGGAGCAGTTTGCCAAAGACGAATGGTCTAAAATTTCAGCAGAGCATTGTAAAAAACTCACTGATGGTTACCGGAAGTGGTTGATCGCAGTTATTTTGGCTAAAGGTTGTGCAACCAAGTATTAGGCTGAGGGTGCCAATACTTTTGTCTGGCCCATTTTTGGAGTTTTTTTGTGACATGATCAATGTTTTGCTTTTTGTATCATTCTCTTTTGTGTTTTTTCATTGAAGACAAATTATTAAATGAAGATAATAATACCAAAGAATTTGTGATTGCAATCATTTTCAGGAAGAAACTGAGTATTATCTGACAGAATTGCAGGGGTGTCAATACTTTTGGCCACAACTGTAGACTGCAGATCTTTCCTAAAGTCACATAAAGACCTATAGAGGCCGCAGAGTGTATGAGCCTGTATGGAGGCTCTCCTGTTATCAGATAAGCCTGGCAGAGTGCAGGTGACACTCATGAAGCCAGAGGTAAAGCTCGCACAGGTGCGGCTGCCAGAAGCTGTGAAGAGGCCTAGAGTCGAGAGTCTCAGACCCGGGCACCAGTGCAGACCCTGACACCAGGGCAGACCCGGGCACCAGGTCACTGTCACTCCTGATGTTCTTATTCCCGCAGAAACAGGTGATCGAATGGAAAGGAGTGCAACACGCAGGGAGCCAGCTGAGGAAGGTCTGTAGACACTGGGCGGTAAGCTTTCTCTGCCACAACTCTCTTCTCAATGATGGCTCAGGTAACCCAAGAACTAAATAGTTTGTCATTAACTTCTACATGTGTTTAAGTGGACACGGTTTGGATGGCACCAGGGTTCAGTACCCAGGTGGTCAGGTACACCCAGTCTTGTATGATGTGTGACTGATATAACGGAGAAGAATCTGTAACGACCCTGCAGAAACCCGAACGCACCCCTCGTCCCTTTTACTGTTCCAGAGATTGCAGATAGATAGTACAGAGACAGCGCTGCACATTAGGTGTATGCGGGTTATGCTTGTTGTGCTAATTTGTTTTCAGGATCCGGTGAAGAAACTACGTTACTTCAGAGACATTGACGATGAAGGTGGTATGTAACAATGAGCCTCCTGAAGAGGTAAAGCTGCATATGTTATAGTGGAGGTCATTAAAGGTATTTTACAGTATCTGGGAGTCAGCAGCTTTCTACAATCCTTATCAATACACAAAGCAGTGGAGAAGCTGAATGGGAGATTAACATTAATAATTACGGGCAAGACATATATCAAATGTTAGTTTTTGTTTAATTTTCCTCCTTAGTAAGTAAGTCGATATAAGATAATTCTCGACTCAAAACCTACAACAGGATTGTATTTTCTATAAAGTAAGTGTGGACACAAGTGTAAAAGGGTTTAATCTTACATTAATGGATAGGACACGATGAGCCTCTCACCTAGTGAGGTTGTGGAGGACACAAGCACCATTAGAGCGGCAGGTCAATAGACATATCACTGATGCTGATACTGCAGCAGCTGAGTATCCAGTCCGGAAAGGGTTAAACACTGCATTCCTATCTTCGAATAAGAGAATTAAAATCAATATTCATCAGAACTTGTGATTTATTTTGCACAGATACTTTAGATATGGCATGAAGTCTTGACCAGCAATGTATAAGGCTTATATAATTGACTGTAAACAGGTGTGTTCTTCAATTCCAGATCCTAAATCAGTTTCAGGAGTGCATGGTCTCATGTCAGGAGACCGGGTGATCCTAAAAAGATGCGAGAAAGCCGTGAGCCGAGATTAGATGGCCGATCCAGCTTCTCTGAATTACAGCAACTTCAGTAGAGATTGAGGGAAAACCCATCTGGACGCGGCAGAGACTCTCCACCAGCAGAATGATGGTCTCCGATAATGATAGTCACTGACCTACACCCCATAGTGATAGACTGTCCAATATATGGCCTTATAACTCTCCAGATTATGTCTGATATATACAGGAAACATCCAAACTAAGGCAGAAATGGTTACAGGAACATTATATAAATGAGGACTCGGAAGAGTGGGAGAAACATTCACGTTCCTGAGCAAACCATTAGTTCAAGGGTAGATAACACTATGTATATCTGATATTAATCTAATAACTTGTACATGTAGCCGTAAAAACGCTATTTTACGTTATTTTATGTTCTTTTCAAGGTAATCGTATTCATGTGTAAAGGGAAATGTTATCAAATAATCTCTGGTGGAAAATATGACCCTGAGACAGAAATATCCATCCATGAGTGTTGTGATACAATTCTGGGTATCCAGGTAGGGAACTGAGGTGAAGCAGGTAGGAAAGGCCCGAGGACGCGGATAGCACGATCCTATATACCTCCTGGTGTACCCAGAATTGTTCATAAGAATTGTTCATACGAAAAGGGTATCGCATGTATTTAAAGCCAGAGATCAAGTTAAAGTAGGTTTTGAATCCTTTATCTCACCCCTAGTGGCCATAAGTAAGAATATAGTCTAGATCAATTACATCTATTATGATTAACAGAGATTTGTCAATTATACTACAGAAGACCTTCAAGGTTTAGCAGACCAACTAGGCCATACATCGATAATGGTGCTCCAAAATAGAATGGACCTGGACATATTATTAGCAAAGTAAAGAGGGGTTTGCAAAATTGTACGTATATTCCAGATAATACAGGTCCCACCAGGAGGATTACAGTAACCATACAGAAACTGAATTCTCTACAATAAGAATTATAAAGGAATTCAGGTGTAGAAGATCCCTGTGACCCATACTTTCTGTAGATGAAGGGATGGCAGAGATGGCTGGATTAGATGGGCGTTGTTATCCTTGTCATCTTAATTATTGCAGCTATTATTGTTTGTTGTGTCCTTCCCTGTGTACGGAAGATGATTGAGAAACATCAGTTATCACTTTCCTAGCTCAAGAGGTTAGTTACTCTGTAGAGATAATTGTGAAGTCTGTATTGAGGGGGGTCTAATGGTCAGCATTTCTCAGCTAACGGGCAGAGTTGGAGGCACATTGGGCAGATATGATAGGCTCTAGTAGGGACAAGTTAATAAAGTATTTAGGGGGGACTGTTGAGGAGAGCCATAGGATCAAATAATTAACAAGACATAAGGGCATGGGAGAAACGATCTATAGAGTGTATTATTTTACATTGTATAAGTTGTGATTTAAACATGGCTGCCATTTCCTGCCACATCACACCATGCTCTCGGAGCGCAAGATGGAGTCCAAAGAAGACTGACCAATCACCGAAGCTAGAGTCCAGGGAAGACAGACCAATCACCGAAGCTGGAGTACAGAGAAGACTGACCAATCACAGAATGCCACATTACATGAACATACTCGATCAAGACCACACGCCCTGATGACCTCATGGATCCACCCACGGACTAACACACTGATCAATGAATACATCTGAGTAGGGCTGGCCGAGCCCCTTACTGAACAAAACCTCATGTCTCTTATAATAAACCACACTTGGAGCTTGGAACTGACCAAGGAAGGGTGTACAGCTGACTCTGTGTGTCTGGTGTCTACTTTTCATTGCCGGCACTTGGTCTATATAAATTAGGACAGGGGCAGGCAACTTGTTGTTAATATTATTATGAAATATTGACCATAACAGAACTACAAACATTTCCATGTTTATTGGTTGGGGCATGTTGTATACAACTCCGTGGAGGTGTGTGTGGTAATAAAATGGTGGACAGACCATTTTCTGTAAGAAATTGATGCCCAGGAATGATGTAATTTCCTCTTTGATTGGACAGCTGTGCATATAAATTACACAACATTTGGATGGTCAGTTTGGTGTCCAATTTTTTCCTCACACTCATACACTTTCATTGGTGAGTATCTTCTGATTGCCGAGTACACTTGCACTATGCTGTTTTTCGGTCTGATTCTGCCTGAGAAAAAAAATCACAGATAGGCACTGCCCCATTGATTAACTAATCTAATTCAGTTATACGCAAATGTGTTTTCTATATATGGAAAAATCTTCAACATGTAACTTGTTGGGGTTCTTAAAGGACTGAATTAGTAAATGCTGCTCTGTGCAGTTAAGTAAAATGTTCCTGAGCATTTTTTGACATTTTGAAATACTGTCACAACTTGGCTAGGTGACACACAGTATGCATAGAGTGAATTATTTTAAGAAGGTACACTGGCGTTTCCCAGCATTTTTTCAAAACATTTTAGATGTGTGTAATATCCAAGGCTCCATGTACATAGTGAATTTCCGTATGTATTGTATACTGTACTGTGAACACCTGTTATGATGTAACATGCTGCAAAAATTTCCTTTCTCGTCTAGTCTGTGAAAATTTGGGGTAAAGAAGAAAAACTTAGAATTTCTGTAAAATGGAAGTTTTATATCACACATATATAATACAACCATGAGCAAAGGCAGTTCATCCCCGGATAGAGATCAGTGAGCAAAAATGTACAAATCGGGCAGAAAGCGCACCTACTGGATTAAGGTAGTCTTCTCTGGAAAGATCCTGTTCCTCAACAAGTGATTCCAAGAGAAACAAGATTCATCCTGACAAATAAATGCAGAACTAAAACAGGTCAACAAACATAATCATCAAGATGCTTGAAATAATATTTGTGGGTGATCGTCTGTTTGTTGTGCCTTATATTAGAAATAGAAGAAATGTCTAAGGGCCACTTTACACACACCAACTTATCTGTCCAACGTCTGACCAACTTGCTGGTTGCAGTGAAATCATGGACACATTGTTACATTTGTACACAGCCACAAAATGGAGCAATGTGTCCATGATTTCACTGCAACCAGTAAGTTGGTCAGACGGACAGATAAGTTGGTGTGTGTAAAGTGGCCATAAAGCTTTACATTTTTGATGGATCTTATCAGTTTCTTCAGAACCCTCTGATAATCTGACCTTATGCTACTGCCCAATCAGCAGGACATCTGACTGTTCTTTATCCAAGTATTCAGCTAAGTATTGAGCGAGGTCGAGCGCATCTAGTTGGACTGTGGCCAGATGCATGCAAATCGCATACTTGTGGTCAAGATCAATATGTCATTTGATAGTAATACTGGTGAATCCTGACAGTTTTTGGTGCCCACATTATTAGAATTCAGATGTCTGCCAGCAGAGTGACTGGAGACTTTTAACAGAACAACTTACAACCTCCTCAATCATTTAGATGTTTAGTCAATAAAAATTAGTAGAGAATAGAAAAAGTTTGCATTTGTGGTGTTAGGTAGCATAAATGTGTGTGTGCGTAAGTAAAGAAACTGACCTTCTGGATCAAAAATTCTTCCGACTATTGCAGGTAAAAGTATAGTAAATTTCAAGGAGAATTTTGCAACTACTATCCAGAAGGCCTTAGGATATGTGTCTTTTTAAGTCTTTTTTTTTTCTTTCAAAGATAAATTCATAGTTGGGCGAAAATTATTTATGTGGTTCTACACTTAATGGGGTTAAGGCCCACTGCATTACAGAAAGCATGGACAGATTGTTGGGAACGGTGTGTGTGGTGAACGCAGAATGTTCAGGTTCTCATCCAATTCCTGCATGGCGGAGTAGCTGGATTTGTCAATTATAGGCGACTAATCCAGATGTAGCATCCCAGTGAGCAGAATTGAGCTGCAGGATCTCAAAGTGAAGGAGAAGTAAAACTTAAATTATGAAAAATATTAAAATGTGTAAACATGTGCATCAATTAACATGGACAATAGCACAGTAATGGAGTCTGGCCCACCATAATGGGCAACAAAGAATAGAACAATAGGACAAATAATAGGAACCAGGAAAATCAAAATGGACTACTCGACTTGGGAGTCTCTGAGTATTGTGGGATATTGTAACTACAGTAAAAGATGATGTAGTCAATTTCGCATTTTAAGATTAGTGAGGCAAGATTCCGCTGTACAGTTACAGTAGCTGAAATATCATGGAAATTTAAAGGGTAGCTGTCGCCAGGTTTTTGCAAACTAATCTGAGAATAGCATAATATAGGACCCGAAATCCTGATTCCAGCGATGTTTAATCAGCTGGAGAGTAACATTAGAAGTCTACTTGGCCTGCTGCCAGGTAGTCTGGCATATTCACAGACACCTAAATTTGTGACAGAGAAAACTAATTTTATCAAAATGACAGCAAGCAGCTCAGTAAGTGACACATCGCTGGAATCAGGGTCTCTATTTCTACATTATGCCACTCTCAGATGGGATGGCAAAAACCTGGTGACAGGTTCCCTTTAAGATGACCCTGTAGACTTGTTATTAGTTATTGAAATGCCTGCAAATTCTTCACCTGATTAACATAGTGGAGGATTTTGGAGATTCAAGGTCTTGATTTGTATTTCTCTAGGAAGTCCAAAGGAGTATTTTGCGTAGACGTTGCTTGGTAGTGCTAGATTATTTTATGGGTTTGGAGTACCCATCGTTCCACTGATTTCAATTTTTTGTTTTTTTTTCTAGTAGTTGGTGGAAAAGGTAACCATGTTGGGTGATATGATAAGGTACCGTCACACCTTCCAACATCGGCTGCGATGTAGGATGCGATGCAGCAGGTGCGCGCTCGCTTCCGACATCGCAGTCTAGCTGTCACACGGCAAGATGTTGCCGGTGATGGTGCTGCGATGATGGCGCCGCGATCGTTTGCTGGGCTGGGATCAACCCAGCGAGCAATCCGCTGCAATGCAGCGAATAGGTGGGATGGGCCATGACATCGCTATTGCGGTGTCACACCGAACGATGCCGCGGGTTGTTTAAGTTGAAGTTGACTGGTTTTCCTGCATGCAGGAAAACCTGTCAACTCCGACTTGAACAACTATCGTTGTTGAATCGTGCGTTTACACGCAACCACGCCACAACAATGTCGTTTCAACATTGTTCCTGACGTCACTTTTGAACGACGTCGGAAACGATGTTAACAGGTGTGACGGTACCTTTAGGCATTTAAAACATTTCTACAGACCTGTCACGATTCCACCACTCAGTGCATTATGGATGCTGGGATTAACAGTTCTACCACCCTAAGGGATCAATGGCTTGCTGAGATGTCAAGATTGTGAGTAAGGGCTCGGACACACTCATCAGAGTTTAACTGAGGAGACTCTGAAAGGGTTGGAGCAGTGACCCTGAACGGCTTCTCCCTATCTGGACGGGGCTGTCAGCTGATTGTGTTTTTGTGACAACTCCAGACTCCCTGTCCAGAGAGGGAGAGGCCGTCACTGCTCCAGCCCTTTCAGAGTCTCCTCAGTGAAACTCTGATGTAACTAGGAAAGTGTGTCCAAGCCCTAACAGCACAATCGTTCAATCTGAGGCAGAGATATGAGTTTTGTGAATGACAGATCAGTCGTCCTCTCTGGCGGGATCTGTGAGATGTCTTCCGGTGTGTCATCCATTCTGGGTGATTACAGGGCTATTTAGCACCCGGACAATGATCAGACTTTTGCCAGATGTAACCATGCTCAAGTCGTGTGTGTTTGCTCTGTGGTTTGGGTTGTATTTTAATCTCAGATACTGCCGTTTGATTTTTCTTTGACCACTCATTTGACTCACCTCTTCATCTTGATCCAGTACCTTCCTGATACTTTGACCTCCGACCGTGACCTGACTATGCTTTTGATATTTCCTTTTGTCTATTACGATCCCTCTTGGTACTGACGCGAGACCTCTTGACTACCCTGCCTCACTTCAAGTCCGTGTATAGTAGCCAAGGTCACAGGAGCTTGGTCTTTTTTTGTTACACGAATGAAAGATGGGCTGGGGTAATTTTTATACTGAGTTTCTTTTAGAGACTGTAAAAAAACTACTTTTCAAAGCGGAAACCACTCTTTTTTTTAGGAGTTTTTCATTCCCTGAAACAGCTTTGAAGAGCTTATGGAATAGGTTTCTTCTTGAAGTGTATTTCCCATAGAGATGAATGTGATCAGTTTCCTAAGCATTGTTAAAGCAGTTTTAAGGGAGGATTTGTGAGTGGATAGTCTATACACACAGAACTTTTGAAGATTTTTTTTTTTTGGCTCCACAATCCTCCTTGAAAACTCTTCCTATTACCGTATATACTCGTGTATAAGCCGAGTTTTTCAGCCCAAAAAGTACCCCCCTCGGCTTATACGCGAGTCAGTGCTGTATACCGATGTATACATCGGTACATACCAATGTATACATCGGTATACAGCAGCCCCCGTAATGCAGGGCCCCCCCAGCCTGACTCCGGTCACCTGTAAAGGAAACTATACTTATCACAGTGCCGCTGTCCGCGCCCGCTCGCACCCGCTCACAGCTGCCGTACGCGATCCTCCATCTTCATGCGTCCTCTTCCTGTTTCTGTGCTCGTCGCAGGCAATGACGTCATTCCCTGCGACGAGCACAGGAAACAGGAAGAAGACGCATGAAGATGGAGGATCGCATACGGCAGCTGCGAGCGGGTGCGAGCGGGCGCGGACAGCGGCACTGTGATAAGTATAGTTTCCTTTACAGGTGACCGGAGTCAGGCTGGGGGGGCCCTGGATTACGGGAGCTGCTGTATACTACCGCTGGGGCTGCAATATACTACCACTGGGGCTGTATACACCACTGGGGCTGCAATATACTACCACTGGGGCTGTATACACCACTGTGGCTGCAATATACTACCACTGGGGCTGTATTCACCACTGGGGCTGCAATATACTACCAATGGGGCTGTATACACCACTGGGGCTGTATACACCACTGGGGCTGCAATATACTACCACTGGGGCTGTGTACACCACTGGGGCTGCAATATACTACCACTGGGGCTGTATACACCACTGGGGCTGTATATACCACTGGGGCTGCTGCTGTATACTACCACTGGGGCTGCTGGGGCTCCTATATACTACCACTGGGGCTGCAGTATACTACCACTGGGGCTGCTGGGGATGCTACATACTACCACTGGGGCTGCTGTATACTACCACTGGGGAGGCCTGTATACCACTGGGGGGGGCCTGTATACCACACTGCTGGGGGCTGTATACCTGTGCTGAGGTCCACCCTCGGCTTATACACGAGTCAATAGGTTTTTCCAGATTTTTGGGGCAAAAGTAGGGGGGTCGGCTTATACACAGGTCGGCTTATACACGAGTATATACGGTAGTTTCTATGGGAAATTCACTTTGCTGTTTTTTGAAATTTTTCAGTATTGTTTTACCAGAAAAGGATTTGAAAAACATCTGATATAACAAAAGGTGCATGTGTCCTGATCATGTCTGCTCCAAAATCTACCAAAAATAATCAGGAGTGTTTTCTGCTTGGAAAACCTGTGAGTTTTAAATTATGAACATAGCGTCAATGTCCCACCACCAGTTAAGTATCATGCCTCAGTATTTGATTCTGTGACCTTTTGATCTAGAATCTGTTTCCATGCATTCTTAGCTATACAATGGTTAATTACTAGTGATGAGCGAATAGTTTGGTGTACAGGTTTAGATAAGGCTTACCGATATTTTTTTTACTATTGGTATATTCGTCCCGAATAGTGAACATAATGTAAGTCAATGGGGAATTTGGATATTTGTGTGGGGAATCTTCCAGACAAATTTCCAAGTTCCTCAATGACTTGTGTTATGTTCACTACTTGGGACCAATATACGAATAGTAAAAAGTATTCAGTTAGACTTATCCGAATACTGAACTTTTTTCTCATCACTATTACCTGTCCAATTCCTGATTTTCTTTAACCTTTTGCTTTCAGTCCTTTCTGTTGCAGATACATGTATCATGATTTAAGTCCCCATCACACATAACGAGATCATTAGCAAGATCGTTGTTACGTCACAGTTTTTGTGACATAACAGCGATCTCGCTAACGATCTCGCTAAGTGTGACACTTAGCAGCAATCAGGCCCCTGCTGTGAGATCGCTGATCGTTACAAAGTGCTCTGGGTCATTTTTAGGTCGTTGGTCTCCCACTAGCCAGTACGCATCGCTGCGTGTGACAGTGAGAGACCAACAATCAGCGCGCGCTGCCTAGATACCCAGTGTTTTTCATGGTTACCAGCGCTAAGCAGGGAGGACGCTGGTAACTATGATAAACAGTGGGTGTCTAAGCAGCGCGCGCTGCCTAGATACCCGCTGTTTATCATACCTACCAGCGATGTTGAGGTGGCTCCCTGGTCGCTGCCTGTTTGACAGCTCCCCAGCGACCAGGTAACGACTCACCAACGATCCCTACAGGATCGTTATCGTTGTCGGGATCACTGGTTTGTCAATGTGTGAGACGATAGCTTTACTCATTGTGTCTTTCCAATCACATCCCGGGTGGAGCTATAAACATCTTCCTGTTTCCAGCATTCAGGTTGGCTACATTTTTGTGTGGACTGCTACAAAGGAGATCCAGTATTTCTTATAGGAGATTTTCCAGCTGTTTGACAGAGACCTGTTTGGGTTTTATCCTTTGTTGTCTCATTTTTCTTTCGTTCACCTTGTTTCTATTTCCTATTAGGTTGGTATAGATTTCCCTTGTTTGCATTAATTATTTCTCCTTTGCCGACTTGTGCTCTTGCCGTAGGTTTACTCGCTTTGGGTCTACCACTGTACTTTAGCTTGGCATGGTGTATGTTGCCATGTCTCCAATGGTTCCTTAAGTCTTCAGATTGTTTCTCATTCCTACTATCAGACTGTGACTTCCGGATTGTGTGTTTCCATTTGTGTGGCTAGGGATATTCGGATCTATGCAGTTAACTATCAGGCTATGTTCACACACGTAAGGATTTGCTGCAGCAAAACCTTATGGGTTTCTAGTAACTCCTGATTTCTTGGTAGGAGATAATCTGCATTTTTTTTTACCACATTTTTTATGCATTTTTGCCATAGAGCACCGCAAAAACGCAGGAAACAATTGACATGCTCATTCTTTTCAAAATGCAGCAAAACCTGTGCAATTGCATAGAAATGAAACCAAAATGTGGGAACATTTTATCCCTGAATCATGCAGGTTTTGCTGGGAATCGGAAACGCCGGTATAGATTAGCATAAAAGCATGGTAAAAGCTGAGCTCAAAAACACAGTGAAAATGCAGTGTGTTAACATAGCCTTAGGGTGCTGGGGAGATTTTGATTCTAGTCAGTACAGGAACTAGTAGATTGCAGGGGGGTAGTTTGGGTGGTTTCAGCGACTTAGGCTTTATTTCCTTTTTTTACCTGTGTGTGACGGTATAGGCATAACAATAAGCTATTGAGTCATGTCTTTATTCAGAACCAGTATGCCGATTCACCTACTTTTGCCAAAAGGAGAGATTCATGGTCCCATCCTCCAAGAGAGCAGAGCTACCATATGCTGTCCCTCACCATATACGAATGTGTCAGAAATATAGTAGCTAAGCATTCTTGTTCACCTCTGTGAAGGACGACAGTACATGCTTATTATACTCAGCAAAACTGGACATCTATTGAGTAAAATCCCATCTAAATTAGGTTTTCAAAATATTTGAGTGAAGAGTTCTAAGTATAAACAACAGTGGTATAAAAGGGTAACTGTTTTAAGTATTGCTGCAGCAATTATATTATGTGGATCAGTTGGGCCCCAGGGGTTTGACCCCAAAATCATGAGGTGATGAGGGGTCCCCAGCCTGTAGCTTGGGAGTCACATATAACTTGCGGGCCCGTGACTTGTGGCTCACGGCTGTCTTCCAGTTTGGTGCATTAGCAACAGGTCAAACAAACACCTATGAAGAGCAGATCTCCAGATGGTGACTATTATGAGAAGCCCCACATAGTGGAGCAGCAGGGGTATTGTGGATCTTGGTATACTGTCTCAGTGTCAATTCCATGGAAAAGCTTTGGCTGTCATTATAGCTGGTATGGGGACTTTGAGTGTAACTACTAGAGATGAGCAATGTTCGATTAGAACATGTTTTGGGCTATGTTCGAGTCATTCAACGAATCCGAACAATTTGCTAAAAATCCGCTAATTCTAGTTTCTGTTCGATAATGCTTCGTGCAACAAAAGCGTTACTGACTTTTCACAGTAATGCTTTTGGTGAACGTAATTATGAGTTTCAGTGTCTACGAATGAATAGTGGGCGGGAGGGGGAGGCTGTGGAGACGTGTATACTGAAATAATGCAGATCTCCATTTTTTTTCTCTTTGCTGCTTATTTACTGTGGGTGGTCTGGTCTGTCAGCCTATAAGCACACATAGAGGAAAGTGCACTTTTTCACACAAGGATCTGTGCCATTGGCTGGCCATGGCACATGCCCTTGCCATATAAAACCCGGCCATTTTACCCTGCTCGCCATTTTCTCAGTGCTGCAGCTCAGTGTCAGATGGCACCGCTGCTGGTGCTGCAGTGTGAAATACAGACCAAGCTAGTTAGATAGATAGCGATTTAATTGCAAGTTAGAAAGATAGTTGATAGGTTTAGGGACTACTTTGAAGAACAGCCCTTTGAGGGAATAAAAAGCAGTTTTTCCTAGGCAGATCTCTACAAAGAAAGCTAGTTAGTGATTCAATTGCAAGTTAGATATGGTAGATAGTTGATAGTTTTAGGGACTACTTCCAAAAGCAGCTCTTTTCAGGGCTTAAAAGCAGTTTTTGCCAGGCAGGTCCGTTCCAGTGCTGTGCAAGCGTTTGTTTACAACATCTGGCCAAATCTAGCCCAGTAAATCATGTTTGGCTAGTAACATTGTACGCCAGGCATTGGTGTAGCACTGTTGTGAAGACAGTTACACAGCCTGTCAGTAATAGCCATTTTTTACTGCATCTAGCCAAGCAAACCCATTTTGGCTAGTAGCAGTGTATGCCAGGCATTGGTGTAGCACTATTGTGAAGAAAGCTACACCGCCTGTCAGTAATAGCCATTTTTTACTGCATCTAGCCAAGCAAATCCATTTTGGCTAGTAGCAGTGTATGCCAGACATTGGTGTAGCACTGTTGTGAAGAAAGCTACACCGTCTGTCAGTAGCCATTTTTTAGTGCATGTAGCCAAGCAAATCCTTTTAGGCTACTAACACAGTTTGACTAGGTAGCTGTACTGCAGTGTTCTTTTGAAAAGTACCGCCACACAGCCAGTGGCGTAGCAACTGTTTGTGGCGCCCGGGCGGTCGAAAAATTTGCCGCCCCCTTGGTCGTTGATAATTCCGGGGGTCAGGGGGGTACCGCTAGTGGGTTAGGAGCCACTTAAGTGTACCTGTTAATCAGGGTCAAATTCAATGGTGATCAACTGCTGTAGGATGCGCGCTTGCGGCCTCCGGGATCCGGAACGGCCGCTGGCACTTAGTTATGATTTCATGCCGTAATGCCGTAAAGTGCGGGCAGCGACATCACCACAGGTCCTATCACCGATCACCAGTGTCCCTATTATAGTCATCATATTGTTATCTGGAACAACAATGTTAACAATTCCCCAATAGAACACGCTGGGATATACAGTATATAGCACCAAAGATAGAAGAATGGAATAAATCAAACACTGAATACAAAACAATCTAACTGTAAATTAATGAGAATAAACAGTAATACACACATAGGAAACATTGTGCACGGAGGAAGATAGTAATATACAGGTCAACACATAGTACAGAGAATGGCAATATACAGGTGTACACCTAGTACACACACACACAGAGGCACGGCTCGCACACACACACACAGAGGCACGGCCTGCACACACACACACAGAGGCACGGCCCGCACACACACACACACAGAGGCACGGCCCGCACACACACACACACACAGAGGCACGGCCCGCACACACACACACACACAGAGGCAAGGCCCGCACACACACACAGAGGCACGGCTCACACACGGCCGCAACACACAAGAGGCACGGCTCACACACACAGAGGCACGGCTCGCACACAAAGAGGCACGGCTCGCACACAAAGAGGCACGGCTCGCACACACAGAGGCACAGCTCGCACACACAGAGGCACGGCTCACACAGAGACATGGCTATCACACACACACAGAGGCACGGCTATCACACACACACACACAGAGGCACGGCAGTCACACACACAGAGGCACGGCAATCACACACACACACAGAGGCACGGCTATCACACACACACAGAGGCACGGCTATCACACACACACAGAGGCACGGCTATCACACACACACATACAGAGGTACGGCAATCACACACACACAGAGGCACGGCAATCACACACACGCAGAGGCACGGCTATCACACACACACACAGAGGCACGGCTATCACACACACACAGAGGCACGGCTATCACACACACACACATAGACACGGCTATCACACACACAGAGGCACGGCTATCACACACACAGAGGCACGGCTATCACACACACACACAGAGGCACGGCTATCACACACACACACACAGGCATGGCTATCACACACACGCAGAGGCACGGCTATCACACACACACAGAGGCACGGCAATCACACACGCAGAGGCACGGCTATCACACACACACAGAGGCACGGCTATCACACACACACAGAGGCCCGGCTATCACACACACTCAGAGGCACGGCTATCACACAAACACACACACACAGAGGCACGGCTATCACACACAGAGGCACGGCTATCACACACACACACAGAGGCACGGCTATCACACACACACACACACAGAGGCACGGCTATCACACACACACAGAGGCACGGCTATCACACACACTCAGAGGCACGGCCATCACACACACACACAGAGGCACGGCTATCACACACACACACAGAGGCACGGCTATCACACAGCAGAGGCACGACTATCACACACACACAACTCAACACACACATTCTACAGATTCCTCACTCAGGTATCACAATCCTCTGTGCTGCAGGAGGGCTTTTTCACATGGGCAGCTTCACCTGCTCACAGCAGCTGGGTCCCACTCCTTGCCCCTCCCCCACTCACTACAAAGCAGGAGATCAGTCACCTTGTGACCCGGAGCTGCTCCTAGGTGTCCTCATGCAGCACAGGTAGCCACCTCTGCTGGCTCTCACTGCTTCCCTTCATTCAGATCACTGGCCAGTCATTACCCCCTCCCTCCTCTGCTCTCCTCTCCTCTCAGCTCCTCTGCTCTCCTCTCACCGACACCTTCAAGCTCTTCCCTCCGCTCCTCCGCTCTCCTCCTCTCCTCGCAGCTCCCCTCACCTCCAGTCTCGCCCAGCATGTGTCCTGTGCTCTGCCCTGCGGGACGCTGACTGATGACATCACCTCCCTCTCAGTGCACAGCAGAGCTGCAGGAGGCGGGAGATTTGAAAGCAGCCAGCAGCCGATGTGCTGCACTGCTTCAGTATATAGCGCAGGCGGCGGCCGCGGATCCTATGGCAGTAGCTGCCACATTGCCGCCCCTGCACATGTGCTGCCTGGGGCGGACCGCCCCCCGCGGCCTCCCCTCACGCTACGCCACTGCACACAGCGCAGAAAAACACTTTTGTATTGCATCTGACCAAGACTAGTTACCAAAACTATTTACGCCAGTACCACAGTTTGACTATGACTACTTAGCAGTACTTCAGTGTTCTTTTGAAAAGTAACGCCACGCAGCGCAGAAAACAGTTTTGTATTGCATCTGACCAAAACTACTTACCAAAACTATTTAGGCTAGTATCACAACTATACTAGGTAGCAGTACTTCAGTGTTCTTTTGAAAAGTACCGCCACACAGCGCAGAAAACACTTTTGTATTGCATCTGACCAAAACTACTTACCAACACTATTTAGACTAGTACCATAGTTTTACAAGGTAGCTGTAGTTCAGTGTTCTTTTGGAAAGTACTGCGACACAGCACAGAAAACACTTTTGTATTGCATCTGACCAAAACTAGTTACCAAAACTATTTACGCTATTACCACTGTTTGACTACTTACTTAGCTGTACTTCAGTGTTCTTTTGAAAAGTACCGCCACACAGCGCAGAAAACACTTTTGTACTGCACGTGACCAAAACTAGTTACCAAAAGGATTTATACTAGTACCACTGTTTTACATCTGCAAAAAACTACTTTCCAAAACCTATTTAGGCTACTACCACTGGTTGGCCACTCAGTTCTGCTAGTTTTGCATCCATTTTTTTCGTGCCTACAGAGTTGCCAATTACTTACCCTCCAAAGTGAGTGGTAAAAGGTCTGCTGATGGTGGAAAGGGGAATTGGTGTGTTGGAAAGGGTAAAAATCTTTGTGTCCTTGGGGTAGGTGCTAAAGTAACAGAAACATCTGGTGAACAAATACCGTATTCAAGCCAAACTAAATGTCTACTAGTTTTCGTGGACAGTCTGATATCATCCCTTTCTTATGCAGTAGAGTATCGCTAAAACTTGTAGATGAGGCCCAAAAACAGCAGGTGCTTGAATGGATATCAATTATCATTAAGTGGGCTCTCCTCCACCTCAACTTCAACATCTCAAACACTCCAGTCCTCAGACAAAGGTCACCCAAATCGCCCTTGCTTCTTCACAGCTCACAAGTCTCCAGCCACCCTATTGACTATGGGGAAACACAGATGAGTGAGTATGCAGAGCTGTTCACTCATACTATAGCCTGGGAATCAGAGGCCTGCTCCAAAGCTTCATTGAGTGAGGCCATGGAAATGATCTGCACCGATGCCCAAAATCTTTGTGAGTCGAATCTAGGCCCAGATGAAGAAGGGTCTGAGCATAATGTAGACCCTCATTCCCAAACTGTAACCCTGTTGGTGGAGACAATGAGGCAGATGATGATTAGACTCAGATACCTGAGTGGACTAACAACTTGACTTTGCACTCAGGGCAGGAAGAGATTGGCTCTGAGCACGACGAGTGTGAGAACACACAGGGTGATGATGAGGTTGGAGATCCCACTTACTGTCAACCCACAGGCAGACAGTTGATGAGCTCATCAGAGGGGGTGGAGGAGGATGGTAGAGACGAGGTTAGGTTGCGGCTTCCTGGACAGAGACAGAGTCCTGGATGCACGTCAACAACTGCTTCCTCAGCCACAACTCTGCCTCTGTGCAAAAGTCGTGGTGGCTGTGAAGGTCGCATGGGCACTAAGCCTTGCCTAGCCTGGGCCTTTTTTCAGATTGCAAAGGATGACCCAACTCCTGTTATCTGCCAAATTTGTAAACAAAAACTGAGTAGAGGTCAAAAAAATCAATAGTTTGAATACTTCATGCATGAACCGTCACATGGACATGAAATCACAGTGGGAAGCTCACAGTGGGAATCGTCACGTGGACATGAAGTCATAGTGGGAAGCTCACTGTGCTACAATGCAACCTAGCGGGCCTGGCCAACCCCCGTCTGCCCCATCAAGTGCATCTGTGGGCTCTTCATCCTCTGTGACTGTGGAGACAGCTGTCAGACAAGCTTTCGAACGCAGAACTTCCACCTCTTTACCTGCAACAGCCAGTGTGATTGACAGGTCGTCAGCTGTTTTGGAAGTGGAAACACCTGGTGGTGTTGAGTGCTGTCACACATCGATAGCACCACCTTTTCATCAATGTGACGTAATAAGTCCACCTGCACCTCCCTCACAGACCAGCAGTTTGTCCAGGACACCCTACTCAACCCTGTCTCAGCACAGCAGCCAGCCCTCAGTCCCTCAGATGTGGACAAGTAAAAGACGATTTCCTCCTACCTGTCATCGCTTAGATGGTGCTGACATTGTTGGATGCTGCTGTGTATGTGGTTTGTCTTTAAGAGCTGCATGGTTGATGGTTGTGAAGGTCATTGCCTTCTGTGGTGTGCTCCAGAACTGCAGTCACTATTATGTTCAATTGCTGGTTCAGGAGTTAATGTGTGGCTCACCTGGAATCCCCTCCCCCTGGCTTTAAATAGCCTTCCCTCTCCTCATTCAGGTGCTGCTGATAGCTATGTGCTTTAGGTCTTGGTGCTGTGCTGATGCTTAGCTGCTGGGCTAATGACTTTCCTGGGGAAAAGCTGTGATTCCTGACCCGTGGGTGGAGGTAGAGGCCCTCAGCCTAGGGCTAATCAGGAGTTTTAGGGTACAGGGTGGCGGCTCGGAACTCCTCACCATCAGAGGTACTGCCGAGATCAGGGCGAGCCAGGAACCCCAGCATCAGGGTCAGATTAGGCTCTCCTGACCCCCTTTTGCCCAATTCACCTACTTATTACCTGATTCCCTTACCTCCCAAGCGTGACACTACCCATGCCAAAGCTAAGAGATTGAATTTCACCATCTGCAAGCTGTTGGCTACAGGAATGCTGCCTTTCCGTCTGGTCGAAACAGTGGATTTTGGAGACCTTATGGCTGTCGCAGTCCCCCAGTACCAGATGCCCAGTCGCCACTACTTCTCAAAGAAAGCTGTGCCTGCGCTACACCAGCATGTTGCACACAACATCACAGCTTCCTTGAGAGACTCTGTATGTGACAGGGTGCATTCCACCACTGAAACTTGGACAAGTAAGCATGGACAGGGGCATTGCATGTCGCTGACTGGGCACTGGGTGACTATGGTGACAGCAGGAGAAGGGGCTGCTCTACAAGTCTTGCCATCCCCACGGGTTGCGCGTCAAACCTCTGTACCTAGATGTTTCTCCACTGTTTCTGCCTCCTCCACCCCCTTCTAGGTCCTCCACCTGCGCCCAAAGCCTGTCTGGTAATGTGACCTGCGTTCAAATTGCTCAGACGGAATCCAGCACACCTCCTTTCTATGCTGGCAGCAGGGATCAACACCATCAGGCGGTGTTTACATTAAAATGTCTGGGACATGTGAGTCAAATAGCTGTGGAGTTGTGGGCAGCTCTGAGACAGAGTTTAATCAATGGTTGTCTCCACTGAACCTGCAGCCAGGGAAGGCCATGTGCAACAATGCTTCAAACATGGGCGCGGCCCTTCACCAGGGCAAGCTGACACGTGCCTTGTATGGCTCACGTCATGAACCTAGTGGTCCAGCAGTTTCTAGCCCACTATCCCGGCCTAGATGCGCTTCTACAGAGGGCACGGTCGCTGTGTGCTCACTTTCGTCGTTCGCATCCTGCAGCTCAACGACTTGCATCTCTACAGAAGGTATTCGGCCTGCCGGTTCATCGACTGAAATGCAATGTGCCGACACGATGAAATTCCACACTGCACATGTTGCAGCGCCTGTGGCAGCAGTGACGAACCCTGGTGCAGTATGTTATGACATATAGCCTGGACCAACGTGATCCACAGGTGGGGCAAATCACGCTGCTGGTGTGGTCTCAGATTAAGGACCTCTGGATCCCTCTGCACAGTTTTGAAATGGCTACTAAGATGTTTAGCGCTGATGATGCCATTATCAGGATGACAATTCCGGTCATCTGTATGCTGGAGCATACTTTAGCCGGTGTTCGGAGTCAGGTGGTGGGCCAAGAGGAAGGAGAGGAAGTATAGGAGGAGGTGTATGCGGAAGGGATAACAAGATCTCAAAGGTCCAGATGGTTGGCAGCACCAAAGCGGCTGAAAAGGGAGGGTGGGTAAGAGGGATTAAAGAGGACACATGGTAACAGCCAAACTTTTGATGAAGGTGCAGGAGCCGAGGAAGAAATGGAGTACGAAGAGGCAATGGGCATGGAAGACTCAGCAGATGAGGGAGATCTGGTTCAAATTTCTGTTGTGTGAGGTTGGGGGGAGAGGGCAGCGGGAGGAAGCGTGAATATTACCTCGCCGCCACCAACACAACAAGGACTTCGTCCTCCTGGATGCGCAAGACACATGAGCACCTTCTTGCTGCACCACCTGCAACATGATCCTCGGATTGTTAGAATCCGAAGTAATGCCGACTACTGGGTTGCCACACTCTTAGATCCCTGATACAAGAGTAAATTTCTCCAAATGATTCCTGCCCTGGAAAGGGATTCATGCATGCAGGAGTATCAATAGAAACTTTTATTTAATCTTAGATCTACTTTTCCCCAAAACACCAGTGGAGCACATAGTGAATATCGCAGTTCTAACTTTCCAACCCTGGGAATGTTGAGTCGTCATCATCACTCAAACGTTAACAGTAACAGTCTATCTAGTAGTAACAGCAATTTTGTGAAATCGTTTCACCAATTTTTTTCACCATTTGATGCAACGCCAAAAGAGAGAACAAGTCTGACACACAGAGAACACCTAGAGAGGATGGAAAAGGAGTATCTACAGCTCAATATCGATGCCATGACTGGGCAACTAGACCCTTATTCATTTTGGGCTTCCATACTGGAAAAATGGCCTGAGCTTGCCACTCATGTCTTGAAGATTTTGTTGTGCACCGCAGCCAGCGTTCTCTCTGAACGTGTCTCCAGCGCTGCTGGTAGTGTGCTGACAGATAAGCGCACGCGTCTGTCCAATGACAGTGTAGACAGACTAACATTTATCAAAATTAACAAGTCATGGATCCGCAAGCACTTTGCCACCCCTGTGTCAGCCTGGGGAGACTGAACGATTGTGTACTTTACAATGTGCTGCATTAAACTCCACGTTTATATATTTCTACTCTGGGGCAATTGATGCCACTTAAGTGGTGGCTGTTCCTAATTTTATAAAAAAAAATGGAGACTGTTGTTGGGGTGTCCTTGCTGTTTGTTGCTTGACTTGAGTAGGGCCCTCTGAGCTCAATAAATATCCTTGACACTCCTGTCCCTGTTTCAGACTATTCAACCTTTTTGTCCATCGAACCAGTGATGAACAAATTAGCAGAATTCACATCCACCATTTTTGGGTGCTTAAAAGCATTGTTTGGCCAATCTTACCTGTCCACTAGGCCTAATCAAGTCCCTGACCTACCTCACTAGTTCTTCCTGTAGTAATCCACAAAACTGATAGTGGTCCCACCTGTGTATTGCGGGGCATAACTTAGATGGGAACGCTTGCATGAGCTTTGAGTTTATGTGGCCCTCTAGGCCCAAACAGGTCTCTGACCTACCTCTCCATTATTTCCTGTAATACTCCACAAAACTAATGGTGGTCCCATCTGTATGTGGCGGGGCATGTCATTAATGGGAACGCTTGCATGAGCTTTGAGTATATGTGCTCTACTAGGCCCAAACAGGTCTCTGACCTATCTCTCCATTATTTCATGTAGTACTCCACAAAACTAATGGTGGTCCCACCTGTGTATAGCGGGGCATATCATTCATGGGAACGCTGGCATGAGCTTTGAGTTTATGTGGCCCTCTAGGCCCAAACAGGTCACTTATCTACCTCTCTTATATCCTGTAGTAATCCACGAAACAGTGGTCACACCTGTGTGTGGCGGGGTATATCATTGATGGGAGCGCTTGCATGAGCTTTGAGTTTATCCGGCCTACTAGGCCCAAACAGGTCTCTGATCTCCCTATTATTTCCTGCAATATTCCACGAAACTGATGGTGGTCCCACGTGTGTGGCAGGGCATAACATTGACGGGAGCACTTGCATGAGATTCAAGGGGATCCGGCCCACTAGGACTATTCAGGTCACTGACCTACCTCTCTAGTTTTTACTGTAATGCTCCTCAAAACTTATAGTTGCTGAGCAATGTTTAACCTTGAAATGCTAGGCCAGGTCCTGTTCTAGACCCTGTGCCATGCATGCAACCTGGGCCATTCAGCATTTTTTTGGTCTGGGACAAGTGATGCCATTTAGCTGTAGGTGTGATCCTTTGGAAAGAGTGAGGATTCTTGTTGGAGTCCCCTTGCTATGTTTTACATGATTTAAGAAGGGTGTGACATGCCTATACCTATGTCTCATCCTCCTTTTACTCTTCCACCTCTTTTTACTTAATGTAGAAAACTAATGCCACTTTGCCTATGACTATTTGTACTGTATTTGGATTGTTGTCACTTTTTCTGGTATTTGTTGTCCATTCTGAGTAGTTTGGCAGCTTTTGGAGACCTTTGAAGGTGTTTTCTATGTGTTTGCTGTAGCCTGCCATTGATTTCAATGGGGTTTGTGGTGTTCGACAAACAAATCACTAATTTGACGAATCAAACTGAATTTGAACACTTAGGTGGTGGCTCAACACTAGTAACTACTATGATGGGATGGGAGCTGGATATGGACCGTGGCCCTCTCCTATTGCTGAATGTTGTTCTTGACCCTTTTAGAGCTGAATGTGGCTTTCAAGGTCAGAAAGGTTGGGGACGTCTGCCCTAGTTTATCATGCCAACATTATTACATAAGTAAGCATTGTAATTATCCTCTATGTATGTCAGGACATTGTTTTGGACTGCTACCATCAAAGATTAATGGTAACATGATTTGTTACATCCATAGTGTGTGATTATGCAATTAGTACTTAGTTTTCAAAACAATTCTTCCAGATAACTATCAACCCTCAATCTTGGCATTTGTAATAACATTAGCATTTTCTTTAAATTACATACTATAGCTCTTTAAAGAGGAGTTCCACCCAAACATAAAAGTGCATCCTGCTATGTAATTAAAGTAGAAAGTACAGCAAGAGCAAAAGTTTGGCAACTATTTTTTTTTTTTTTATTATTGTCATTGTTTTTATTTTGCCATTTTTCTTTTAACATTGAAGCAGTCAGTTAGCATAGACAACAATAGTAACACCAATATTGGTCTCCTTTTAATTAGCCTTTTTTTTTATTGATTTAACATGCTGACAGAAAATAATTGAGTTAACACACCACTACAGTTTTGTTTTTGTTAAACCGCTGTAGTGGTGCTTTAAATGTAAGTTGCCAGCCCCCTGTTATATACTCGCCTTACTGCGGCTTCACAGCTTACCAACCCCACTCCAGTCCTGCAGCGCTACCTTGTTCTTGTAGTTACTGACTGGCCGGAAGTCAGAATTTACATCACAAGTGCTCAATGCATCTCTATGGGAGCCGGAATGTGGCCCCCATAGAGATATTATTATATATTATTATTATAGATATTGAAAAGGAACCATCGGCACGCTGTATGAAACAATGGAGCTGATGGATAGTCATTTTTCGCTGCAGACCAACTGTAAAAAGATGAAGGTGGCGAAAGTTGAGTTTCAGACAGGGTTAGGGAACTAGTGCGGGGCAATAACATTGTAGTGGTGCTTTAAATTAACTTGGATCTTTGTGCATTTACTGTTTAAATGTCTTTATTAACACAAACAAATAATAGAATAATAATCCAATGACACAACATATTCATTTATTAATTAAACATACAGAGTATGATGTGATCAAGCAAATTTTAACAAATAATAAACAAGGTAAAGGAAAGGATAGGGAGACAAACAAACAGAGGTACAAGGGCAACAACTATAACCAGAACTATGTACAGCAACATGACAAACCAATTAACAAATCAATTACATGTTCAGAAATTCACCAAAGTCATTAATATACACAAAGAATATTAAAATACAGTAAAATATACCAATAGATCAGTAAAAAATACATTAATATATTTAGATCCGAAAAAAAAGAACTTAAAATCTCGAGGGGGCGTGGCCTGGAGCTGAGACGCGATGGCCGCATAATCCGGGAGCTCTGAGGCACCCGAGTCTTTACAGCGACAGTACTCTGCATCTACCGGCACACCGATCTCCTTACTGATCCGGAACGACAGCGGAACAGGTCAGGCACTGAATGGGCCGAGTTAGACCCACCAGACGAGCTCCACCATGCCGGGTTACGGACTTTTTTGAACCTGCCCAACCTAGCAGCTTCCCCCTCGCTGCATCTAAAATGGCGTTCCCGCCTCTCTCCCCACAACGGAGCACACGAGCCTCCAGGCGCAACTCCTCTGCCTCCCTCTCCTCCTTCCCTCCCTCGCCTGGGCTGATGGCTGGGAATCCTGTCACACATGCCGCCATGAAGGATCTCCTGGCGGATCTCAGATCCTCACTCCAAGAGGATATGCAGGGCATGTTGGCGGGACTGAGGGGTGAGGTTGGTGCCCTAACTACAAGAACTGATCATCTTGAACTTAAGATGGGAGAGCTGGTCAAATCGCACAACGCTTTATTAGATGCCCATTCTGAGCTGCAGGCAAAGGTTGAGAAGCAAACTCTAAAGCAAATGGATTTGGAGGATCGTTCCAGAAGGAACAACATAAAACTGAGAGGGATCCCTGACTCTGTTTCTCCTAGGGACCTTAAACCTCTGCTGCAGCGCTTCATTTCTGCAATCCTCCCTGCTCTGCAACATTCAGAAGTAGTCATTGATCGGATTCACAGGCTCCCCCGGCCAGCCACTATTGACCCTGCACTGCCTCGCGATGTCTTGGCAAGAGTACATTTTTTTGAGGTTAAGGAGGACTTCCTAAGGGCCCTTAGGAGTGGAGTGGAGGTTCCTGGAGAATTCCAAAACATCTCTGTGTTCCTTGACCTGTCTGCTGGGACTCTGGCTGGGAGGAGAGCTTTTTAAGAATTTACATCCATCTTGAGGGAGCAACACATTGATTATCGTTGGGGATTCCCGTTAAAGCTGCTCATTAAAAGGGACAATGTGATCTACACCTGCAACCACCCGCAGCAAGCGAAGGAATTCTTGAAGCAATGGAAGATGTTCCCGCCACAACAACGCCCATCATCTCCTCTTGGTGCAGCTACTCCGGAAGAAGCAGTTGCATCTCCTCTTCGTCTGGACCCTGCCTGACCTGTTACATGACATATTTTGCTTAATGCTGGTTATAAGTCATTCTTTATTTGATTCACTATAGACTCGGGGCCTCTTTTCCTGTTTACTTTATTCTGACTCTCTTCCTTTCTTATCGTTTCTCTCTATTCTTTTCATCATCTGCTGTTTCTGCACACTTCATCTCCTACTATTCTCAATTCTAGTATTCAGTCTATTGTTCATCTACATTCACTCTCTTTCTTACTTAATTCTGTACCTATTCTTCCTTAAGTCCATATCTTTGGGCGAGCTTGCCCCAGTCGGTACATTTTGAGTACCGTGACCTACTGTCTCCCTGTGTTTCCTTTCTTTTGGATCACATTGAGTCAGAAAGGTGCCTAGCACCTTCCACTTAACTAGGTGGATTTGTAAATAAACTATCTCATTTTTTCTCAAACCCCCCCCTCTCCCCCTTTTTTCCGCTTCCCTTGCTCCTTTAACCTCAATCCCTCCCCCCCCCTCTCCCTTTTCTAATCTTCGAGTCCCTTCTCAACCTTTCTCTCCTTCCTATCTCTCAGATTGGTTCATTCCTAACATTGTTTTAAATTAACTGTTTTAAGCATCTTTGAAACTTACATCTCTTTTGTCTTGGTTTGGTCTTAGTACTTGCCACAGATGTCTATCAAGTGTTCGACGATCAACGTCAACGGGCTCAACTCTCCAGGTAAAAGGTCTCTGGTATGGAATCAACTTAAAAAACTCCATAGCGAGGTAATTTTTCTCCAGGAAACTCATCTGCTGCGGCAAGATAATGATAGAATGTCTCACCCAAATTTTCCACATAGGTATTTTGCGGACTCAGGTGAAAAGAGGGCTGGGGTGGCGATTTTCATCCACAAATCTGTATCTGTTACCATACTGGAGGAAATCCCTGACCCCCAGGGCAGATTCCTTATTTTAAGGGCTACCCTGAATAACAAGTTGTTTTTGTTGGTCTCGGTTTACGGACCAAACAATGGTCAGATGAAATTTCATAGAGCTTTACTGTCCAAACTTGGAAAACTAGCAAAGGGGCCAATGATCATAGCAGGGGACTATAACATCACTCCGGGTGGGAATCTCGATTCTTCCTCTTCCTCTCACTGTCGCATGGATCTGAGTAAGCTTATTGCCCTGCATCAACTTCACGATATCTGGCGTTACCTCCATGGAGAGGAGAGAGACTATACTTACATGTCACCCAGACACCACACGTACAGTCGTATTGATTACATCTTGGTCAATGACCTTATCCTTCCACACTGTCTAAGCGCAGATATCGGTCACATCTCTTGGACGGATCATGCCCCTGTGTCTCTCACTGTAGCGGAGCCCTCTCACATTCAACCGTCCATCCCCTGGCGTCTGAACGATCATGCTCTATCGTTTCCCGAGAATATACAACAAGTAACTTCCCATGTTGAGGAATACTTTGCCCAGAACGACAATGGAGAGACCTCTCCAGAAACCCTATGGTTTGCACACAAAGCTTACATCAGAGGTGTCTTCATCAAGATTACATCTCGAGCTAAACGTGCAAGAGAGGAACTTACTAGGCACCTGACGCAGAAAATTGCACAATTAGAACAAATTCATAAACACAAGCATACCTCGACAGTGCTAGCTGATCTATCAGATGCCCGCCTTGAGCTGCGAAATGTTCTTCTGGGCAGAGTCGAACACAACCTTAAAAAAATGAAGACTTCTATAATATGGGCGATAGAGCTGGGAAATTACTAGCTCGACGCATTAAAAAACGCCATTTAACTACTAAAATAGACCACCTCCTCGACCATCAAAATGTCCCAATCAGAAACCCTCTGCTGATCGCGGAAGAATTTTGTAAATACTACTCTAATTTGTATAATCTTCATGGGGACAATCAAACAATTCAACCCACCTCAGTCCGCATAAACCAATTTTTAGATCAGGTCAACCTGCCTAAGGTCTCTGCTACGCAAGACGCCTTCTTAAATGCCCCGTTCCGCTTAGAAGAGATCCATGCGGTCATTAAATCTATGAAAACTAACTCAGCCCCTGGCCCAGACGGCTTTACGTACACATATTATAAATCTTTTCTCCAAAACCTATCTCTCTATTTGCTTAAACTCTTTAATTTCTGGCGTGAAAGGGGACATATCGCTCCAGAGGGACTGGAAGCCCTCATCTCTACTCTCCCGAAACCGGGCAAAGCAACTACTTCTACTGCCAATTTCCGACCTATAGCTCTCCTCAATGCTGACCTGAAGTTGTACGCCAAGGTATTGGCACTTAGACTAATGTCTGTATTGCCGTCACTGATAGGTCCGGATCAGGTCGGTTTTATTCCAACCAGGCAGGCAGCGGATGGTACCCGCAGACTATTAGATCTCCTGGAGTTGATGGAGAGGAGCAAGGCCCCCAGTGCACTCCTTTCCTTGGATGCTGAGAAAGCTTTCGACAGGGTGCACTGGGGGTATCTAAAGGAGGTTCTGAACAGATTTGGGGTGGTGGGGGACTTCCAGAATTCAGTGATGGCCCTTTACTCTAATCCCAATGCGAAGGTGAGGTCCGCTGGCTTCACCTCCTCTAGGTTCACCGTAGCGAATGGGACAAGACAGGGCTGCCCCCTTTCGCCTCTGATATTCGCTATGGTGATGGAGCCATTGGCTGAAAGAGTACGGAATGACCCCAATATCATGGGTCTCAAAGTGGGGGACCGAAATCACAAAATTGGTCTTTACGCTGATGATGTGGTGTTTATATGTACGGACCTTTGTAGATCCATCCCTCATGTCATTCAGTTACTTACGGAGTTTTCGGAGGTCTCCTACTATAAGCTAAACCCATCAAAGTCGCTCTTCTTTCCGGTAAATGTTCCTCCGGACACAGCCCATCAACTCCAGCGAGACTTGCCCTTTTCCTGGTCACCAGGGGGCTTCCCATACTTGGGAATTCAAATCACAGCCATACCTGATATAGTACGCCGTAACTTTGATATCCTGTACAAAAATTTAAAGACTGGGTTGGATTCGCACGCCTCTCTGGGCCTTTCCTGGATGGCAAGAATCCAAATCATAAAAATGACTTACCTCCCTAAAATTCTACATGTACTGAGGTGCCTTCCCTTTGCATTTCCCCATCGCCTTCTAAAATCCATGCAATCCCTGATAAACAGATTTGTTTGGAACTCTAAGCCACCTCGGGTGAGTCACAAAATTCTCACTTTGCCTACTAAACTTGGAGGTTTGGCTCTCCCTGACATCACCTCCTACTATCAGGCAATTCATATAGCCGCTGCTGGAGTGTGGTGGAAGGAAGACTCAGATTGCCTATGGCTGCAGATTGAGAAGCATTGTGCTCCTCGCAAGTCCACCAGACTTCTACTTGAGAGCACCCTCCTGGTTCACTGCAAAGTTCCATTCTACTTGAGATCTATGTCCACGCTCTTACAAATTTGGCACTCACATGCTCCGATTTTAGCACCGATAATAAAATCGGACAGAATCGGATCGGACCAAATCGGATGGCATTTAGTGCACATCCGATTAGGTCCGATGCCCATAGGGCTGCATGGAGGCCAAATTCGGATCCGATGCTGTCCGATTTTGATCGGACAGCATCGGAAATCCGAAAATCGTAATGTGAAAGCAGCCTAAGCCTAGGGCAAGGCCAAAAAAATGTTTAATTGTGCCAGTAGCACCACATTCTCGCCAACAAAGGTTGCTGTTCCTGGGCTCTATCACATGAAGTCTCTGGGGAGTTCGGTACCATTTAGTATAAAGCTTATACTGGGTCTCCAATAATGTTACGCAAGGGGTTGCAGAATACAGACCCGGAAGAATAGTAGAAAAAAGATCACCCATTGCTACGCAATCCAGTCCGAGCTCCTCCTTCCATACACCTAGAAACCTATGATTATCAAATAAAAGATCATTATTCAAAATCTGATAAAGCCTGCTAGTCTGCCAACAGGACTCACTCTTAGTCTGTCCCAGAAAAACGTTAATATTACCAGGAAGAGAGAAGTGAATTGTATCATTAACCAACAGATCATCAATAAGACACCAGGTAATTTCCTCAGAGTCAGATAAAGCAAATTGGCTCTTCAATACCGAAAAAGATTTTAATTTTCCCCCAACTATTAAGTCCGAGGTGGAACTAATCCCCTTCTCTCTCCAAGTCTTGAGTTTAATCCTAGGACAGATCGCACTAAATATATCAATTGACAGCCAAACAGGAACCGTAGACTGAAAGACAGTGCTCGAGCATTGCAAGAGTGACCTCCAGGCTCTAAAGGGCCCGTCACACAGGGAGATATCGCCGGCGATGTTGCCGGCAACTGAGGGGCGTGGTCAGGTTGCGGCGACATCGCCGGAGAGTTGCCTCGTGTGACAGGGCGATAATCAGGCGAAAAATCGCCTGAGTCACATCGCCAGGTTTCCCAACAATGTTGGGAAATCTGGCGATGTTGCTCAGGCGATCATGCCTGATCACCCTGTGTAACGCGGCAACCTGCAATGTTGCGGGCGATTCCGCCTATCTACAACATTGCGAGTTATCGCTCGCTGGGTTGCTGGGCAACCCAGCGAGCGATAGCCGCGGCAACTAGCCGGCGACATCGCCGGTAAGTTGCTCCATGTGACATCTCCCCGGCGATGTTGTCAGGGATGCGCGCTCCCGCGATCCCCGGCAACATCGCCGGCGATATCTCCCTGTGTGACGGTACCTTAATAGATGCTTTTAATGGTTCAAGAACAGGAAGGCGTTTCCTGACATTGAAAATAAAGGAAGCAATGAATGTAGAGGGAGAATAACCATTCATATGTGTCCTTTCAATATTAACCCATGATGGACATTTAGAAAAGGCACCAATTGCAAACCTTTACTCAATTACACTGGCACTGTTCGCTTTGTCTCTACTTTCCCCTGTATCAGAATAGGTATTATTTCGCTTTTGTGAAGAGTGCATTTTTTATTAGTGCACCAAAACGTGAGAACAGTAGTTGTCAAGTTACTGATCACCCCATTGATCACTAAAACAAAGGGAGACAAATGCACCACTAATAACCCATGATTATTTGGCAGCTGTTTTCTTTTCCTAGGCAGCAATCATTCTAGTGATTGCAGTGTTTCTTGAGACCCCTGCTTATGTTCTAAGAATATATTAAGGGGAATCTATCACCAGATTTTTTATCTATGCCAGCTAATAGCAGTATGATGTAGGGGCAGAGATCCTGATCCCAATAATAGATCACTTATTGGTCTGAATCCTGAGATCTGTATGACACTACCCACACTCGAGTGATAGCCTTCTGCCCCCACACTGTACTTAGAAAGCTGCCAATCAATTGAGTTATAAAGAACTCATAAATATGGAAGAGTACATGGCAGCAGGTTTACTACTACCCTAGTGAACTCTAGTGATGTTGACAAAACAGTGTTTTTTTATCAAAACTACAGCAAACAGCCCAGCAAGTTACACATCAGTGGAACCAAGGTCTCTGCTCCAATATCATGCTATCAAATGGGGTAGCAAAAACCTGGTGACAAGATCCCCTTTAAAGCAGGGATGTGTAACCTTTTCTGATACAAGAACCATTCTCTCAGATTGAACTAATTGCAAGGATATTACAATCATGGGACATTTTTTAGACACATTAAACAGGGGCGTAACTACAACACGTGAAGGGGTTGAAATCGCACCTGGGCACTGAAGACTAGGGGGCCCCAAAAGTCCCTTTGGCCTATAGAAAAAGACTATTGCTATTAAAGTTTTGCAATACTTGGTGGTCCATTGGAGCTTTCACATCGGGGGCCCGTGAGCTTCGAGTTATGGCACTGATATTAAAGTATATGCCATAAATAAATGTATAATAGGCATTGGTTCCACTTCTAGAGCTCAAAATATCTGCTCTTTTGTACTTTAAAATGGACGAGACCATGTTTGTGGCATGTGACTGCCTCTATTGCAGTTTATATAAGTTGGAAACAGCCAAATGTTTCACCACTCCTGTAATGGTGGGTTTACACGTTTCAATATCGTTGCGATATCGCAATTCAATGGCGCGGGAGCGCGCATTTAGTGCACGTTTCTCCCGCATCGCATCGGAGGTTTACACTTTGCGATTTCTGAATCCAACGTCCGTACGATGTCTACGCCCCCCAACCCAGGAACGACCATTTAACATGGGAGTGAATGGGTGACGTTGAACTTCACATCGTAGTTGGGCTGTCACACAGCACTATCCGGCTCCAATCTCCATTCAATATCGGAGCATTGAATAGCACGCTCATTCAATCCCCGATATCGCATTGACATCGTTCCTGCATCGTATTGGACGTTCACACCATACAACGCAGGAACGATATCGGGTCCAACGATCGAACCACGTGACTTTTCATTGAAATTGGACGCCGATATCGCGACGTGTAAACCCACCATAAAGCTACTGCATACTTGCATGGCCACCTCTCCTCTTCATTTACTGCTTTCAGGAGTGCCAAACCGGCATGAGGAGAGTCTGTATTGCTAATACGAAGGATCTCAGAAATGGTCAGGCAGTACACCATACGTACGTACATTACATATCACAGCTTCTCCCTCCTCCTTACATCCTCTCCTTTCTGACATAAGAAATACATGTGAGCAGACAAATACAATCATGTCTGACCAGACTGTTGAGAGATGCACAGAATAGCAAAGTGCTGTTGAAATGCTGTGTGATTTGTGGTGTGGAGTGCCTTATTCCTGTTCCATGTGCTGCTTGTTTAGTATTTATAAGGACTTTGCACATATATGAATCACCCCAAACAACATTGTTTATGTCAGTTTGGATGGAATCATACTAATTATGTGAGAAGATGTATACACTGGGAAACAGTGATTTGGTTCCACAAGTCTTAAGGTACCGTTAAACGCTACAATATCGCTAATGATATCGTTAGCGAAGTCACGTGACCGAGATCGTTTGTGCATCATTTCAACATCGTTGGTGAGATGTCACATGTTCACATAAGTTGAATGACGCGAGAACGATCCAGCGATCTAGACATTGTTTGAACGAACCAGTGAAGGATGTTGGCCATCGTTCAGCCGCCGTCACACAGCAAGTATATGAACCATGAGAACCTTCAATGTGGGCGTTCTGTTTCACGTAGGGCAGGTTATAGGTGTGCCAGGTTGTGTTTTACCGCGCTTCTACAACTCTGATTGGTGGCCACATCTGCGTTTACCATTGGTCAGCCTTCATTGGGAAAATGCCCAGTAGACTTACTGCTTTACCACTGTCAACATCACGCCATTCATGTGTCACATTTTTGGGACGCCGAGTTGGTTTGAACAGGCAGCAATAATAATAACTCATTTCGTGACGCCTGTGCAAATCGCAGCTGCGTCCCCAGAGTAGTTTGCACCTTTGCGTTGCCGCTGCTGTGGTACGAAATTTATTTAGGGGTATGCTTGTGCGGGGCCAATGTATCAAGATGCCTAAAAAAAAAATGTCATAAACAGCACATACATGTATGAAATTACATATGGCCAAACATGTGTAAACCAACTTGGGAACACACACAATAATGTAGTAACTACCCATCACAACATATGTATATGTGCAACTCCACAGTTTTCATTGCAGATCACAAAGTCTCATTTGCGGGCTCACGAGCGTTTAACAACGCCTAGACAACATTGAGTTCGAGTCTGCTTGGTTAATTCTTAGGTTTGAATTTTACCAAGTCAATGACACACAACATCCACGCATGGATGATCAAATATGGCACCTTGGGTTGGACAACACACAACAGCCAATTGGAACGCAAGCACAACCACAAATCAGCGCTCAGGGGGCGCGGAAAAACAACGACAAAGCACGCCTACGGAATTGATTTTTGCATCGCTGAAGTTATGAACAACATCGTTTATCGCGACATCACACACAACAATTCAGCAGGTTGACAGAAAGTTAATTGGACTACGAACGACGGATTTGAGGTCCGGATCACAAATTTTTGATGAGCGATCCAACGATTTATTGTTTCAACATCATTCGTTTACACACAACGATGCACAAACGATGTCGTTTGAACAATCAAAAAAAGTGACGGTTCAGTGATATTGTTAGCGATATCGTAGCATATAACGGTACCTTTAGTATGCAAGGACCTTGCACATAACATCATGTCACCAATGTTTTTATCACTGACTTGAGATAATATGCCCATATATTTAATCCTTTCCCATTGTGTGATGTACATAACAAGCCAGGTGTGGGTGCTTTGAATGGCCACTCCATACCAGGCAGGTGCCAGCTGTGTTGTACAGCCAGTAAATGCCACTGATGGCTGCAAATGGAGATAGCTGCAGGATTTAATGATACATGTTTGATAACTGTCAATATGTATAATCAAAGATAACCAAACAATATACCGTATATACTCGCGTATAAGCCGAGTTTTTCAGCCCAAACATTGGGCTGAAAAGTCCCCCCCTCGGCTTATACGCGAGTCACTGTATACTGTATACAATGTATACAGTATACAGTGCCCCCCCCCCATATAAGTACACAGCCCCCCCCCTTGGGTAGTAATCCTGTAAAGGAAGAGATTAGTATACTTATCCCTCCGCTGTCCCGCTGCCGCTGTCCCGCCGCCGCCATCGCGCTCTTCCGTCTTCATCCAGCGTCTTCCGTCTTCTTCCTGCTTCCTCCGGTGGGCGCAGGCAATGACGCCATTGTCTGCGCACCAGAGGAGGAAGACGGAAGAAGACGGAAGACGCTGGATGAAGACGGAAGAGCGCGATGGCGGCGGTGGGACAGCGGCTGCGGGACAGCAGAGGGATAAGTATATTAATCTCTTCCTTTACAGGATTACTACCCAAGGGGGGCCTGTATACAGATATGGGGGGGCTGCAGTATATACCTCTGGGGCTGCTGTATACTACCTAAGGGCTGCTGTATACTACCACTGGGGCTGCTGTATATACCTCTGGGGCTGCTGTATACCTCTGGGGCTGTATATACCTCTGGGGCTGTATATACCTCTGGGTCTGCTGTATACTACCTAAGGGCTGCTGTATACTACCACTGGGGCTGCTGTATATACCTCTGGGGCTGCTGTATACCTCTGGGGCTGCTGTATACCTCTGGGGCTGTATATACCTCTGGGGCTGTATATACCTCTGGGGCTGCTGTATACTACCTAAGGGCTGCTGTATACTACCACTGGGGCTGCTGTATATACCTCTGGGGCTGCTGTATACCTCTGGGGCTGTATATACCTCTGGGGCTGTATATACCTCTGGGGCTGCTGTATACTACCTAAGGGCTGCTGTATACTACCACTGGGGCTGCTGTATATACCTCTGGGGCTGCTGTATACCTCTGGGGCTGTATATACCTCTGGGGCTGTATATACCTCTGGGGCTGCTGTATACTACCTAAGGGCTGCTGTATACTACCACTGGGGCTGCTGTATATACTCTGGGGCTGCTGTATACCTCTGGGGCTGCTGTATACCTCTGGGGCTGTATATACCTCTGGGGCTGCTGTATACTACCTCTGGGGCTGCTGTATATACCTCTGGGGCTGCTGTATACCTCTGGGGCTGTATATACTTCTGGGGCTGTATATACCTCTGGGGCTGCTGTATACTACCACTGGGGCTGCTGCTGTATATACCACTGGGGCTGTTGCTGTATATACCACTGGGGCTGCTGCTGTATACTACCACTGGGGCTGCTGCTGTATACTACCACTGGGGCTGCTGTATATACCTCTGGGGCTGCTGTATACTACGACTGGGGCTGCTGCTGTATATACCACTGGGGCTGCTGCTGTATATACCACTGGGGCTGCTGCTGTATACTACCACTGGGGCTGCTGTATACTACCACTGGGGATGCTGCTGTATATACCACTGGGGAGGCTGCTGTATACCACACTGCTGGGGGCTGTATACCTGTGCTGGGGTCCACCCTCGGCTTATACACGAGTCAATAGGTTTTCCCAGGTTTTGGGGGCAAAAGTAGGGGTGTCGGCTTATACACGGGTCGGCTTATACACGAGTTTATACGGTATGCATAAATATGGAATAAATGCAGTAGTAGTATGGACCACACAAAATACTCTTCGGAGAAATAATATAAGCCTGCAAAGGAAAAAAACGAATACAGGTAAGGATATCATAAAAATATAAATAAGAATTTTATATATATATATATATATATATATATATATATATATAGGTATGCTGGTAATCCCGGGTGCAGAGTGACCCACACAGTCCTCAATGCGTATAATTATACATACAAATGTCGCAGCACCCCCTTGGTGATGTTCAAAGGTGTTTAATCCAGCTTGCAAAAGGTACAATGGCAACATTTCAGGCACCCACGCCTGTTGGCTGGAGATTTATCAGGCTACCTATAGCAACCAATCACAGCTCAGCTTCTATTTTCCTACAGGTCATTAATATGACCTATTCAAATTCTATTTTGTTATAGGTAACATCACTTATTTATTAACCCGAGCGTAGCCGGGTAGTACAGCTAGTTTATATATATACTAGATGGTGGCCCGATTCTAACACATCGGGTATTCTAGAATACCTTGTAAACAGGAGTGAACTGTGTCTCACTATGACTGATAGACTTGCAAACAGGAGTGAACTGCGTGACACTATGACTGACAGCCTTGCAAACAGCAGAGAAGTGCGTCACACTATGAGCAGCAGTTCAAATTGCGCGCCAATATACCAAGCCGTGCTCCGCTTCGCTGATTGGTCTTCGTGGCTGGTGGTGACCAATCAACGCACTTGGTGCGTGTTTTAAAACACGCTTTGCTGATTGGTCGCCGCAGGCGGCGACCAATCAGTGAAGCAGAGCATGGCTTGGCAGGGGTTTTGAATCCCGTGCCGCTGATTGGTCGCCTCTCTCGCTCTCAGTGGCGACCAATCAACGGCGCGGGATTCAAATTTCCCGCCAAGCTGCGCCGCTTCGCTGATTGGTCGCCGCCAGCCGCAGCGACCAATCAGAGAAGTAGTGCGGCTTGGCGGGGGATTTGAATTCCGGCCGCCATATAGGAATACCCATAATGTGGGTGTTCCAATATGACGGTCAGGGTACTACCACTGCAAGCTGAAACTGGTCATATCCCAGCTGGCTCGCCGTGGACCTCTGTGCGACAGTAGATGAGCCGCAGCTACCGTCGGATCTCTTGACGATAGCCGCACCTGGACACGTGTATCCTTGCGATAGTGACGCCGATGCGTCGTTGCCAGGTTTCAGCTTGGTGGGAGTTTTGAATGCGCGCGGCTGTTTTGCATACGCTTCGCTCATTGGTTGCCGCGGCTGGCGCCGACCAATGAGTGCTGGCGCGCGATTTTCTGGACAGACACAATTAGACAATTATATAGTAGATACCTACAGCAGTGTCGGTGTGCAGTGGTGTTGGTGTGCAGCGGTGTTGGTGTGCAGCGGTGTCGGTGTTGTGCGGCGGTGTCGGTGTGCAGCGCTATCAGTGTTGTGTGGCGCTATCAGCATTGTGCGGCGGTGTCGGTGTACAGCAGTGTTATGTACAGCAGTGTCGGTGTACAGCAGTGTCGGTGTTGTGCGGCGGTGTCGGTGTGCGGCGGGGTTGGTGTGCGGCGGGGTCGGTGTGCGGTGGAGCCGGTTTACAGCACTATCAGTGTTGTGCGTCAAAGTCAGTGTGTGGTGGTGTCGGTGTGCGGCGGTGTCTGTGTTCACCGGTATCAGTGTTCGGCGGTGTCGGTGTTCAGCGGTGTCGGTGTACAGCAGTATCAAAGTTGTGCGGCGGTGTCGGTGTGCGGCGGTGCCGGTGTTCAGTCGTCGGGTGAGACTAATCAGCAGGGGCAGAATGGAGCGAGCGAGGCAGGATTGAGCCAGCAGTGTCGGTGTGCGGCGGTGTCGGTGTGAAGCGGTGTCTGCAGTGTGTGGCGGTGTCAGTGTTGTGCGGTGGTGTTGGTGTGTGGCAGTGTCGGTGTGTGGCGGTGTCGGTGTGAGGCAGTGTTGGTGTGAGGCAGTGTCGGTGTGCGGCAGTGTCGGTGTGCGGCTGTGTCGGTGTTCATTCGCCGGGTGAGACTAATCAGCAGGGGCAGAAAGGAGCGGGGCAGGATGGAGCAAGCGGGGCAGGATGGAGCCAGCGGGGCAGGATGGAGCCAGCAATGTCTGTGTGAAGCGGTGTCTGTGGTGTGCAGCGGTGTCAGTATTGTGTGGCGGTGTCTGGGTGCTGCGGTGTCGGTGTTCAGTGGCGGGCACGGCTAATCAGTGGGGGCAGAATGGAGTGAGTGGGGCAGGATGCAGTCGGGGGGGCAGGATGGAGCCGGGGGTGGGGACAGGATGGAGTCGGGTGGGAACAGGATGGAGCCGGGTGGGAGGGGCAGGATGGAGTCGGCAGGGCGGGGGGGCAGGATGGAGTCAGCAGGGCATGGAGCCAGGGGGGCAGGATGGAGCGATCGCGGGCAGGATGGTGGTGGGGGGGCAGGATGGAGGCAGGGGGGGCAGGATGGTGGCAGGGGGGCAGGATGGAGGCAGGGGGGGCAGGATGGAGGCAGGAGGGGCAGGATGGAGCGAGTGGGGCAGGATGGAGCGAGTGGGGCAGGATGGAGCCAGCGGGGAAGAATGGAGCAGGGGGTAGGATGGTGGCGGGGGAGGGCAGGATGGTGGCGGGGGGGCAGGATGGAGCCGGGGGAGCAGGATGGAGCCGGGGAGGGGGGGCAGGATGGATGCAGAGGGGGAGGGCAGGATGGAGCTGATGGGGCAGGATGGAGGCAGGGGCAGGATGGAGCGAGCAGGGCAGGATGGAGAGAGCGAGGCAGGATGGAGCAAACAGGGCAGGATGGTGGTCGGGGGGTAGGATGGAGCGAGAAGGGCAAGATGTAGCAAGCGGGGCAGGATGGAGCGAGCGGGGCAAGATGTAGCCGGGGGAGCAGGATGGAGCCGGGGGAAGGGGCAGAATGGTGAAGGGGAGGCAGGTTGGTGGCGGGGGGGCAGGATGGTGGCGGGGGGATGGTGGTGGGGGAGCAGGATGGAGCTGGGGGGGCGGGATGGTTGCAGGGGGCAGGTTGGTGGCAGGGGGGCAGGATGGAGCCAGGGGGACAGGATGGTGGCGGGGGGCAGGATGGAGCCGGGGGGCAGGAAGGAGCTGGGGGGGCAGGATGGAAAAGGGGGATGTTGGAGGATGGAGCCGGGGGGGGGGGCAGGATGGAGCTGGGGGGGCAGGATGGAGCCAGGGCGGGAAGGCAGGATGGATGCAGTGACACTGCACTCACCTCTGCAAATATGCAGTCTCCTCTGTGGGACTCTGTGCTCAATTGCACAGCGCCTTCATGCTGAGCCCCAGGGACACAGACACCGCTTTACAGATCTCCTTAGCACTCTCCGAGATGCCCTCTGGCATCAGTGGGTACCTGTCCTTGGACGCTGCAGGCTCCGGGCTGCCCTCCTTGGGCTCCAGCATCCCTCCCTGGCCGCCCAGGATCTCCTTCAGCTCCGTGGAGCAGCTGCTCAGGGCAGGGAAGTGTGCGCCATCCCCGGGCACTGGCTCTGCCTGGGCACCTTCACACCAGGGAGCCGCCTGTGTGCTCGGTGCATTTGTCCACTCTCCGATGGGCTCAGTCCAGGCGGCGGGCTGTGTATGCCGGGCACAGGCTGGCACCAGGGGTGTTGTGAATTCTGCTTGTGGGCTCCCTCCTGTGGTTGTGGCTGGTAATGCAGTTGATCCTGTTTTGCACTCTTGGTCAGGTGAATTGGATAATTGCAGTTCTGACTGGGGTATTTAAGTTTGCAGAATTTCCTCAGTCCTTGCCAGTTGTCAATTGTCCTGGAGGTGTTTCACCACTGCCTGGTCTCTTCCTGCCCTGTTGCAAGGCTTCCAAGCTGAGTGTATGGTTTTGTCTTCTTGTGGCACACATGCTGTGTGCTTGTTTTCTGAAATGGTCTATTTCTGCTTAGAGTGCATGCTGTGTTAACTTGCTCTCTGTTATTAGGTTTTCTTCCTAGGATTTTTGTGCTATTCATTTGATATTGGCTTGTTCAGCTTTTTGTGTCAGTATATATTAAGCATAGTTAGATTCACAGGCGTTCGGCAGATATAGAGGGTGCCGAGTCTTGAGTAGACTCAGGGGTATTTTTTGTATTATCTGCTGTGGATATTTTTGAAAGGATTTTATACTGACTGCAATAGTATCCTTTCCTGTCTTTATCTATCTAGCTAGAAGAGGCCTCATCTTTGCTTGATTCTGTTTTCTGTCTGAGTGTGTCTTTCCCTCTTACTCACAGTCAATATTTGTAGGGGGCTTTCTATCCTTTTGGGGTTCTGCTCTGAGGCATGATAGAATTCCTGTTTCCCTCTTTAGGGGTAGCTAGTTCTCCGGCCATGTTGAGGTGTCTAGGGTATGGTTAGTCACATCCCACGGCTACTTCTAGTTGCGGGGTTAGATCACGAACTGCGGTCAGTAGAGGTAACACTTCTCTTGTGAATTATATTCATGCGAATCCAAGGTCACTGGATCATAACACACGAGTGGCACGCTTCAGGAGCACCAACAGGCTTCCCGTCACCTCGGAGCGCCTCCCGGGCTCCCCGTATCATCTTGGCGGGCAGCTGCTTGTACACCCCCCCAAGTCCAATGTGCACCTCCATCTCCCTTCCCAGGTCAGGGCTAGTGCCAGGGGTCGCCGCGGCCGGACGCATGTAGCCTGGCGATAGCGACGCCTATGCGTCGCTGTCGCCAGGTTACAGCTTGGCGCGAATTTTGAATTCGCGCCTATTTGCATAGTCTGAACTCATTGGTGCCCGCCTCTGGCGGGCACCAATGAGCGGCCTCTGTTTGGCGCGCGATTTCTGTGACCGACAGACACCTTAGACAATTATATAGTAGATATATATATGTCATGATATATTACATTATGTTTATATACACACACTGGCAGTCAAAATTAGAGAACAACACACAATTTCCTTACTGTTGAGGTCATTGTGTTGTCCTATGTGAAAATATCCTACCACGAGTAAAGCAGCAGTATTTTAAGCTTATTTCACAAATTGAATATATTCTAAAGCACAGAATCAAAATGTAACTGAGATAAGTTGTAAAGAACACTGATCAAAATTAGAGAACACCACTTTCAGATACCTGCAAGTTATTGATGTTAATCTGGAACCTCATGCTATTTTCCTTTATTATCTGACAAACACTATTTAACAGGCAGCCTAACTTTCCAGTTTGCACTCCGTTTGCAATAATGGTGTGCCATTCCAACTTGTCTGAAACCGTCCAGCAGCATGTTGTCCAGATGAAGGCCAAAGGGGTCACCCTATCAGCCAAAGCAACAGAAGTTGGTAATTTAAAGTCTGTGATTTCTAGAATATTTCATCTTTTAAGATTCACCCTAGAAAGATAAATGCAAGAGAGGATAGGATGATGTGGAGAATCTCCATTGGTAATCGTTTCAACAATGCAGCTGGAAGAGCTCACCAGTTCAGCACTGAACAGGGTAAGGATCTGTCTTGTTATACAGTGTCACGATGTAAGAGCATTTCAACTGAAAGCCCACTCTATAGTGACCAAACCTCTCATTAGCAGAAATAATCAAAAGGCTAGACTCGCTTTTCGGTGAGGAGCATGTTATGTGGACAGAGAAGTGGTCCACAGTTCAGTTTAGTGATGAAAACAAGTTTAATTTATTTGGGTCTGATGGGAATCATTATGTTGGTCGCCAAACAAGGGAAAGATTGAACACAAAGTGTGTAAAGAAGTCAGTGAAAGGTGGTGGAGAAAGTGTCATGGTTTGGGGAATGTTTTCTGCTGCAGGGGTTGCACCTGTCATACAGCTACATGGCATAGTGAATGCAAGCATTTTTTAGCATCTTCTTCAACAACATTTGGTTCCTTACTTGCATTCCTCACCCAATCAGCCTGCAATTTTCATGCAGGTCAATGCCCCCTGTCACACAGTAAAACAGGTAAAGCAGTTCCTTGAAACAGAAAACATTGAAATAATGAAATGGTCAGCCCAGAGTCCAGATCCAAATTCAATAGAAAACTGGAAAATTCTTAGTGATAAAGTTATGACCAAGAAACCCACAACAGTCACAGAACTGTGGAAGAGACTGGAAGAAGAGTGGACTAAAATCACACCAGAGCAGCGTGAGAGACTAGTAATGTTCTTTGGCAGCAGATGTGCTGAAGTCATTCAAAGTAAAGACCTGTACACTTCCTAATGATTGGTGACTGTTGTAAACTGCACAAGATTTAGTTTTAAACTTTCTCTGTGCTACAGCCATTGTTGTTCTCTAATTATGATCATTATACTTTCTGGTAAAATAAAGGTTGTAAGTGGATAAACTTTGATTATCTTGTAAAACACTGTTCTACTGGCATGGTGAACCCCTTACACAAATACAAATGTATTTACCCTTACAAGTGTTGATCAATGCAGATTACATTCTGTCTGAAAAAATCAAGTGATCATATGTTGTTCTCTGATTCTGATCGCCAGTGTATATATATAATTATTATACAATATGTGGTAGGCAAAAGGTAGAAACAAAGGCATCATGACACATGATACTACAAGGTAAGTACAGGGTGGGTCATGTATATGGATGAACCTAAATAAAATGAGAATGGTTGGTGATGTCAACTTCCTGTATGTGGCACATTAGTATATGGGAGTGGGAAAATTTTCCAGATGGGTGGTGACCATGGTGGCCATTTTGAAGTCAGACATTTTGGATCCAACTTTATTTTTTTCAATGGGAAGAGGGTCATGTGACTCATCAAACGTATTGAGAATTTCATAAGAAAAACAATGGTGTGCTTTTTAACGTAACTATACTCTTTCATGAGTTATTTACAAGTTTATGACCACTTTTAAAATGTGCAGCCCATTGTGTTGGATTGTCAATGCAACCCTCTTCTTCCACTCTTGACACACTGATAGCAACACCACAGAAGAAACACTAGTACAGGCTTCCAGTATTGGTTGTTTCAGATGCTGTACATCTCGTATCTTCACAGCATAGACAATTGCCTTGAAATGAGATATCTGAATTATGTAGCAATTTCAGATATCCAGCATAGCAGTTGGGTAAAGGTTTGGCCTTTTGAGGATAGGCGTGATTGTGGCACGTTTAAATGCAGAGGTAAAGGCACCAGAAGTAAGCGATAAGTTGAAGAGGCGGGTTAGGGCTGGGATAAGCATGGGGAGGAGGTGGGAGGGGATGGGGTTCAGTGTGTAAAAAGTGAGGTACGATTTGGAGTGGAGATGAGTAAGCTCTCCTTCAGTGATGTGGGAGGAGGTTATGAGGGAAGGGTAGAGGTCTGGTACATGGAGTGGTTGGGGTGGTGGAACAATAAAGGCTCACCTTGTTTGATCGATCTTATTTTTGAAGTAAGTAGTAAAGTCTTCAGCAGAGATGAGGGAGGTTATAGGGGCAGTGTTGGGCAGAGGAGATAGTTACAAGAGCTAGGTTGTAGGATAAGGAAGATACAAGGGTTGTAAAGTAGGTCTGTTTAGCAGAATGTGAGAGCTGACTTGAAGGTTGCTTGTTTGAATACAGTGAAGTTGTCTTGCATCCCTGGAAATTTGCCGAAGTTTTATGGTGAGGTTGTTGTGCCAAGGTTGTCTATTAATTTGTCACACTTTGCCATGCACAAGAAGAGTGACTGTCAATGGCTAATGTGAGGGTGGCATTGTAGAAAGCGGCGGCGCTGTCATGGAGTGAAGGTATTGAGGACAGAAGGTAGAATAGAGTCTAAGAGTCTGTGAATGTCTAGACGTGCAAGGTTTCTGCGGGATGTGCTAGTGGCTGGACATGGGGGGCAAGTGAGGAGGACAAGGATGAGAAAGTGAGTTGATGGTGGTCAGATAGGGGGACGGGGGAGGTTGTGAGATAGATAGGGAGCAGAGGCAGTTGAAGATAAGGTCTAATGTATGTCCATCTATGTGGGTGGTTGTGGAGGACCACTGAGTAAGTCCAAAGGATGAGATAAGCAACAAGAGTTTGGAAACTGCTGACTGGTAGGTGTCAGTGGGGATATTAAAGTCATCCATGATGATATTGGGATTGTCAGCAGAGAGAAAGTGAAGAAGCCAAGTGGAGAATTGTTCAATACAGGTAGTGGCTGAGCCAGGAGGTTGGTATATAACAATCATTTGGAGATTAGAGGGACAGTAGATGTGGACTGTGGACAGAGTGGACATCAAAGGAAGGGAATATAAGGGAGTTGGGGGTTGGATTGGGTTGAAGGAGCATTTTGTAGAAGAAAACCCACTCTTCCACTATGTCTGTTGCCAGGGCGATGAGTGTGGGTAAAGTGGAGGTCGCCATAGCTAAGTGCAGCAGGGGAGGCAGTGTCAGAGGGTGTCAGCCAGGTCTCATTGAGGCCCAGGAAGTAAAGGTTGTAAGGGAAGTAAAGAGGTTGTGGATCACATCGAGCTTGTTACAAACGGAGCGGGCATTCCAAAGTGTTCCAGAGCGAGAGAGAAGGTGGGTGGGGGCCAGGGGCTGACTGGCGGTGCAAATCCTGGGTGGCAAAGTTTTTCCGGCAGCCCTTGGGTGAGGACTGAGGACCGGGGGGGGGGTGCTGTCGGAAATTATCGGCGGCCCATCTCGGTCCCTCTCCAGCCGGGCCCGTATGTGGAGTTCCTGCGCCCTAGGCACTGTCAGCGGTGCCCCCCCATCGTGCCACGCCCCCCTGCAGACGGAGGGGTAGCTAAAGGCTAAAGGGAGCCTAGAGGTTCCCATTATGGTTGGAGTAGATGGTTGCTAGTTGACCGCCACCATGTCACATCAGCAAGGAGGTGGCAGTCATGTTTTGGGTCGTAATCATGTGGAGAGAGCTAGTTTGCCCCTGTAGGGTCCATGAAGGCGTGAAAAGGACCACGGCAAAGTATATATACTTTTAGACTGACCACTTTTTTTCTTTGTACAAAATCATCCCCATGCATGACAATGCACCATCTCTTCGTACAGAGCATAGCCCTGAGTAATTGGCTGCTATGGACATAAAAGTAGAGAAAAGCATGGTGTGGCTACCAGTCTCCCCTGAACTCAACCCTATTGAGAAACTTAGAAGTACCATTAAGCAAAAAAAATCTAAGATGCTGTAAGACCTTAACCATCAAACCAGCAGCTCTGGGAGTCAATTCTGACATCCTGCAAACAAATGCAATCTTAAAACATCCAAAACCTGACAAGTTCAATAAATGCAATATTTGTGAAGGTGATCTCAAAGAAAGGTGATATACAATATGAGACATACTGGTAGGATGCTTACATTGTGAGCCCCAATGGGGACAGTGTTGATGATGTATGTAAAGTGCTGTGGAGTTCATAGTGTAATATAAATGTAAAAAAATATTTCTTCATATGTCGTCACAATACCGGAATCTGAGGATCTTCTATTTGGAGGTCAGGGGCTCTCTGATGCCATGTTGCTGCCTGTCTCGCTGTCTTCCTCTTTTGACACTGATGTGTGGTGGACAAGAGAGCATTAACTGGTTAATAACAAGAAGTATAGAGTGTGTACTAACTGAGCCATAAACACCCCCATACCATGTCCCGCAGACATTGTAGGATTACTATATGGATTTTATTGTTAGGGCACGGACACACTGGCGTGAATCTCGGATAAGTGCAATGTGTGATTTTATCGCAGTGCAGTCAGTTAATCAACGTCTGAAACACATTGGCGAGTGTCGGACGCTTTTTTCTCATCAAGATTCTGGATGGGAAAAAAGTCACAACATGCTGCGACAGTCTGCGATTCATGCGCAAGACTCACCAATGCAAGTCTATGAGTCCGACAAAATCATGGACCGCACACTGACCGCACACGGACCATCTGAGAGGCATCAGTTTTTTTCACTGATACATTCTCATTCTTCAGCTGAGACAACTGTAAAATGCTCCTGTAAATAGCAGTAATAGCTGCTGAGAAACAAAACAGATTACACATGGATGTGATCTAAGAAAACTGTCGGACACTCACACAGCATTTGGATGTCACAGTGGCCAGCCACACAGACAGCCCGCCACAGCCACACACAGAGCCACAGCCACACAAAAACAGTCAGCCACATAGACAGCCAGCCACATAGACAGCTACACAGACGCAGAGAGCCACACAGAGAGACACAGCCACATAGACAGCCACACACATAGCCACAGCCAGCCACACACAGAGCCACAGCCAGCAACATAGACAGCCATAGCCAGCCACACACAGACACAGCCAGCCAAACACAGACACAGCCAGCTACACACACAATATCAGCCACATACATATAGCCACACACATACAGCCACACACATAGCTAGCCACACACATAGCTAGCCACACACATAGCTAGCCACACACATAGCTAGCCACACAAACACAGCCACACACAGCCAAAGCTAGCCAGCCAGCCACACATATACAGCCAGCCACGCATACACACACAGCCAGATTGAATACACATGCAGCCAGCCAGGCAAACACACATGCAGACACACACACATGCAGCCAGACACACAGACATGGAGGCAGACACACACATGCAGCCAGAGGCACACATTAACATGCAGCCAGACACACACGCAGCCAGAGACACACTCACACAGCTGGAGACAGACACACACACACACACACACACACACACACATGCATCCAGAGACACACACACACACACGAAGCCACACACACACACACACACACACGAAGCCACACACACACACATGCAGCCAGAGACACACACATGCAGCCAGAGACACACACACACACATGCAGTCAGAGACACACACATGCAGCCAGAGACACACACACTGCCAGAGACACACACTTGCAGTCAACGACACACACACATGCAGCCAGCGACACACACACATGCAGCCGGAGACACACACACACAGCCAGAGACACACACACACAGCCAGAGACACACACACACAGCCAGAGACACACACACACAGCCAGAGACACACACACACAGCCAGAGACACACACAGCCAGAGACACACACACACAGCCAGAGACACACACACATGCAGTCAACGACACACACACATGTAGCCAGAGACACATATACATGCAGACAGACACAGACATGGAGCTAGAGAGAGACACACATACATGCAGACAGACACAGACATGGAGCCAGAGACACACATGCAGCCAGAGGTACACACTAACATGCAGACACACATGCAGCCAGGGACACACACATGCAGCTGGAGACACACACAAACATACACATGCATGCAGAGGCTTGTACACACATATGCAGCCAGACACACACGCACCCAGAAACAGACACACACATGCATGCAGCTAGAGACACACACACATGCATGTAGAGACCCACACACACACACATGCATCCAGAGACACACACACGTGTCCAGAGACACACACATGGAGGCAGAGACACACACACACACATGCAGCCAGAGACAGACACATGCAGCCAGACACACATGCAGACAGAGACACACACATGCAGACAGAGACACACACATGCAGCTGGAGACACACACATGCAGCTGGAGACACACACATGCAGCTGGAGACACACACATGCAGCTGGAGACACACACATGCAGCTGGAGACACACACATGCAGCTGGAGACACACACATGCAGCTGGAGACACACACAAACACACACGTGCATCCAGAGACTTACACACACACATGCAGCAAGACACACATGCACAGCCAGCCATGCATGAACATGGGCAAGTTTTATATGGAAAAGCAGCACACATTGCTCACCTCATGGCTGGTGTCCCATTTAGCTCTTCTCCGCGGCAGGAATGTAATGTAGCCAGGCGCCGCTGCATCACAGCTTGCAGATATTGCCAAACTCAGACCCCTTCTGTTAGCAGTGACGCGGCCGGTACTGTTCACAAACAGGATAAGGTGCCGTGGGTTCACAAGGTTCACTGCCTGCGTGCTGACGTAGCACGCAGGCTACACACCGCTCTGAACCCTCCCTCCTCCCTGGCGCAGTGGCGCAGGCGCCCTCTCCACTCCCTGCATCCCACAGGCCAGCCGGGTGGCTGCCATGACAACCCGCTGCTGCCGGAAGCCCGGACCGGCCCCGCGGTGGCGCAGCCCAGCTCTCTCAGCTCTTCTTAGAGGTGAGTGCGGCTGCGGGCGGCCGAGCCGACAGACGGCCGCCCGCTAGCACTGACAACAGTCAGTGGCTTAATCGCGACCGGCGTCCCGCTGGTTGCCTGGACAACTCAGCCCTGCTTGCTGCGATATGAAGCCCGGGCGCGGCGGTCCCACTGCGGCCGCACCGCGCTGACAGCCGCTCAGTTCATCTGATTATGATCCTTTCACTATTCAGGGCGGCTGTCGGCAGTACCGGGCGGCCCTGAACTGTCATATACCGGCGGCCCGGAGGGCAGTTGCCCCCCGGGAACCCGGGCCAGTCCGCCCCTGGTGGGGGCCATGGGCACAGGTTTCACATGTGAGGGATTGTGGTAACTTGTCTTATTATGAGAGGAATAGAAGATAGAATTAGTTGAAAGTATTGGGTGGGTGGGTCTAGGATTGAGCGATATATCGCCAGAAGTCAGAAGAAGCACAGACAGGGAAAGCAGGTGTGGGAAGGAGAGAGGTCAGTTTGTTTTAAATTTTAGGAGAAGAGAACGGAGATTAATAAGCAGGTCTGTGGATGTGCAGAGGTATGTGTGTGTGTGTGTGGGGGGGGGGGGGTAAGAGAGAGGGGGAGATAATTATTTGGTTAGAGGGTGCTGGGGTTTGGGCATAGCAAAGGAGAGTGAGGATTAGTAGAGCAAAAACTGTAACTTATACAGTACAGATGTTTTGTCATACATGTTTATTTCCTTTGTGTGTATTGGAACAATGCAAAATAAACTAAAAAAAAAAAGGTGAATTGGACATAATTTCACGCAAAACTTCAAAAATGGGCAGGACAAAATTGTTGGCTCAAATTAATATTTGGTTGCACACCCTTTGAAATAAATAACTGCAATAAATTGCTTTCTACAGTATAACCATCAACAAACTTCTTACACCTCTCAACCAGATCTATGGACCACTCTTCTTTTACAAACTGTTCCAGTTCTCTAATATTTGATGGGATCCTTCTCGACTAGTATTTTTATGATCTCTCCACAGGTGATCAATGTGAGTTAGGTCCAGACTCATTGCTCGCCACTTTATAACTCTTCAGCACTTTGTTTCTATCTATTTCTGGGTGCTTCTTGAAGTATGTCTTGAGTCATTGTATTGCTGTAAGACCCATGACCATTGGGACACAAAATCTTTTGGTAATCTTCAAATTTCATGATGCCTTGCACATAGTCAAGGCACCTGCCAGAGGCAGAAGAGAACCCCAAAAACCTCTTTGAACCTCTACCATATTTGACTGTAGGTAGTGTTCTTTTCCTTGTAGGCCTCAATCTGTTTTCAGTAAACAGTAAAATGATGTGCTTTACCAAAAAGCTCTATCTTGGTTTTATCTGTCCATAGAGATGCTTTCCTAGAAGCATTTTGGCCTGCTCATGTACATTTTGGCAAACTGCAGTTTATCTTTCTGTCCCTGTGTCAGCAGTGGGGTCCTCCTCGGTCTCTTGCCATGGTGTTTAATTTTATTCAAATGTGGACAGATAGTTTGTGTTGACACTGATTCACTCTGAGCTTTCAGGACAGCTTGAAGCTACAGTGCTATAGGTTGTAAACTTCTTGATTATGTTGCGCACCATGGACATAGGAACATAAAGATCTTTAGAGATTGGCTTGTAACCTTGAGATTGTTGACATTTTTCAACAATTTTGGTCCTCAAGTCGTCAGACAATCCTCTTCTTTTTGTTCTCCAAGCTTAGGGTAGCACACAAAGACACGTAATGCTGATATTGAGTCAACTTCTCCCCTTTTTATTTGGTTTCAGGTGTGGCTGTCTCTTGTTCACCAATTCAGTAAAAAGAAATTTCCCAGGTCTGACAGATCAGCAGTTCCCATGATGTTCCTCGTCAATGTACATCAAAGTCTAAGAAGCCTCAGAATGAGGCCCCCATAGCCTTTAAGCATCAGTCACTCATGGCTCACTCTGCGTCTCACGAGACTCGGCCACTCTGAAGAGCGGTGATGTGAGCAACATCACCGCTAATCACAGTGATGACCGGTAATGTTCCTGACCACTGCTCATCAGTGTCCCAGGTGTTGCAGAGTTAGACACCTCTCCATTACTAACACCATGGTTTCATGCCAGCTGACACTACATATCTTACATCAACCTCAACTACTACTACCCTGATTGCCACCACACCATGGCGTCCAGAAGAATCGAAGCGCCAGAATTGGCACTTCTAATGTAATGTGCCACTTCTGCGATAGCTGTGGGCTGGTACTTTTAGGTTGGGAAGGGCCCAAACACCTTGGACTGTTATGAACCAATGACTCAGGAGTAGCATTCAGATTCCATAGAAGTTGTTGGTAACTGTACTGACCGCAATCCCTGACTACACACTGCAACTAGAAGTAGCCGTGGGATGTAACTAACCAGACCTAGACACCTCTGCACAGCCGGAGAACTAACTGCTCCTAAAGATGGATGTAGGAAAAGCTATCTTGCCTTAGAGCAGAACCCCAAAAGAATAGCAAGCCCTCACAGATATTAACTGGGAAACCAGAGAAAGAAAAACAAACATAGGCAGAGTAAAAGGTTTAGCAAAAGAGGCCAAACTAGCTATATAGGAAAGACAGGTTAGAATACTATTGTGGTCTTTATAAAACACTATAAAAAAAAACACCAACAGCAGATAGAAGAAAAATTACCCTGAGTCACTAAGACTCGGCGCCCTCTATATCTGCAGACCTCTATAAATCAAATGCCAGCAGAACTGGAAATAACAGATAGTAGTGAATGGTAAAGTTCCTAGGAAGAAAACTTCCTATCTGAGAGCAGATAAACAAATATACAGACTAAATTGCAAACCCACAGCTCAGAATAAGACATAACATAAGCAGAACCTTAAGCACACAAATGTGTGACACAAAATATCAAAAACCATCCACTTAGCTTGCAAAAAATTTCACAGAGCAGAAGAAACCAGAGAGATGTGAACTCCTCCAGGACCCAAAGATAACTGGCAAGGATTGATCCACTTCAAACCATTATATGCTCCAAGAACCAGATTGCCAATCATCACCATCAACTGTGAAGCCCACACAGTCAGCTGCATCACCAGGAACAACCACCGGAGGGAGTTCCAATGGATTCACAGCATTAGACCTTCTGAGCCTGATAATATCAGCGCGCAGCTGTCTGCTTTATTTTTGCTATTTATCAAAAATAGGGTGACCTGCACATTGTTTTTTTTTTTTTTTTTAAAGAGGGCCTGTCACCCACCTGGTGCTTTCCAAACTGAAATCACCACTGAATGCAGAGTGTCTGCTGCATTCAGGGAAGTGGTCTCCCATGTTTCTAGCCCTCTGTAAGTTGTACAAAACACTTTAGAAAGCGTACAGATAACGAGTCCGTAGGGACTTACTCAGTATGGAGTTATCACTGTTCCCTGGTGTCCTCCCTGCCTCCAGCCCTCTCTGTGTCTCCTCCAACCCCTCTGTGCCACCTCCTTTATGTGTCTCCCTTCCTTGCCCTCTCATGCGCCTCTGCACCTGAAGTCATGCAGGTGCAGAGCGAGTATTGGGCTCGAGCAGGTCCCAGCACCTGAAACGCCTCCTGCCGGTGACATAATCTGGAACAAGGCATGCTTCGGCGCTGACGTCACTGGCAGGAGGCATTTCAGCTGCCGGGACCCACTCCTGCCCATTCCTTTCTCTGCTTCTGCATGACTTCAGACACAGAGGCACATGAGAGGGCGAGGAGGGGAGACACATAAAGGAGGCGGCACAGAAGGGGCTGGAGGTGGCACAGAGAGGGCTGGAGGCAGGGAGGACACCAGGGAACAGTGATGACTCCATACTGAGTAAGTCCCTCCGGGTTCATTATCTGTACGCTTTCTAATGTTTTTGTACAACTTACAGAGGGGCTAGAAACATGGGAGACCCCTTCCCTGAATGCAGCAGACACTCTGCATTCAGTGGTGATTTCAGTTTGGAAAGCACCAGGGGGTGACAGGTCCTCTTTAAATATTAGGTTAAACCAGGCTAAAGGTTGGTTTCACACTACGATTTTAGCATTTCCGATGCTGTCCGATAAAAATCGGACAGCATTGGAACGATTTTTGCCCCCCATGCAGCCCTATGGGCATCGGACCGAATCGAAAAAAATATATATGTATGCTCACCTATCCCCGAGGCCCCCGCCGTCTCCCACAGGCTCCCGGTGTCCTCACGGTGTCTGGAGAAGTCTTCTTCTTCTGTACAGGACCTGCCATGATGTCACAGTCACGTGACCGCAGGTTACACCATGTTAACCTGCGGTCACGTGATTGTGACATCACGGCAGGTCCTGTACAGAAGAAGAAGGCATCTGCAGACACCGCAAGGACACCGGGAGCCTGCGGGAGGCGGCGGGGGCCTCGGAGATAGGTGAGCATATACTTTTTTTTTTTTCAGCCCGGCGGCAATGATTTTATGCCGGAATCGGATGCCTATTAGGCATCCGATTCCAGGCATCAGAAGGGAGCCGATGCTGTCTGATTTTATCGGACAGCATCGGCTCCCTTAAAAATCGTAGTCTGAAAGTAGCCAAACACCTTTTAGTACCACTTGAAAGCTACTAAATTATGCAAGTCTATTACAACCCCTGGCAAAACTTATGGAATCACCGGGCTCAGAGGATGATCATTCAGTTGTTTAATGTTGTAGAAAAAAATCAGATCACAGACATGGCACAAAACTAAAGTCATTTCATATGGCAACTTCATGGCTTTAAGAAACACTAAAAGAAATCAAGATAAAAAATGTGGTAGTCAGTAAGTGTAATTTTTTTCAGATCAAGCAGAGGGAAAAAATTATGGAATCACTCAATTATGACGAAAAATGATGGAATCATGAAAATCAAACACACAAAAGAACACTCCAATACATCGCTAGCATTTTGTTGCACCACCTCTGGCTTTAATAACAGCTTGCAGTCTCTGAGTCATGGACTTATTAAGTGACAAACAGTACTCTTCATCAATCTGGCTCCAACTTTCTCTGATTGCTGTTGCCAGATCAGCTGTGCAGTTTGGAGCCTTGTCATGGACCATTTTCTTCAACTTCCACCAAAGATTTTCAATTGGATTTAGATACGGACTATTTGCAGGTCATGACATTGACCTTATGTGTCTTCTTTCAAGGAATGTTTTCACAGTTTTTGCTCTATGGCAGGATGCATTATCATCTTGAAAAATGATGTCATCATCCCCGAACATCCTTTCGATTGATGGGATAAGAAAACTGTTCAAAATATCAATGTAAACTTAGGCATGTATTGCAGATGTAATGACAGCCATCTCCCCAGTGTCTTTACCTGACATGCAGCCCCATATCATCAATGATTGTGGAAATGTGCATGTTCTCTTCATGCAGTCATCTTTATAAATCTTATTTCAACGGCACCAAACAAAAGTTCCAGCAACATCACCTTGCCCAATGCAGATTCGTGATTCATCACTAAATATGACTTTGATCTAGTCATCCACAGTCCACGATTGCTTTTCCTTAGCCCATTGTAACCTTGTTTTTTTCTGTTTAGGTGTTAATGATGGCTTTTGTTTAGCTTTTCTGTATGTAAATCCCATTTCCTTTAGGCGGTTTCTTACAGTTCGGTCACAGACATTGACTCCAGTTTCCTCCCATTCGTTCCTCATTTGTTTTGTTGTGCATTTCCTGTTTTGGAGACATATTGCTTTAAGTTTCCTGTCTTGACGCTTTGATATCTTCCTTGGTCTACTAGTATGTTTTACTTTAACAACCTACCCATGTTGTTTGTATTTGGTCCAGATTTTGGACACAGCTGACTGTGAACAACCAACATCTTTTGCAACATTGCGTGATGATTTACCCTCTTTTAAGAGTTTCATAATCCTTTCCTTTGTTTCAATTGACATCTCTCGTGTTGGAGCCATGATTCATGTCAGTCCACTTGGTGCAACAGCTCTCCAAGGTGTGATCACTCCTTTTTAGATGCAGACTAACGAGCAGATCTTATTTGATGCAGGTGTTAGTTTGGGGAATGATAATTTACAGGGTGTTTCCATAATTTTTTCCTCATAATTGAGTGATTGCATCATTTTTTCCCTCTGCTTGGTCTGAAAAAAATGACACTTACTGACTACCACATTTTTTATTTTGATTTCTTTTAGTGTTTCTTAAAGCCATAAAGTTGCCATTTGAAATTACTTTAGTTTTCTGCCATGTCTGTGATCTGCTTTTTTTCTACAACATTAAACAACTGAATGAACATCCTGCGAGCCAGCTGATTCCATAATTTTTGCCAGGGGTTGTATATGTAATGGCCACTTTACACGCGGCAACAGGAAGATAGAAACCGGCAGGTGTCGGAGACAATTGTACCTTTTACCTTCAAAACACCTTGCAGATACCTGAATTACACGCAGCCACTTCAAGGTGTTTTGAAGGTAAAAGTTACAATTGTCTCCGATACCTGCCGGTTTCTATCTTCCTGTTGCCACGTGTAAAGTGGCCATAAGAGGGTTGGGAAGTTAGATATCCTTCAGATATCTATCTTTCAATTCTAGCTAATAAATTTATAGCATCTATCTTGCTGTATCTTTATATTTGTGTGTGTATAGGGGATGTTGAACTCTTTGCATTTAGTAACTACCTTTTTGTTTTTCTCCCTGTGTTTCAATCAATTTTATTGATGCCTGATATTGCCTTGATTCATTTTTTGTCTTTTTTTGCTGCATAAACGCACGTGTTTTTTTTACCTGTAGGATATCTGCATCTAATGCAAGTTTATGGGAAAGTTCGCTCTTAAAACTCAGTGCATCCGCAAAAGAATTGGAAGTACACGGAGCTGTAGGCTGATTTTCTGCTAAGGGAAAAAAAAAAAATCTGATTTTCTAGCGAGTGTGACACGAGCTGAGTGTGACTTGGAGCGTAAGTGCGGACGGAAGTAAGTGTGTGACTTGTGATTCAGTGACTTTGGATTCAGGGAGTTTGGAAGGGAGGACTTACTGAATTGCAGGTTGTATTTAATTAATACTTTGCATTTCTTTTTACTTATCATTTCTGTCTGGTGCAATCCCCATTACGAAATGAGCTCCATGATTGGCAATGCCATCCAGTGTACATCTTGCCACATGTATGCATTCCTTGAACAGCCGGTCGAGGGTGCATACTGTTGTGTGAGATGTGAGTACGTTGTGCATTTGGAAGCCCAGATACTGGATCTAAATGAACAACTGACAATGCTGAGATCCATAGACAATATGAAAAGGAGTCTGCTGCTCACTGAACAGCTGCTCAATGGGATAGATGTGGGGAAGGATGGTAGTATGGAGCTGCAGGACCGTGAGGTATCTAGTTGGGTGACAGTTAGAAGGCGGGGTAGAGGGAAGGGTGCCAGGGAGGCTAGCCCTGATCTGGCACACCCCAATAAATTTGCTATGTTGGTAGATGTGGGGGGTGTGAGTTCAGGTACAGCACTGCTGCAGCAGGGCATGACCTCTGAAAGCCAGAGGAGTGTCTGCTCCAATAAGGGGGAAAACAGGAGAGAAGGGCAGGCCAGACAGGTACTGGTAGTGGGGGACTCAATTATTAGGGGAATAGATAGGGCAATCTGTCACAAAGACAGGGATCGTCGAACAGTGTGCTGCCTACCTGGCGCTCGAGTCCGGCACATCACTGATCGGGTTGACAGATTACTGGGAGGGGCTGGTGAGGACCCAGCGGTCATGGTACACATTGGCACAAATGACAAAGTTAGAGGTAGGTGGAAGGTCCTTAAAGATGATTTCAGGGAATTAGGCTGCAAGCTTAAGGCAAGGACCTCCAAGGTAGTATTCTCTGAAATACTGCCTGTACCACGTGCCACACCAGAGAGGCAAAGGGAGATTAGGGAGATAAATAAGTGGCTCAGGAATTGGTGTAGGAAGGAGGGTTTTGGGTTCCTGGAGAACTGGGCCGACTTCTCTGTTGGCTACAGGTTCTATGCTAGGGACGGGCTGCACCTCAATGGGGAGGGTGCAGCTGTGCTGGGGGAGAAAATGGCTAGAAGGTTGGAGGAGTGTTTAAACTAGGGATTGGGGGGGAGGGTATTCATTGTATAGGAGGGGAAGATAGTGTAAATAGTAACCTGGGCACAAGTAATAAAATTGGGGGTGGCATGGGGGGTGGGGTTAGAACAGTCAATATAGTAGGAAGCAATAGAGGTAAAGAGAGATGTATAAAGTGCATGTACACTAATGCTAGAAGCCTCACCAACAAAATGGAGGAATTAGAATTGATTTTGTTGGAAAATAATTATGACATGGTGGGGATTTCGGAGACTTGGCTGGATGAGAGCCATGACTGCGCTGTTAATTTGCAGGGCTATAGTCTGTTCAGAAATGACAGTACAAATAAGGGAGGAGGAGGTGTATGTTTATACGTAAAATCATCCTTAAAACCCATCCTGTGTGATAATATAGGTGAATCTAATGGAAATGTAGAGTCCCTGTGGGTCGAGATAAGGGGAAGGGGGAAAAATAATAAATTACTAATAGGAGTTTGTTATAAGTCCTCAACAATAATGGAAGTGGAGGAGAATATCCTCATAAAGCAAACAGATGAGGCAGCGACTCAGGGAGAAGTCATTATTATGGGGGACTTCAACTACCCTGAAATACATTGGGGATCAGAAACCTGCAGTTCCAGCAAGGGTAATAAGTTTTTGAAAACTATGAGAGACAATTACCTTTCACAACTGGTTCAGGACCCAACAAGAAGGGGGGCACTGCTGGACCTAATATTAACCAACAGGCCGGGCCGCATATCAAATATTCGGGTTGGAGGTCACTTGGGTAATAGTGATCATAACATAATAAGCTTTCAAGTATCCTTTACTAAGATGTGTAGTAGAGGGGCTACAAGGACACTAAACTTCAGGAAGGCAAATTTCCAACGGTTGAGAGATGATCTTAGTGCAATAAACTGGGGCGATGTCCTGAGACATAAAAGTACACAAAGCAAATGGGAGATATTTATTAGCATCCTGAAAAGGACCTGTGCACAATATATACCCTATGGGAATAAGCATGCTAGAAATAGGAGGAAACCAATATGGCTAAATAAAGCGGTAAGAGGTGCAATAAGTGACAAAAAGAAAGCATTTAGGGAATTAAAGCAAGTAGGTAGTGATGAGGCATTAAATAAATACAGAAAATTAAATAACATCTGTAAAAAGCAAATCAAGGCAGCAAAGATTGAGACAGAGAGACTCATTGATAGAGAAAGTAAAAATAATCCCAAAAAATGTTTTAACTACATAAATAGTAAGAAACTAAAAAATGATGGTGTTGGTCCCTTTAAAAATAGTCTGGGTGAAATGGTGGATGAGGATGAGGAAAAAGCCAATATGCTAAATGACTTTTTTTCAACAGTATTTACACAAGAAAATCGCATGATAGACAATATGATCAGTGATAACAAAAATTCTCAATTAAATGTCACCTGCTTAACCCAAGAGGAAGTACGGCATCGTCTAAAAATCACTAAAATTGACAAATCCTTGGGCCCGGATGGGATACACCCCAGAGTGCTGCAGGAATTAAGTACTGTCATAGATAGACCATTATTTTTAATATTTAAAGATACCATAATAACAGGGTCTGTACCACAGGACTGGCGTATAGCAAATGTGGTGCCAATATTCAAAAAGGGGACAAAAACTGAACTTGGAAATTATAGGCCAGTAAGCTTAACCTCTACTGTGGGTAAAATCCTAGAGCGTTTTCTAAGAGATGCTATACTGGAGTATCTGAAGAAAAATAACCTCATGACCCATTATCAACATGGTTTTACGAGGGACCGTTCCTGTCAAACTAATCTGATAAGCTTCTATGAAGAAGTAAGTTCTGGACTGGACCAAAGAAATGCAGTGGATGTGGTGTATATGGACTTTTCAAAAGCTTTTGATACGGTGCCACACAAAAGGTTTATATATAAAATGAGGGCAATGGGGATAGAGGAAAATATGTGTAATTGGGTTAAGAACTGGCTTAGTGATAGGAAACAAAGGGTGGTTATTAATGGAACACTCTCAGAATGGGTCACAGTTAACAGTGGGGTACCACAGGGATCAGTGTTGGGCCCGCTTCTGTTTAATATATTTATTAATGACCTTGTAGGGGGCATACAGAGTAGAATCTCAATATTTGCAGATGACACTAAACTCTGCAGGGTAATCAATACAGAGGAAGACAATTTTATATTACAGGAGGATTTATGTAAACTAGAAGCTTGGGCTGCTAAATGGCAAATGAGCTTTAATGGGGATAAATGTAAAGTCATGCACTTGGGCAGAGGAAACAAAAGGTATAATTATGTGCTTAATTGTAAAACACTGGGCAAAACTGTCACTGAAAAAGACCTGGGTGTATGGGTAGATGACAAACTCACATTTAGTGGCCAGTGTCAGGCAGCTGCTGCAAAGGCAAATAAAATAATGGGATGCATAAAAGAGGCATAGATGCTCATGAGGAGAACATAATTTTACCTCTATACAAGTCACTAGTGCGACCACACTTAGAATACTGTGTACAATTCTGGTCTCCGGTGTATAAGAAAGACATAGCTGAACTAGAGCGGGTCCAGAGAAGAGCGACAAAAGTCATTAGAGGACTAAGGGGTCTGCAATACCAAGGCAGGTTATTAAACTTGGGGTTATTTAATTTGGAAAAACGAAGGCTTAGGGGTGATCTTATAATAATGTATAAATATATGAGGGGACAGTACAGAGAACTTTCTAATGATCTCTTTACTCTTAGGCCTGAGACTGGGACAAGGGGGCATCCTCTACGTCTGGAGGAAAGAAGGTTTAATCATAATCACAGACGCGGATTCTTTACTGTAAGAGCAGTGAGACTATGGAACTCTCTGCAACATGATGTTGTAATGAGTGAGTCACTACTAACATTTAAGAAGGGCCTGGATGCCTTTCTTGAAAACTATAATATTACCAGTTATATATACTAGATTCTTTGATAGGGCGTTGATCCAGGGAACTAGTCTGATTGCCATATCTGGAGTCAGGAAGGAATTTTTTTCCCCCAATGTGGAGCTTAGTGTTGCCACATGGTTTTTTTTTTCCTTCCTCTGGATCAACATGTTAGGCTATGGGTTGAACTAGATGGACTTAAATCTTCCTTCAACCTTAAAAACTATGTTACTATGTTACTATGACATGATACAGCTAGGAAAAACTCACCACAGTCGAGTTTACATAGCGTAAAAAAGAAGCACAGTGGAAATGAGATTTCTATTAATCACGTCTACTTTGCTTGTACTGTAAAACGTTTCCTTTTTGATGCAGAGAAAACATGTAATGTCAATATTGCGAGTAAAGGTACCTTTACACGCTGCAACCGCGGCTGGGAATCCTGACGGCGATATGTCGTCCTGGAACAATGGCCGTCAAATTGCCTCCCAGTGCGGTGTGTAACTGGGGAATTTGGCGGTGATAAATCGCCTGTCGCCTGGTTCCTGGTTTAGAGTACTGCTCTAAAATCAGATGCAATCATTAAGGCGAGATTTCCGGGTTTTGGCGTGTGATAGGGCGATAGTGATGGAATCTGTGTCGCCTATTGATTTCCCCGTAGGCATGCCACGCCCCGTCTGCGATGATTGGTGGTGGCTACTGTGTTCCCATTGGATGTCAGTTGACAGGGTGCCATATTTAAAGAGCTGTCAGTTCAGCACCCCACACATCTTCACCTACACAACCGTGCGCAAACACAGTTAATTTCTTAGTGCCATAGATGCGCGCAAGCTATGTCATCCGCGTGTATTCCTCTGCACTGTGTCGAGTATAGTGGCACATGGCACCTCAGATTTTTCCATATACATCGTACATGGGTGGCATGGGCCACGCACTGCAGTCACCCTACGCGGTGTGACTTAGGTGACGCTGATGGGTACATTTTACTGCTCCCACTCTGCTGGCGTCAACCTTGTTAGCGCCCTAAACTGTGTTTGGTGACGTCATGACGTGTCTGCTCATTCCTCCCTGCCTGCCAGATACCTGCCCCTCCCCTGCACATAGCACAAGAGTCATGGCCGCCGCACAGCGCGCAGCCACATGGGGTCTGGCAGAGCTAATGGTTCTGATAGACCTGTGTGATCGCCATGACTACTGGTGTCACCAGCGTCTCTGGCACCCACAGCTGCGCAAGCGCAGTATACTGAGGGGGATCCAGCGGGCCCTGCTGCAGAAACTGGGGGTGGTGAGGACACGCAAGCAGATAATGAAAAAGCTTGCAGACCTCAAGCACAAGTGCCCAGGAAGAATTGCTGACATTCCGGCTCGCATTGCCAGGCTCCGTGGTGAATATATGGCAATGACAAACACACACATGCCAACCATAATACTCAAAACACTACACAACCATCATGTGGTATTGTGCCCTAAGCCACCATGTGGATCTGTCACCAATGTGCATCTACATGTTGCTCACACTGCAACATGAAGGTGTACAAAACACTCTTTTGTCATCCAAATGGTGAAGGCTATAGTGGTCCTTGACCTGTGTGTTGCCAAAAATAGTTGTGTTATGACTGTAAAGGTGACAACAACATATTAATGGGATTTTGAAGACCCACATGACACCTTGCAGCACATATGTGTGAACTGTCACACATACCATTTTGCAACACATTGATCACAATACAGAACACTGAATACAAGCTCACTGCTATGTGTTTGCCCCCATGGTGGCAACACCTGATGCTTACTGGCTGCTCTTGTGTTAATGTTAAACATACTTTCCATGCTAAGCCAAGGGCTGTCTTACTTCCAAAATATGTGGGCACTGGTGTTGTACTCATGTCCTAAAACAGACTGGGCCCTCACCATAGGGTCGCGGCCGACCATAACCTTTTACTGTACCGTTGACGCCGTCATGACATTCATATACACACACTAGGTGTTTTCCCTGTGTTCTGGTCCTTTGCTTAAATCGGTCTGTTGTCATGTTTGATATTACAGATGAGGAGAACTCCACATCTGGGGATGCTCCACAGTCCCCGAGCCCACCCGGGACACCCCCACCCCCTTCCCCGGAGGGCCCAGCCAGTCCTTGAATACCAGGGACTCCAGCCGCAGCGGCCTCGGAGGGCGCAGCCAGTTCCTCAATACCAGGCCCACAAGCCTTGGCTGCAGCCAGCCCTGGAGCCCTGGGACCACCAAGCCCCATCCTGTGTCCACACACACCAAGCCCAGGAGCAACCCCCCCCAGCATGTCCAGCTCCCAGCCAAGCCCTGGTGTCTTCTGGTCCCCACACCCTCACCTTGAGCCTGCTGGTTCTGTGTATGGTGGTAAGTGTACGCTATCGCCTACAAGCTAATGTACTTATTGGTGTGTGGTCCAGACACCAGTATGTGAGTCATGATGTGTTTCTAATTTTTTTTGGGTGAAGGAGAAAGAGCGTGTGCTGCAGGCTGGGCTGTAAGCCCATCTCCATCTCCTCCAGATGGCACCCGGGATGGTAATGTGCTGCGTACGTATAATCCCTAGCAATGCCCTCAAACACCCACCCACACCTACACAGGTAATTGACTAATGTCCTTCTTTCCCATACAGGTGTACCAAGTATTGAGGAGCTGCTGTGCAGGCTCACCAGGAGGCACAGCAGCATATGGAGAGGGCACACTAAGAAGGGTAGCAACACCTTGCCCTCTTGAGTGCCATGATTCACGCCCTCCAGGCAGCCCAGTCTGCCAGGGCCCCTACTCCACCAACCCCCCCACCCCCCAATAATGTGGCCATTGTCACATTATAGTTGTTTTCCATGTTGGACCATTGTTGTTGTCCCTGTTGCTTTGTTGGCACCTTAGTTTGTTAGGCCCCATTGGCATCTTTTCTTATAGTATCCCACATTGGGAAAGTGGGTAGTATGGTTTGTCTACAACTAACCGGACCTAACCCCTTTTGACCAATTTTACAATGAAAAAATAAAGCTTTGTGAGACTAATTAGACGCTGTTATCACTTGTCTGTGCACACACAAGGAGACCTAGTCCCACTTAAAATGTGAAACACAACAAAAGGTCAATTACTTGTGAGAGGTGTGCAGTGTGACATGATAAATAACAAACCATACTGTACCATTGGACCAGTAACCAAGCCGTATTTAACATGACTGTCTCCAATAACACACACACACACATTACAAAACACACAGAAACACACAGACTTCCCTATGTTGACCACAGAAGCCTTCTAATATCCCCAAATTCACTCATGTCACCTATGGATAGGCTTGTGTGTGCAACAATGACCCAAATATGTTATTGTGGACATTAGGCCTCTCCATTTGGCACACAAAAACCACCATTACACACACAACACACTACACACACAACCATACTGCACAACCTGACACATATGTGGACGTAGTTAAGGGAAATCAAAGGGTGGTTTATTACCAAACAACAAAAAATAAAAAAAACACTTGGTTTACTTGGAAAAACAATAACACAAAAGTTCAGGCTGCAAGGTAGTGCATTGCCTAGTAGCGTCCTTGGTCTTCATCCTCCTCTGATGGCTCAGACAATGGCTTCTCCCCCTCATCCTCATAATACCACCTACTGGTGGAGGGGCCATCTCAGCAGGGCTGTCTTCGTGGGGGAGGTGGAGGATCAGGATTTTTCCGACTCCTCACCATGCGTCTTTGGGGCGCAGTGGACCCGGGGGTAGTTTTCCTGGGGAAGGACCAAGAAGCACCCCATCGCAGGGACCCATTTATGCCCACCTCCAGGACATGAAATATGGCCCTCTCGGCGATGTCACGTTGCTCTGGCTACATGAGCCCCAGCATCTCGCTGGCGATGTGCCTGATTCCAGAGCCGGGGTCCTCTCTCGGTCCAAGAGGACCCTTTTTGCCCAGGTACCCAGCTCCGTGTTCGGTGGGGCAGGTGTACGTCTTAGGCGTATGCCAGAGCTGGGCCCTGGGCCTGGCCCCCCACCACTAGTCTCAGGCACCAGCTCTCCCACAGATGTTGATGGGAGAGCCTCGGAGATCCAAGATGGCCGCGGATGGAGGAGGCTGTGTTAAATAGCTCTCCCAGAAATCCACCACCATCCAGGCCATCCAGTACCAGGAGAGACTGCAAAAAGCGATCAGAGTGACTCAGATTGCCTATACCATCCATCCCAGCCTATACAAGATCTGCAAGCTACCCAGTCCCTAAAGAAAGGAGAAACGAGGCCCGCCTTGAGACCCACACGAAGCCCTGCTGGCTATCATCGCTCCCGTGGAACATCCAACCCTGTGCGGGCAGAGGGCGGCCAGGAGTGCACAGCAAGGTACAGACCGGGGAGAGAGAGCGATAGTGAGACGACCTAAAGCCCCCAGAAGTCTGTAGGCCCCGCGGAAAGCAAGCGGGCGCCAACCCGCCCTAAGGTGGGCGCGCGACCATCCTTCCTGGACCCGCTCGCCACCTGAGAACCTGAAGTCTGTGTGGAGAACCGGCTCGTTATCTGCCTCTCCACCCCTGAGACGAGCTCCCTGCTCACGAGCGGACCCCTGCGCGCTCACACGCATAGCCGGCAGAAGAAGGAGGCGAGTACCCGAGCGAGGCCGCCCGGACGCCACGGAGAAGTAAGAGACCGGAGACAGGAGCACGTGGTGAGGTGCGAGCTGGTCGGAGGGAGCGGGAGGGAGCCGCCTGAGAACACCAAGGCGATCGTGAGCCCTACGGAGGACAGACGGCCTGTGATCCGGTGGGCTTTGGTGGTGAACGAGGCGAATTACCCCTGTGCCTGGGTCTAAGGTGAGGTGCGGGCTGCGTGGAGGGAGGGGAGCGCAGCGGTGGAGGGCCACGGTGCTCACAGCAGAGGACAGAGGGGAAACAAGAATAAGTGCCCACCACAACACCACCAAATTAGGCCGTGCTAATAATCCCCCACTCCTAGCTGACCCACTCATATAACCCCACGGAGTGGAGATTCACTTGACCTCCTGTTTGAGTGAATTGGAGTTAATAAGGAAGCTGCAATGTTGAGTGGACTGTAAGGGAGGGTGAACGCGATCTCAGAGTGAACACACTCACACCACCCTAAACCCAATTGAAGATACAATAAAGGCACCTTTAACCCACTTAGAGGCTGCTTGGAAACCTGTTGTGACACATAGAGAGCTCTCCTGTGCATTAACATCACCCAAGACAAGGAGAATATAGTTCTGCAACACACAAGAAACTATCAGCCTCTCATTCTGGGCATAATTCTACTCCGATCTCCTCTCCTGACCTCTGGAGCTACCCATCTAAGCCCCAGTAGGATCTACAAAGACTCTCACTCTGGGTTAATTCTAAGTTTCCTACTATACAAAATGATATGTTGATTCGCTGAAAAACCAGCAGGGAGGAGGAATCCTCCTAAAACAAGACCTACTCTTATACACACAATTCCATCATACCATGGGGAAAACATCTGTAAAAACTCCTAAGACTATATCTAAGGTGTCCAAGTCAATAACACAAGCAGACGTTGATCACTTTCTACGAAACCAAAAAGAGTCCGCAGGGGCCCAGAAACCAAGCAAACAAACCGCTCTCCCCTGCGCTGACGACTCAGATTCAGATATGGAGTGCGATTCTGACGCTAGCACCAAAACAAAAGACACTCTGTTCTCAAGATCATTCCTGAAACGGGTACTAGCCAAAACACTAGAACCCATAGGGCGTGATATAGCAGATATTAAGCAGGATCTTACCCTCCAAGGCTACAGACTTGAATCACTAGAAAATGCGCAGAGTCAGTTAACTCACCAATCCAATGCTTTACTAGAATGCCTAGTGACCCACGAGCAACAACTACACCAAGTCCATATTTCTCTTGAAGATCACGAAAACAGGGAGCGCCGCAACAACATCCGAATCAAAGGCCTCCCTGAGTCAATAGCATTCGAAGCATTAGGCAAAGCAGCACTAGAAATATTTGGATCAGTATTGAGAGCGGAAGATCCACACGACATCGAACTGGTCCGAGTACATCGTACCCTACGCCCTAAACTGACACCTGGCGACACACCTCGAGACGTGCTGTGTAGGTTTTTAGACTATTGCTTAACAGACCTGGTGTTGCGTAGAGCTAGAGAAGCAGATGACCTTACCTATGCAGACTCCAAAATTCTGCTTTTCCAAGACCTATCGGCAATAACTTTGAGAAAGCGACGCCTTCTAAAACCTTTCACAGGAGCAGTCTTAGACAAAGGACATAAATTTCGCTGGCTTTTCCCCTTTGGTATTCACATCACAGCTGGTGAAAGATCTATAACTGCCAGAACCTCAGCGGACATTAAGGCGGCTTGTACCTCTCTGGATATTGTTCTGGAAACCTATCCGGACTTGGAGTCTTTTCATTCAGCATCAAAGCTCGGAGCGCTTCCGACTCCGCAGCCCTGGCAACAAGCGATGACTCCGAAATCCCAGCGCTCCAAGAAAAGAACGGCGAAATCCCCATCATCAAAAGGCCCAGAGGAAGCCACCTGAGTGGATTTATTCTCCTAAATGTTTTTTTGAGATCTTACACACAGGACAGGTGTACATTTTCTCCTAAATCGCACCCTTTTTGTACGGAAATAGATGGGAGAGCCTCGCCAGCAGGTGGGTCCTCGGCATTGGAGCCAGGCTCCCGAGGGGCCTGTAAATGAAACAGAAGAAAAAAATACATCAGCCACATTTTGCAATGTAGTTACAGCAATTACCACAACCAAACACCCAGCACAACATTGTGCCTATCTGACCATGGCCAACACCCAAAGGCACAGTAGCTGGGTTGGAAAAAGACATGAAGAAAGAAGTAGACCAGTGCACTGTACTCACCTGACACTCCAAATTGATATGACAAGTGACCACACATAACACAGCACAATCTGTGGCAACAGCCACAACGAAACACACAAAAAAACACATAGAAGAAGATTTGTGCAAGAAACCCACAATGGTGCTTTCTATATGTGCAGCAAACCCCACATCAGTGCTACCAACAAGCTGTGTATATAGATCACACAAACACAATTACATACCGCCTGTGACGGGGCAGGGTCTTGGGCCGTGGCCAAAGCTGGCTGCGCTTGGCGCCTGCTGCACCGTGATCCCCCGAGGCCCCTCCTGGCACAGGGTGAAGGTGAGGAGGTCATAGTACCACAGATGTGGCTTAGGGATCTCCTCAGCTCCAGCCCCGGACCCGGCATCTATCCATTTCTTGTGGGCCTTGGTGAACACGGTGCGCAGGCGCTTGATTTTCTCTGCAACCAGGGGCACCATCCAGATCTTACTTGGGTCGAGCCTATTGGCCAGATCGACCAGGTGCCCATAGGCCACAGCCCTCACTGCCTTGTCCCAGTATTCAGGCAGTGACACCCGCCACAGGCATTTGTGTTCCTTGTACATGGTGAGGAGCTGGTGGACAAAATCATGACCCCCAGCCATCTGCAAATAAAAAATATAATTGTGTCATGAAAACACATACATGGACATCTCAGGTCACACCCTACTCTGTGTGGCCAACCCATGTCCAGCACTACAAATTACATGTGGGCTGCTAGTCAGCTTGGGTATGCAGAATCAGTAGTGGCCTGTACATGTGGACATACATGGGACATGCAGGACATGGCAGGGGCTATATGTATTTTGGCCCAGTGCAGGGAGAAATACCAAGGTCTGTAATCGACAAATACAGATTTTCTTGGACGAAGTGCCTCACTGTCCGCGCTGCTGCTCCAGGACCAAAGGAACCAAGACACAGGGATGTCTGGATCTATTTATTTTTTTATTATCCGACGCGTTTCAGAGCCACAAACCGAGCTCCTTCCTCAGGGCCTGATCCCTGAGACATGTGAGGCCATCTGGAGTACTCTGCTGCCATCCTACATGCAGTTCCCAACAACCTCCGCTGAATGGATGGATGTTGCCAGAGGGTTTGAGGACCGCTGGCAATTTCCTAACTGCGGAGCTGCATTGGTTGGTAAGCGCGTGAGGATCACTAAACCCCCCATCTCGTGGTCCTTGTATTATAATTACAAAGGATATTTTAGCGTGGTCCTCATGGCCCTGGTGGATGTTCACTATGAGTTCCTCTTTGTGGACGTTGGAATGAACGGGTGTGTCTCTGATGGGGGTGTGTTTGCACACTGCTCCTTGGCCCAAGACCTAAGGAGAGGTGCTCTGAACTTGCCCTCAAATGATGAGACAACCCATCATCTCAACTTTGCGTTTGTGGAGGATGAAGCCTTCCCACTTCAGGCTCATCTACTACAGCCATATCCCCAGAGGACGGTTACTTCTAAGCAGCGCATTTTCAATTACTGGCTATCCTGGGCCCGCCGTGTGGTTGAAAATGCGTTCGGGATCATGGCCAATACATTCCGCGTGCTTCATACACCTTTGCATATGAACGTGGAATCTATTGATGTGGTAGTGCTGGCCTGCTGTGTGCTACATAACTTCCTGCGTCGTAGGGATCGCTCATCATACACGCCGGCAAGTTATGTGGATTCAGTGGACCCCACAACAGGGGAGGTCCGTCCCGGGGATTGGCGGGCTTCCGACCATGGTGTGTCGCCACTCCAGCCGCTGAGCCATGGTCTGAGTCAGCAGGATGCCAGGAGCTGCAGAGACGCATACTGCTCCTACTTTAATGGCCCTGGGGCAGTGGCCTGGCAGCACCAGCAGGTGTAGGGTGGCTGGTGTTGTGAGGCATCAACATGATGAGGAGGGTGGAGTCACCAGGGTGGCTGCACCAGGAGGATTTTGCTTGTGTTTGGGTTTTGAAACATTAGTTATTAGTTAGTTAGTTTTTTTGGGTTCTGTACTGTAAAATGTTTGGTTTTGCCCATTATTTCTCATCATGTTGTAATTATTTGTGATGTTGACACTTGTGTTTTTTATGTTTTGTGTGGTGTTCTACATAATTTTTGTGTGCACAAAAAGTCAAACTAAAAAAAGCCAAAAAAAAACTAACTACCTGTGTCTGTCGTTACTTTGGAATCCAGGCCAGTTGCACATAGCTTGATGCAGTACACAGAGGTAAGTGATCCGTGAAATGGGATTGATGGGTCTGTGCAGCATTGTGTGGTAATGTCCAGTACACAGGTCCATCCCTTTGGCCCACACTGTATGCCGTGAGTGTGTGTACATGTCCATTATGATGTGTTTGGCCACATGGGAACGTGTCCACACACGGAGAATGCAATGGTGTTTGTGGGGGATGTAGGTATACACACAAGCAAAAATGTGTACACACACATAGTTCAGTTCAGCCATGGCAGCTGTGCCATTGCGTGGACCAATGCAAGCACATATGTGCATAGTGTGGTTTGTATGTTACCGCCATCAGTTACAGATGCACACATAGCCATTGTGTAGTGTAAGCCACTGTCCTGCACAACACCGCTCCTGTGTGACGCTTTTGTGCCTCGAAAGTGTGTCGCAGTAGCGTGTATTAATCACAAACTCCCATAGACAATGGCGTCATGTATTGGCCAGCCTTCCAGAGCAGGCTGACCAATCCTAATGCTGGGTTGTCAGATGAGCGTGTTTGGGGCGCAGTGTAAACCAGTGTTGCACTCCTATGTCCTCACCGTGCTGAACATGTACACCCACATTGGTTTTGGGATTGCGGCGTGTGAAGCAGCAAGGGAAGTCGACCGGATTGGTTCTGCTGTGGGTGAGGCGATTTCCAGGGCAACACATCGCCTTAGGTTGAGGGCGAAATTGCGGCATGAAATTCCACCATCGGCGATCTGAGGTGACCATGAAAAACATGCACGCGCACGTTAGATCGCCTCATATCGCCAGCCGCGGTTGCGGCGTGTAAAGGTACCTTAAGGCTAAGTACGCACATTGAGTATTTGGTTGCAGAAATTTCTGTAGCAAATCTGCATCTCCTGAACAAGAATTGACCTGCTGTAGATTTATTTCTGCTCTAAGGGTGCCTTTAAATTAGCGTTCCCTCCGCAGCGTTTGCGGAGGGGATCCGCAATGTGAACGCAGCACCGCAAGCCCCTATGTTTATAATGGGAGCGCACTGTGCTCACCCATTCACTCCCATATGTGATCTGTGCGCATGCAGAAGCCTGCGCACAAATCACACACTCCCGCCCACATGTTGTGTCCCTGGTGCGGGCGAGAGTGTGGGATCTGTGCGCAGGCATCCGCCTGCGCACAGATCACATATGGGAGTGAATGGGTGCGCACGGTCATGCGCTGTCAAGCGCAGCACCGTGCGCTCCCATTATAAACATAGGGGCTTGCGGTGCTGCGTTCACATTGCGGATCCCCTCCGCAGAATGCTGCGGAGGGGAACGCTAATGTGAAGGCACCCTAAATCTGCAACAAATCTGCAACTGAAAAATAAGCAACATATCCACAACACTTCAGGATTGTCATTTACTTTGTTGTCATAAGGATTGGCATGCCGTTTTGTGAGAACACTGCACCAAAAATCCCATCATAAAACACACTGTGTGCACATAGCCTAACACTGATTGTGAGAATATACCCTTAAAGGCCCAGTTACAAGGTACGAGATCATGAACGATATCACTCAAACGTAACGGGTTTGGGGTTGTTCAAACGACATCGTTAGGACGTTGTTGTGTGTTACACCAAGATACGACTACGATAAATCGTTGAGTCGTTGATCGCAGATTTGACAACATGTTCTCAAATCAAACGATCCTCGATCAGCCAACCTGCTGCATCATTGTGTATGACACCACGATAACGATGTCGGTAACAACTTCTATTCACAACAGTGAACAAGGATCTTTCGCAGGGTTGTGCGCACGATAGCTGCTTGCCACATCGTTGGTGTGTCATCCACAAGACGAGTGACAGCTCACCAACGATGTCAAAAAGATGTCCTAACTACCGTATTCCCGTGAGATCGTTGGAGATATCTTAATGACACTGAAGCGTGTAACGGTACTTTTAAAGATACTGTTTAGCAAAAAAAAATGTTAAATTATAGTTCACATCTGAAAGCTGCCCTATTCATTTTCAAGCTCCAGTCCCAGCAGGTCCTCTTCCAGTTATTGTCGGACATAGGCCAGCTTTCTTCGTCTGTACTGACTGCAGTGCTATGGCAGAGAGGGGAACTGGCTTAGGGCCGCTTCACACTGTGGCATGATCCGGTACGGTTGTGTGCGGGAGGACCCAGACAGCTGCGGACCGGATCATCACACTGCGGTCCTGTGTGCAGCGCATGCAGCTGCAGCCGCTGACAGACACACACAGATAATTGTGCAGAGACTGTTCGCAGATCTCTGGTTGCAGTGAAATCATGGACACATTGTTACATTTGTACACGGCCACAAAATGGAACAATGTGTCCATGATTCACTGCAACCAGAGATCTGCGAACAATCTGCACAATTATCTGTGTGTGTAACGGTAATCTTAAGGACGAGATGTTGAAAAGAAAATTTCTACGATTGAAAAATACATTTTTACATTCAGGATTACTATTCTTCACTTGTGTGCCAAAGTTTTATGATTGATATTTTCTTCTGGGCACCTATTCCTCTAAAACAGAGAGCATGCATGTCTAGTATCTATAAATAAAAATTCTTCAATGTGGAACTAACTTATATTTGCTTTTTGTCAGTGTGACCATTTTTTCCCAAAATTTGTGACATGTGTTTCTTATATAAAGAACAAAAAAAACTAAATTGAGAGGTCCCAAGCGTCTAGCAACACGCAAGTGTAAAATTGACAGCATATGGATGCAACCCGAATGTCATTTGCATGCTGTTCATTTATTTTTGTGTGGACCTAATCACTTAAATTGGGCAAGTTTGATTTGCAAATCATATCAAATTTGGACATGTGTCTGGCGGTCCACAAAAGTAGGAGCATGAAAAGTGTAGAACTTGTATGCAAAAGTTAGACGTGAAAGGGGCCTTATGTAAAGCTGAAACATTACGCAACTTTTAATTGTTCTTGATATATAAGTTAATCGCCATTAAGCCAGGCTCACACTTCCAACATTGACGGCCTGAGTATGGACAACCTCGTAGACAAATATGAGGCTGTCAAGTGCAGGACAGACCTGTGGCCGGTCTGGAAATCACAGTCTGTACTTTGACCATGACTGATGTAGGTGCAAAACTGGCCTTACAAGTTCCTTGCTCCCTTTCATTATGCTGTTTATCTATGGGTACCTTTACACGTCGCAACATTGCATGCAATTTCACTTACAATTTGCTGGTTGCAGTGAAATAATGGACATATTGTTCCATTTGTACACAGCAACAAAATGCATGCAATGTTGTGACGTGTAAAGGTACCCTATGAATGAACACTAGCACATAATAGACATAAATATACACTTAAATGATGAATACACCTTTGCAACCACTTTTTTTTTCATTGTCTATAAAATAGAAAAACACTTATCTTGATTAAAAATACACACCTATTTTGTGTCTTCAGCTGTTAAATTCCTATCTATCTTCCTCATTGCAGACTACAAACAAAAGGAGCTATGCACCGAAAAGGAGTGGTGCATTACATAGCTTGTATGTAAGCTTTGAGATGATTACCAACGCTAAAGGTCATTATTGGGTTTACTTATAAATGGAGTCGCTCAATTCAAAAGGCATACAGCGTTGGCCAAAAGTATTGACACCCCTGCAATTCTGTCAGATAATACTCAGTTTCTTCCTGAAAATGATTACAATCACAAATTCTTTGGTATTATTATCTTCATTTAATTTGTCTTCAATGAAAAAACACAAAAGAGAATGAAGCAAAAAGCAAAACATTGATCATTTCACACAAAACTCCAAAAATGGGCCAGACAAAAGTATTGGCACCCTCAGCCTAATACTTGGTTGCACAACCTTTAGCCAAAATAACTGTGATCAACCGCTTACGGTAACCATCAATGAGTTTCTTACAATGCTCTGCTGGAATTTTAGACCATTCTTCTTTGGCAAACTGCTCCAGGTCCCTGATATTTGAAGGGTGCCTTCTCCAAACTGCCATTTTTAGATCTCTCCACAGGTGTTCTATGGGATTCAGGTCTGGACTCATTGCTGGCCACCTTAGAAGTATCCAGTGCTTTCTCTCAAACCATTTTCTAGTGCTTTTTGAAGTGTGTTTTGGGTCATTGTCCTGCTGGAAGACCCATGACCTCTGAGGGAGACCCAGCTTTCTCACACTGGGCCCTACATTATGCTGCAAAATTTGTTGGTAGTCTTAGACTTCATAATGCCATGCACACGGTCAAGCAGTCCAGTGCCAGAGGCAGCAAAGCAACCCCAAAACATCAGGGAACCTCCGCCATGTTTGACTGTAGGGACCGTGTTCTGTTCTTTGAATGCCTCTTTTTTTCTCCTGTAAACTCTATGTTGATGCCTTTGCCCAAAAAGAGAGAACATTCTTCCAAACCATTTTAGGGTTTCTCAGGTAAGTTTTGGCAAACTCCAGCCTGGCTTTTTTATGTCTTGGGGTAAGAAGTGGGGTCTTCCTGGTTATCCTACCATACAGTCCCTTTTCATTCAGACGCCGACGGATAGTATGGGTTGACACTGTTGTACGCTCGGTCGGACTGCAGGGCAGCTTGAACTTGTTTGGATGTTAGTCGAGGTTCTTTATCCACCATCCGCACAATCTTGCATTCAAATCTCTTGTCAATTTTTCTTTTCCGTCCACATCTAGGGAGATTAGCCACAGTGCCATGGGCTTTAAACGACTTGATGACACTGCGCACAGTAGACACAGGAACATTCAGGTCTTTGGAGATGGACTTGTAGCCTTGAGATTGCTCATGCTTCCTCACAATTTGGTTTCTCAAGTCCTCAGACAGTTCTTTGGTCTTCTTTCTTTTCTACATGCTCAATGTGGTAAACACAAGGACACAGGACAGAGGTTGAGTCAACTTTAATCCATGTCAACTGGCTGCAAGTGTGATTTACTTATTGCCAACACCTGTTAGGTGCCACAGGTAAGTTACAGGTGCTGTTAATTACACAAATTAGAGAAGCATCACATGATTTTTCTAACAGTGCCAATACTTTTGTCCACCCCCTTTTTATTTTTGGTGTGGAACTATATCCAATTTGGCTTTAGGACAATTCTTTTTGTGTTTTTTTCATTGAAGACAAATTAAATGAAGATAATAATACCAAAGAATTTGTGATTGCAATCATTTTCAGGAAGAAACTGAGTCTTATCTGACAGAATTGCTGGGGTGTCAATACTTTTGTCCAACACTGTATTCTAATTTTAGTGAACATAATTTATGAAAACTAATACAGAAAAATAAGAGTTTAACATTCTCACCTTTTCACTGTTCTATGCTATTACCGTAGTTTGTAACCCCAGGAAACAGTCATACTGATTCTTACATGGTTGGGGGAAGAAAGTTCTACATTCTTCCATTTACCTAAGGGTACCTTTACACGTCGCAACATTGCATGCAATTACACTTGCAACTTACTGGTTGCAGTGAAATCATGGACACATTGTTCTATTTTGTGGCCGTGTACAAATGGAACATTGTGTCCATGATTTCACTGCAACCAGTAAGTTGCAAGTATAATTGCATGTAATGTTGCGACGTGTAAAGGTACCCTTAAGGAGTTAAGGTGCCGTTACACCTTGCAACACCGTCGGAGATGTCGGCAGCGACGGGCGGGAGCGCGCACGTTTTTGGCGCCCTGCCAGCGACGACGCCCCCCGTTTACACGGGGAGACACCTCCGGCAATGCCGCGGCGAGCTGAAAGGCGGCATCGCCGCCAGGGTGTCTCAAAACCCCAGCGGCGATGCAGCACAATGCCGCCGGTGGACGGTTACATGGGGTGATGTGTACGTATCGCCCCACCTCGGAAACCAGGCGAGCTGTCACAGCCGCCGACATCGCACCTTTACATTAGGCGACGTAGGGGCGATGTCGCCGCCGATTACATAGGCGACGTAGGGGCATGGCCTATCGGCGGCGACATCGCCCCTACGTCGCCTAATGTAAAGGGGCGATGTCAGCGGCTGATGTGGACTGGTTTGACGGGGCCTTTAGGGTACCGTTACATGTCGCAACATTGTATGCAATTTCACTTGCAATTTGCTGGTTGCAGTGAAATCATGGACACATTGTTCTATTTTTACACGGCAACAAAATAGAACAATGTGTCCATGATTTCACTGCAAGCAGCAAATTGCAAGTGAAATTACATGCAATGTTGCGACATGTAACAGTACCCTCAGTCCGAGGCCAGCAACTCTTTTCCTAAATTCCTTTCTAATTTATCCCTATAATCTAACAATTTTCTCATATACTTCCTTTAATAATTCCCTACAGTTCCCTCTCTACACTGTCTAGCAACTATTATTTTTATTTTCTATTTCCTGCCCGATAACATACCATGTGAGTACCCCAGGGACATCCTGGGATCCTCACATGGAGTGTCGTCGATCTGACAGGCCCCAGGCCCTTCTTAAGTCCCTTCATGCAGTGCTGTGTTTTAGCCCCCCACCTTCTCTTCTCATGCCGTGTTTGCCTGTGTGATCGCGAACTGTCAGGCCGGTCGTGCAGGAGGACATAAGCAACACCCACAAGTGACCTTAGTGAAAGCTCTCAGCTCATCAATATGCATAATCCCCAGGATAGACCACTGTCATCACTCATGTCCTCCTGCATGGCCGGACTGACAGTTTGCGTTCACACAGGAGAGACACAGCATGTTGGGATAGATATGACACTGCACAGCAGGGAGGGGAGAAGAAGGAGGGGGCTGAGAAGGTGGACTGCAGGGAGGGGAGAAAAAGGTGGGGGGGCTGAGACACAGCACTGCAAGGAGGGGAGAGGTAGGTAGGGGGGCAAGACACAGTACTGCAGGGATGGGAAAAGAAGATGGGGGCTGAGAAACAGCACTATGGGGAGGGGAGAAGGAGGGGCTGGAGACCATTTGGAGACATTTTTGAACATAGAATTGACAGCTGGGAGAAGACGTAGGGAGCTGAGAAGGTGGACTGCGGGATGGGGGGAGAAGAAGGTGGGGGGCCCAAGACACAGCACTGCAGGGAGGGCAGAGGAAGGTGGGGGCCAAGACACAGCAATGCGGGGAGGGGTAAAGAAAGTGGGGGACTGAGACACAGCACTGTAGGGATGGGATAAGAAGGGGGGCTGAGACACAGCACTGTAGGGATGGGATAAGAAGGGGGGGCTGAGACACAGCACTGCGGGAGGGGAGAAAATTACATTTAATGCAATCAAAGGTCTTTTGATCTTTTGATGTTGCAGCCTGTGACAAATGAATTCTTCATTCACCAGCATGCAAATTGGGTATAACAGAATGTTGTTTAGTGTCTAAACAAAATTAAAATCCATTGAAATCACTCATACAGTAAGGAATCTTTCTATCTTTAAGGCCATTTTCACACCTTGAGTATATTTGGTGAATTTTTTACCTCAGTATTTGTAAGCCAATACCAGGAATAGAACAATTAGAGGAAAAGTATAATAGAAACACGTCACCACTTCTGCATTTTTTACCAACTCCTGCATTTGACTAGGCTGGTTTCACACTGCCTTTTTTTTCACTGATCAGTGTCCATCCAGTTTCTGTGCCAAAACCAGGAGTGTCTCCAAAACTCAGAACAGGTGTCAATCTTTCAATTATAGTTTTTCTCTGCAAGGTCCTCTCCTGGTTCCTCTCCTGGTTTTGGCACACAAACTGGATGGACACTGATCAGTGAAAAACTGCAGTGTAAAGCTAGCCTAACAAATACTGAGGTAAAAAACTCAACACTGAATATGTGCATGTGGCCTAAGGCCGCTTTCACACTGCAGTTTTTTCACTGATCAGTGTCCATCAGATATGTGTGCCAAAACCCGGAGAGGAACCAGGAGAGGAACTTGCAGAGAAAAACTATAATTGAAAGATTGACACCTGTTCTGAGTTTTGGAGACACTCCTGGTTTTGGCACACAAATCTGATGGACACTGGTCAGTGAAAAAACTGCAGTGTGAAAGCAGCCTAAGACAGTGAAAATGAAGTACACTTCCACAAAGAAATAGTAACATAGTTAGGCTGTGGTCACAGTTTTTTTAGTGCCTTTTAAAAACGCATGCTTTTTTACATGCGTTTTTCATGTCAGCATGAGTTTTTTAAGGTCTTTGATGGCTCCCTGCGTTTTTGGCTGCGTTTTTGAATCTGCACCTAAAAATAGTGCTTGTAGTATTTTTTTGAGCGTTTTGAAAAACGCATGCGTTTTTGTAGAAAACGCATGCGTTTTTATAACATGGGTTCCTATGGAAAACGCATGCAAAAACGCATGTACAGTTAGTACCTTTTAGTGCCATTCAAAAACGCATGCGTTTCCCATAGGAGCCCATGTTAACAAAAATGCATGCGTTTCCGGAAACGCATGCGTTTTTGTTAACATGGGCTCCTATGGGAAACGCATGCGTTTTTGAATGGCACTAAAAGGTACTAACTGTACATGCGTTTTTGCATGCGTTTCCCATAGGAACCCATGTTATAAAAACGCATGCGTTTTCTACAAAAACGCATGCGTTTTTTACAGAAACGCATGCGTTTTTGAATATGCTCCAAAAACGCATGGGACAGTCACACATGCTTTTTGGCTATTAGGGCATGCGTTTTTTAACATGGGGGCCTATGGGTGCGTTTTTTACATGCGTTTTTGAAAATGCAGGTCTCCAAAAACGCATGTGAAAAATGGTACTGTGACCCCAGCCTAACATAGTTTTTAAGGTTGAATGTAGACATTAAGTCCATCTAGTTCAACCCATAGCCTAACATGTTGATCCAGAGGAAGGCAAAAAAAACCCATGTTGCAACACTAAGCTCCACATTGGGGGAAAAAATTCCTTCCTGACTCCAGATATGGCAATCATACTAATTCCCTGGATCAACGCCCTATCAAAGAATCTAGTATACATAACTGGTAATATTATACTTGTCAAGAAAGACATCCAGGCCCTTCTTAAATTTTAGTAATGGTACATCTGTGATTTCTTCCTGAAGAAGGGGGCTTGTATCCCCGAAATGCGTAGAAAATAAAAAATCACCACCAAATCTTCTGAGTTTTGGAAGTAAATATTTTCTTCAGGCGGTATCATGGTTTGGTTACCCCATTCCTCTGTTTCCTGCTTTTCATCTCAGAAATTGGGGAAGCTGCTGCAGACCGTCATCAGGATTAAAATCTGCATAAGTTTTTTGGTGTGGTTGTGCCTGTCACAACCTGAAAAAGGTGAGCAATATCCTATTTTTGTGCTCCTCCGACCACACAGGTATACCCTATTTGCGCTTTTTCCTTTCCAGTTACTGCATCTGCTCTTACAATAAGGAATCCGCGTCTGTGATTATGATTAAACCTTCTTTCCTCCAGGTATAGAGGATGCCCCCTTGTCCCTGTCTCAGGCCTAGATGTAAAAAGATTATTAGAATGGTCTCTGTACAGTCCTCTCATCTATTTGTACATTACTATAAGATCACCCCTAAGCCTTTATTTTTCAAAACTAAATAACCCCAAGTTTAATAACCTGTCTTGGTATTGTAGACCCCTCAGTCCTCTAATAACCTTGGTCGCTCTTCTCTGCACCCGCTCTAGTTCAGCTATGTCTTTTTTATACACCGGAGACCAGAATTGTACACAGTATTCTAAGTGTGGTCGCACTAGTGACTTGTATAGAGGTAAAATTATGTTCTCCTCATGAGCATCTATGCCTCTTTTAATGCATCCCATTATTTTATTTGCCTTTGCAGCAGCTGCCTGGCACTGGGCACTTAATGTGAGTTTGTCGTCCACCCACACACCGAAGTGTTTTTCTGTGACAGTTTTGCCCAGTGTTTTACAATTAAGCACATAATTATACATTTTATTTCCTCTGCCCAAGTGCATGACTTTACATTTATTCCCATTAAAGCTCATTTGCCATTTATCAGCCCAAGCTCCTAGTTTACCTAAATCCTCCTGTAATATAAAATTGTCCTCCTCTGTATTGATTACCCTGCAGAGTTTAGTGTCATCTGCAAATATGGAAATTCTACTCTGTATGCCCCCTACAAGGTCATTAATGAATAAGTTAAAAAGAAGCGGGCCCAATACTAGCGATTGTGGTACCCCACTCTTAACTGTGACTCAGTCTGAGTGTGTTCCATTAATAACCACCCTTTGTTTCCTATCACTGAGCCAGTTCTTACACATATTTTCCCATATCTCCATTGTTCTCATTTTATGTATCAAGATTTTGTGTGGCACCGTATCAAAAGCTTTTGAAAAGTCCATATGCACAACATCCACTATATTTACATAGTCCAGTCCGGAACTTACCTCTTCATAGAAGCTGATCAGATTAGCTTGACAGGAATGGTCTCTCATAAATCCATGTTGATACTGGGTCATGAGGTTTTTATTCTTCAGATACCCCAGTATAGCATCTCTTAGAAAACCCTCAAGGATTTTACTCACGGTAGAGGTTAAGCTTACTGGCCTATAGTTTCCAAGATCAGTTTTTTCCCCCTTTTTGAATACTGGCACCACATTTGCTATACACTAGTCCTGTGGTACAGACCCTGTTATTATGGAATCTTTAAAGATTAAAAATAATGGTCTTTCTATGACGGTACTTAATTCCAGCAGTTCTCGGGGGTGAATCCCAAATGACACCTGCTTCATACAGATTGCCATATTATAGCACTCCCATACTTGCCAACTGTTCTGGATTTTTTAAGACTCTAGGTCTGAAATGCTGAGGGGATTTTGTAAACCTCAGGTGTGACTGAGGCATTCCCATGGTGGAACTTGAACATTTCCAAAAGGTTTGGCAATTATGCACTCTTAGGCTACATTCACACATTGTGTATTTTGCTGCGTAATCATGTTTTTTACTGCGTTTTCTGTTTTTGCTGCACTTTTTCACGTTCGCTTTTTGCAGTAAAACACAATTCTGGATTTGCAGTCCAGCAAATCCTATGGGTTTTGCCAAAATCCATTCACACACTGCGTATTTGTGCTTTTTTTAGGCTACGTTCACACATTGCGTATTTTGCTGATTCTCTGCACTTTTACTGCGTTTTCTGCTTTTTCCTGCGTCTTTTGCTGCGCTTTTTTACGTGCGCTTTTTGCAGTGAAAACGCAATTCTGGATACACAGTCCAGCAAAACCTATGGGTTTTGACAAAATCCATTCACACACTGCGTATTTGTGCTTTTTTTTACGTGCGCGTTTTCATTGCAAAAATGCACGCGTAAAAAGAATCAACATGTCAATTCTTTCTGCACTTTTTCACTGCGCTTTTCCATTGCCCACATGATAAATGGGCTCTGAAAAAGCGCAGAGAAAAACGCAGAAAAAAACGCAGTGTGTGAAAGGAGCTGTGTGTTTCACAAAATACGCGCGTAAAAAGACGCAGTGTGTGAACGTAGGTTTAGGCTATGTTCACACATTTGCGCATTTTATTGCGCACGCTTTTTGCCGCGTTTTTCGGCCGCACAAAAAAGCGCAACAAAATACGCCGGGGCTTTCACACACTGCGCTTTCTTCAACCCACAAAGCGCAGATGATGTCATAGAGGAGAGGAAGAATCCAGCTTCCTCCTCACCTGTGTGACATGTGTGACCACCCCATTAGATTTCGCAGTGTATTAATATACACTGCGAAATCTAAATTAAATAAAGTCAAATGTATGAAAAATAATAAAGAATCAAATACTTACCCTACGACGCCTTTTCTCCGGTCTCCGATGCAGAGGCAGGCGATGTCAGAGTGATGTCACGGGCGCTGATTGGTCCTAGCAGGGCAATTCCAGTGGCGGCTCCTGGCTCCCAGACACCGGACCACCCGTCGGAGGGAAAGTATTTAATTCTTTTTTTATTTTTTTTAATCAGATAGTTTTTATTAAAACTTTTCAACAACAATACAGAAAGAAATGCATTGCATTAAACCCCCCCTCCCGCCACCACCACCATCCCTCCCTTCCCCCCTCCCGGTCCAGTGGGTCAGTATTCCTCAACAAAGATAGTAGTGCACATATGAATATAACACGTACCCAAGATGTTTCAAAATTCCGCATAACACATCTCCCGACTTAAAGAAATAACTCAGTCCAAAAGCAATTAATTAACAGTCAGCAGCCCCTGAAGGTCCATCCAGCCCGTCCATATTTTATCAAATACCCTCGATCTGTCCCGTTTGAGGTATATAGCTTTTTCCCTACTCACGGTCAGATTCATGCTACAGATATACTCTTTGCGAGAGGGTACCGTATCAGATATCCAATGAGCCGCTATTAATTTTCTGGCAGCAAACAACATCCTAGCCACTGCTATATGCGAATAGTCATCTCCCCCTACCTCCTCCGTATAGCCAAGGACACAGACAATCGGGTCTCTGGGGATGTCCAGCTCCGTTGCCCCCCAAATCAAGTGGAGTACCATAATTCAAAAAATCTGGAGGCGCGGGCACGTCCAAAGCATGTGGAGAATGTCCGTGTCCCCATGTGAACATTTGGGGCAACATGAGTCCCGTCTCAGGCCTAAATCATGAAGCCACTTAGGCGTCCTGTATACCCTATAAAGGATATACAGTTGAGAGAGGCGTCTGGGCTCATTGAGCGACAGCCGGGGTATCATACTCATGATCGACTCCCAGCGTTCAGCTGTTATATCCTCTATTTGCTGTTCCCATTTGTCCAGTGCCCGTATCGGGTGTTTTAACAGAGCCATTGCCAAGAGGTATCCGTATACAAAGGAAATTATGCCTTTAGTGGAGGTCTGCACGCCAATCATGGTAATAGCAGTATCATGGTGTATGTCCATACAATGCGTTCGAGCCTGCGCCATGTAGGCATGTCGCACCTGCAAATACCGGTAGAACGAGGAGTGTGGGAGCAAAAATTCACTCTGCAAGGTTTCAAATGTTTTAAAGACTCCCCGTTCCACCAGCTGAGAGAGCCACCAAATGCCCACACGTCGCCACTGCGCGAATCCCCTCAGCGCCTGCAGGTGTGGCAGATGAGGGTTGTTCCAAAAGGGGGTATACCGTGTAAAACCAGTGATGCCTCTCAGCCTTTTCAATTTTTCCCATACTTTAATCATGAGTAGCACCATGGGGAGCCTGTGGGCCCAGGGTCGAAGTGTTCCCGCCTCTAATTTCGCCAGCAGCGGACCCCGTCCCCCCAGAAACTGAAGGATACCCTTACCACCCCCTGCCCCGCAACTGAGTGCTCCGCGCCCCCGGTCAAGTGCTGACACTGTGAGGACAGAAAGTACAGCCAAGGGTTGGGCAAGGCCAGCCCCCCTCCTCCTTACCCCTCTGCAGGTGTTCCAATTTTATTAGTGCTCCCTTTTTCCCCCAAATAAGCTCCCTGAATAAGGCGTTAATTTAAAAAAAATCTATTCTGCTGAAGCCAAATTGGGGAGTTATGAAGGATGTACAAAAGCTGAGGCATGATCACCATCTTCAGCAGGTTCACCCCACCACCACCGAGAGGTGTAGCTTGGCCCAGGCCTTAATCTTCTGCTTAATCGTAGACATTAGAGGTGTAAGCTTTAAACGCTCATAGTCAGAAATGTCACCTGATATATTAATGCCCAGGTATTTGAAGCTGTTTATGACTGGCACGTGGGGTATGTCAAGGACTGTGGGATCTATCGGTAAAACCACTGACTTTTCCCAATTTACGGTCAACCCCGAAACGGCCCCAAACTGTGTAAGGAGCGACATGGTATTGCGAAGTGAAGTATCAGGGTCAGCCAAAAACAACAGAAGGTCATCCGCATAGAGGGCCACCTTCTCCTCCAGCTCGCCATATCGAAACCCCTCAATATCCGGAGCACGTCTTATCCTCGAAGCCAAGGGCTCAATAGCCATGGCGAAAAGCAGCGGGGACAGGGGCAGCCCTGCCTCGTAACTCTCTGAAGAGGAAAGTACCCAGACAGTGAACCATTGGCCCATATCCGTGCCTGTGGCTGAGAGTACAAGAGCCTGATCCAGCCAATAAAGCCAGGTCCAAAGCCCATGCCCTCCAGTACCGCAAAAAGGTACGGCCACTTCACATTGTCAAATGCCTTGGCGGCATCCAAAGACAGGACTACCCGCCGCCCCACATTATCCGCCTCAACCTGCATATTTAAGAACAATCTAAGAATATTCAGAGCCGTTGACTTATGGGGCATAAAACCAGTCTGATCCGGTGCACCAACGACTCCACAGCCTTTGAGAGGCGTATAGCCAACACCTTCGCCAGAAGCTTGATGTCTGCTGTCAGGAGGGAAATAGGCCTATAGGAAGCTGGAGAAGCAGGATCTTTATCTTTCTTAGGCAAAACAGTAATAATTGCCTCCCGCACAGATTGAGGCAGGGTCCCTCGCGTGAGACTGTCATTAAACATGTCTAGCAATACTGGGAGTAGGACTGTTTTATACGCCTTATAAACCTCCACTGGTAAGCCGTCCACCCCTGGAGTTTTGCCATTCGTCATAGTGCCTAAAGCCCCCTCCAACTCCTCCAGACCCAAAGGTTCGTCCAGCAAAGCCCTGTCCGCGTCCGTGAGTCGTGAAAGGCCAGCAGCCCCTATAAAGCCAGCAAGCTCGTCTGCAGATCCCCCCGCATGAGAGGAATATAGGTCAGTGTAGAATAGTTCCAGCGTATTAAGAATATCAGGAGTGTCCGTAACTAGTGACCCGTCTTCCCTTCGAAGTCTCGCTATGAATGACGATCCCCTCTGTGCTGACGTGATGACCGAAAGCAGATGTCCCACACTCTCCGCACTCTCATAATACTGGGTCGACTGAAACATACGTTTCTGCGCCGCCGTTTCCAGAGTCAGTTTATTCACACGGGTCGGAGCCTCTCTTTATTATTTTTAATGCATTTGTCTTTATTTAGCTTTGATTTTGCAGTGTATATTAATACACTGCAAAATCAAATGGGCGGTCACAGGTGTCACACAGGGGAGGAGGAAGCAGGATTCTTCCTCCCCTCTGTGACGTCAGATGCAGCAGCGCCACCCCTATGGGAAAAAGGTCAAGGACAAGGTCATTCTTTTTATGCAGGCGCTTTTTCCTATAAAAGCACAGCGTAATTTTACGCACTGTCTGCACGGCAAAGTGAATTTCCCATTCACTTTGCCGGCAGACAAAAAGCACATTGCGTATTTTGAAAAGCGCGCGCAAAACAGCGAGCAAAAATCCGTAATGTGTGAATGCATCCTTACGCATGCGCTTTCACTGCAAAAATGCGCGCGTAAACAGAATCACCATGTCAATTCTTTCTGCAGTTTTCCTCTGCGCTTTTCCATTGCCCACATGATAAAATGAGTGCCTAAAAAAGTGCAACTGCAGAAAAAGCAGCAATGTGTGAACGTAGCCTTAGTGATTCAGGGGACCTTGTATGTCGCTATGAATCTGCTTTAATACTGAAGTTTTATTTAAATTTTTAAAAATGAAGACTGTACAAAACAACATGCACCTGCCTTATGGAGACATGCTTTCAGGGCACATATTTCCCAACTCAGAATCATAGGCTAAATTGTCACCTGATTTTTATGATGAACAACTGTACAAAGAGCATTTACATTCAGCAGTTTTTTACTTTATGGTCCTGAACTCCGTCCTTCTTTTGCAGATCACAGAAAAGGTCTCCAGGTTATATACAGAGTTCATTTTTATAACTGTTCAGTTTAAGATCAATTATAATAGTAATGTTTTTTAATCAACTTATTCTCTTGAATTATGTTACTAGTGCGTCTCAATTAATTTGAATATCATCAAAAAGTTAATTTATTTCAGTAATTAAATACAAAAAGTAAAATGTATATGTTATATAGAGTCATTACAAACAGAGTGATCTATTTCAAGTGTTTATTTCTGTAAATGTTGATGATTATGGCTTACCGCAAATGAAAACCCAAATTAAAGTAGGGAGGATGAAGGGTTAAAAATTGCTCTGCCATATTCCATGAGACATCAAAGGGTGAATATAACATTGATTTTTTAGTCAACGTGTTTTAGGGCTCCCAGAAACGCCTTGAAACATGGCAATATTACACTGTGTTCCAAATTTTTATGCAAATGTTCTTTTTCTCTGATTTTTCTAAATGGTTGGTGCAAATGACAGTCATTGTGTAATAAAATTCATCACCTGTTATGACCACTTTACACACGGCTACATTTCTAGCTTATCCACAGGTAACTTACTGGCTGCAGTGAAATCATGGAGACATTATTCCATTTGTACACAGCAACAAGATAGAACCATGTCTCCATGATTTCACTGCAGCCAGTAAGTTACCTGTAGATAAGCTAGAAATGTAGCCGTGTGTAAAGTGGCCATTAGAGTATACATCAAATTTTATTGAACAAATCTCCCTATGATAACAGTATAATTTTCAAAATGAAAAAAAAACTCTAAAAGCACTGTTCCAAATTATTAGTGATAGGAAACAAAGGGTGGTTATTAATGGAACACACTCAGAATGGGTCACAGTTAACAGTGGGGTACCACAGGGGTCAGTGTTGGGTCCGCTTCTATTTAATATATTTATTAATGACCTTGTAGGGGGCATACAGAGTAGAATCTCAATATTTGCAGATGACACTAAACTCTGCAGGGTAATCAATACAGAGGAGGACAATTTTATATTACAGGAGGATTTATGTAAACTAGAAGCTTGGGCTGCTAAATGGCAAATGCGCTTTAATGGGGATAAATGTAAAGTCATGCACTTGGGCAGAGGAAACAAAGGGTATAATTATGTGCTTAATTATAAAACACTGGGCAAAACTATCACTGAAAAAGACCTGGGTGTATGGGTAGATGACAAACTCACATTTAGTGGCCAGTGTCAGGCAGCTGCTGCAAAGGCAAATAAAATAATGGGATGTATTAAAAGAGGCATAGATGCTCATGAGGAGAACATAATTTTACCTCTATACAAGTCACTAGTGCGACCACACTTAGAATACTGTGTACAATTCTGGTCTCCGGTGTATAAGAAAGACATAGCTGAACTAGAGCGGGTCCAGAGTAGAGCGACAAAATTTATTAGAGGACTAAGGGGTCTGCAATACCAAGACAGGTTATTAAACTTGGGGTTATTTAGCTTGGAAAAACGAAGGCTTAGGGGTGATCTTATAATAATGTACAAATATATGAGGGGGCAGTACAGAGACCTTTCTAATGATCTCTTTACTCTTAGGCCTGAGACTGGGACAAGGGGGCATCCTCTACGTCTGGAGGGAAGAAGGTTTAATCATAATCACAGACGCGGATTCTTTACTGTAAGAGCAGTGAGACTATGGAACTCTCTGCCACATGATGTTGTAATGAGTGAGTCACTACTAACATTTAAGAGGGGCCTGGATGCCTTTCTTGAAAACTATAATATTACCAGTTATACATACTAGATTCTTTGATAGGGCGTTGATCCAGGGAATTAGTCTGATTGCCGTATCTGGAGTCAGGAAGGAATTTTTTCCCCCAATGTGGAGATTAGTGTTGCCACATGGGTTTTTTTTTGCCTTCCTCTGGATCAACATGTTAGGCTATGGGTTGAACTAGATGGACTTAAAGTCTTCCTTCAACCTTAAAAACTATGTTACTATGTTACTATGTTACTATGTTACTATGTTATTAGGCACAGTAGAGTTTGTAAACATTTGATATGTTTGAAAGAACTGGAAAAGCTCATTTGTTGAATTTGCAGCATTAACAGGTCACATTCACTGAAATAAAAAGCTATTTAACTCCAAAACATCCTAACAGGCCAAGTTACATGTTAATATAGGAACCCTACTTTGATATCACCTTCACAATTCTAGCATCCATTGATATTGTGAGTTTCTGGAGAGTTTCTGCTTGTATTTCTTTGGATGATGTCAGAATAGCCTCCCAGAGCTGCTGTTTTGATGTGAACTGCCTCCCAACCTCATAGATCTTTTGCTTGATTATACTCCTAAGGTTCTCTATAGGGTTGAGGTCAGGGGAAGATGGTGACCACACCATGAGTTTATCTCCTTTTATGCCCATAGCAGCCAATGGCACAGAGGTATTCTTTGTAGCATGAGATGGTGCATTGACATGCATGAGGATGATTTTGCTCCTAAAGGCACATTTTTGCTTTTTGTACCATGGAAGAATGTTCTCAGTTGGAAACTCTATATACGTTGCAGAGGTCATTTTCACACCTTCAGGAACCTTAAAGGGGCCTACCAGCTATTTCCCAATGATTCCAGCCCAAAACATGACTCCTCCACCTCCTTGCTGATGTCGCAGCCTTGTTGGGATATGGTGGCATCCACCAACCATCCACTACTCTATTCATCTGGACCATCCAGGGTTGCTTGGCACTCATCAGTAAACAAGACTGTTTGAAAATTAGTCTTCATGTATATCTGGACCCACTGCAACTGTTTCTGCTTGTGAGCACTGTTTAGGGGTGGCTGAATAGTAGGTTTATGCACCACAGCAAGCCTTTGAAGGATCCTACAACTTGAGGTTCGAGGGACTCCAGAGGCACCAGCAGCTTCAAATATCTGTTTGTTGGTTTGTAAGGCCTTTTTAGCAGCAGCTCTCTTAATCTGATGAACTTGCCTGGCAGAAACCTTCCTCATTCTGCCTTTATCTGCACGAACACATCTGTGCTCAGAATCAGCCACAAATCTCTTCACAATACGATAATCACGCTTAAGTTTTTGTGCAATATCAAATGTTTTCATCCCTTGTCCAAGGCATTGCACAATTTGTTGCTTTTCGGCAGCAGAGACATCCTTTTTCTTTCCCATGTTACTTGAAAACTGTGGCCTGCGTAATATTGTGGAACACCCAGTTTTCCTTTTATTGGGCTCACCTGCCAAACTAATTATCACAGATATCTGAGATTGATTTCAATGATCCAAAGAACCCTGAGACACAATACCATCAATGGGTTTCATTGAAAAAATAAATAAATAAAACCCTATGACACTTAAAACAAATTTGCATAATAATTTGGAACACAGTGGACACTGATTTTTGATGATATTTTAATTCATTGAGATGCAAGTATATCATTTATATGACACCATTATTAAATGGCAAATTATGTATACGGTCACAATTAAATTGGGCATAGGCTAGTTTCTTAGTCATTATCTACATTGGTCCTCCCTGTTATATCAGAAGCCACAAAGCTGCATTATCAGGTTCTACTGGTCTGGCTGCATGCTTGAGTTTTGTTTCTTTTTTCCTGAATACAATCATCAGTTGTAAGTTGTTCTGAATTGCTTAAACTACAGCTCCAGGGAAAAATGTCACAAAGTCCAACAGTAGCTTTTGTATATTGTATTCATTGCACATAGAAACCAAAGAACAATAATACTGTTGTTAATTGTAAGCTTATGTGTATCCAAGCTTTATGTGGTAAAAACCTCCAATTACCGTAATATTCCCCCTGTGAAAATGTATAAGGCTGAAGGCACACTGGGCGAGGGACTCGCGCAAGTGCAATGCGAGAGAAACTCGCATTGCACTCGGACCAGTGTTGCCCTATCAGGCAGGGCACACTGGTGCGAGTCCCCCGCACCTAACTCGCACTGCGAGTCAGAAGCAAGTGCAATCGCAGCATGCTGCGACTGCACGCGATTCTGACGCGCGTGAGCACAATTCAAGTCTATGGGGGTGAGAAATTCTCGCCCCATACAGCACACGGTGCGAGTGTGGCGCCAAAAACGCTTTAAACTTGCTGGCTGTTAAAGCCGGCAAGTTTAAAATGACCGCTTTGTCGGTACAGTAAGCTATCATCTTGTACCGCTGTGATAGCAGCGGTACAAGATGTTTAGCTAATACAATAATGATTGTTGTAAAATAACGTATTCCGGGGTTATTTTAGTGATTAACCCCATCAGCATCCTCTGCGCATGTGTGCGCAAAGGATGCTGATGCGGCTCAAATCCCAGTGATGAAGGGGTTAATATGCAGCTGGTGTAGTGGCACCATGTATGTTGAGAGTGTCCTCACTCTCTGCAGACAGGGTGTCATTACACCATGTGTGTGAAGGGGTTAATTGTTCTGTAAAATGGGTTAAAAGAACTGTCGGCTTTATAAATTCACTGAGAAAGCCGGCGCTCTGTTACTGCCTATGGGGAGCTGTCCCCTCTCATGGTGCTGAAGCCCTGTCTTGCCTTCAGCACCTGCAGTGTTCAGCACCATGAGAGGGGACAGCTCCCCATAGACAGTAACAGAGAGCTGGCTTTCTCAGTGAATTTATAAAGCTGACAGTTCTTTTAACCCATTTTACAGAACAATTAACCCCTTCACACACATGGTGTAATGACACCATGTCTGCAGAGAGTGAGGACACTCTCAACATACATGGTGCCACTACACCAGCTGCATATTAACCCCTTCATCACTGGGATTTGAGCCGCATCAGCATCCTCTGCGCACACATGCGCAGAGGATGCTGATGGGGTTAATCACTAAAATAACCCCGGAATACATTATTTTACAACAATCATTATTGTATTAGCTAAACATCTTGTACCGCTGCTGTCACAGCGGTACAAGATGATAGCTTACTGTACCGGCAAAGCGGGAAATACAAACTAAGTGGCTTTGACAGCCCCAGAGTTTCTATTCCCGGACAAATGCTGCCCGCGGTCCTTCAGGACCGTGAACAGCATCACAATAACGCAGCACACATGTACACACACCTGGCAATCGCAGCACACTTACATACATACAGCCAGCCACACTCACCACACGCACCACACTCGCACCACACACACCCACAAACACGCACAGCACTCGCATCACTGTCGTGCAGCAAACACGCTCCTTGTTTGATGCATGACAGTGTGCCTTCAGCCTAAGGGGGTTAACCTGCCTTAGGCTGAAGGCACACTGGCGTGAGACTCGCGCGAGTGCAATGCGTGAAAAAATCGCATTGCACTTGGACCAACGTTAAGCAATGCTGCAGGGCATATTGGTGCATTTTTCTCGCGTCAAACACGCATTGCGAGGGCAATGCGAGTACAATCGCAGCATGCTGCGATTGCACGTGTTTTTCACGTGCGAGAGCCCCATGTAAGTCAATGGATGCATGAGAAAAATGCACCATTGTAACACACAAGGCGAGTGTCATGCGTGAAAAACGCACAAAAACAGTTTGGAGCAGTAAGTTGACTCATCAGCTTATCTGGAAGTGCAGCTGCAATTAGGGTCCCATTACAAGCACAAGCTGTGTTTCCTCCTCCACAGAGCCTGATCCTGCATCATGTCCCAGTATATTAATGTTGAGATATTAATTGTGCTTGTTCAGAACCATCCAGTAATATGGGACAAGCGTGATCCAGCTTAGGCTAGGGTCACACTTGCACAATTCTAAGGGCCGCTTCACACTGCGGCATGATCCGGTCCGGTTCTGTCCGGGAGGACCCAGACAGCTGCGAACCGGATCAGCACACAGGACTGGGGGGCTATTATGCCCTCCGGTCCTGTGTGCAGCGCGCACAGCTGCAGCCGCTGACAGGTCAGGAAAGCGGGCGCCGCTGTTCTGACCTGTCAGCAGCTGCAGCTGCGTGCGCTGCACACAGGAGCGGAGGGCATAATAGCCCCCCAGTCCTGTGTGCTGATCCGGTCCGCAGCTGTCTGGGTCCTCCCGGACAGAACCAGACCTGATCATGTCGCAGTGTGAAGCGGCCCTAAGTCCCCTGCGTTGTTTGCAGAAAAACTTAGAATTTTTAGATTCTAAGTTTTCTGCAAACAACGTAGGGGACTTAGAATCGTGCAAGTGTAACCCTAGCCTTATTAAGGAGCTAATTGACCGTCATTCACTATACAATCGGCAGCTGATTTGATCATAATTCTTTGCAAAACCTGAAAATCCAGTGAGAGAAAAACGCATTGCTGTTGGATTCAAGATGTGGCCAAAAAAACGCCCTCGCATTTCATTCGCACCACACTCGCAGGACAATATGCAAAGCACTCGCAGGACTGACGTGCGACAAAAACGCTCCGTTTTTAACGCTTGTAGTGTGCCTTCAGCCTTAGGCTATAAGTCTGTAGTCCCTTTATGTGACTACAGACTTGTGAATCCTCACATTGCATCCACTGCGTACGGTGAGGATTTGGGGTGACCATATGACCGTAAGTAGGGTATGTGATTTTCATATTTCCGGCCACATTTGAACTAGACTGTGTGTGGCTTCAATCAATAAACATGCTTTGAGTAAGGCATACCCATCTACTCAGTACGTGATTGCACATGTCCAAATTACATACTTGCAGTTACGTTCACACCACTCCTAGCACCGGACAGTGCAGTATGTGCTCTGTGAGGATTCACAAGCCTGCAGTCACATTTAATGGCCTAACGCTGGACAATCCCTTTAATGGTACCATCACATGCCGCAATCTCGCCTGGCGATATGTGGCGATATAATGTGCGCTTGCACGTATTTCATGGTCGCCTCAGATCGCCGATAGCGGCATCACACGCCACAATTGTGGCCGGAAACTAAGGCGATGTGTCGCTCCGGAAATCGCCTCACCTACAGAGGAACCAATCTTGCCTTATTCCATCGCAGCTTCACACGCCGCAATCTCAAAGGCAATGTGGGCATACATATTCAGCGCGCCGAGGAGATAGGCGTGCCACAGTGGTTTACACCGCGCCCCATACATGCTCATTGGACAACGCAACAGCGTTACGATTGGTCAGCCTGCTCTGGAAGGCTGGATAATACATGACGCCATTGTCTATCGGAGTTTGGCACAAATACACGCTCAAATATGGCGCGCTGTCAACTGACTGCCAATGGGAGCACAGTACCCAACACCAATCATCGCAGATGGGGCACAGACTACAGAATGCTTGAGGCACGCCTACGGGAAATCATAGGCACCGCTCTTTCCATCATTATCGCCCTGTCACACGCCACAACACGGAAATATCGCCTTAAGGATTGCGGCTGATTAGTGAGCACAGTTCAGGAATCAAGCGACCGCCAAGGGGCGATTTATCGCTGTGAAATTCCCAAATCACACGCCGCAAACGGCGACGTATCACCTTTATAATACCCAGCCGAGATTGCGGCGTGGAATATTCTTACTGGAGTAGGAGTAGTAAGTGATCTGGAATTTTCAGAATAAAAATAAATACCACTAAAGAGAATGACTTGAGTAAAGAGTTGGACTTGGTGGATAGGAGACTCCATTATACATTGTGGCAGCTTTTTTAGTTGTTTTTACTTTGGGTGTTTATATCTTCAGGGTGGGAGAGATAAATTCCAGGGTCCTTCAGGAGGCCTGTAAATTATATCTGAGGCTCCGACCTCGTTCCTCAAGTAGCAGGGAACAACGTGTGGGGATCTTTGTCTTCCTTCTTAAAGAGGATCCCCAGTCCTGGACCTTCTCTCTACCGACCAATTCTTAATCCTTATGGGTGGTAGATGAATTTTTTTTGGCTTTGGCCCTCACTTATGTGGACCCTGATGACATCTCCCTGGCAGAGTCAAACCTCAATAGACTCCCGCAGGGGACATGGCCAGTTGAGGAATACAGTACAGAGTTCTGTAGGCAGGCCACGGATCTTGAGAGCTAGTTCTGTCATGTGTTATCTAGAAGGCTGCAGGATTCCATTCCTCAGTACTTGTCTCCGACATTGCTGGAGGCTGCGCTGTCCCTTGCCATCAGGGTAGATCGACGCCTCAGGGAAAAGCTATGCCCCCTGTTGTTATCCCCATTGAGGTAGTCCTACAATTGTCGGCTGAGAAACCAATGCAGGTGGAGGAGTGTTCCCTTCTCTACTGCGTAATATAAACAAGGAGCAACCGGAGAGAGGGGGTGCAATTCATTCCACAGTACAGATGCTTTCAAGACCAATGGGTGAGCCTAGGTGTGATGGGGGGGCGTCTCCTCCAGACCTCCTGTCCCTGAGGTTGGAAATTGTGAGTCCCAGGATAATGTTTTGGCTCTTATATGTCCTTAAAGTATGTGCCATCACCTTCTAAACACTTGAGTGGTAATAAACATTCAGGTCCAGACCTGAGTGTGAATGAGTACATTTGGGTCTCCGCTAAAAATATCAAGTAGAGGGGTCTGCTGGGGACTCTGAGCTTGAGGGTAATAGGTCCGTTTAGGGTGACGGCCATTGTTGACATATCGGTTGAAGCTACCCCTAGTACTAGATTTTCCCAATGTCTTTCACAGGTCGTTACTCATGAAATGTGCCATGGGCAGTGAGCCAACTGTTGTACTGCAAGTGTCTAGCTTCATTTTTTAAATACCTTGAGGGTCACTTGTAGTCTAAGATGAACTACAATAGTTCACGGTTCATTTTTAGGTGTTGTCTGGATAATTCCAGTCATGAGGGTCCAGAATCCCCTCATAGAGTAGGGGGTACTGTCACGAAACTGTGTCAGGTTTTTGAGTTGTTTTTACTTTGGGTGTTTATTTCTTCAGTACTAGCGAAGATTAATGTTGTTCCTTCGCTGGTGTTGCTAGGAAGGTTTGCTGCAGTGTGTGGCCACTGCCACATCTCTTTAAGTAGCCATGTGATCCTTCAGCTGTTGTTGGTGATGGCTCATGGGCCAGTTACCGGGGTTTGATGTGAGCTCATATCATTTGCCTGACATCTCAGTTGATCTCATCAGCTGAGATGTCGGGCTAACAGCACCAATCAGATCTGGGATCCGATCGGTGCTGTTAACCCTTTGGATCCCGCTGTCAATCACTGACAGCGGGATCCAAAGGTGCCGTGGCGGGGAATGCAGGATCTCCGGTGCTCATGTGACAGCCCGGGGTCCTGTCTTGACCCTGAAAGCTGTCACAGAGCACTTCCAGTGAGTGGTTGGCAAGCGCTGCCAACCACTCACCATTCTGCAATTCTGACAGATACCAGATGCTGCAGCTCATTGGTATCTGTCAGAAGCGATTGGATGGTGCAGCAGGGGGTCTCTCTATAGGGCTATGCAAAAATAAGAATCAATTAAAAAATAAAGTTTTTATAAACATGTAAAAAAAAAACCTAAAAGTTCAAATCACCCCCCCTTTTCCTCCATTCACAATAAAAGTATTAAAAAATAAAAAAATACACGTTTGGTATCGCCACATTCAAATATGCCCAATCTATCAAGATATAAAATCAATTAATGAGAGCCGTAAACTGCGTAACGGAAAAAAAGGTCCAAACGCCAAAATTACGTTTTTTTGGTCGTCGCAACATTGCTATAAAATGCAATAACGGGCGATCAAAACAGCGCATCCACCCATAAATTGTATCATTAGAAACATCAGCCGAAGAAGCAAAAAATAAGCCCCAGATCCCGAAAAATGAGATCGCTACGGGTCGCAGAACATGGCGCAAAAAGTGTGATTTTTTATTTCAAACTTCTGAATTTTTTTTCACCACTTAGATACCAGTAAATGTATGCATGTTTGGTATCTACGAACTCGTACCGACCCGAAGCATCACACTGTCATGTTGGTTTTACCATATAGTGAACATGGCGACTAAAAAATCCAAAAACAAACGTGTGATTGCACTTTTTTTTGCAATTTCACTGTACTTGAAATTTTTTTTGCAATTTCCCTGTACACCATATGGTAAAATAAATTATTGCATCTGAAAGTACAACTTGTCCTTTAAAAAACAAGCTGACATATATCTATATTGACGGAAAAATAAAAAAGTTCTGGCTCTTGGAAGCAGGGGTGCAAAAAACGAAAATGGAAACGAAAAATTCCAGGGTCATGAAGGGGTTAAATTGACCAGCCTTGAGAGTAGAACTATTTGAGCCACTACTGTGGAAGATCAGCCAACCTACTGCTGTTCCCCCTGCTGCTGTCAGAAGTGAAGCAGCAGATTCAAGTAGTTTATCTTTTGTGTTTTTCCTATTCCTTTGAGTGGGGAGAGGGGGTTTTATTCCAGTGTTTCTTAGGAGATAGGGTTACACTAGCGGCTCAGACCTCGCCAGCTCAAGCTGCAAAAAATAAGTCATCACACAGCCCCAGATCCCGAAAAATGAGAACGCTACGGGTCGCAGCACATGGCGCAAAAAGTGTGATTCTTTTTTTTTTTATCAAACTTTTGAATTTTTTTCACCACTTAGATACCAGTAAAAGTATACATGTTTGGTATCTTCGAACTTGTACCGACCCGAGGCATCACAACGTCATGTCGGTTTTACCATATAGTGATCATGGCGAATAAAAAACCCAAAAAACAAATGTGTAATTGCACTATTATTTGCAATTTCACCTCATTTGGATTTTTTTTTGCAATTTCCCTGTACACCTTATGGTAAAATAAATGATTGCATCTGAAAGTATAACTTGTTCCGCAAAAAACAAGCCTGATATGTCTATATGGATGGAAAAATAAAAAAGTCATGGCTCTTGGAAACAGGGGAGCAAAAAACGAAAACGAAAAATTCCCGGGTGGTGAAGGGGTTAATACAAGAATAAAGAATGGACTTTTATGGAATCCTGAATGCTGTATCGTTTTTATTTTGTGGCATGCCCCTATGTCTGAAAGTGCGCGACTATATTGAGGAGATAACAGTTATTTATTTGCAGATTAACTAAATATTGTTTCCCGATATATCACGTTCCCTTTAACAAAGCAGAAAAAAGAGGGAGATGTATTAAAACTATCTAAGGCTACATTCAGACACATTGTTTTGGATGCGTTTTTTGAGGATCCGTTTTTGCATCGGCACTGCAGTGAAAAGTATCAATTTCTGAGCTTCCCAGCAAAGTCAATAAGTTTTCAAGATTTGTCATTGAGAAATAACATTTTGCAGTGATGCATTTTTTGGCTCAAAATCGGATCCTCACAAAGAATGAGCAATCAATTAGTGTGGCCTTTTTCTGATCCACTTTTTCCATTAAATCATTGTCTATGGGCACAAAACGCATCAAACACGGATGATCCATTTTTTATGTGTTTTTTTTTGCAAAGCTGATCTTGTTTTACAGCTGAAAAGCATCAAAAACATTGTGTCTGAATGTAAAACAGTAGTAAAACAAATTTGTTTTGTTGCTTACAGCAAATTACACCCCAGGTTTTCTTTCTAAGTCTCCTCTGGAAAAACGAAAGCTGCAATGTGATTGTCGTTATGGGTAACAAATACCGTTTTTCACCTTGGTGACCCTCCTGATGAAAGGGCATGGAGATGCTCCATTGATTTATTTTAAGGAATCTTCGTCTCGTTTTGTCATCGGCAGTTTACGCGGGACAAGAAAACACTGTCCATTGGGATCATTACTACAGCCACAGCAAGTGTGTGGAGTGCGGGTCCAGCAGCAGCTGCAATACGTGCATACATCGGTTGCGGGTCTCACAACTGCACAAGGTGAGCAGTGACTTTAGTTCCTTGTATTCATCACATCTACATGATAAGACACTATTTGCGCTTGTGTTCCCCTCTTTCTCTCATAATCATATTTTATTTAATAATTTATCACAGCCAAGCAGTAATAACTGCTTAAAGGGATCCTGTCACCTCCAAAACGCTTCATAAGCTAGCAAAACATGTCCTCGCAGCATATTACCACTAATCCCACACTCTTTTTGTCTCAAAAATGCATCCTTGTAAAGTGCATAAAAACGTTTTATAACTTACTCATTAGTGATGTTAAAGGGAACCAACCACCCCAAATGACCCCCCTTGCCTGTTAATATGTGTCCCTACACCCAGCACACACATTTGGGGCAATCGTTTTTGCTAAAAAAACAGTTTAGTAGAAGCTAAGATATATGTTTATAAAGTGTAATCAATCGCGACGGATAGGTGTTACCTAGCTTTGTCCACGTGCAGTGCTCGTGCCTGTGACCTCCTCTCCCTCCTCCCCTCTCAATTTCTAAGAGCCTGGCCGCGTCATGAAAGGGGCGGGGCTAAATTGCGTCATGAAAGGGGGCGGGGCTCGCCGCGATTTAGCCCCGCCCCTTTCATGACGCGGCCAGGCTCTTAGAAATTGAGAGGGGAGGAGGAGAGGAGGATCACAGACACGAGCACTGCACGTGGACAAAGCTAGGTAACACCTATCCGTCTCCATTTATTACACTTTATAAACATATATCTTAAAGGGAACCAACCACCCCCAATGACCCCCCCGGACTATTAATATTGGTCCCTACACACAGCACATACATGTGCTGCAATGATTTTTGCTAAAAAAACTGTTTTGTAAAACTTAAGATAATGCTTTTGAAAGTTTAAACCGAAGGGACGGGTGGGCGTTACTTATCTGTGGCAAAAGCCGGGTTGCAGCTGCCACTCATCCACCTGTGTCCCGCAGTAGCAGTTATGGCCAGCCCTTTTCAGCGTCACAGCCCGGTGCACGGGCTCGCATGCCCGTGCACACGTCATCATCTACAGCCGGGATGCGAGCGCGCACTCTAACTTCCATAGCTGAGCGCAGGAAGTCAGAGCGCGCGCTCGCTACCCGGCTGTAGATGATGACGTGTGCACGGGCATGCGAGCCCGTGCACCGGGCTGTGACGCTGAAAAGGGCTGGCCATAACTGCTACTGCGGGACACAGGTGGATGAGTGGCAGCTGCAACCCGGCTTTTGCCACAGATAAGTAACGCCCACCCGTCCCTTCGATTTAAACTTTCAAAAGCATTATCTTAAGTTTTACAAAACAGTTTTTTTAGCAAAAATCATTGCAGCACATGTATGTGCTGTGTGTAGGGACCGATATTAATAGTCCGGGGGGGTCATTGGGGGTGGTTGGTTCCCTTTAACTTCTACTAAACTGTTTTTTTAGCAAAAACGATTGCCCCAAATGTGTGTGCTGGGTGTAGGGGCACATATTAACAGTCCGGGGGGTCATTTGGGTGGTTGGTTCCCTTTAATGAGCTGTGGCTATATTCTTTAGCCCCTTGGGCGGGCTCTCTTCGTCATAAGACCACGCCCTAATAGGCGTGATCTTCTACTCATATTCTATTCAGCGCCTCCCTGCCCTCCTCGGCGCTGCCTGGGCTGTAATGGGGCTGTAATGACGCGAATCGTGTAATTTCTGGCATCAGGTGATGTCAGTATACCTGCGCCACTCTGTAGGCTTTTTGCACTGCATTGCGCATGCGGCGTGGGTGTACTGACGTCACCCGATGCCGGAAATGACGCGATTCGCATCATTACAGCCCCATTACAGCCCAGGCAGCGCCAAGGAGAGCTGGGAGGCGCTGAATAGAATATGAATAGAAGATCACGCCTATTAGGGCGTGATCTTATGATGAAGAGAGCCCGCCCAAGGGGCTAAAGAATATAGCCACAGCTCATTAACATCGCTAATGAGTAAGTTATAAAATGTTTTTATGCACTTTACCAGGATGCTTTTTTGAGACAAAAGGAGTGTGGGATTAGTGATAATATGCTGCAGGGACATGTTTTGCTAGCTTATGAGATGTTTTGGAGGTGACAGGATCCCTTTAAAGAAGTCTTTAAAGGGACATTATCAGTTCATTTTTGAGTATGATACTAATATTCAGCGCCGGACTGGGGTGTTTGGGGTCCACCAGGCAAATTGACTGCAGGGGCCCACCCACCTGGGCCCACCCATTTTTCAGCTATATGCAAATACCTGTTATCCATTATACCTATTATAGTGGAGCGTGGAATGTAAAACACAGGCGGTTCCTGCACATCACTGTGCGCTCACCATTACTGTGATTTACAATTACTGTAGTTTGCATTAAAGGGATTCTTTGGTGAAAACAAGTTATCAGCGATGCACAGGTTAGGAAGGTGATCACTTATTTATTGGTAGAATCCGACCCATCAGAAGAATGTGGCATTTGAGCATTTGGTGAGTTTTTTACCTCAGTATTTGTAAGACAAAACCAGGAGTGGAGCAATCAGAAATAATTTTTTTATGCATTTCTCACCCACTCCTGGTTTTGACTTATAAATACTGAGATGAAAATCTCACCAAATGCTCAACTTGCTTTCTCTGGTGAACCTCTGTAACTGCATCTCTGCTGCTGTGTCACAGGACAGGGAGGGGTTAAACTGAAAGTATTTAATATCTATTGGAAATAAAGAAGTTTCCACTTATTGATATCAGATAAATCAAATGACCGACCACAATCCACTCTACCAAGACCAATATTACCAGATAGAAGGCAGAAATACTACGACACCGTGACCAGATCACATATGATCACGACATAGTGCCCAAATAATGCCACATACAAGGCACAAATACCGCCACACCATGACCAAAGCACATAATACCACCACATAGTGATCAAATGCTACCACATACAAGGTATAAATACTGCCACACCATGAGACCACATATTACCACCACATAGTGACCGAATAATACCACATACAAGGGACAAATACTGTAATGTCATGACCAAAGCACATAATGCCACCACAGTGACAAATAATACAAAATTAATAAAGATGTAAAAAAGCTCTGTATATTGGGTCAGTGTACAAGATAATACAGTGATCACCAGTGACATTATACACAGGAGCTCTGTATATAATTTAAGTGTACAGGTAATACAGTGATCACCGGTGACATTATACACAGGAGTTCTTTATATAGTGTACAAATTAAACAGTCATCACCAGTGACATTATACACAGTAGCTCTGTATATAGTGTCAGTGTACAGGTAATGCAATGATCACCATTGAAATTATACACAGGAACTTTGTATAAAGTGTCAGTGTATGTGTATAGGTAATACATGTAGCTTCTCCCCCCACATTCCATGTAGCTTCTTCTCCCCATCCATCCATGTACCTTCTCCCCCATACACTAATCCATCCATCCATGTACCTTCTCCCCCATACACTAATCCATCCATCCATGTACCTTCTCCCCCATCCGCCAAACCATCCATGTACCTTCTCCCCCATCCCCCCTCCATCCATGTGCCTTCTCCCCATCCATTCATGTACCTTCTTCCCCATCCGTCCATCCATCCATCCATTCATCCATCATCTTCTCCCCCCTTTTCCATGCCGCCCCCATCCATCCATCCCGTTCTCCCCCCTTTTCCATGCTGACCCCCCATCCATCCATCCATCCATCCATCCATCCATTCTCTCCCTTTTTCCATGCCAGCCCCCCACCCATCCATCCCATTCTGCCCCCTCTTCCAGGCTGCCCCATCCATCTATCCCATTCTGCCCCCTCTTCCAGGCTGCCCTATCCATCCCACTCTGTCCCCCAAGCTGCTATCTTTGGCTGTAACAGCGCCTTACCCAACTCCACACTCCTGATCCCGGCAGCTTCTTCCTCTGCGGCCCCTGGTCTCCCGCTTACCAGCACCAGGCACCCGGCACCAGGCAGCTTCTTCCTCTATGGCTCCCAGTCTCCTGTTCACAAGCACCAGGCACCTGGCACCAGGCAGCTTCTTCCTCTGCGGTTCCTGGTCTTCGGCACCAGGCACCCGGTAGCTTCTTCCTCTGCGGCTCCTGGTCTCTGGCACCAGGCACCTGGCAGCTTCTTCCTCTGAGGCTCCTGGTCTCCGGCACCAGGCACCCAGCATCAGACACCCGGCAGCGTCACCCTCTGCAGCTCCCGGTCTCCGGCACCAGGTACTCGGCAGCTTCTTCCTCTGTGGCTCCCGGTCTCCGGCACCCGGCACTAGACACCAGGCCTCTGGCATCACCAGGCACCAAGAGACACCCAGACACCCAGCAGCACCAGGCACCAACAGGCACCCAGGCCCCCGGCAGCACCACGCACCACCAGGCACTCAGGCCCCTGGCAGAACCAGGCAACACCAGGCACTCAGGCCCCCAGCAGCACCAGGAACCCAGAGCTCCAGCAGCACCAAGCACCACCAGGCACCCAGGCCCCCCGGCAGCACCAGGCACCCAGGCCACCCCGCGCTCCCCATACTCACCACTTACATCAGGATGAGCTGCAGGCAGCCGCTGCCTGGGGTAGTCCATTCTCCACAGCGCCCTGAGTGCCGGCTACCGGTGCACAGAGGAAGCAGTCTAAAGGCCCCGTTACACGGCACAACATCGTTAGCGATGTCGCTGATACGTCACAGGTTTGGAGTTGTTCCATTGACATCTTTAGGACGTCGTTGCGTGTAACTCTGTAAAGTTGTAATGATAAATCATTGGATTGCTGATCGCAGGTTTGAGAACATGTTCTCAAACCACACGATCAACGATCAGCCAGCCTGCTATATCGATGTGTTTGACACCGCGATAACGATGTCATTTACGACTTCGCACATTCTTAGCAATGAGCAGGTATCGTTCGCTGGGTTGTGCGAATGATACCTGCTCACAACATCGTTGGTGAGTCGTCCACGATATCTAGACATGTGACATCTCACCAACGATGTCAAAACGATGTCGGAAACGACCGCACGCCCACGAAATCGTTGCCGACATCGTTCCAACGTCATGCCGTGTAAGGGTACCTTAAGGGCGATGATGTCATCATCCTGATACTGACCTCCTGCACACACGCCGGCTGTGTCGCGCTGTGCATAGGAGGCAGAGGGATGCTGCGGTGGCAGCAGGCAGAGTAGGGAAATCACTCTCCCTGCTTTGCCGCTGCAGAGAGGACCCAGCCATCACTAATCATATTCGCAGTGCTACCGATATGATTAGCAATATTCCTGGACCAGGGTGGCCCAGGGGATATGGGGGCGGGGCTTGGGGGCATGGCCATTGGGACCTGGGGCCCACCGGAGGTTCTCCCGATCCTCTGATGGGCCAGTCCGCCCCTGCTAATATTACGCTTGAAAAGTGCCTGAGCAAACCTTTTAAAAACATGTAAAATCATTATTGTACACTTTCTAGTTTCCATGCTATAAGCATCTTCAGACCCTGCAGGGAGCTCCTGCATTAGTCCTGTCCAGTATAAGCACAGACGATTAGTCCAGCTGTCTTAAACTGTCTTATTTAATTATGCACTCCTTCACAGCAGCTCTCTCTCCCTCCTCACCTTTGCTCTCTCAGCTTGTCAGGTTTCAGTTTCAAGTAGCACCTTCAGAGGGAGAGATTGCAGGCACACATTTGCCTTACTGCCTTACCTGATCTAGATAATGTGTCTACTCCATTTGTTTCTCTAAGCAGATATCTCTGCTGTGACAGATTCTGTATTTTATTTGACCTCTTGCTTGGCTGCAAACGCATAGAGCACAGAGGAGGATACAGCTTCCCCCTACTGTCTCCTGAGCAGTGATGTGAATATGTGACATGACTATTCATCCTATGGGGAGTGGACAGCAGAGAACTAAGTGGATCATTCACTGTGATTGATAGATGGAATTAATCTCTTTATTTGAAGTTTACAGAGGATACAAGGGAAATATAAGTAAAAGAAATACATCAATAGAGAGAGATTAGAGTAAGTAATTAGAAAATGATAGCAGTTACATATGGATTTTTTACTTGAAAGATCATCTTTAACTGTACCATGGTGTCATGGAGGATTAAAAGAAGAAACAGACATTAAAAAACTGAAAAAAACAAAGTGCAGAGAGAAGCAACTACTTTTCAACTACGGAAACTGCTCGAGTTCACAATGTCATGTCTACAGCTTCTGAATACTATAACACAATCAAGCATATGTAAGAGAGTAAACTAATAAGCTGCTAAAACCAAGCAGACTGCCATTTTGTAGTGGCCCAGGAAAGTGAAAAAGTCTCTGGTTGCCATGGTGACGGCTCTGTCAGTTGCTCCTGTTGTTGTTGATCTCTCTCTGCGGTGGCCATTACTAGTGTAAGGATTACAGCAGAGCCAGTGCAAGCTATATGGGCCTTTAAAGTTGTTTGCAAGCCCTGTTGTGTGGACTAAAGACTTTATCTTGAACTGAGAAAGTGTCCAGCATCCGAGGAGGCTGAGGAGATGTTCCCCCTGAGGGAGCGAGTGATTGGCGTCCAGGAAGGCCGTGAGTGACTGCGAAAGGAGAGCCGGCGTCCGGTGCCATCCATATTGGGAGGATCCTGACAAGGAGACTGAGGAGATGTTCCCCCTGATGGAGCGAGTGATTGGCGTCCAAGAAGTCCGTGAGTGACTGCGAAAGGAGAGCCGGCGTCCGGTGCCACCCACATTGGGAGGATCCTGACAAGCCCTGGAAAAGAGTGCTCCACAGATTGCACCCCAAGCTTACAGAACTAAAGTGCTGGACATGTGAATCTGGCATTGGCTGGTATGCTGCCAAATTTTGCTGTTTTTTTACAATACGTTTTTTTTGGCCCCAAAGGTTTTTCTTTTCTTTTTCTGGACTTGCTGCAGCCCACGTGGAATATACACCGGTGTAAAGCTACATTTGAGGTTGATGGTACCATAGTTTTGAGATACCCGGGTATCCCTGTGCTAAGTGTATAGCCAGCATTGATATAGTGTATTGTATTGTTATTAGCTGTGATAAGTTATACTCAGTGTGCCATCTCAGAGGTCCCATCAGACCGCCCACAGTTGATGTACATAGCCTTTAGTTAAGTTAAATCCTTGATAAGTCTAACGTGTAGGTAAATTTGTTCCTGGTTCTGAGTGTGATTTACATACCCTGGGAACTCTGAGATCGGTGCATTGATGTCGGCTAACGCTGAGGGTGTTAAACTGTTATTGGTAATATTTTAAGGGGATTTTGAGACTTTTACATTCCTTACTGAACCATACCTTGATCCCCATATCAGTAAAAAATACTGTTGTTTATTTCTGCCTCTGTCTCAGTCTGTGACTCACTGGATCTTAATAGGACCTCCGGTCATTACACATACGCACCTCGGCTCTACGCAAGAATGGGTTTTGCAGAGTTGCGTGCTCCAGATCTCAGGATGGAGAAGAAAAATCTTTCATTCTGGGAATAACTCCATTAGGGTGTTTCATCGCTTAACAACAAACACACTGGCAATCATTGTCTAGCAAGTGTTCTTTTTAAAAAAGATATGCCCTGAAGACCTGTACACAGAAACTTTGACATGGTGAAATAGTTACCAAGGTCACCTCTTCATATGTGGTAAACACTATTCACCAGGCAAGTAGAAGAGTACATCATGTATAAATGTATTCTGAATTGTGACTCACATGTCCAAGAATGAATGCAGCCCAGAGCAACAAAAAGCATTTATAATATACACTATATTACAAAAGTGAATACACCCCTTATATTTTTGTAAATATTATATTATATATTTTCATGGGACAACACTGAAGATATGATACTTTGAGACAATATAAAGTAGTCAGAGTACAGCTTGTATAACAGTGTAAATTAGGTGTGTCCTCTAACTCAACACGCAGCCTTTAATGGAAAAAATAATAAATGAGCAAATACCCTAAAATGCTAAAAGTAATTGCTTCACAAATTGATCCGTAAAAATGAAAAGGTGAAAAGCTAAGTACTTTTTCATTTTTATGGATCAATTTGGGAGGAACCTGGGGGTTCTAAGTGCTCACTATGCATCTAGATAAGTTCCTTGGGGGGTCTAGTTTCCAAAATGGGGTCACTTGTGGGGGAGCTCTAATGTTTAGGCACACATGGGCTCTCTATACGTGGCATGGTGTCCGCTAACAATTGGAATACATAGCTATAAATAAATAACTATATGCATTGTCAACTGTCACAATTTTATTTAATATGTTATAAACTCTGGTTACCCATATTCTTTTAAAAAAAATATTATAAACAGTATTATAGATGATTAAAAGCATGTCCACACAGTACTCTCATCCCACCTCTCATCCAACTCTCCCTTTGACAACCTTCAATCTGGCTTCCGCCCCCAGCGCTCCACTGAAACCGCCTTAACCAATTACTAACAACCTACTTACCGCCAAAGCAAACGGATACTTCTCCATCCTCCTCCTTCTTGACCAGCCCTCTGCATTTGAAACAGTTGACCATTGCCTCCTATTACAGATCCTCTCTTCCATTGGTATCACTGACCTTGCCCTCTCCTGGATCTCCTCCTACCTTTCCAACTGCACATTTAGTGTCTCCCACTCCAACACTACCTCCTCACCCCTTCCCCTCTCTATTGGGGTCCCTCAAGGCTCTGTCCTGAGACCTCTTCTTTTTTCCATCTATATCCTAGGCCTAGGACAAATCATAGTCCCATGGATTCCAGTATCACCTGCACACTGATGACACTCAGATCTACCTCTCTGGCCCAGACATCACCTTTCTGCTGTCCAGAATCCCAGAGTGTCTATCAGCCATATCCTCCTTCTTCTCCTCTCACTTCCATAAACTATATGTAGACAAAACTGAACTCATCATCTTTCTCCCATCTCGCACACCTTCCTTACCTGATCTGTCTGTCACAATAAATGATATCACACTTTGCCCTGTACCTGAAGTCCGCTGCCTCGGAGTGATCTTTGACTGTGCCTTATCCTTCAGACCACAAATTCAAGCTCTTGCCACCTCCTGTCGCCTCTAACTCAAAAATATTTCCAGAATCCGTCCCTTCCGCAACCCTCAATCTACTAAACTACTAGTGCATGCCCTCATCATCTCCCGTCTCGACTACTGCAACCTCCTCCTCTGTGGCCTCCCTGCTAACACTCTTACACCTTTCCAATCTGTATTTAACTCTGCTGCCCAACTTATCCACCTCTCTCCTCGGTGCTCCTCCACTTCTACCCTCTGAAAATCCCTCCACTGGTTCCCAATTCTCCAGCCTATCCAATTCAAACTACTAACAATAACTTACAAAGCTGTCCACAATATATCTCTGAACTGATCTCCCGATATCATCCAACTCGTAATCTTCGATCCTCCAAGACCTCCAAACTGATTTCCCAATATCATCCAACTCATAATCTTCGATTCTCCCAAGACCTCCTCCTTTCCTCCACACTTGTACGTTCCTCATCTAACCACCTACAAGACTTCACCCGAGCATCCCCCATCCTCTGGAATTCTGCACCTCAAAACGTCCGACTGCCCCCTTCTCTCAGAAACTTCAAGCGGAACCTGAAAACCCATCTCTTCAGAACGGCTTACAACCTGTAATAACCACGGTGCCACCTGACCACCACTGGACCTAGTACTCCACCACCACTGGACCTGGCGCTCCACCACCATTGGACCCGTCACTCCACCACCACCTGAGCAGACCGAACCTACTGTTCCCCTTCCCATTGCCCTGTAGAAAGTAAGCCTGCAAGGGCAGGGTCCTCTCTCCCCTCTGTACCAGTCTGTCACTGTTAGTTTTTTTATTGTATTTTTAACTTGTTTGTATGTAATCCATTCTCATATGCAGCACCATGGATTTAATGGTGCTCTATAAATAAATAATAATAATAATTAAATCAAATTGCAGGATTCTAGCCAGCTTTGCAAACCTCCTCCTACCTGCCAAAATCCCCAACCTCCCTTCTGATTAGTGGCCACATCATGACATTGCCACTGACCATTGTGGCCCTTAGTCATCGACTATGTTACAAATTACTGTGGCAGAATGTTTGGTTATGGCAATCAATTTAACCCATTGAGGTCCTCAGTCATAGCATAACATCATGCCCGATCTACTAATCAGGGGAGGTGTCGGGATTTCCTGCAGGTAGGAGGGATTTTGCAGGGTTCCTGTGCAATGCTGTGACTAAAGCTAAAGTGTCCTGAAATGTAACAACGGTGATGCTACTTGTTACTGTCTGCAAATTTACTACATGTTGCATTTTAAAAGTTGGAATGGTTTTATTGCAAACAAGGATGCTGACTCATTTTTTTCCCTTAAATCACATAATTGAAGGCCTAGTTTACCTCCACTTCTATTAATAAGTCTGTTCAATAGTACCATACTAGTTACACAGGATAGGTTAAGGGTCCCGTCACACTTGGCGATGTTCCAGCAATCCTGACAACGATATAACCTGGTAAGGATGGCTGGAACATTGCTACGTGGTTGCTGGTGAAATGTCAAACAGATCTACTCAATGACACTACGATACGGCGACCCGTATAACAACCTTGGCGGTCATTGGGACCCTGTCACACAGCAGTTAGTCTGATGACTCAGACCTACGTGGCTGAGTTCTGAGTTGCCAACGAGGTCGTTGGTAAGGCATGCTGCCCAGTGGGAACCCAACAGTCAAACAATGGTCCAGGCCATTCCGATACTATTAGCGATGTCACAGCAGGGGCCCGGTCACTGCTACCTGTCAAACATAGCAAGATCGCTGGCGAGGTCGCTGTTGCGTCACAAAATTGTGACGCAACAGTGATCTCGATAGGTATCTCGCTATGTGTGACAGGGACTTTACTCTAAAGATCTATTAAAGGAGTTGTCTGGCCTTAGGCTACAAGTCTATTTTAACATAGAGTAACTGCACATTTGAGAATCCTCACATTGCGTGGATTGCATACGTGCAGTCACATGCTGACTAGTTGGGTTGTGTCTCACACAATGCAAATGTATTGTTTGAGGCTGGATAAAGTCTAGTTGGAATGTGGCCGGGAGTATGTAAATCATTCCTTGCAGTCACAGAAGTGGCCGCTCCTGCCACTGGCAGTGTGCATGATGTTAGGATTCACATGTGTGTAGTCACATGCATGCTTGTAGCCTAAGTCCGGACAACCCATTTAAGCATTTCTAAAAGTAAAACAGGAAAATAATCAGCTCTAATAAAAAAAGATGAAATATTTCCTGATGTGGACATATACATTAATGATGTCAATGATGTATACATTGCCTCTCTATTTGGCTCCCATGCAGTAATAATGTATCCCTATGTGGCCCTCAGCTACAACCCCTGGCAAAAATTTTGGAATCACCTGGCTCGGAGGATGTTCATTCAGTTGTTTAATTTTGTAGATAAAAAGCAAATCACACACATGGCACAAAACTAACATCATTTCAAATGGCAACTCTCTGCCTTGAAGAAACACTAAAAGAAATCTTGAAAAAAAATGCTAACCAGAAACGGTTACTTTTGTAGACCAAGCAGGCGGAAAAATTATGGAATCACTCAATTCTGAAGAAAAAATTATGGAATCATGACAAACTAACAAAACAACACTCAAATTACTAGTATTTTGTTGCACCACATCTGGCTTTTATAACAGCTTGCAGTCTCTGAGGAATGGACTTAATTAGTGACAAGCAGTACTCATCATCGATCTGGCTCCAACCCTCTCTGATTGCTGTTGCCAGATCAGCTTTGCAGGTTGGAGCCTTGTCATGGACCATTGTCTTCAACTTCCATCAAAGATTTTCAATTGGATTGAGATCCGGACTATTTGCAGACCACGACATTGACCTTATGTGTCTTCTTTCAAGGAATGTTTTCACAGTTTTCGCTCTATGGCAGGATGCATTATCATCTTGATAAATGATTTCATCCACAGACAGCCTTTCAATTGATGGGATAGGAAAAGTGTCCAAAATATCAATGTAAACTTGGACATTTATTGAAGATGTAATGACAGCCATCTCCCCAGTGCCTTTACCTGACAAGCAGCCCTATATCATCAATGACTGTGAAAATTTGCATATTCTTTTCAGGCAGTCATCTTCATAAACCTCATTGGAACCACACCAAACAAAAGTTCCAGCATTATCACCTTGGCCAATGCAGATTCGCGATTCATCACTGAATATGACTTTCATCCAGTCATCCACAGTCCACGATTGCTTTTCCTTAGCCCTTTGTAACCTTGTTTTTTTTTGTTTAAGTGTTAATGATGGTTTTTGTTTAGCTCTTCTGTATGTAAATCCCATTTCCTTTAGGCAGTTTCTTACAGTTTGGTTACAGACATTGACTCCAGTTTCCTCCCATTCGTTCCTCATTTGTTTTGTTGTGCATTTCCTGTTTTGGAGACATATTGCTTTAAGTTTCCGGTCTTGACGCTTTGATGTCTTCCTTGGTCTACCAGTATGTTTCTGTTTTAACAACTTTTCCATGTTGTTTGTATTTGGACCAGATTTTAGACACAGCTGATTGTGAACAACCAACATCTTTTTCAACATTGCGTGTTGATTTACCCTCTTTTAAGAGTTTGATAATCCTCTCCTTTATTTCAATTGACGCCTCTCGTGTTGGAGCCATGATTCACGTCAGTCCACTTGGTGCAACAGCTCTCCAAGGTCTGATCACTCCTTTTTAGACGCAGACTAACGAGCAAATCTTATTTGATGCAGGTATTCGTTTTGGAATGAAAATTTACAGGGTGTTTCCATAATTTTTTCCTCAGAATTGAGTGATTACATAATTTTTCCCCCTGCTTAGTCTACAAGAGTGACCATTACTGGCTAGCATATTTTTGTTTCAAGATTTCTTTTACTGTTTCTTCAAGGCAGAGAGTTGCCATTTGAAATGCCTTTAGTTTTGTGCCATGTCTGTGATCTGCTTTTTTTCTACATAATTAAACAACTGAATGGACATCCTCCGAGCCCGGTGATTCCATAATTTTTGCCAGGGGTTGTAGAAGTAATGCCCCCATTGCGCTGATGAAGTCTGGTGACTCTACAAATGCACTATTTTATCTGTCATCTAATGTCCTGGTTGTAATCTATATGTAAAGAAGAATCTGCTCAGCTAGCAGCATTTTCTCTATTATTCATGCTTTTCACACTATTAAAAGACAAATCACTTATTTGGCCCTGCTTCCTTGATGAGCAGCTCAGTCTTTATCTTTCTGGTATAAGTGGTGCAATGAAGCAACTTTATTGTGCCACCTGTGAGGTGACGGCAATGGCTGTAGAGTAAGTAGCTAGTGGCTCTCTAATCTGCAATAATTTTCAAATTGAGGTGCATCTGAAGACTCTTCCGTGGGCCTGGCCATGTTCATTACACCTCTGGTGGCAGAGGGAACTGAAATCAGGGCACTGAAGGAGCACAAAAATCTGTCTACCAAATAAGAAAAAAAACTGTTTTGGTCTTGTTTCTTAATCTGATTTACTTACAGCATTATATTCACAGATTCTATGGGCATATTTTAGAAAACCTAAGCCACTCATTTTGTAAAAGAGGTCAATTTTATATGAGGCCCTTCAAATTTAGGACAGCAATAGAAATAGCAGGTGGTCACTGGCTTAGGGCCCTTTCACATCAGCGTTTTTTTCAAATCGCGGCAGATGCGGTGAAAAAAACGCATCTGCCGCGATTACCGCATACCGGCTGCACTTGTGGCACGGTTGCGGCATATTTTTACACAACTGAACATAGAAGAGTGCAGTAAATAGTACCAGTGACATGAAGCAGAACATAGAATGAAACAATGTTGAGAGGGAGGAAGAGCAGCTGGGGCAGTAAATATCTGTGTTCAGAGATAAGAAGTGTTATAGCTTTATTGTTATTGTCCTTTGGTTGGTGGTCTGGTTCTGGAATTGAAGATTCTTTAATTGATGTGAAAAGAGATAAATCCATGTGACACATTTTTTCCTTCTCTGAATGTCAAAGATCATCATCAGTTTGTATTCCCAGACTCTTCTGTCTCTTTAAAGTGATCCTAAACCCAGAAACTGACCCCCCCCCCGTATCTTTAGACCTGTCCCTGCAGCCCCTCTTATTATTTCTAGCCATCCCTTTTGCAAAAAAAATCGCTTTTGTAAAGCAAGAGAAAAAGTTATATTACTTTGTCCTGTGTCAGTTCTCTGTTTCTAACAAGCCACAAATAGGCGGGGCCTGTGTGCTGCTGCCTTGTAATTATGCACGCCCCTCTCTGCTTGCTGCCTTTCTGAGTGTCTGGCCGCGTCATGAAAGGGGGCGGGGCTCCGGCATGGCGCGATTTAGCCCCGCCCCTTTCATGGCGCGGCCAGGCTCTTAGAAGCAGAGAGGGGCGTGCATAAATACAAGGCTGCAGCACACAGGCCCCGCCCATTGCAGCTTGCTCAGAAACAGAGAACTCACACAGGACAAAGTAATAACTTTTTCTCTTACTTTACAAAATCGATTTTTTTCTGCAAAAGGGATGGCTAGAAATGATAAGAGGGGGTGCAGGGACAGGTCTAAAGATACGGGGGGGGGGGTCAGTTTCTGGGTTTAGGATCACTTTAAGATTTGAAATGAATTTTCAATGCCCTAACTTCATATTCATTATGATGTGATCAGGGCTACAGAAATAATTGCCAACAGATAGATCTGTTCTTTTTTCTTTACTTGTGTGGTGATGAGAGTTCACCCTAGTTCTGAGTTTCTGTCATGTTTCCCGTTTCACGTTTGGTACATATAATTAAGTACACCACATTGGTTATGGTGCAGCTGAAGGTACCTTGGATCTTGTAGTTCTAATGTGAGCTGGGAATCTTTATCTTGTATGTCATCATTATAAACTGACAGGCTTTGCACTTCTGGTTGCAGGGAAATGTTCCTGTTGATTTTTGGAGAGGACAGCGAGCTTCTGACAATAAAGCTTTTTAGATTTGGAGGCTGTCTATAACCCTACCTATGCTCTCCATTCTGCAATTTACCTAAGACTAGCATCTTCCATAATCCAAGACTCCCACATCTAGACCCGCATATCAATCCTGTGAGTAAATAGTTAAAAAAATGCAGAGAAAATCCTTTTTTTGAAATAGAACACACAGACAACCCCCATTTTCCCATTTATTATCCACAAACATGCCCTCCGAGGGTAATCCACAGCGATATCCAGCGAAGCACACAAAACCAGATCTACTACATCCAGAGACTACAGCGATGGAACAAGTGTCCGCTCGCTGCAGTCTTTGGGGTCAAACTGTCTGTCGCAGGTAGCGGTGATGTCACTCATTGAGTCACTTAGGGCTCCCCACGGCAGTCAGAGAACACAGGTGACATCGCTGCTAGATTGCGGGACATGGCGGCACAGCTGTCCATCAATCCGGCATTTGGTTCCACTGAGTTAACGGAGTGGGAAACTAGTGCTGTGAAGTCAGTTGAACCTACTACTGGATTGCCGGACAGCTGTGCTGCCATGTTCCCCAATCCAACAGTAGAGTCACCTGTGTTCTTTGATTGTGACAGGGAGCCCTCAGTATCTCAGCGAGTGATGTCACTGCTCCCCGCGGCAGTCAGTGTAATTCCAAAAATTGCAGTGAGAGAAATCTTGTTACATCGCTGCAGTCTCTGTATGTAGCAGAGCCAGGATTATGTGCCTCACTGGATATCACTGTGGATTACTGTCAGAGGGAGGTATTGGGTTTAATAAAGGGAAAATAAGGGTTGTCTGTGTGTTTTATTTCAAATCAAGAATTTTTCTCTGCAAGTGTGTTTTTTTAAATCTAGCAATGTAGGAGGTAATGACAGCTGTCAATACTTGGCTGTCATTAACCCCTTCTACCACCACGATGCCACCGCACCAGAACATCGGGAAGAGCTAGTTAAAGCACCAGATATTGGCGCTTCTAATGGATACGACAATGTAAGGGGCAACTGTGGGCTGCTATTCTGTAGCCTGGGGGAACAATAACTATGGGCCTCCACATGTTGAGAAAACCAGCCCCTAGCTGCCTGGTTTTTACCTTAGCTAACAATTAAAAATAGGGCACAGCCCACACATTTTTTTGCAATTATTTATTGAAATAATTTAAAAAAATAATGGGCTCCCCTGTATTTTTTATTTACCAGCCAAAGTAAAGCCAGGAAGCTGGGGGTGGCATCCTGTATCTGTTTGCTTTACCTGCTCTGAGAATCAAAAATATTGCGAAGCCCTTCTTAATTTTTTTTACATTTTTTTACAGCCTTATGACGGCAGGTTCGTTACCAATGGCAACCAATAACAGACGTCAGTAGAATGGATGAGAGGCGCAACAGCCAGTCATAGACGCTGTCATAGAAAGTGGGTGTCTGTGATTGACTATTGGAGCCAGTGCAGTGAAATAATCAGGAATTTAATGAGCGGGCCGGAAGTATCAAGTGCATGATACTCAGTAAGTATTAACACTGCTGTTTAGTCACAGTTTTCCTTCCCTTTGCAGCCCCTCCTAGTCACCAGTTTAAAGTCCAGGTTCAAGGTTTGGGCTCAAGTTCGGGTCAAGTCCCATCTCTATATCTAAGGTGTCATTCACATCTGGATATGCAGATACAGCCCAATCTACAGCAATAAAGTAGGAAGTTTTGTCTGACTGGCTGCTCTATGTGTCCAACGCTTTATTATATTTGCTTTTATACACAAGCCCTATGTACGTGAGGTAGATTATTCTGTTTTTACTGCCTCACATGGTGACACTAGAGCTTTCTGAAATGCTGATTGCTGATTTCCATTTTAATAATTACATTTCTCTACTAATACATAAATGCAAATTGCTTTCCCCCTGGTCTGTTAATGAGTTGAAACTGTTCAACAAGCAGAGAGAAGCATTATATTGCAGATTCAATACACGTTCAGCTCAACGGCGAAGGAGTCACGTACTAGCTGTATATCCTAAGCTCAATACCTTGTTGTAAATGGGATTATAATGGCGTTGCAAGATAAAAGTTATCTGAGATGTGGATTGCAGTAGAACCTTAAATGCCCTGGTTATAAAACTGCACGGTTTAGGTGTTTTTTTCTATTACTGTGTACTGGGATGTTTATGCTTGTTGAATAAAAAGCAGTCATTTGTAATTACAAGTATAGCTCATGTAAGTTTTTATGGAAACTTTAAGAGACAAATGGCTCCTCTTGTTCTAAAAGCTCTTGTCCAGCCTAAGGGAGCCACGTCAGACAGCAAGCACAATCACCAAACCTTGAAGCTTGTTCCCTCATTCTCCAGTATTCCAAAGAAAGTATATGATAACAGAGCATTGGGTTTTCTAGTTTGAACTTTGGTGTCTGAAAATAGAGCAGAAAACACTTTGGTACATTGTCAGATAATACTTTTGTTGTAGCTGTTGACCCAAAGTCAGACTATGAGATCACAGTGAAGTCTGATAGTGGAACTCCATGATTAAGACTTTCTATAGATGAAACGCGTAGAATTGCATTCCAGTGTCTTGCCATGGGGCTATAATACTCTGCCCTTTTTTACATGGTAAACTGGACATTTTATTTTACTCCCGCTACCAGAGTTTGTAGGATTTCTTCCTCTTCAATATTGGCTTCTCTGCTGCCAGGGAGTTCCGAGCAGTAGGTTTGGATCCATAGAAAGTGGACTGAAGACATGTAACGGGTGAGCTGAAAATACTTTTCTATTTTTTATGATTGTGGAACTAGACATTCTTACCTCATGTGTACACATTCAGTATTTGGTGAATCTTTTACCTCAGAATTTGTAGCCAAAACCAGGAGTGGAACAATCAGAGGAAAAATATAATAGAAACATGTCACCACTCCTGCATTATTCACCCACTCCTGTTTTGGTTAGAAATATTGAGGTAAAAAATTCAAAAAATAGCGCATGCACATGGCCATAGTCACGAGTTCATCAGGTAACTGGCAGCTTGCTTAGATGTTAATATTATTGTGATACTGGCATTCTTAGGATAGTCATGCATTGTAAATGGACTTTAAGCCCTTTCTGCTGCTGTTGTTTGTTTATAGCAGGGTTCCCCAACCAATAGCTTTCGAGCTACAAGTTGCTCGTGGACCTGTAATTTGTGGGTCATGGCTCTCTTCAACTTGGTGCATTAGCACCAGGTCTACGAAACACCTAAGAGCAGGTCTCCAGATGCAAATTGAGTCTGTGGAGCCTCGGTTAGGAGTCTCAAACACAGGACTAGCCAGATATCCCTCCAGGGAAGGACCCAGTCTTCTGGCTGGGTCCTTCCCTGGAGGGATATCTGGCTAGTCCTGTGTTTGAGACTCCTAACCGAGGCTCCACAGACTCAATTTGCATATTCATAATTCCCAGGGGGCATTGCGCCTAGGAATTCACTGTTTTGAGCGCTTTAGCCGGCTGCCCGCAGTGTTTTCTTGGACTGGTCTCCCTGAGATCAGTGAATGCTTTGTGATGCAGGTCTCCGGATGGTGACCTTTGCGAGTAAACTTACTAAAAAAAACAGCCATGGTCTGGTATCCAAAGCACTTAGCAGGACACAGTAGGCCCTATGATAAAGGCAACATAAGTGCATAATACCGATGCAGCAATCATTCTCAACCTGCCATGACATGGGGGAGGTGATTTGTGGTATTTTATATGCACACAGATGAGGCCTTCTTAGGGCGTCAGTAACACATGTATGTGTGATGCAAAGCATCTCAATACAGCCTATTGATCTTGCCCATACTATTCGACCAGGCGGGCTGCCCAGCACTATGTATATGCATCATACAGGACAGACGCCCTAAAAGGGCCCAGCTGCATCCTGCATAATGATAAAAAAGTGTAAACAAATTATGAATGATAATGTGATATCAGACCTTGGCTGTTTTTTTGGTAAGTTTTTGATTTTTTTGTCCTTTTAGTATTTTTCCTGACTTTTGTGAGTAGCCCCATATAGTAGAGCAGATTTGTGGTAACCCCTGGATATTGGTATACTGTCTCAGTGTGATTTCTGTGGAAAAACTTTGGTTGTCGTTATGCTGGTAATGGCGACTCTGGGTATCACTACTGTAAGCGGGCAGGAGATGGATGTGGGTCGCAACCATCTCTTATTGCTGAATGTGGTTCATGACCCTCTATTAGAGCTGAATGTGGCTTTCAAGGTCAGAAAGGTTGAGGACTTCTGGTCTATAGAGTAAGTGCCTATATATGTCATGATAAATGTGAAGTTAATAGGCTTGTCCTTGTCACTAATGTACAGTAGAGTTCAAAATAATAGCAGTCCAATATGACTAACCAGATTTTTCACTGTTTTTGGTATAAATTATATTACCACATGTCAAACAATTTACCAGTTGGTGTAGTAGATTCTTAGAAATCCAACAGACTCAGCATTCATGATCTGCATGTTTTTGAGTCTGTGTATTTGAATAATTAATTGAAAGCGAGTGTGATCAAAATAATAGCAGTGTGGAGTTCAGTTAGTGAGGTCAATCATTCTGTAAAGATACAGGTGTGAATCAGGAGGTCTTTATTTAAAGGTGAAGCCATCACATGTTGTACATGCATTTCTACTTGAACCCCTGAGAAATATGGGTTGTTCGAGACATTGTTCAGAAGAACAGCGTACTTTGACTAAAAAGTTGATTGGAGAGGGTAAAACCAGAGAGATGTGGAAGAAAATGGAAGACTACCATTTGAATGGATCTAATAATAACCAGAATGGCAAAGGCTCAGCCAGTGATCAGCTCTAGAATTATATAGGACAGTCTCAAGTTACCTGTGAGTGCTGTGATAGTTACAAGATGCCTTTGTAAAGCTAACCTATTAGCAAGAAGTCCCCGCAAAGTCCCACTGTTAAAAAAAGACATGTACTGTGTGACGAATTGGCCACCAAGCCTGGCAGCTCTATGCGCCTCTTATTAAACTCAAGCCAGTCAGGGAACTGCATTAGGGTAAAAGAAGGACCGCAGCTGCCCTGTCAGTGCTGGTTTATCAAGGCGCTCCTCAGTGAGTGTGCTATATGCCTTCCGGACTGTGACCAGAAGCACATATAATAGCTGACTGACAGATGCCTTGAATAACCCAAAGCACTAATTGCTGCCACCATTTTCTCAATTGATATAAATCTGGTCCGTGATCGGGCTTATATTGGGTCAGAAACCAACCCAGGTTGCGTTAACGTTAAATGAGCACCCGGACGTGGGGATTCTTGATCGAGAATAAGAACAACTCAAGATTAAATTTATATATTTAATCGCCCTATTGGCACACTAGATATTAATATTTACAGGATAATTAGATATTACAGATATTAGATATTGCAGTCATTTATGCAAATAAAAGATAAATCGAATACACACAGAATTACAGACACATGTGATCAGTTACCTTAATGCTGGTGGCACCACAAGGGGCAGCGTGGAGCCAACCAAGTTCCTGGGTATACTCTGGCTTGATGAAATTTTGCCTCCTCAGAAGAATACCAAATGGAGCAGAGGTTGGCAATTCTTATACTGTAAGAGGCCTGCCCCTGTCCTGCCTATTTCCTGCCCCTGGGCTGTCCTGTAGTTCCCACCCCCTAAGTTGTAATATGAGATATTCAAAAGCTATTATGAGTCATAACTTTGACTGGGAGCGTTGTAGGCAGAAGACAATGCTCTCATATTTTTGCTTATGATTTTAGCTTTGCCATGGTGGGTTACATGACCACTCTGCCGTCATCCCACTGGCTAATATCAAGTTTGGGGTCTTACGAAGGTCACGCAAATATGTAAATGTATGTGCTATGATTGTCTATGTCTCTAGATGCGATATTTATGCTTGACATTTTTAGAGGAGTGAATGGTCGTGAAATATTGTAAGTTATTCTTCGGATCCTCTCAATCTGGGCTTTGTGAAAGGGATTCCTTTCAACTTGCAGGCAGAAGGGATTAATTCTCGCACCTAGCTGGGGAGTCCCAGGGTGATCTTCCTTTTGTATAATGGTAGGGAGCTTCCATTGTGTGACATCAACTGCCCAGGAAGACAATTTCATCAGGTTAATTAACATATGCCTCAAGTCAAAAGGTTGAGGCTATCTCCTTGGAGTGAGATATGGTGGTGGGGGTAAACGATATAGGTAAGAGTCGACACGCCAGTTGTGGTTAACCCTTTGTTGGATGTTTATTTCGCTATTAGATTCACATATAAATGGGAAATTAAAAATGTAATTAAAAATTTTAAAACAAGTTTAAAATTTGCTCTTTTTGTTGAGCGGATTGTTCCCCTGAAGGGTGTGTTTCAATATCAGGTAGGAGGAGACCAGACTTCGATTTTCAGGGTCTCTTGTAGCCTGAAAAGTAATGTTGGATTATTAGTGTAATTGGTATGTCATCTCGATTGTTTTGACATATGAATATCAATAAAATATCCTACTTACCTAGGTGGTCTAGATGGTTCTAGAAGTAGCTATATTTAAGGGCAGGTGTTGGTTGTTACTGGGGAGGGCTAAAGGACAAAAAGTTCAAGTGTTTAGTGTCAAGAGTAATCTATTTGTTTGTTATGTCTCCCTTTAGTTTACTGTAGTTACCTCAGGTGGTGGTACGTGCTTGTTCCTAGAAAGTAGTGTTATGCTGGAGGGTGGTTTCTTATGGGAGTGATCTCATGGTCAAGGGGATTCTTGAAGACCTCTGCTTTTCTCTGGTGGTATCTGGCTAACAACTTTGGAAGGTGCTGGAAACAATAAAGCGATATGAAAGCCCAAACTGTTTTTGCTTCCTATTTTCTGATGAGTTATCACTACATATTGGAAAGATATTATTTGTTATACCTTGTGCTATGACCGTACAATTTTCCCTTTCTTCATAGGGGTAGGTCTTGTGTTAGTTAGACGGTACTTACATCTTACTCTCTTTGTGTGCTCTCCGGGTGGTTGATTCCTCTGTATCCATGAACGGTTCATTGCAACGATTCTCTGCTCATCCAACTGCCTCCACCGTCTCCCCGCCCATTTTGACAATTCACACAGACGTAGTCCATGATGTGATCTGTCAGCTGACCGTGGGTAACCAGGAAGTGCACGACCACTGGCCACGGCGTGCACCCGCGACACCTCTCTGCCTGCCATTCACAGCGGTACACAGCAGGATTCTGAGGAATCAACCACCCAGAGAGCACACAAAGAGAGAAAGGTCTCTGACAAAATGGCTACTTCTAGGAATATTGCTTTATTCCTTACATACTGAAGCAGATACAATGTGCCAAAGAACACATCAACCGGCCTAAAGAGAAATGGTGAAACATTTTGGGGACTGATGAAAGTAAAATTGTTCTTTTTGTGTCTAAGGGCTGCAGACAGTTAGTCCCCCAAACTCTCAAATTCAAGCCACAGTACACTCTGAAGACAGTGAAGCATGGTGGTAACAAGCATCATGATATGGGCATGTTTCTCTTTCTATGGTGCCTGGTCTATTTACTGCATACCAGGAATCATGGACAAGTTTGCATATATCAAAATACTTGAAGAGGTCATGGTGCCTTATGCTGAAGAGGAAATGCCCTTGAAAGGGGTGTTTCAACTAGACAATGCCACTAAATACACCAGTAAACAACTAAAATATTGGTTTCAGTCCAACAAAACTGAGGTTATTAAGTGGCTAGACCAACCTCCGGACCTTAATCCAACAGAACATCAAAAATGCTGTTTCTGAAGCAAAGCGAACAAATGCGTATACTGTAAATTAAGGGCTGTAGTCAAAGTATCCTGGGCTGGAATAACAGTCAACAGGTGCCAGATGTTGGTTGACTCTATGCAACATAGATGTGAACCAGTTCTAAAAAACTGTGGTCATACAACTAAATATTAGGTTAGTGATTCACAGAAATGCTAAATCCTAAAAAAAAGAGTACATATGTTGAGTTTGTAAAGACAAATGCAGACACTACTACTTTTTTGAACAGCCCAATATTCATTTTTTTGTTATTTTCTACAAAGTAGTTACAAAGAATATACATTTCTCTTCATGTTTTGATTTATAATACAATGTACAATGTTCCCAGTGCATGGAAATAAAAACTATTAGGCTGGCTCCACATCACAGTTTTTGTCATCATGTTTTGTCCATTTTGAAAAGGATAGAACAGAATAGTTTTTAGTTTCCCATGCATCCCTATGGTGCCGGATTGGTGAATGTATGTTTATCACATGTTTTTAAACACACTGCTATTACTTTGAACACAACTGTATAAAACAATATCAAGAAATATAAAAAGTTATTAACTAAGTATTTAATTTACATGATACACCCATTGTATCTCTTCCATTCTTTATCTAAGAACTGTAAGAAAATATTTATTACTTGATTAGCAAGTCTATGACTCAAAGAAGTCACTTGGCAAATTAACTGCCATGTGTGCATGGACATAAGGTATGTGTTAAATTGTGACTTACAGGGAAATATATATTTACTCTCCAGATATGTAACTTGGCAGTCCTTGGTTTTATAAGTGCATGACTATCTCCAGTTATGGTCCACGTGTAATACAGCAGATATGAACTAACACAGAACAGTAAACAGCTTGGCTATAAAAAAGAAAAATCACATCACCCTTTTTGATTTTACTGATCTGTTGTCCTACCTTTTGATTAAAGGGAAACTCGATGGAGAGAGAAAAATTTTTGTACTGTCCCTGCCCTCCTACATGATAAAGCAGAGCTGTACACTACAGTTGTAGGATCTATAGATTGCTTATAAATCAATAAAATCATATCTGCTACCCAGCACTCACCCCTTCCTCAGGGATGATAAATTCAGCTTCATGCTGCTGCTGTGACATCTGGTAGGGGTGTGGACCCCGGGGGATCCAGGATTATCCTACATTCCCACCCCCTCACACTTCTGCACGGACTGGGGGCATGGTAGGGGCATGGCCACCGTCCCCATGGTCGCAGACCATACATGTTGTAATTATGTGTGTTGTGATTTTTTTTGGTCAGGCCCAAAAGAGCTGTGGAAAAACATTCTGATCAGCTGTGACTCATTCAATAACATTAGTCATACATCATTTCTGTATTGAATTCAAGAGTTCCACCTTACTTTGACTAAAATGGGATTCAGACAAACCACATAGATAGATAGCTATACATAGATAGATATCTAGACAGATATAAATAGAATAGATAGATATAGATAGATGAATGGATGAATATAGCATGAAGCTGAATTTCTCAGTCTACTGATCAGATATGATTTTATAGATTTATAAGTGATCTATAGATCCTAGAACTGTAGTGTCCAACTCTGCTTCATCAAGTAGGAGGGCAGGGACAGTAAAAATATTTACTCTTCCCGGAGTTCTCCTTTAAGTGTAACCATTGTTTTATTTAACCATTTTTGTCACCCCTTCATTTTTTTCATAAAATTTACAATATCTTTAGAAATAAAAGGAAATGTACAAAAGTTATATCCTTAGGATTTTTTAATTAGTGGTCCAAAGTAAAACAACAGAACATTGTTTGACAACTTATATGTTGCAATTTCAAAGAGTAAACAGAATAAACAGCATGTGCAGCAAGAAAGGCACCCTGATGAATACTTGGTTGCAATCCCTTTGGCATTGATGACATCCTCCAAACATTTCTTGTAGCCATCTATAAGCTCCTTGCACTTCTCTTGTTTCACACTTGCAGATTTCATGGATTAGTGTCCATCTGTGTTTGTGTGCCAAAACCAGGAGTGTCTCCAAAACACAGAACAGGTATCAATCTTTCAATTATAGTTCTTTACTCTGCAAGTTTCCCTCCTGGTTTTGGAACACAAACACTGATGAACACTGATCCATGAAATCTGTAAAAGTGTGAAACCAGCCTCACCTGGTATTTTCTCCCACTCTTCCTTTGCAGTTTGTTCAAGCTCCTCAATGATTGCAGGGTTTTTTCCTAATGGCAGATTTCAGCTCACTACAAAGATTTTCAATAGTGTTGAGGTCAGGACTCATTGCTGGCTATTTTAAAACAATCCATTTTTTCTTTTTCAACCATTTCTGTGTACTTTTGGATGTGTGCTTTGAGTCATTATCTTGCTGGAGGACTCATGATTTTCTACTCATAACAAAATTTCTTACACTGGATAGGACATTTCGCTCTAAAATCTCTTGATAATTCTCTGATTTCATAAATCCTGTGATATGGTCAAGGCCTCCGATACCAAACACAGCAAAGCAACCCCACAGCGTTATGGATTTTCCACCATGCTTAACTGTTGGTAGGGTGTTCTTTTTCTTATAAGCTTCATTGCACCATCTGTAAACAAAATGCTGCTTTGCATTGCCAAAAAGGTCTATTTTTGTTTCATCTGTCCACAGAATATTTTCACAGAAGGATTGTGGTTTGTCAAGGTAGTCTTTGTCAAAGATAAGTTGTTTCTTTTTATGTCTTTTTTTTTAACAATGGTTTCTTCCTTGGCCTTTGCCCACAAAGCTATGCTTGGTTTAGTGTGTGGCATATGATACTTGCTGAAACCATGAGCCCAGACAGTTCCAGGATGGCCTTCAGGTCTTTGGATGTTTGACATGGTGTTTTTCCACCATTCACAACAACCTTCAAAGACATCTCTTGTCAACTGTCCTCTTTCCCCAACGTCCAGGGAGGATCTTGTTGGTTCTTGTTAATAACATTGCACACTGTTAAAACTGGGACACCAAGGTCCTTGGAGATGTCCTTATACCCTTTGGAAATCTTGTGTTTGCTAATTATAGCAGTTCTAACGTCCTCAGACAGCTCTTATGCCTTCACCATTGTGACAAAGGAACATGTGGCTTTCTAAAACACTGAAGTCATTATTCATTGGCTAATGCATGTCACATGGTTACTGACAATTTATCACAAGTGATTCTCATTTGTGATTCACCACTGGCGAGTCAAAATGTATTTCCATACTAATGCAATGTAAAGGGTGCCAATACCAATGTCACAGCAAGTTTTAATTTTTTCTGTTTTTCCCTCCCATTGTTTTAAATTGTTGTTATCATTTGCTCTTTTATAATCTACACGAGTGCTCTATACAAAAAAGCTGTTGACTTGATTCATTTTTTTCAGGATTAATTCCTCGTTATGTACTGAAACTTCATGGGTGCCAAAAACCATGAGCAGAGCAGGACTGTACATGAAAATAAGAAACTTTACAATACATTTTATTAGCCACTTCTTCCTCCCCTTGAACAGACCATTAATTCTCCTGTTTCTCAGTTCACAGGTGAAATCTGTTTCTGGTGAATACAGATGTTCCCATTAGATAGGAGATGGCAGTTGGTGCTTGTACAGTTTTATGGAGAACTGTAATTGTATTTTTAGGAAAACTTGCAGTAAAATGTCTGTGTCTGTCTCTAAAGGCCCCATTACACGGTACGAGATCGTGAACGATATCGCTGAAACGTCACGGGTTTGGAGTCGTTCAAGCGACATCGTTACTACTTCTTTGTGTGTGACTCTGAGATATGGTTACGATAAATCGTTGGATTGTTGATCGCAGATTTGAGAACATGTTCTCAAATCAGACGATCCACAATCAGCCAACCTGCTGCATCGTTCTGTGTGACACCGCGATAACAATGTTGTTCACGACTTCGCCCATTTACTCCAGTGAACAAGTATCGTTCGCTGGGTTGTGGGAACGATACCTGCTCGCTATATCGTTGGTGAATCATCCACGATATCTACACGTGTGACAGCTCACCAATTATGTCAAAACGATGTCCTAACGACCGAGATCGTTGGTGATATCTAAACGACCTTGAAGCGTGTAACTGGGCTTTAACTCTCCCACTTCTTTCCACCTTGAGAGTGGAAGATCAGTCCAGGAGGAGAAAGAAGTGGATATCTCTGATAAACTTGATTATTTTCATGTGTGTTTTGAATTTTTTATATAAATATTAAAACGATGTTTACCCTTCGAGGACCGAGTTAACTTTTATTGCCATAATATTCCAAAGTTGTGACAAATATGCAACAGTTTTACCATGATTTATGCAACAAATATTGAAAAGCATACAAAACGTGAAAAAATGTACACCATGCGTGGGTTCACATGTCGAAAATGTGTGGCTTATTTTTCTGAAGCTTCATTGCAACACAATCAGCATGTGTTACATAAGGCTTGATATATACAGCGATATGAGTCACGAAAACAAAAACATTTCTGGAACTGGCCTGCGACTTGCTGTTGGGTCTCTATTTTAGTTCTATGACTTTGCTGCAAAGAAAAAAGCTATGTCACAATGCAATACTGCAATCTCATTGTTGCAAAATAATCGGCACCAAGTAGCCGTTGCCTATTGATTTTGCTTTAGATTTTGCCACAGTGAAATCTGCAATGGATTTTGTATACAAAGTGACACACTGCTCTAAACTTCTCTGCAATGCATAAACATAAAGGGTGTTTAGACATGCATTCGGCCACGAAGTCGGCTTGGAGGGAACGTGAAGGTTGCAGCTGATCAGTGGCCGACAATTGGCTCGGGTGGTCACAAGACGACGTAGCCTCTAGATGTTGCAGCATAGTGCAGTGAGTCAGCACCAGTATTATTCTATTACCCCCAGCTACATGGGCTCATTCAGAATACCTCATTCATTTATTCTTCAGCAGTGGTTAGGATGACAACTGCGGCTGCAAAACAAGGGCTATTGTATACATCCAAATGACAAACCTAAACATCTGAATTCACACAAGTGACAGGCTAATGATGACTTCATTAAAGACTGAGAAGGAAATTGTGTAATCGGAAACCTTTCTAATATTGATTGTTGTATTGATTCTTTGATGTCTTCTTAGGCATTTTGCAATTTGCCTGTCTATCTCCATTAGACAATTAGCCATGTTCATGACGCATTACAAAGCACTTTCTTGTTCAGTGATGTTAAGACACTAATCTAACAATACTTAGTAGAAAAAGTCATGACATGACAGGGTACGGTTTTGTCAACACTACACATTGTTAGTACATAGCTGTAACATTACTGCACCCTGCATTGAAGATTTTTGATTGTTTGCATGCAGTAAGGTAATTGAGCTGTTGTCTAATGGTGGGTTTACACACACCAATTTATCTGTTCAATATCTGAACAGATCTCTGGTTGCAGTGAAATCATGGATACATTGCTCCATTTTGTGGTTGTGTACAACATGGAGCAATGTATCCATGATTTCACTGCAACCAGAGATTGGTTCAGATATTGAACAGATAAATTGGTGTGTGTAAGGCGGCCGTCACACGCTGAGATATCGTGCAAGATATCGCTTGAAAGCGGCAGATTAAACATCGCGTAAGCGATGTCTGTGCGTGTGACGGCCAGATACGACGAGCGATATCTGATCAAATCTCTAAATCGTGATCTGAGGTTCGGTTCTCAGATCTGACGATATCGCCCAATTAACTACGCACAATCGACACGTGTAAATTCCCGACATCAGACGAAACGTGTGATTTCAGCGATGGCAAAATCCATCACGTAGGCGTGTCAGGAGTTTCCTATTGCCTGACCTCCTCAGTGGTGATTCGTGCAACGAAATGGTTTCGGATTGGCTGCTTCACCACTAGCTCGCATTGGTGGAAGATGATGCGTTGCCATTGGCTGCCCTCACAGGGCGCCATTTTGAAAGCGCTGTCTTCAGCACCACACATAGGCGTCGGCTGCACAATATCTCCGAACTGTGCACCCAATTGCGTCAACTTGATAATCGATTCTGCGTGGTCCCCGACCCTGCTATATAGTGTCCACCTTGTCATATACCCACACAATGTTGGCGGGCGCGGCACACATAACGCGGCTGTACGTTTTGCCCATTGCAATTTAGTTATGTGCTACAGCACACATATACATTACGATCAATATCACAGGACATTGTGGGGATGAGGCCGCCATGTTTCAAAGGACATCTGACCCAATGAGGACGCAGTACTGAGCACCAATGGTGTAGTGAGGGGCGCAGCTTGGAGCCCATGTACCACGCCTATCGGCTCCGATAACGCCCACATTTGCTCCCACATCGTTTAGGAGATTTCTGTGTGACTTTAGCTGAACGATGTCCACTGCTGATAACTGCATCTCTCAGACGATCGCTGGATGGGTGGATCGGGGAATCGTCTGAGCGATGTCTGTGGGTGTAGCGTCGTGATGAGCGATTTTGCGCGTCGTTCGCACGATATGCAAATTTAACATCGTCTACGATATCTTGCACGATATCTCAGCGTGTGACGGCCGCCTTAACCCACCATCAGGGCTCAGACACATTGGCGATGCAATCGGATGAGTGCAATGTGAGAAAATCTTGCATTGCACTATGACCAATGTTAATAAATGAGTGAAAGCAGATGAACGTTTGTCTTCAGCTTTTTTCTCATCCAGATTGTGGATGAGAAAAAAAAGTAGCAACATGCTGTGAGTGGATGCAAGTCTCATGCAAGACTCACCAATGCATGTCAAAGGGTGCAATACAGAATTGCACAGCACACTCACAGCGTTTTTCACATGGTCTTTCCCATGCTGGAAAAAGATAGAATAGACAGATAGGATAAATAGATGATAGGAATAGCTAGAACATTTTACCAGTCTCCCGCAGCTGCTTCCGGGTCCACCCATTAAGCTTCATGCATAGTGACTACATTGACCAGCAACAGACAATCACAGACTCTCATGGTGGGTTTACACACACCAATTTATCTGTTCAATATCTGAACAGATCTCTGGTTGCAGTGAAATCATGGACACATAGTTCCATTTTGTGGCTGTGTACAACATGGAGCAATGTATCCATGATTTCACTGCAACCAGAGATCTGTTCAGATATTGAACAGATACATTGGTGTGTGTAAACCCACCATCATGCTCTGTGAAAACTTCTGAGATTGGATTTTGCAGTCAAAGTGCAATTTCACAATCTGGACGGTGATTGTGCTTGGTTGCCATACACATTAGTGTATGGCAACCAACCTGCCATCACAGTGTGTTAAATAAATAATTTAAAATGCATAGGACTTCGCTTTTTTTAGCCTAGCCCAGAAAAAGCGGACAGCTGTGAGCTGCCACTCTCAGCTGCCCAATTTTACCTTGGCTGGCAAAAAAAAATGCGTAGGGCTACGCCCTATTTTTAATTGTCAGCCAAGGTAAAACTAGGCATCTAAAGGCTGGTATTCTTAGTGTGGCGAAGGCCCATTATTTTATGTCTCCCCACGCTAAAGAATAGCAGCCCACAGCCTCCCAAGAAAATGGCGCATTCACCATAGCGCCATTTCCAGGTGCTTTACAAGGCTCTTTCCGCCGCCCTGGTGGCGGTGGAATGCTGGGTAATAAGGGGTTAATACTAGCTTTGTGCTGCCATCTGGTATTAAGCACTGAGATTCCTAATTTGGGCCAAGTTAGACCTGGCCATTAAAAATCTCTAATAGTAAAAAAGACTCAACACAGAGACAAATTATTTTATTAGAAATAAAAACACAAAGACACTTAGGGCCGCTTTACACACACCAACTTCTGTGTCCAACTTCTGAACAGATCTCTGGTTGCAGTGAAATCATGGACACATTGTTAGATTTGTACACAGCCACAAAATGGAACAATGTGTCCATGATTTCACTGCAACCAGAGATCTGTTCAGAAGTTGGTAACAGAAGTTGGTGTGTGTAAAGCGGCCCTTAGTGACCCCATCTTTATTAACCCCTTAGCCCTCATGCCACGCCACGATTCTTGTCTTCTCCCTTGCTGGACACACGCAGCTCTGCTACATCAGAGACCACAAGGATGAGCAAAGCACGTCCTCTCCCCGTTGGTCTTTGATCACTGAATGACTGAGGTGAGACTTGAATACAGGGAGGAAGAGACATTGCTTCCAGGATCTGTGCTGCCGACCGTTAAAATAAGTTGGAAAAACCACAGTTTTTAGTGCAATGATGGTTTTAATTTAATTTGCGTTTCGGAGTCACATACAGACTCTTTCATCAGGGATCCAACAGAGTTTGTACTCTGTTGGTTCCCTGAGGAAGGAGTCTGGATGTGACTCCAAAACACGTGGGAATTAAAACCATCATTGCACTGAAAACTAGTTTTTCCAACTTATTTCAATGGTCGTCAGCGTGGATCCTGGAAGCTCTGTCTCTTATTCCCTGTATTCGGCACTGGCACCCCTGAGCGAGTGGAGTGTGGATCCTGCAGCAGCCATCTTCATGCCTTCATACCAGTTGTGAGTCACACAACTGTCCCAGGTGAGCAGCAACAAGTGTAACGCCTGCATATATCATTGGGATAAGACCCTATTGCGCTTCCTCTCCTCTCTTAAAGCTGAGCTGAGACCTATGGCATGGTAAGCAGTGAGTTCACCCGAGGACATGTAGCCATAGTAACGGTTACAATGGCAACGGTGTCTTCGGGTTAATTCAGTTACTCCCTGCTTACCTCGCTGCTATCCCTGCAGCTCCTGAATAAGCTAAGCTGCAGGGATAGCAGCCGGGTAAGCAGGGATTAACTGCGGTCACTTGAGGACAACATTGCCATAGTAACCGCTGGCTAGTGGTTACAATGGCAACAGTGTCCTCGGGTGACCTCACTGCTTATCATTCCGCAGGTCTCAGCTCAGTCATTCATTGATCAGAGACCACGGGGAGAGGATGCGCGATGTTCATCCCCGTGGTCTCTGATGTAGCAGAGCTGCGTGTTTCAAGGAAGGATGAAGACAAGGATCGTGGAGGGCTATGAGGGCTAAGCGGTTAAAAAAGATTTTCCACTGGTAACATTGGTGACATGCTGATCATTCGTTGCCTGCAGCAGTCACATGTTCATCTGGCTGGAAAAGTAAGCATGCAGTGCTGGAAAAGAAACATCAGGGAATCGGTAAGGTATAATGTTTTCATTTTTTAAATATTTTTAAGACATCCCTTATGATAGGATTTTAGTTTCCGCTGGTTCTATGCTTAGAAAGGTGTGTGTGGAGACATGGGGGTTAGTGGGTACTCTTGTCTGCTGGCCTGGCTGCCTTTAGAAAGACAGTAAGGACCAGGGCTCATCCCAACTGAACAACCGATCTACTTAACCATGGGCGGAACACTACTCAGATAACACAGGGTGAGGGAACCACAATATTAAGGCTTTATTGGATCCCAAACAGTTAATGGCATATGACACATAACCAAACAAAACACAGAATATAACAGGCAACAGAGTCTCACTCTCTGCTGGCTCACCAGGGATTAGAATATTCGTGCCTCAGGATTTCCAGGGTTACTTACTCCAAACCAGCAGTATCCCCCTTTCGTCAGGCACCCACCTTGAAAGGACTAACACCAGATTTAGGAAGCTGAACGAGCACAGCAAAGTCTGTAGCCAGGTAACCAGATTGTCCCAACCTGGGTTTCTTCTTATGTAGTGTTTGATATTCCAGCAAAATCCTAGCATTCGATGTTGAAGTACATGTAGTAATAAAGTCGAGGTTCTGATCCCCTTGGTCGGTACTGAAGTGCCTAGGCCTCGGGTTATGGCCAGCCAATCAGATCTGCAGATCCTAGATTGGTATTGGTATCATGTAGATTGACTCCCTGGTCAATTAAACAGTCCTCCTTAAAAACCCCTGAGCACTCAATTCAGACCATTGGGGACTTCACGATTGGTGGACTAAGACTGTGCTCTCATTGGCTAGATTTCTAGCCGATTAAATAATGTTCATTTAAATAATCTGGAAAGAAAGGGGCTAAGTCTAGTTACATTTAGTCTGCAATCCATGACATCAAACAATGGTGGTTGAGGTAATTTTCATAGAGTCAGCAATACACAAAGAAATACAATTTAAGGCTCGCATACTTAATTTTTCTGAGTCTCTGACCTTCCCTGACAAAGGGGTGAAATTACAAACTTTAAACACTAGCAGACTCCTACAAGTCTTGTAGAACCAATGAGTGGATTATCACAAGTTAGCAAGCAAATGCAAACATATCTGGGTAATGTAAGAATGTAACTTTTTGTATGCATTGAAAAAGTCCATGTTGTCACAGTGTGCATAAAGAAATGGTGGATGTGGGCTCAATGTGCCACGGGACCAGGCTCACCCTGGAGGGACGTAGCTAAGAGACTACCTGGTTCTTCAGTAGAGCCTATAATGTTGAGGAAAGACTTGCTGCTGCTGGTAGCCACCAGGTAACACTGCAGGTTAAACCTCAGTACAGTAGCAGCTAAACCCAAGGGTCAACCAAGCAGGTTTAGGCAGGATGGTTGATACAGGTTGTCAGGCTGGTATTGGCAATCAGGCAAGTGCTAGCAGACAGACTGATACTGGCAGGTACAGCAGGTAGAGGCAGGTATGGCAGTTCATGAAGACGTGGCTGGTACTGGCAGATACAGCAGGTCCTGGTAGGTATGGCAGATACTGGTGGGTACGGCAGGATGGCATCTGAAACAAGTACAGGTTAGCGTACACCAGTATAGGAAGTTGGGGACCTGACAACTAGCAACCCAGGGCCGGGACGATAGGTAGGCGACCCTAGGCGATCGCCTAGGGCGCCATCTTGTGGAGGGCGCATTTTCTCCACATGAGGGGCCCATTGTCCGCCCCCTGGAGGGGCCCCCTCCCGCCCGCGCGCCGGCCAGAGAGGAGGGAGGACGGGACTTCCTGTTCTGCAGCTCTGCCCGCCCCTCCTCTCCTCCTTACATCAGACGCACGGTGACGGCGGCCTAGGTGAGTTCAAAGGCGCGCGCCTCCCCCCTGGCCCCCGCATACTAGGCCCTGTATACAGCACCACTGGGGCTGCTGTATTACCCCTGGGGCTGCTGTATTACCCCTGGGGCTGCTGTATTACCCCTGGGGCTGCTGTATAACCCCTGGGGCTGCTGTATTACCCCTGGGGCTGCTGTATTACCACTGGGGCTACTGTATTACCACTGGGGCGATGTATTAACCCCGTGGGGCCTGGTGTAAACCCCTGGGGCGCTGTATACCCTAGGCGCTGTATACCCCTGGGGCTGCTGTATACCCCTGGGGCTGCTGTATTACCCCTGGGGCTGCTGTATTACCCCTGGGGCTGCTGTATAACCCCTGGGGCTGCTGTATTACCCCTGGGGCTGCTGTATTACCCCTGGGGCTGCTGTATTACCCTGGGGCTGCTGTATAACCCCTGGGGCTGCTGTATTACCCCTGGGGCTGCTGTATTAAACCCCTGGGGCTGCTGTATAACCCCTGGGGCTGCTGTATAACCCCTGGGGCTGCTGTATTACCCTGGGGCTGCTGTATTACCCCTGGGGCTGCTGTATAACCCCTGGGGCTGCTGTATTACCCCTGGGGCTGCTGTATTACCCCTGGGGCTGCTGTATAACCCCTGGGGCTGCTGTATACCCCTGGGGCTGCTGTATTACCCCTGGGGCTGCTGTATTACCCCTGGGGCTGCTGTATAACCCCTGGGGCTGCTGTATTACCCCTGGGGCTGCTGTATAACCCCTGGGGCTGCTGTATAACCCCTGGGGCTGCTGTATAACCCCTGGGGCTGCTGTATATACCCCTGGGGCTGCTGTATAACCCCTGGGGCTGCTGTATTACCCCTGGGGCTGCTGTATTACCCCTGGGGCTGCTGTATAACCCCTGGGGCTGCTGTATTAAACCCCTGGGGCTGCTGTATTACCCCTGGGGCTGCTGTATTACCCTGGGGCTGCTGTATTAACCCCTGGGGCTGCTGTATAACCCCTGGGGCTGCTGTATAACCCCTGGGGCTGCTGTATAACCCCTGGGGCTGCTGTATTACCCCTGGGGCTGCTGTATTACCCCTGGGGTCTGTATATACCACTGGGAGGCTGCTGTATACCACACTGCTGGGGGCTGTATACCTGTGTTGGGGTCCACCCTCGGCTTATACACGAGTCAATAGGTTTTCCCAGGTTTTGGGGGCAAAAGTAGGGGGGTCGGCTTATACACAGGTCGGCTTATACACGAGTATATACGGGTAGTAATCCTACAATGTCTGCTGGACATGGTATGAGGAGGTTTATGGCTCAGTTAGTACACTCCATACTTCATGGTAAGGGGAGGGTTTATGGCTCAGTACACACTCCATACTTCTTGTTATTAACCAGTTAATGCTCTCTTGTCCACCGCACTGCAGTTTCAAAAGAGGACAACAGCGAAACAAGCAGCAACATGGCATCAGAGAGTCCCTGACCTCAAAATAGAAGATCATCAGATCCTGGTATTGTGACATAATATTAAGAATAATACTTTTTGCATTTATATTACACTATGAACTCCACAGCACTTTACATACATCATGAACACTGTCCCAATTGGGGCTCACAATGTAAACAACCTATCAGTATGTCTCTGTAGTGTGGTTGGACGAACCTTTTATAGGTCCCCGTTAAATTAAATTTACTTTCAAAGTATGCTGACATTTTTATTCCCAGACATATTTCGGGGGAGGGGGGGGGCGCCGTTTGCCTTACCAGCCTAGGGCACCAAAATGCCTTATCCCGGCACTGTAGCAACCATGCAGGAAAGCTGATCTAGCACGTTGCTCAGGCACCTCCCTTAAGGGGAGGGTGCCTTAAGTACCTAGTGGCCTCCAACTATTGACTGGGGACATATACAGAGTACACGCACTGACCTATTAAGAGGCAGGGAGTGTACAAGTGTGTGCGCTTGAGTCCCAAGTGCGCTTTCTTGTTACCTGTCAGGTTCGCTGAGGCTAGCGTTACTATATAAATTGTCAATTCCTGATTACTACTTCTCTTATGGCCGCTTTACACGTCGCAATATCATTCCGATATTGCATACGATTTCACAGGAGTGCATGTTTTTGGCACTTGTCCAAGATCGCATAGTAGATGTCACACATGGAGATATCGGCAGGCAACGCAACTACGATGTAGTACGCCCCTTTTCCACACTCTGTATGAGCAACCCAGGGAACAACCATTTAACATTGGAGTGAATAGGGGAAGTTGCGCTCCAAATCATAGTTGCGCTGTCAAACAGCACGATCATGCTACATCGCATATACAATATTGTACGGTTGAAGGGCTTACACAATCTTCTTGCAATATCGTAGTTAGGTTGTTTTCGCTCAGCATTGCCCATTTACACAACACAACGCACGAACGATATCAACTGCAATGGCCACACCACGTGAGTTTTTATCGATGTTGCGTTGCGATATCGCGACGTGTAAAGCGGCCCTTACTCTTCATCTTAGAATGAGTAGAGATTTCAATAAGTTTCAATCAATCTTTCCATACAATCTATGCTGCTCCTCCGAGTCCTGCTTAGCCAGACAGGGTCATAGGTTCCCTTTAACTTGGTAGGTCAGGAGGATTCCAAGGAGCACTGCAGGGTATGAAATCAAACTGGGACACTCACAAGAAGGAATTTTAATGCTGATACATCTGCAAAAAATTAGATAGAGGATATAATGCTGATACATGAATAACTGTAACCTATCAGAGCCTCTGGAGTAAGCTTTTCTACAACCAAATGCTAACAATCAGCCTGCTACTGGTGTTCATCATGTGTTGCAGTGTTTTTACATAAATCAGTAAATATTCTTTGAAGGTATGACAAGCATTCCCCTCATTACTGACATCTACCCTGAATACGTTTTTTTCTCTTCAGCAGAAAGTATTGAGAACTTCTAGATGTTAAACTTCAAGTATTCAAAAGGGTTTCCCCATGAATAAAGTTAATTTTAATGAATAGATCTTGGAATAATAATTAGCAAAGTTCAAGAGAAACAGTTATGCATCACTGGTCATAATTAGTCACTCAGTAAGTTCAGTCCGTGGGATGCATTCCCAGCTCACGTGTCAGGTGTTTTGACTCACAGTCCCATCTGTGGTGCTCAGCTGTGAAAAAGCAATCCAAAATATATCACTCATGAGAAGAAAAATTGGCACTCACTGGGTCATAAAACAAGTCTTCTCTATTCCATAACAAGATAAAAGGACAAACAGGTGGCACGAAAAGACAAATAATGAAGAACTACGGCAGTTTTGCACTCGTCCAGCGCTTCTACGAGTCCATACTCATGTCCTTCACTACTTACCTCGTCCTACCACCTGTTTGTCTTTTTATCTTGTTATGGAATAAAAAGACTTAATTTATGACCCAGTGAGTGCCGCTTTTTCTTCTCATGAGTGATATATTTTGGAATAATAATAAATTGTACAATTGGATGTGTTTAAAAAGACAGGCATTACAGCATGGGATCACAAATAATTCTTTCTTTGAGGCAAAGCATTTTTAAATCAGACGTTTTACCTCACAGAAAGAATCAGCTATGACCCCGTGTTGTAATGTCTTTATAGTCTTATGCGCCTTTCCCTTCCTAGGAGCTTTGGTATGATTATACCATGTCCTGTACAGTCAAACACAGCCACTACACAGTACACAGCAGGGACACATATATAAGATTATCTCAGCACAGGAGATGTGGTATAATCAGACCATGTCCCTGTACAGTCAGACACATCCATTACACAGTACACAGCAGGGACACATATATAAGATTATCTCAGCACAGGAAATGTGGTATGATCAGACCATGTCCCTATACAGTCAGACACATCCATTACACAGTACACAGCAGGGACACATATATAAGATTATCTCAGTGCAGGAGATGTGGTATGATCAGACCATGTCCATGTACGGTTAGATATATCTATTACACAGTACATAGCAGGGACACATATATAAGAGTATCTCAGCACAGAAACATGTTTTAACCCCTTCACTCCCGGGCCTATTTTGACCTTAATGACCAGGCCATTTTTGTCAATTCTGACCAGTGTCCCTTTATGAGGTAATATCTCTGGAACGCTTCGTTGGATCCGAGCGATTCTGAGATTGTTTTTTCGTGACATATTGGGCTTCATGTTAGTATTAAATTTAGGTCGATAATTTTTGCGATTATTTGTGAAAAAATCAAAAATTTGGCAAAAACTTTGAAAATTTTGCAATTTTCAAATTATGTATTTTTATTCTGCTAAACCAGAGAGGTATGTGACACAAAATAGTTAATAAATAACATTTTCCACATGTCTACTTTACATCAGCACAATTTTGGGCAAAAAAAAATTTTTTGTTCGGAAGTTATAAGGGTTCAAAGTTCATCAGCAATTTTTCATTTGTCCAGCAAAATTTACAAAGCCATTTTTTTTAGGGACCACATCACATTTGAAGTCCCTTTGAGGGGTGTACATGACAAAAAACACCCAAAAGTGACACCATTCAAAAAACTGCACCCCTCAAGCTACTCAAAACTACATTCAAGAAGATTATTAACCCTTCAGGTGCTTCACGGGAACTAAAGCAAAGTGGAAGGAAAAAATGGTCATTTAAATTTTTCCAACAAAAATGTTCTTTTAGCCTCAATTCTTTAATTTTCACATGGGCAACAGGATAAAATGGATCCTAAAAATTGTTGGGCAATTTCTCCTGAGTACATCGATATCTCTTATGTGGTCATAAACCACTGTTTGGGCGCACGGCAGGGCTCAGAAGGGAAGGAGCGCAATTTGACTTTTGGAGCTAATTTTCCATTCAAAAAGTCAAATGGCGCTCCTTCACTTCTGAGCCCTGCTGTGTGCCCAAACACTGGTTTATGACCACATATGAGGTATCGGTGTACTCAGGAGAAATTGCCCAACAATTTTTAGGATCCATTTTATCCTGTTCCCCATGTGAAAAAAAAAAATTTAGGCTAAAAGAAAATGTTTGTGGAAAAAAAAGTACTTTTTCATTTTTACGGATGAATTTGTGAAGCACCTGGGGGTTCAAAATGCTCACCACCCATCTAGATAAGTTCCCTGGGGGCTCTAGTTTCCAAAATGGGGTCAATTGTGGGGGAGCTCCAATGTATAGGCACACAGGAGCTCTTCAAACGCGACATGGTGTCCGCTAACAATTTGAGCTGATTTTTCAGTCAAATTGATAGCGGACACCATGTTGCGTTTGGAGAGCCCCTGTGTGCTTAAACATTGGAGCTCCCCAACAAGTGACCCCATTTTGGAAACTAGACCCCCCAGGGAACGTATCTAGATGGGTCGTGAACATTTTGAACGCCCCAGTGCTTCACAAATTAATCTGTAAAAATGAAAAAAGAAATTTTTTTATGAAAAAAAAAGTACTTTTTCATTTTTACGGATGAATTTGTGAAGCACCTGGGGGTTAAAAATGCTCACCACCCATCTAGATAAGTTTCCTGGGGGCTCTAGTTTTCAAAATGGGGTCACTTGTGAGGGAGCTCCAATGTTTAGGCACACAGGGGCTCTCCAAACGCGACATGGTGTCCGCTAACAATTTGACTGAAAAATTAGCTCCAATTGTTAGCGGACACCATGTCGTGTTTGGAGAGCCCCTGTGTGCCTAAAAATTGGAGCTCCACCACAAATGACCCCATTTTGGAAACTAGACCCCCCAGGGAATTTATCTAGATGGGTGGTGAGCATTTTGAACGCCCCAGTGCTTCACAAATTAATCTGTAAAAATGAAAAAAGAACATTTTTATGGAAAAAAAGTACTTTTTTCATTTTTACGGATGAATTTGTGAAGCACCTGGAGGTTCAAAATGCTCACCACCCATCTAGATAAGTTCCCTGGGGGCTCTTGTTTCCAAAATGGGGTCACTTGTGAGGGAGCTCCAATGTTTAGGCACACAGGGGCTCTCCAAACGCGACATGGTGTCCGCTAACAATTTGAGCTGATTTTTCAGTCAAATTGTTAGCGGACACCATGTTGCGTTTGGAGAGCCCCTGTGTGCTTAAACATTGGAGCTCCCCAACAAGTGACCGCATTTTGGAAACTAGACCCCCCAGGGAACTTATCTAGATGGATGGTGAGCATTTTGAACGCCCCAGTGCTTCACAAATTAATCTGTAAAAATGAAAAAAGAGAATTTTTATGGAAAAAAAAGTACTTTTTCATTTTTACAGATGAATTTGTGAAGCACTTGGGGTTCAAAATGCTCACCACCCATCTAGGTAAGTTCCCTGGGGGCTCTAGTTTCCAAAATGGGGTCACTTGTGAGGGAGCTCCAATGTTTAGGCACATAGGGGCTCTCCAAACGCGACATGGTGTCCGCTAACAATTTGACTGAAAAATTAGCTCCAATTGTTAGCGGACACCATGTCGCGTTTGGAGAGCCCCTGTGTGCCTAAACATTGGAGCTCCACCACAAGTGACCCCATTTTGGAAACTAGACCCCCAGGGAACTTATCTAGATGGGTGGTGAGCATTTTGAACACCCCGGTGTTTTTATTTGATAAAAAAACACAAACAAAATTCGGACTCCATCTTTATTAGAAAGATCCGACGTAGTCCACAACGAAGGTCCTACGACGCTCGATCGCCTCTGCTCAATCCAGAGACTGCAGCAAGGGATCAAGTGTCCTCTTCCTACAGCCTCTGGGGTCAGAGTTATGGTGCACTGTATGACAATGATCTGTCATACAGTGCACCATGACTATGATCCCAGAGACTACAACAAGAGGACACTTGATCCCTTGTTGCACCCATCCATCCAACTATGCACCTATCATCCACGCACGCACACAACCGCGCACGCACATCCACATCCACGTACACACATCCACGCACACACACATCCACGCACGCACATCCACATCCACGCACATCCACACACATCCACGCACGCACATCCACGCACGCTGACATTCACGCACGCTGACATCCACGCACGCATGCTGACATCCACGCACGCACTTATCCACGCACGCTGACATCCACGCACATCCACACATGCTGACATCCACACATGCTGACATCCACGCACGCTGACATCCACGCATGCATGCTGACATCCACGCACGCACATCCACGCACACACATCCACGCATGCTGACATCCACGCACGATGACATCCACGCACGCACGCTGACATTCACGCACGCATACATCCACGCACGCACGCTGACATTCATGCACGCTGACATCCACGTACGCACACATGCACGCTGACATTCACGCACGCTGACATCCACGCACGCACGCTGACATCCACGCACGCTGACATCCACGCACGCATGCTGACATCCACGCACGCACTTATCCACGCACGCTGACATCCACGCACATCCACACATGCTGACATCCACACATGCTGACATCCACGCACGCTGACATCCACGCACGCATGCTGACATCCACGCACGCACTTATCCACGCACGCTGACATCCACGCACATCCACACATGCTGACATCCACACATGCTGACATCCACGCACGATGACATCCACGCACGCACGCTGACATTCACGCACGCATACATCCACGCACGCACGCTGACATTCATGCACGCTGACATCCACGTACGCACACATGCACGCTGACATTCACGCACGCTGACATCCACGCACGCACGCTGACATCCACGCACGCACATATCTACGCACACTGACATCCACGCACATCCACACATGCTGACATCCACGCACGCTGACATCCATGCACGCACGCTGACATTCACGCACGCTGACATCCATGCATGCACGCTGACATCCACGCACGCTGACATCCACGCTGACATCCACGCACGCTGACATCCACGCACACATCCACGCACGCACATCCACGCACACACATCCACGCATGCTGACATCCACGCACGCTGACATCCACGCACGCACGCTGACATTCACGCACGCATACATCCACGCACGCACGCTGACATTCACACACGCTGACATCCGCGTACGCACACATGCACGCTGACATTCACGCACGCTGACATCCACGCACGCACGCTGACATCCACGCACGCACATATCCACGCACGCTGACATCCACGCACATCCACACATGCTGACATCCACACATGCTGACATCCACGCACGCTGACATCCACGCACGCATGCTGACATCCACGCACGCACTTATCCACGCACGCTGACATCCACGCACATCCACACATGCTGACATCCACACATGCTGACATCCACGCACGATGACATCCACGCACGCACGCTGACATTCACGCAACGCATACATCCACGCACGCACGCTGACATTCATGCACGCTGACATCCACGTACGCACACATGCACGCTGACATTCACGCACGCTGACATCCACGCACGCACGCTGACATCCACGCACGCACATATCTACGCACACTGACATCCACGCACATCCACACATGCTGACATCCACGCACGCTGACATCCATGCACGCACGCTGACATTCACGCACGCTGACATCCATGCATGCACGCTGACATCCACGCACGCTGACATCCACGCTGACATCCACGCACGCTGACATCCACGCACACATCCACGCACGCACATCCACGCACACACATCCACGCATGCTGACATCCACGCACGCTGACATCCACGCACGCACGCTGACATTCACGCACGCATACATCCACGCACGCACGCTGACATTCATGCACGCTGACATCCACGTACGCACACATGCACGCTGACATTCACGCACGCTGACATCCACGCACGCACGCTGACATCCACGCACGCACATATCTACGCACACTGACATCCACGCACATCCACACATGCTGACATCCACGCACGCTGACATCCATGCACGCACGCTGACATTCACGCACGCTGACATCCATGCATGCACGCTGACATCCACGCACGCTGACATCCACGCTGACATCCACGCACGCTGACATCCACGCACACATCCACGCACGCACATCCACGCACACACATCCACGCATGCTGACATCCACGCACGCTGACATCCACGCACGCACGCTGACATTCACGCACGCATACATCCACGCACGCACGCTGACATTCACACACGCTGACATCCGCGTACGCACACATGCACGCTGACATTCACGCACGCTGACATCCACGCACGCACGCTGACATCCACGCACGCACATATCCACGCACGCTGACATCCACGCACATCCACACATGCTGACATCCACACATGCTGACATCCACGCACGCTGACATCCACGCACGCATGCTGACATCCACGCACGCACTTATCCACGCACGCTGACATCCACGCACATCCACACATGCTGACATCCACACATGCTGACATCCACGCACGATGACATCCACGCACGCACGCTGACATTCACGCACGCATACATCCACGCACGCACGCTGACATTCATGCACGCTGACATCCACGTACGCACACATGCACGCTGACATTCACGCACGCTGACATCCACGCACGCACGCTGACATCCACGCACGCACATATCTACGCACACTGACATCCACGCACATCCACACATGCTGACATCCACGCACGCTGACATCCATGCACGCACGCTGACATTCACGCACGCTGACATCCATGCATGCACGCTGACATCCACGCACGCTGACATCCACGCTGACATCCACGCACGCTGACATCCACGCACACATCCACGCACGCACATCCACGCACACACATCCACGCATGCTGACATCCACGCACGCTGACATCCACGCACGCACGCTGACATTCACGCACGCATACATCCACGCACGCACGCTGACATTCACACACGCTGACATCCGCGTACGCACACATGCACGCTGACATTCACGCACGCTGACATCCACGCACGCACGCTGACATCCACGCACGCACATATCCACGCACGCTGACATCCACGCACATCCACACATGCTGACATCCACGCACGCTGACATCCATGCACGGACGCTGACATTCACGCACGCTGACATCCACGCACGCTGACATCCACGCATGCACACATCCACGCACGCACACTGACATTCACACATGCTGACATCCACGCACGCACGCTGACATCTACACACGCTGACATCCACGCACGCACGCTGATATCCACGCACGCTGACATCCATGCATGCACACATCCACACACGCACGCACATCCACACACGCACGCACATCCACACACGCATGCACATCCACACACACGTCCACGCACACATCCATCTATGCACACATCCACGCACGCACACGTCTATGCACACACACGTCTATGCACGCACACGTCCACCGCACGCACACATCTACGCTCACTCACGTCCACGCACACTCATGTACGCTCACATCCACGCACACGTCCACGCATGCACCCCCCATCCATCTATCCATTCACCCATCCATCCATCAATCCATCAATTCATTCATTCATTCATACATACATACATACATACTTACATACATACATACATACATACTTACCCTCTGGATTTACCGATGAGCAGGAGGCCGGGAGAGGAGGCGGGGCCACCAACCGTCCGGCACAGGAGCCGAACAGCCGGACATGACGGGAGCAGCGGCGGGTGCACCGAGGTGTGCAGCCCGCTGCAGGAGGTGAGGGGTGGGGGGCCAGGCACAGGGCCAGGAGGTGGGGGCAGCCTGGGGGGGGCACTGGAGTGGGGGCCAGGCACTGTGACCGGCGGGCGCAAGCGGGTGCAGCCCGCCAGCATATACATAGTAGTTATAGAGGGGGGCGGGCGGTTTGGGGGGGCGGGGGGGGCCCCCTGTGAGTCATGGAGCGGGAGGGGGTGAGGAGGGGTGGACACATGCCGATCCGCCCCTCCAGATCTGATTGGAGAGCTCCAATCAGATCTGGAGGGGTGAATCCCTATGATTCCCTCCGATCGGCAGTTTCACTTTTAAACTGCCGATCGGAGGGGTCCTGGGCATGGGGGGGTTAATCCACCCCCTATGGGGTCAGCTACAGGTTGTCACAGAGCAGCAGCATCTGTGACACCTGAGTGACCCTACTCACAGGAGCTGCAGCAGCTCAAATCTGCCAGGACGTTGTACAACGTCCTGTGTCGGTAACAGGCAGAAACACAGGACGTTGTACAACATCCTATGTCGGGAAGGGGTTAAACATCGAATTGTGGAATAATACAATTACTATTAGATCTATTGATTAAAATGAACTTTAAAATTAACTTTGCTCATGGAAAAGCCCCTTTAAGTACGATGTACCTGCAAAGTATGTTTACACAGGTCATATAGGAAGCAGAATCTATTCACAGTTCTTTTTCAGTATTACAGTATTAGATGTGAGTTTTGCAATTAACAAATCTCATTCACATTCAATAACACTGCAGATTTTCACTGCAGATTTCACTATTTGACATACAAAGATTGATACAGTATCATCATCATGAGGCATTAATGTAGCTAAATCAGCACTATTTGACGTGAAGATTGTTGCTGCGGATTCACTACAGGAAAAAATCTGTACTGTGGGTGCACAATAAAGTAATTTTACCTGTAATTAACAAAGTTAATTATTTGCATAGTAAAACATTTTACAATTTTCCTAAAGATGTACTGTATAAATGTGGCGCCCCTACGACCAGGCGGTCACAGGGTGAACTGCAGCAGGACAGGTAACACAGTCAGCTCACACAAACACCCACACACACACACACTCCAACCCTGAGCCTAAGTCGCTTTATGCCAGGCGAGGGGTGGCGGGAGTAGCTACGTGTGGGTGGGAAGTAGAGAGAACCCGGACAAAGGGATGGAGGAACTAGACTCCAAAAAGGACCTAGGAATACTAAGTTGGGCAAGATGATCGATCAATAGCTTCCCATAGGAGAGGAGTAGACGGAGAGATCCCTTGGAGGGTGGAGGAGAAGAGAAAGCATCCCCAAGCCGAGACACCCTTCAGCTGAGTACAGACCAACAGAGACTGAGGACAAAGGGGCCTGGCGGCCTGTACCACTAATGCCCGACCGGGAGCCCAAAAATCTTCGAACCATGGACAATAGAAGGAGCCAGGTGAGCCCGACTTACCCGGGTCACTGGTGGCTGGGCCAGAGAAACCAGGGTGTCGGCTCTGTAGGTGTGGCTGGGAACGCTTTATGCCCCTAACCATGAGACATCCGGCTGGGTGCAGGAACTCCAAGTCCCCGAGACCTTACAACCGGTACGGAGTAGGACAAAGCCATCGGACTAGGGCTAGTGACCCAGAGTGTGGGATGACTCACTGTAGAGCCCGTGATGGCTGGACCGAACCCATAGCTGAGAGAGCAGAGAGAACAGAAGAGCCCAAGAGGTACACTAGGGGAGTGATACAGAGGAACTGTCCCCGCTACTGTAAGAGTCCCAGCCAGTGACTGTTGCATGGACCCGGTCCACAGCTTGTGTGCAAAGAACTGTTAAAGTTGCTACTGTTGAGTTAACAAGTGGAGTAAAGTACCCGGTCAACTCAATTTCTGTGTGTGACTGTTATTCCAAGAGTGTTGAGACTGGGCTCGCCTGCGGGGCCACAGACTGACTGCATGAGCCGCTGTATTGGAGGCAGCGGGTGCCTGTGGAGTGGTACCCTAATTCCTACGTGTGCCGGCCGGAGGAGCTGCAGAGAGAAGATACGTGCAGCGTCCCGGGCACGGAGTCTCCCTATAACCGCGCGAAGACCCAGCCCTACCCGTGGAGGGCTCACCATCCCGGCTGCCTCCACCACCACCGTCCCCGGCAGGTTCCCATGGCAGCGGTGGCCACATTGGCCACGACTCACGGGTGGCGTCACGAATAAACTAATTTCTCCTTTAATTGCCGCACCTGAGACAACGGAGCCAGGCCACGCCACCGTGGCACCACAGAGACAGTACAATCCGGCTCTGAGTACCCCGGCCCCTGTGGGTGTGACATAAAGGAAACCTGTCAAATCTACTGACTGTCCCCAACCGCTATAGTGCAGTGTTTCATATGCTAAGGTAGCTGGATTAGTCTATTAACCTCTTCCCACAGACTAGTCCTGACTAGGATCTTCTAGTCACTCCTTCCTGGGAGTGGTTGACAGCTTTCAACAATATCTGGAAGAAGTTTCTATGTTATTCTTGTGTTTATGTGGGTTTCCTCCAAATCTACCAAGATATACTAATAGGGGATTTAGATTGTGAGCCCCAATGTGACAAGTGATGATAATGTCTATAAATCGCTATGGAATATGATGGCATTATATAAGTTAAACACAAACAATAATGATCCTACTGTAACAGGGATGTAATGCTGGTAGTCACACCCATGGTGGAGTGATCAGAATACTCAAGGCAGGACTAGTCATGTGGACACCTCACTGAACTAGTCCTGCTTTATGTGATGCTGTAGAACATATTTACATTCTTCAATCTGCAACTCTATAGAATATATAATGAAAAAAGCTGCACTGCACTCACAGACCAGTGTGAACTGGTGCAAGCAGAGACACAGAGACATATAAAGCAGAAAAAATTCCTTGCAGCACACAGCTGCTCCCAATGTTGTATAATGCTATAAGCTATGTGATTGAGAAGAAAGTTTAAAAACTTACGTTTTTCTGAAAAAACTCAAAATCTTATCTTTTAATTCTGAAGTTCTTAGTACAAACATTGGCCAAGGTCTGCTTGCTCATCGACTGCGACAAAGTGACTTCAGGCTTCATTATATATTCTATAGAGTTGCAGATACTCTGCTGCAATTGCACCCTCATCGCCTACAGGTGATGGAGGGTATAGATGGAGTCTGCCCACTGAGAAGTGGGGGAGCGGAAAAGGAGGACTTGGGTGTCAGCGATAGGACTCATCGTGCCTGAAGTCACTTTGTCGCAGTCGATGAGCAAGCAGACCTTGGCCAATGTTTGTACTAAGAACTTCAGAATTAAAAGATAAGATTTTGAGTTTTTTCAGAAAAACGTAAGTTTTTAAACTTTTTTCTCAATCACATGGCTTATAGCATTATACAACATTGGGAGTAGCTGTGTGCTGCAAGGAATTTTTTCTGCTTTATATGTCTCTGTGTCTCTGCTTGCACCAGTTCACACTGGTCTGTGAGTGCAGTGCAGCTTTTTTCATTATACATACACAGGCAAGCTCGGACATTGACCAGCTGTGTTCTCATTAGTGATCGGGTTAACAAGAGTTAATGTTTGCTAGGCTCCTGATTACCTCTGGATCACATAGTCTGGGAAACCTATTATAATATAATATACTAGCTGGGTGCCCGATGCACATGCATCGGGATTCTAGCAGAGCGAGTCTCTGACTCGCAATGGCCGCTTCGCGGCCAATGCTTCGCGCTGCTAAGGCGACTCGCCATGCCCGCTGCGCGGGCATACGAGTCGCCTTAGAACTGCTCGCAATGGCCGCTGCGCGGCCAATGCTTCGGGCGTATCCATATGACCACGCTGACTCGCAGCGTGAGCGGACTCAAAAGGGGCAAAAAACCCATTCGTGATTATATAATAGATAATATTTATTCATTTATATAGCACTATTAATTCCATAGTGCTTTACATACATTTTGCAACACTGTCCCTCTTGGGGCTCACAATGTAAACACCCCATCAGTATGTCTTTGTATTCGCTTCCCACCTTTTTGAGAAGATGGTATCTGTTTTCCCGTGACGACTATAGCTTTTGAAATACTGGTACTTCTGCTGTTGTTAACCAGTTGCTGGTGATCTTCTGAATGCTGTTTGGTGAGCTATGGAGATCCTCTCATCATTTGGTTATTTTCTCCCTGCTACTTATTTGCTCATGTGCATGTATTGTCTTATACTTTTTGTTTTTATTCCTGTGAGTGAGAGTCTTTGGTTTCCTCGTTCTTTTTGTGTGGGGTTTAATCACTCCTGCTCTTCCCTGGGGTGGGGGAGAGGGGGTATTAGATTATCACTGGCCAGGAACAGGGAAAGGGTGGTGGTCCAGACATCTTCACCATCAGTGGTATCTCTGGTATAAGGGACAGCTAGGGCCCCCAGCCTGGCGTTCAGTCTAGGAGACCTGGTCGCCCTGTTATTTTCTACTCCGCCATGACAATGAGAGGCCAGCCACACCTCTGCCTTCCTCTTGATGTTCAATTTAACCAAACGCAGGGAGAGTGAAGCCAGCACAGATTGGGTGCAGAGTTCGTATGATGTAACAATCTCATGTGAGCCCAGGGAGAGTCAGTGTAGACACCGTGGGAACAGCGCCAACACCGGAGGCAAGTACATATGTTATTTTTTCAGGGGCAAACATGCTATTTGAGAATGAACTGCATGAGTAGTGGACAATCCTTTTAATAACCCCAACACTGAATTGGCAGCTTTCTGCCTATGCATATTGTACACAGAAAGCTGGCAGTGCAGTGGGTGAGGTCAGGGGCAGGACTGGCCCACCGGAGGATCAGGAGAATCCCCGGTGGGCCCCAAGACAGGTGGCCACGCCCCCCAAGACCGCCCTCGTACCCCCCTGGGCCCCCCGGTCCGGTAATATTGCTAATCATATCGGCAGCACTGCTGATATGATTAGCGATGCTGTGCCCCTCTGCAGCTGCAAAGCAGGGAGAGCGATCTCCCTGCTCTGCCTGCTTCCGCCGCTGTGCCCCTCTGGCTCCTGCCGGTGCGTGCGCAGGAGATCACTCTCAGGGTAATGACGTCATCGCCCTGAGACTGCTTCCTGTGTGCGCCCTGGGAGCTAGCGCTCAGGGCGCTGCAGAGGAGAGACCGCCCCAGGCAGCGCTGCTGCACCGTGGTGAGTATGGAGGAGGATGGGGGGTGCGGTAATGGGCCCCCCTGCCTGTGCTGGGCCCCCCCGCCTGTGCTGGGCCCCCCCTGCCGGTGCTTGGCCCCCCCTGCCGGTGCTTGGCCCCCCCTGCCGGTGCTGGTCCCCCCTGCTGGTAATGGACCCCCCCTTGCCGGTGCTGGTCCCCCTTGCCGGTGCTGGGCCCCCCTGCCTGTGCTAGGTCCCCCTGCCTGTGCTAGGTCCCCCCCTGCCTGTGTTGGGCCCCCCCTGCTGGTAATGGGTCCCCCCTGCCGGTGCTGGGCCCCCCTGCTGGTAATGGGCCCCCCTGCTGGTAATGGACCCCCCCTGCCGGTGCTGGTCACCCCCCTGCTGGTAATGGGCCCCCCTTGCCGGTGCTGGGCCCCCCTGCTGGTAATGGGGCCCCCCCTGCCAGTGCTGGGCCCCCCTGCTAGTAATGGGCCCCCCTGCCAGTGCTGGGCCCCCCTGTTGGTACTGGGTCCACCCTGCCAGTGCTGGGCCCCCCTGCTGGTAATGGGCCCCCCCTGCTGGTGCTGGGTCCCTCTGCTGGTAATGGGCCCCCCCCTGCCAGTGCCGGGCCCCCCTTGTGGTGCTGGGCCCCCCTTGTAGTGCTGGGCACCCCTGGTGGTGCTGGGCCCCCAGAGTGCCTGGTGGTGCTGGGCCCCCCTGGTGGTGCTGGGCCCCCTGGTGGTGCCGGGCCCCCCTGATGGTGCTGGCCCCCCTGCTGGTGCTGGGCCCCCCTGGTGGTGCTGGGCCCCCTGGTTGTGCCGGGCCCCCCTGCTGGTACTGCCGGGCTCCCAGGTTGCCTGGTGCTGCCAGGCCCCCAGGGTGCCTGGTGCTGCTGGACCCCCAGGGTGCCTGGTGCTGCCGGGCCCCCTTCGTGGTGCTGGGCCCCCCTGCTGGTGCTTGGCCCCCTGGTTGTGCCGGGCCCCCCTGCTGGTGCTGCCGGGCCCCCAGGGTGCTTGGTGCTGGCGGACCCCCAGGGTGCCTCGTGCTGGCGGACCCCCAGGGTGCCTGGTGCTGCTGGACCCCCAGGGTGCCTGGTGCTTCTGAGCCCCAAGGGTGCCTGGTGCTGCCAGGCCCCCAAGGTGCCTGGTACTGCTAGGCTCCCAGGGTGCCTGATGGTGCCGGGCCCCTTGTGCTGTCGGGTCCCAGGGTGCCTGATGGTGCTGGGCTCCTGGTGCTGCCGGGCCCCCAAGGTGCCTCATGCTGCCTGGCCCATAGTGGTGCCTGGTGCTGCCGGGCCCCCTGGATGCTTGGTGGTGTCTGGTGCTGCCGGGCCACTGGTGGTATCTGGTGGTGCCCGGTGCTGCTGGGCCCCTGGTGGTGCCTGGTGCTGCTGGACCCCTGCTAGTGCCGGGCCCCCCTGGTGGTGCCTGGTGCTGCTGGGCCCCTGGTGGTGCCTGATGCTGCTGGGCCCCTGGTGGTGCCTGGTGCTGTGGGCCCCTGGTGCTGCTGTGTCCCCAGGGTGCCTGGTGCTGCTGGGCCCCTGGTGTTGCCAGGCCCCCATGGTGCCGGGCCTTGTGGTGCCTGATGGTGCCGCGCCCCTGGTTGTGCCTGGTGCTGCCAGGGCCCTGGTGCTGCCGGATGCCTGGTGGTGCTGCCGGGTGCCTGGTTCTGCCGAGTGCCGTAGACTGGGAGCTTCAGAGGACTAAGCTGCCGGGTACCTGGTGCCGAAGACTGGCAGCTGCAGAGGAAGAAGCTGCCTGGTGCTGGTGAGCGGGAGACTGGGAGCCGCAGAGGAAGAAGCTGCCAGGATCAGGAGTGTGGAGTCAGGTAAGGCACTGGTACAGCCGAAGATAGCAGCCAGAGGGACAGAGTGGAATGGGTGAATGGATGGATGGGGGGGCCAGGAAGAGGGGGCAGAATGGGATGGATGGGGGGCGGCATGGAAAAGGGGGGAGAACGAGATGGATGGGGAGAAGGTACATGGATAGTTTGGTGGATGGGGGGAATAGGTACATGGATGGATGGGGGAATAGAGGGAGAAGGAACATGGATGGATAGGGAGAAGCTACATTGAACGTGGGGGGAGAAGCTACATGTATTACCTATACACACACACTGACACTATATACAGAGTTCATGCGTATAATGTCAATGGTGATCATTGCATTACCTGTACACTGACACTATATACTGAACTCCTGTGTATAATGTCACTGGTGATCACTGTATTACCTGTACACTGACCCAATATACAGAGCTTTTTTACATTTCTGTTAATTTAGTATTATATGTGGTGGACCATGGCATTATGTGCTTTGGTCATGACATGACGGTATTTGTCCCTTGTATATGGTATTATTCGGTCACTATGTGGTGGTAATATGAGGTCTCATGGTGTGGCAGTATTTATACCTTGTGTATGGTAGTATTTGATCACTATGTGGTGGTATTATGTGCTTTCGTCATGGTGTGGCGGTATTTGTCTGGTATGTGGCATTATTTGGGCACAATGTCGTGGTAGTATGTGATCTGGTCACGGTGTGGTGGTATTTCTGACTTCTTCTATCTGGTAATATTGGTCTTGGTAGAGTGGATTTTGGTCGGTCATTTGTTTTATCTGATATCAATAAGTGGAAACTATTTTATTTCCAATAGATATTACTTAGATGTTTAACCCCTCCCTGTCTGGTGACATAGCAGCAGAGATGCAGAGGTTTGCAGAGAAAGCAAGTTGAGCATTTGGTGACTTCAGTATTTACAGTTAGGGCCAGAAATATTTGGACAGTGACACAATTTTCGCGAGTTGTGCTCTGCATGCCACCACATTGGATTTGAAATGAAACCTCTACAACAGAATTCAAGTGCAGATTGTAACGTTTAATTTGAAGGGTTGAACAAAAATATCTGATAGAAAATGTAGGAATTGTACACATTTCTTTACAAACACTCCACATTTTAGGAGGTCAAAAGTAATTGGACAAATAAACATAACCCAAACAAAATATTTTTATTTTCAATATTTTGTTGTGAATCCTCTGGAGGCAATCACTGCCTTAAGTCTGGAACCCATGGACATCACCAAACGCTGGGTTTCCTCCTTCTTAATGCTTTGCCAGGCCTTTACAGCCGCAGCCTTCAGGTCTTGCTTGTTTGTGGGTCTTTCCGTCTTAAGTCTGGATTTGAGCAAGTGAAATGCATGCTCAATTGGGTTAAGATCTGGTGATTGACTTGGCCATTGCAGAATGTTCCACTTTTTTGCACTCATGAACTCCTGGGTAGCTTTGGCTGTATGCTTGGGGTCATTGTCCATCTGTACTATGAAGCGCCGTCCAATCAACTTTGCAGCATTTGGCTGAATCTGGGCTGAAAGTATATCCCGGTACACTTCAGAATTCATCCGGCTACTCTTGTCTGCTGTTATGTCATCAATACACACAAGTGACCCAGTGCCATTGAAAGCCATGCATGCCCATGCCATCACGTTGCCTCCACCATGTTTTACAGAGGATGTGGTGTGCCTTGGATCATGTGCCGTTCCCTTTCTTCTCCAAACTTTTTTCTTCCCATCATTCTGGTACAGGTTGATCTTTGTCTCATCTGTCCATAGAATACTTTTCCAGAACTGAGCTGGCTTCTTGAGGTGTTTTTCAGCAAATTTAACTCTGGCCTGTCTATTTTTGGAATTGATGAATGGTTTGCATCTAGATGTGAACCCTTTGTATTTACTGTCATGGAGTCTTCTCTTTACTGTTGACTTAGAGACAGATACACCTACTTCACTGAGAGTGTTCTGGACTTCAGTTGATGTTGTGAACGGGTTCTTCTTCACCAAATAAAGTATGCGGCGATCATCCACCACTGTTGTCATTCGTGGACGCCCAGGCCTTTTAGAGTTCCCAAGCTCACCAGTCAATTCCTTTTTACTCAGAATGTACCCAACTGTTGATTTTGCTACTCCAAGCATGTCTGCTATCTCTCTAATGGATTTTTTCTTTTTTTTCAGCCTCAGGATGTTCTGCTTCACCTCAATTGAGAGTTCCTTTGACCGCATGTTGTCTGGTCACAGCAACAGCTTCCAATGCAAAACCACACACCTGGAATCCACCCCTGACCTTTTAACTACTTCATTGATTACAGGTTAATGAGGGAGACGCCTTCAGAGTTAATTGCAGCCCTTAGAGTCCATTGTCCAATTACTTTTGGTCCCTTGAAAAAGAGGAGGCTATGCATTACAGAGCTATAATTCCTAAACCCTTTCTCCGATTTGGATGTGGAAACTCTCATATTGCAGCTGGGAGTGTGCACTTTCAGCCCATATTATATATATAATTGTATTTCTGAACATGTTTTTGTAAACAGCTAAAATAACAAAACTTGTGTCACTGTCCAAATATTTCTGGCCCTAACTGTATAAGACAAATCCAGGAGTGAGTGAGAAATGCATCAAAAATTACCTCTGCTTGCTTTACTCCTGACTTTGTCTTAGGCCGGCTTTACACCACGTTTTTCCCCTGTCAGGCTGTGTCTGGTGCTTTGCAGGAGGCACTGGACACAGCCTGACAGGTCCGGACAAATAGAAGCTGAGGGTTAATATATCCTCCGGTCCTGTTTGTAGCCAGATTCTGCAGAGCGCAGCTGTCCCCTACTGAAATGGTGCTGAACCTCTTCACAGGGGACAGCTCATGGTGCTGAAGTTTAGCGGAGCTCATGCTGAAATGCAGCAGCCGGCGTCCCGGAACCTGGCAGACTCTCTGTCAGGTCCGGCACGATCCGGCGCCCCATAGACTCTCATGTTAGGGGGTGCCGGATCATGTTAGGGGGTACCGGATCGTCCTGGATCTGGTTTGCTTAAATTTTTCGCCCCGGACACAAAAATGATGCAAGCTCCATTTTTGTGTCCGGGGCAAAAATAGTTTGCAGCCTGATGCTGCCGGACAGGGACAAAACCGGATGGCAAATAGCTGCCATCCGGCCCTGTCCAGCACCATAGGGCTGCATTATGTCAAAATCGGGTCCGTGGCTGTCTGATTCACATTGGACAGCCCAGGACCTGAACACAACATGGTGTGAAGTCGGCCTTACAAATACTGAGGTACAAAACTCACCAAATACTCAAAGTCCCATATTCCTCTGATGGTGCGGCTTCCACCAATAAATAAGTGATCACCTTCCTAACCTGTGCACAGGGGCTGACTGGCCCAGGTGGCAGGGAGGCATTTGCCCCCCAGGCCGGTGGTTTAGTCCCAGTTTAGAGCCGCCCCCTCAGTGAGAGCGGCCGCGTGGGACCCGGGACGCAGCAGGCAGGACGCGGGCGTCAGCGTGGAGGCTAACTGTGACCTGGGATTGGCGCGGCGGCAGCAGGCAGCTGGCAGGCTAGTGAAGCAGCGCCAGCACCCACATGCTCTTCAGTTGGCCTCTGTAGTGGTAGCACCGATCCCTCCGCTCTTCAGTTGGCCACCGGCTAGAAAAAGTTGACTGCCCCCCAGGGCAAGATCTGCCAGCGAGCCCCTGCCTGTGCATCGCTGATAACTTGTTTTCACCAAAAAATCCAAATGAATGCAAACTACAGTTATGATACATCGCAGTAATGGTGAGCGCACAGTGGTGTGCAGGAGCCGCCTGTGTTTTACAGTCCACGCTACACTATAATAGGTATAACGGATAACAGGTATTTGCATATAGCTGAAGAATGGGTGGCTCGTGTGGGTGGGCCCCTGGAGTCAATTTTCATGGTGGGCCCCAGACACCCCAGTCCGCCGCTGGGTGAGGTTATACAGATCTCATCATTCAGAGAACTGGATGATCTGGAGCAGATAAAACAGTGAATCTGTGAAAACTGTAGCAAGTAGCCCAGCAAAGTAACATGTTTCTGAAATCAGCATCTCTGCCCCGTATCATACTGCAGTCAGATGGGGCAGCAAAATTCTGCTGGCCAGATCCCTTTAATACCCTTGTAAGAGATGTTTTACTTGTGGGTGTAATTGTTATGCACATCACATTGTGGTGTAGTTTTGCTAATGTTTCTACTTTCTATTATAATATCATATGAGGTAATCTCATTGTTTCTGACTCACTCATCTCTAGTTCTTACAGTTTTCTCTTAGCAAAGTATTAATGATATCTGACACAGGGGCAGGACCGGAATTACTACTGCAAACATAATGTATGCAGTAGGTGGGAAAAAAATCCACAACTACATTCATAATCCACCCATATTTTCCAACCCACACGCTTAAGAATTCAGTTTTACAGATTACTCAGATCTCATTTTATCTTCTGACACTCCTTAAAATGTTCACACCCAACCCTAGTGTGTGACACATTACTATATAAAGACACATTCATAAAGATCTAAAGTTAGCTATGGTAATGCCTACACTTCATTAGATTTAGTTACTGCATATGACATATTATAAAAGCCCTTTGGAGTATATAATGCAATAAGTATATAATAATACTAAAACTATCCAACCACTACATTTTTATAAAATAATCTAGAATTGGAATTAGAGAACACATGGTAGTGGAAGAAATCTCAAGTCAAATTATCAGTGGTTACGAGGTTTTAATAAAACAGGGGTTTCTCTTATTAAAAAAAAACAAAACTGTGCCACAGATATCAACAAATTTTAAGGGGAATAGAAGCTCTCACCCATTTATTTTATACCCAACACTGCACTCGACCCGTGGACACGCACTATTTCAGAAAAGCGTATGAAGATCGTTGAATATGAGAAACAGAGAAGTCTTGACCCCTGTTCTTCTATTCTTTATTAGGCTCATAGACCTGCTACTCGAATCTTATTATGTAATTTTCTCAATTAATTTGTTATCGAAAAATGCAATACACCCTGTAAATCCCTAGTGATTCAGTGAGGCCACACTGAGTATTAGTAAGCACATAAGGCACAAGACATAAGGAGGTGCATCTCAGTGGTGTGCATCTCCAGAAATTGTACTCCAGTCAGAGAATGTAGTAACATGTCTGGTCTGGTGTAAGCAGGGGCAGGCTGGCAGATTTTGACCTGGGAGGCAAGCACACAGCAGTGGCCCATGAGCAGTGAGCTTCAGGGGCAGAGCGGCCTAGCAGACCAACATGGCAGATAGCTGGGCGGCTCCAAACTGCTGCTTGAACACTGGCCTGGGGGGCATCTGCCCCCCTGCCCCCTGGGTCAGTCAGCCCCTGGGTGTAAGAAATGCTGGCAGTTTTGTTGAATGTAATGGGCCGGTGTAGCCAAGCCTCTTCCCGATTCTTCCAATGCTACACCCATTTTGGCAGAGCTACTCCAACCTGGAATACAAATGCCAAAAATCACAAAGGTTTTGCACAATTCTGCATGGGGTTGCGGCACAATTTTGTAACTTTCCAATGTGTTTTATGCCAGTTTTCTGGCAAAAAAACACTTTATAAATTATCCCCATAGCCTTTTTGGGGACAATGCTCCTATGAAAATTGCACCTTAAGGCCTCATTTAGATGTTCTTGATTGTTCTTGTACATAAATACACAGATTGCTATTTATCAGTGGTTTGGATCCAACTCTCATCATTGTTTTTTCAGTGTTTCAGTTTTTATCATCAGTGTTTGGTCTGTGATTTTCAGTGATGGACAGATAAATAAATATAATAAAACTTCCCCTACCCGTTACAATTGTGGTCATGGAAGAATATGGATTATACACTGATGTGCTGATTTTCAGAGATCCATATACATCTATTGGTAATGCATGTTTCAGGTTGTCTTTGTCACCCCCTAAAAAACCCAATGTCGAAACACACATTTCAAGGGAGTTCCAGCAATTTTACAAGTATGTATCATGTTTTCACTATTTATGTCCATGAAGCATATAATGTATATTTTGATCGACTGCCTGTGCTCCTAGATGCAGTGGCATAACGATCACGATCGCAGTCGTAGGGGTCGCGGGTGTGACGGGGCCCAGACCTATAAGAGGCCCGTGCCGCCAGCTGCCCCCTGTGCCCACCGATCGCAGTGCCGGGTCCCCTCTTCACATGGATGTGTGTCCCGGAGAACACACATCTATGTGACAGCGCGGCAGAAAGGGCCCATGTGTCAGGGAAAGGAGTGGAGGCGGGAGCCCCCTTTCTTCCTGCTGCTGCTCCCGCCCCTCCCCTCCTGTGACCTGCCAGCTACCTGTCCTGAGTTCCACTGTGCCACCTCCTCCCACTTCCTGCTTGAGTGCACAGTGGAACGCAGGCCGGCGGCATCTCTTCTTCCTCCTGAGTCAATCCTCAGAGGAGGCCGCCAGAGCAGCGAGGGAACCAGGAGAGGTAAGTAAACTTTTTTTTTAATAATTAGTGCAGTATGGCCAGAGGATTATGGGGGGGAAGGGTGTCATATGTAAGGCTGCACATAATATTGCACTATATATGGCAGAAGGCTTCACATAATACTGCACTACATGGGAGAAGGCTACATATATAATACTGCACTATATGGCAGAAGGCTGCACATATAATACTGCACTATATGGAAGAAGACTGCACATAATACTGCACTATATGGGAGGAGGCTGCATACATAATACTGCACTATATGGGAGAAGGCTGCATATATAATACTGTATTATATGGGAGAAGGCTGCATATATAGTACTGCACTATATGGGAGAAGGCTGCACTTATAATACTGCACTATATGGAGAAGGCTGCATACATAACACTGCACTATATGGGAGAAGGCTGCATACATAACACTGCACTATATCGGAGAAGGCTGCATATATAATACTGCACTATATGGGAGAAGGCTGCATATATAATACTGCATTATATGGAGAGATATGAGGCTGCTATATAAGGCTGCACTATATGGAGAGTTTTGAGGCTGCACTATATGAAAATGTTATGAGCCTGCACTATATGGTAGGTTTTGGGGCTGCATCATATGGAGAGTTTAGAGGCTGCACTATATGGAGAGTTTTGAGGCTGTATTATACTATATGGAGAGTATTGAGGCTGCACTATTTGGAAAGTTTTGAGACTGCACTATATGGAGAGCCATGCGGCTGTATTATGCTATATGGAGGGTCTATGAGGCTGTATTATACTATAAGGAGAGGCTATGAAGCTGCATTTTACCGTTGGAGAGGATATGAGGCTGCATTATTCTATATGGAGAGGCTATGAGGCTGCATTATACTATATGGAGAGGCTATGAGGCTGTATTATACTATATGGAGAGGATATGGGGCTGTATCAGAGAGGGTGCCCCAGAGAAGATGTCTTACAGTCTGAGAGAGTGTCCCAGTGAAGATATTTATCTGATAGAGGAGGTGCCTGAGGCTGAAGGCACACTGTCATGCATCAAAAACGGAGCGTTTTTGATGCAAGACATTGATGTGAGTGCTGTGCGTGTGGTAGTGTGAGTATGGTGTGAGTGTGGTGCGAGTATGGTGCCAGAGTAATGAATGTCGTTGACTGTGTGTGAGTGTGGTCCATGTGCAATGCATTTTTAACATGGTCTTTCTCATGCTGTATAACGTGATAGAATAGCTAGATCAGGTTTAATAGTCTCCTGTTGCTTTTTCTACCTATTAAGCAATTGCATATTCACTGCACTGTCAAACAAACAGCCAATCACAGGAGCTCACACTCTGTGAGAGCCTCTGTGATTGGCTGTTGTAACCAGACTAGATTTCCTCAATCAGGACAGTGAATCTGCTTGGTTGCCATACACATGCCCTCCACAGTGTGGCTTCAGCCTGAGAAGATGTCTGCCAAGTGAAGATATTTACCAGTTAGAGAAGGAGCCCCAGAGAAGATATCTGCCAGTCAGAGAGGGTGATACAGAGAAGATAACTGACCATCAGTGAGGGTGCCCAGAGAAGATGTCTGCCAGGCACAATGTTTCCCCGAGAAGATGTTTGCCAATCTGAGACAGTGCCCCAGTGAAGATATCTGCCAGACAGAGTGGGTGCCCAGAGAAGATGTCTGCCAATCTGAGAGAGTGCCCAGCAGAAGATAATTTTCAGTAAGATGAATACCCCAGAAATTATGTACTCCAGTCAGAGAGGAGTGAAGAAGGGATGAGTTTGAAAGGCTGTGCAAATGAAGATATCTGTCTGTTAGAGGCAGTGCCCCAGAGAAGATGTCTGCCAATCAGAGAGGGTGCTCCGGAGAAGATTTCTGCCAATCAGAGAGTGTGCCCCAGAGAGATTTTGCCAATCAGAGGGTGTGCCCCAGAGAAGATTTCTGCCAATCAGAGAGGGTGCCCCAGAGAAGATTTCTGCCAATCAGAGAGTGTGCCCCAGAGAAGATTTCTGCCAATCAGAGAGGGTGCTCCGGAGAAGATTTCTGCCAATCAGAGAGTGTGCCCCAGAGAAGATTTCTGCCAATCAGAGAGGGTGCCCCAGAGAAGATTTTTGCCAGTCTGAGAAGTTGCTCCAGAAGAGATATTTGCACACCCGAAAGTAGTGCCCCAGAGATTAATCTTCTTACTTTTCTTCAAGTAGATATAGACTCCAGTCTAAAGTAACATCAATGAAAAATAATGTTTAAATCTCCCGCGCCGACACCGAATAGGGTGATATCGGTGCAGGAGATATGCAACAGCTGATCACTGCTTCAAATCTCCCGCGCTGACATCACCTATTCGGTGTCGGCGCGGGAAATTTAAACAACTCTCAGATCAGCTGTATCTTCAAATCTCCCGCGCTGACACTGGCGGGAGAGCAGCAGCGGCTGTAGCTGATCTCCCAGTGGCCGCCGCTGATCACCAGCGTCCACTGGGAGAGATTTCAATGAGATCCGCAGCATTCTCCTGCGCTGTCATGCGGAGAACACTGCAGATCCATTGCCTTCAATGCGTGGTTTGTGCGCTTGCGGGCGCTTGCAGATAAAACAAGCGCCCGCGAGCACACAAAAAATGCAACAGGCTGCGTTTGGATGCGCTCAGAGGGTGCACAAATTATGCGCATCCGAGCACAAATGCAGCCAAACGCAGCCAGACGCAGGCAGGCACATGCGTTCCCATGTTAAACATAGGAACGCATGTGCGCAAGCATTTGGCTGCGTTCGGTGCGCTGCGTTCCAAACGCAAATGTGAAGGCACTCTTCCTCATGCTGAATGCATTCTTATGAACTTTCACCAGTAAAGCCTGCATATCAATTATAATGGGTGTATGTTGATAATACGCGCCTATTTTCTCCAATGTGAGAGTCAAGGTAGTGAACATTTCCTTTAAAAAGAGGTATAATGTTAAAAGTCTTTACAAGCTGTACATCTGTCAGTGTACCAGAAACAATAAAACACTCAATTTGCACCTGACAGCCATCTTTATAGCATACTGCAGTCGAGAATATATCAAGGTCTTACAGACAGAGATAGATAGACAAATGCTGGCAATAATTCACATGGAGATCCTGTCAGATCCCAAACCATTTGTATCACTGGTTAAATATTTCCATGCTATAAGAAGCTCACATTGCGTCATTCACTAATAAAAACCAGGCTGAACACCGAGATACAGGCCATGATTCCTGGACATAAATCTAATGCAAGTTGCACAGATAGAGAAGATATTGTGGACTTGGTGGTGGTTTGTTTATACATATAAAAATATAAATCAGTTTGATTCATGTGGATTTTACTAAATATTTAAATTTCAGCTCATGACATGTATTCCTAGTCACATATGCTTGAATTGTCCTGATTCCAGCCTTCAAATTCTTCTCAAAATAAAGCACATGTATCAAAGGTGCCACTGCAGCTGACCTAGGCCCTGTTATCAGTGGGATATTAACTATGGTTAGTGCCGTTCCATTTTTCAATAGCTTATGTGACTTTGTTCTAGGCTGAAAGGAGTTGTCTCCTTTTAGAAAATGTATACCTATAAGCTTCATTAGTAATAAAAAACCTTTAACTCTTTCTCCCACATAGAGAGAAATGTCCTTTTTAATTGCTATTGAGTCTGGTGTTAAAGGTTGATATAATTTATACAAAATCTTGGTCTGCTCTGTCATTGTTTCAAACTTGGTGAGTTCTCTGGATCAGAAGCCATTTGGAAGGTACAGGTAGGCGTTTATCGCCTGTTTCAGTCTAGTGTAATGAAGAAAATATAGTGGGTGATCAGGGAGAGAAATTTGTATCTCTGAGAATGTCTGAAGTGTTCCATCCACCAGGGGCGTATCCAGGGGGGTGCAGCCGGACCTTTTGCACCGGGCACCACTTTAGCGGGGGGCGCCGGCGGCACTTCCGCTTCCGCGCCAGTCGGGGGCCCTGGGAGACTTGGTGCGGGGTGACCGCAGGAGACCCCGGAAACTGCATCACTGGCGGCGGCGCCGCCAGTGTGTGATCGGAGGACGGAGGAGAGACGGCCTGGATGGGACGGGAGACAGCAGGGGTGATGGACCGAGGAGGAGGGGGGCGCCAAAATGATTCTGTGCCCCGTGCGCCATCACACCTAGTTACACCACTGCCATCCACTATCAATGATTCCACTCTGGTTCCAATTGTATGTATCAGGTCTAATGATTTTGGTCCAGTGTGATTTAGGTACAGTCCAGGTAGATCCTCGACTCTTAGGCTGGATTCACACTGTCCATGTGATAATATAACTAAGTCGGACGGACATGTCACGGATGATTAACTTGGACTGGCCTTCCCCATCTCTGGACGGGAGTGTCAGCTGCTTATGTTTATAAGCAGCTCCACATTCCCGTCCTAACAGGGGGAAGGCCAGTCCAAGTTTATCATCCGTGACACGTCCGACTTAGTTGCATATGATGAGCCCAGGGCAAGGGGTACTTGGATACCGGGCCTGGGTTTGATGGATTTAACTGGGGAATCACGGGTGGTCGGGTTCCCGGTTCCCTGCCCTGGCTGTCATTTGTTAGATGGGGGAAATATTTACAGGGATAAAGAGTATGTGATGCCATCTGTGGATCCGGTAATTTGGATACCGGTGCTGCAGGCCGGCCGCTGAGGTGATGATGGGTGCAGCTCAGTGTGGTCCAGCTCCCCACAGGTGGAGCTTTTACCTCAGGGCAGAAGTGATGAAGGATGAGGGGAGTAGTTGTTCTTACCCCTCCGGTGAGATGATGATGATGCTGAAGCACTCCGGGCACCGGCGAGAAAAAAGACAGAGACCAGTTCAACTCCAACTCCATTTTACTGGATACTGGCAGATGTTAAGCTGAAACACGGTACAGTCTTGTTTAACGGGTAATAATTGTCGGCTCAGGGTCTACCTATGGAGTCTCCTGATGTTCCTTTCTTAAGTCTTTCGGGGTCTAATTCTGTCCTTCTCTATCTTTCACCACCCTTGCAGAGCTCTCCCGCCAGTCCCCTGGTCTCGTGAAGCACGGGTTTTTCCTTTGTCTTTGCTGATTAGACTTTGGCATTGTCCAGATTTGATGGTAAGACTGTATATGGGGTGGTTTCCCACTGATTATCCAATTTGTTGATGCGTCTCTTTCTCTTGAGAACTTGCTCACCAGGTTGTAATGGGGTTGCTAGAGCACGTTGGTTAAAGGCTTTCTCTTGTCTTTCTCTAGCTTGCTGGAGACTTTTCGCTACGCACTCTTGTACTTGGCGATACTGGTGTTGACGTAGGGTATCCCAATTGGATTCTTCAACTTCTGCATCTGACTTCAAAATTCCTATATCTAAATCAATTGGCAGCTTACCAGGTCTTGCTCACATAAGGTAGGCTGGGGTGCAGTTTGTAGAACTCACTGGGACATGGTTATACAAGTCTACCAAGTCGGGTAATTTCTCTGGCCATTGATTTCTCTCTGACTCTGGTAAGGTTTTCAACAGGTCAATCACAATATGTTTCAGCCTTTCGCATAATCCATTGGTTTGGGGATGATAGGCTGTCATGCGGATGTTCTTACAGCCGTACATGTTACAGAATCCCTGGAAAATCTCTGACTCAAAAGCTGGACCTTGATCTGCAAGGACTTGTTCCGGGTAACCATGCGGTCTACAGAAATGTGTCTGAAATGCTCTTGCAGCTGTCTTCGCTGTCAGGTCCTTGACGGGTACCACCACTAAGAAGCGAGAGTAATGATCCACGATGGTTAAGGCATAGACGTAGCCTGACCGGCTTGGTGACAACTTGACGTGGTCTAACGCAACTAACTCAAGTGGTTGCTTGGTTACTATGGACTAGAGTGGGGCTCTCTGACTCGGTTGATCCTTTCTTCTGAGGTTGCACGGGCCATATTTTCTACACCAATCTTCAATTGATTTCCTCATATCAACCCAGTAGAATCTCTCTCTTAAGAGCACTTCCAACTTCTTCCATCCAAAATGACCTGCACCGTCATGGTAGGCTTCTAAGACCATTTTAACGTCTCTCTTGGGTATGATAATCTGCCAGACTAACTCATGTGTTTTAGGGTTGGTGTGCCTTCTGCAGAGCTTCCCTTGATATAGGAACAACTTGCTTCTTTCTTTCCAGAGTTGTTGGGTCTCAGCTGGAGCATTCTGATTAGGGTATGCACCTTGTTGTGTAAGCAGTTCTTTCACTAGCTTCACAGCTGGATCGCTATCTTGGGTGTCAGCCCATCCATGGTGTGCTAACGGGTTGAGATTTGCCTGCTGTTGATTTTGGGAGATGCCGGGTTGATACTGTTCTACCTTAAAACGGTGAAAGGCCGGTAGTTCAATTTCTTCCAACTCCTCCGGTTCCTCTTCCATGTCTTTCAGGTGTGACATCCGGGATAAGGCATCTGTATTCCTGTTCTTGCGGCCTGCCCTATATTTGATGACAAAATTGTAGTTAGACAGCCGGGCTATCCATCGCTGCTCCAATGCACCTAATATTGCTGAGTCCAGGTGGGTCAATGGGTTGTTATCAGTGTAGATGGTAAATTCTGCAGCTCCCAAGTAGTGCTTGAAACGTTCAGTTACAGCCCAAACTATTGCCAGTAGTTCTAACTTGAAGGAACTGTGATTCTCAGGGTTTCTTTCTGTAGGCTGGAGTTTCCTGCTTGCAAAGGCAATAACTCTCTTTTTGCCTCCTTGCTTCTGTGACAGTACTGCTCCCACTCCCACGTTGCTGGCATCCGTGTACAGAATAAAGTGTTGATGGTAATCCGGATACGCCAGGATCTCCTCTCCTGTCAGCGCCCACTTTAGCTTTTTGAAGGACTCTTCCCTCTCGTCACTGCACTGGAAAGGGGAATTATGGGTTGAAGACCTTTTTGACTGTCCTACCAGGATGTCTTGTAGGGGAGCTGCTAACTTTGTGAACCCTCTGATAAATCTTCTGTAATAGCCTACCAGGCCCAGAAATTGTCTCACTTCTTTCACATTAGTAGGTCTTGGACAAACCCTTATCACGGTGACTTTATCAGGATCCGGTGTTACCCCCTCTGAACTCACGACATGTCGTAGGTACTGCACCTTTGGCCGGCCTAGAAGTGGACATTGGACCGTGGGTTGGGTCTAACGCAGCCCTTTTACACCCAGTTCCTTTCGTCAGTGCTGCCCCGCACTGAACTAACTGCCACTTCCTCTCCACCCAGAATATGTAGGGAAGCAGCTTTAGCTCCCCCTTCTGGCCTAGTGTTGTTGGTTGTGTGAGGAGTTAACTCTTGGTGTTGTTACTGTGGCACATTAACCCCTGGGGTACCACACATATCACATGGATAGTCTGATTCCAGCATTACCTGTGTCGACAGCAGAGACATTAATACATTTGAGTTACTTGCCCAAGTATGTAATGCGTATTTGATTATCACGTTGTGTACTGTTATATCATATATTAAATACCGATCAGTGTGTAGTGCAACTTTTTTAGGGACCAATGTTATTTTCCAACCCATATATAACTATGCAAAAGGGTACAACCCCTTTAGCCTTAATACAAACTGCAGAAAAATTTAACGAGTACACCATAAGAACAAATGAATTGGGATAACTGCACATGACACCCACAGAAGCTTTTATGACATCTCGTTCTATGTTCATATGGTGTCAATTGCTCTCACCCACAGTGCCACAGCTTCCGCTCTTTTGGAAAGGTTTTTTTTTCATGATATTGGAGTATGTGGGAATTTTTGCCTATTAATCCAGAGAAAAATATTTGTGAGGTCAGACACTGATGTTGCACAAAAGGGCCTTGCTTACATTCTCTGTTCTAGTTTAAGTCAAAGGAGTTTGATGGAGTTGCGCTCAGCGCTCTGTTTAAGCCAAAGGCTAGAACAGGAAAGGACCTTCCCCAAACTGTTCACACAAAGCTTAACCAGACAGTTGTCCATGATGTCTTGCTTTGCTGAAGCTTTTAAAATTTCCCATAACTGGAACTAAAGGCAGATAAGAAGATAATGCAATCACCAAACCCAGACTCATCTTTCAAGACTGCAAGTGTGATTTTATTTTTTAACTGTAATTTTTATTAAGATGAATGAAAGGAAAACATACAATGTATAATGAAAACATTAAAATAGAGCTTGTGAGACAAGATATTAAATAGTCAAAGGTGTAAATATGAGAGAAATCACATAGTTCACAAGGCTCAACCAACTACCTCCAAACAGACTGGAAGACAAAGCCTTAATAATCTTAGGGCAGACCCACATAGTACACTTGTTTATAACTCAATGAGTAATATCTTACTTTTGACATAAATTATTTTAGCTAATTTAAGACACAACCTAAACCATACAAATATACTAAGGATGTGGACAATCAAATAAAGAAATGTTGAAAAGGAAGTTAGTGTGTTGAGCCAAGAAATAATCACAGTGGGCGAAGATATTCTGAAATAAATCTACGCCTTCATTATAGTACAGCTGTCATACATTCCATTTGATGAATATCAAAAGCTCTACTAAGCAAGTGCCGATACAAGGGAGGATTAATCCGATTCCAATTAAGAGCTATAAGACATCTAACAGCAGTTAACAAATGCAGGAGCGATTTAGAGGACGGTTTTCCCATCCCTTTAGGGCAGGGATGGGGAACTCCAGGCCTCAAGGGCCACCAACAGGTCATGTTTTCAGGATTTCCTTAGCATTGCATAGGGGTTGGAATCACCAGTGCAGGTGATTCAATTATCACCTGTGCAATACTAAGGAAACCCTGAAAACATGACCTGTTGGCGGCCCTTGAGGCCTGGAGTTCCCCACCCTTGCTTTAGGGGCATTGTAAAGGAGATAGAACAAGGGATCCTAGTCTTAGAACCTAACTTGGAACAGGACCAAAAGAAGTGGTTCAAGGTATCCGACCGGGAGCAATAAAGCCAGCAGACATCCAGAAATCGGGCATTACATTTCTGAAGGAGTTCTGAAGTGAGATACCAGAACATCAAGATCTTATACTGGTGCATACTGGAGTTTTATTCCAAATGATCTGCCAAGTTTAAAACTAAAGTTCACTTCCCAAAAAAGACTCCCACTTGACCATGTGCTTTACTACATGAACCAATTGTTAATTATTATCTTTTAAATATAGTATATCAACCTCTTATTAGAAGGACCCCTTCTACTAAGCAGACTGACTAAGAAGGAGTTCCAATGAATGAGAGAAAAGCTAGGTTTCTCCACCTCTGTCCTTTTGTTATAGACCTATAGTGAAACCCAGGACGGAAGCATTCTTAAGTGAGTAGCCCAGGTGTACTTAATAATGTCAGGAACTTAAAGGCCTCCTTGCAATTTATGAGTTGTAAGAGCCTGCTTAGAAATTCTATGATGCCCATAAATCCAGATGTATCTCATTATATCAACCTGGAGGGATTTAAGTTCACCCAAAGGGACCTATAGGTTTTATAAGAAGAAGTTACGTTTATGCCTAGATAGATACAGTTAGGGCCAGAAATATTTGGACAGTGACACAAGTTTTGTTATTTTAGCTGTTTACAAAAACATGTTCAGAAATACAATTATATATATAATATGGGCTGAAAGTGCACACTCCCAGCTGCAATATGAGAGTTTCCACATCCAAATCGGAGAAAGGGTTTAGGAATTATAGCTCTGTAATGCATAGCCTCCTCTTTTTCAAGGGACCAAAAGTAATTGGACAATGGACTCTAAGGGCTGCAATTAACTCTGAAGGCATCTCCCTCGTTAACCTGTAATCAATGAAGTAGTTAAAAGGTCAGGGGTGGATTCCAGGTGTGTGGTTTTGCATTTGGAAGCTGTTGCTGTGACCAGACAACATGCTGTCAAAGGAACTCTCAATTGAGGTGAAGCAGAACATCCTGAGGCTGAAAAAAAAGAAAAAATCCATCAGAGAGATAGCAGACATGCTTGGAGTAGCAAAATCAACAGTTGGGTACATTCTGAGAAAAAAGGAATTGACTGGTGAGCTTGGGAACTCTAAAAGGCCTGGGCGTCCACGGATGACAACAGTGGTGGATGATCGCCGCATACTTTATTTGGTGAAGAAGAACCCGTTCACAACATCAACTGAAGTCCAGAACACTCTCAGTGAAGTAGGTGTATCTGTCTCTAAGTCAACAGTAAAGAGAAGACTCCATGACAGTAAATACAAAGGGTTCACATCTAGATGCAAACCATTCATCAATTCCAAAAATAGACAGGCCAGAGTTAAATTTGCTGAAAAACACCTCAAGAAGCCAGCTCAGTTCTGGAAAAGTATTCTATGGACAGATGAGACAAAGATCAACCTGTACCAGAATGATGGGAAGAAAAAAGTTTGGAGAAGAAAGGGAACGGCACATGATCCAAGGCACACCACATCCTCTGTAAAACATGGTGGAGGCAATGTGATGGCATGGGCATGCATGGCTTTCAATGGCACTGGGTCACTTGTGTTTATTGATGACATAACAGCAGACAAGAGTAGCCGGATGAATTCTGAAGTGTACCGGGATATACTTTCAGCCCAGATTCAGCCAAATGCTGCAAAGTTGATTGGACGGCGCTTCATAGTACAGATGGACAATGACCCCAAGCATACAGCCAAAGCTACCCAGGAGTTCATGAGTGAAAAAAGTGGAACATTCTGCAATGGCCAAGTCAATCACCAGATCTTAACCCAATTGAGCATGCATTTCACTTGCTGAAATCCAGACTTAAGACGGAAAGACCCACAAACAAGCAAGACCTGAAGGCTGCGGCTGTAAAGACCTGGCAAAGCATTAAGAAGGAGGAAACCCAGCGTTTGGTGATGTCCATGGGTTCCAGACTTAAGGCAGTGATTGCCTCCAAAGGATTCGCAACAAAATATTGAAAATAAAAATATTTTGTTTGGGTTATGTTTATTTGTCCAATTACTTTTGACCTCCTAAAATGTGGAGTGTTTGTAAAGAAATGTGTACAATTCCTACATTTTCTATCAGATATTTTTTTTCAACCCTTCAAATTAAACGTTACAATCTGCACTTGAATTCTGTTGTAGAGGTTTCATTTCAAATCCAATGTGGTGGCATGCAGAGCCCAACTCGCGAAAATTGTGTCACTGTCCAAATATTTCTGGCCCTAACTGTATCTAATTGCTTCCTTCTTCCAACGAAATGTATAATTTTTTTTTAAGATGATCCAGCACTTAAAGATTAATGTTCATTGGTAGCGCTTTTGTCTTTGATGCATTAATCTACTACCTGAACAACTCCCCATAGCCCCTCAGGGCTACTTTAAAGGGGTGGTCCGGCCTCATCTGATAATTCTGCAGTCACTCTATGTGACTGCAGACTTATCAATTCTCCCAGCGCCTGCACTGTGCACTGCAAGGATTTGCGGTTTCTTAAACCTGGAACGGACCGTAGTTATGTGGTAAGCATGTTACCGGTCACTCGGCCAGAACCCCCGACTAGTGGACGCAGCTGCACTCAATACAAGTGTATGGAGCAAGACCGCGTCTACTAGTCGGACGCGCTCGATCCATACACTTGTATAGAGCGAGCTCGTGCCCACTAGTTGTGATGTTGCCAGGAACATGCATACCGAATACTGTAATTGTGGTCCGCTCCCAGCTTAGAAGTCTGACGAATCCTCGCAGCGCACAGTGTGGGTGCTGTGAGTATTGATAAGTCTGCAGTCACATAGAGAAACTGCAGAATTGTAAGTTTAGACTGGACAACCCCAGTGTTAGTAGAAAATCATCCGCAAAAAGAATAACTTTTAAATACCTTATCGTTTATCTCTAACCACTGCCAATGGTTTGGTACACACAGCAAATAATAGTGGTGACAAAGAGCAACTTATTTGATGTTTTAAAGCTCGTAGAAAAATGATAGGGTAGTTTAATAAAGGCCAAAGTCAATCTGCTTTCTACTGTTTATGGTGAGCTGAGAGTTTAGAGAATGTAAATAATTAGCATTTCTCTTTATCCTGGTTCCCTCCACAGTGCAATAACCCCTCAACACTGCTTTGTGAGCCTCCCGCAAGACAGCCAGGGAATACATTCGGCTAGCGTTGAGCTAAAAAAAAGTTCATCAAGGTACTTAGATAGTGTTTTCCTTATATCCGGATCCTTAAGCCAAAATGTGTTTAAATGCCATTGACACGATTGCAGTGATGGATGGGTAATTTTAAATCAAGCAGGATGGGAGCATGATCTTTCCAATAGATATGTCCCATCTAAACTTCCCTGAGCATTCTTAGAATTAGAATATTGGCAAAGAAAAAATGTATTCTCGTGCAATCAACACATGAATAAAAAGAATATGATTTTTCCTATGGATGATCTATTCTCCAGAGATCAAAGAGGGAATTACAGTAAGTCTATTTAATTTCCTAAACTCACTTGACTTGATAAAGTTGCTGAGGGAAGGAAATATTGAACTTGCCTGATATCAATAGAGTTGCTGAGGGTAATTTCTGCAGATGGGAAAATACCTTACGTAGAAAGTTTTACATACATGGATGTTGATATTACATCCAAAGGAAAGATTCACCATAACGATTTTATGATCATAAATCTTTATTATATCCCATAAAATTAACAAAAATTCATAAAAATCACAATAACATAATAATAGTTCAGAGCATTCCCTCCGGGGGGAGACACGAAAATTCACAACCAAGCTAATCAGATCTTACAACATAGTATGTCCAACACCATCTATAGAATACAGCAATATTCAAAATAGTGGAATCCACTCATTTCCACATATATAGGACCATAGAAAACTGCCAGAGTTTTTATCAGGGAGATTATAATACACCTATCACCAGATGTTAAATGTCTCTATAGGTATATCCCACTCAGTTTACACCCTGCAGTTCCTTAATTCACTCACTTCCTATCTCTGAGATTATTCGCACCGGAAGAAGCGGTAGCGAAACAGCTGTAGGGGAGGAGGGAGCACGAATACACGCGGACAATCAGTGAATAAGGTATGAGACACATCCTAGAAACTAACTGCAATATGTGAATAATCTCAGAGATAGGAAGTGAGTGAATTAAGGAACTGCAGGGTGTAAACTGAGTGGGATATACCTATAGAGACATTTAACATCTGGTGATAGGTGTATTATAATCTCCCTGATAAAAACTCTGGCAGTTTTCTATGGTCCTATATATGTGGAAATGAGTGGATTCCACTATTTTGAATATTGCTGTATTCTATAGATGGTGTTGGACATACTATGTTGTAAGATCTGATTAGCTTGGTTGTGAATTTTCGTGTCTCCCCCCGGAGGGAATGCTCTGAACTATTATTATGTTATTGTGATTTTTATGAATTTTTGTTAATTTTATGGGATATAATAAAGATTTATGATCATGAAATCGTTATGGTGAATCTTTCCTTTGGATGTAATATCAACATCCATGTATGTAAAATTTAGTGTGAATAAGGGAAGCTATTTTTTTGAGGACCTTGTTTTGAACTTACGTAGAAAGTGTATTTGCCCTGTATTAGGTCCATAAATATTACACAGAAGAATAGGCTTGCCCTAGAGAAGACCCTCAAGTATAATGAATCTACCTCCAAGATCTAAGTGGCACTAAGACACCTGTTTTGGCAAGTTATTATTATGGCACTCAGTGAGCGTTCCTTGATACTGTAAAGTCGTGTGCTACTATGATAGCATAGAATTAGAAAGAACACAAGTAAAATGCAAGTAAATCTAATACATGGAAGGAGCCCAGGAAAGAGCCCAAATGGGAGGAACCGCAAGATAACTATCAGAGCTCCCAACCAGGAGCTCAATACAAATAAGTTGTGATACATCTGCATAACTGAATAATGACTAAATGCAATGTAATTTGAACTGATTTAGTCCTGGCCAGTATTATATGGAAAGTCTCTAAAGGGAACTCATAGAAGACCCGCTGAGCTCTACTTCGGTCCGGCTTGTGTCTGCAAGCTGTAAGGAAGATGGAATTCACTGACACCTCACGATCCTTATTACCCTCCTTTCTTCTCTTCCAATATGGCATCACACAGGGAGAGAGCCCCTAAGGGTGAGATTTTTGGTAATAGCAATTTCAGGGCATCACAGAAAGAAGGCTAAACCTCTAGAGAGCGCAGTGTCAAAGTAATCCCATCCCAACAAGCTAACAAGGCAAAGAGGAAACCCCACCTGTAGGGAGGGGTTCTGCTGTTACAGCATAATCTTCATTAATGAGATGTCTAACCTTCCGTAAGGTTATGCAGGGGAGATCAGGAAATAGGTTTATTTCATTGCCTAAGTAGGTTATGTTCTTCTGATATCTAGCCTTCATCATTATTCTTTTTTTAAATTTGTAATTATGCAAGCAACAAATGATGTCACGAGGGTGTACTGTGGCCTTTTGGGTTTTAAGGCCCAATGTGGTGTGTTCAATGTGGCGCCCCTATGGCTAGGCGCCACAGGGAGGTATTACACTTTGCAAGTTTATGTAGTGCCTATGTAGCTGTGGGTTTGGGTTTAACCTATGGAGTCTAAGTTATCACTCAACACTAGGTCACCTTAGAGTAAAGGACTGATTACTCAGTATATCCAAAAGGGGGTGGAGCTTAGGTTAGAGCGGAAGACTTAAGTAACAGTAAGTGTCAGTCAGTCAGTTTGCATTAGGGACAGTGCTGGGAAGGCAGTCAGTCAGGATGAGCCTGACAGCCCTCTGACAGGAGGATCACCCATCTCCAGGAGGGTGACCCAGACAGAAGGGGACGAACCAGAACTGGTTGGAGCCGGAAGGTTTACTCTGGGGAAAAACAGCGGCAACACGGAAGCCGAGGTGGTCAACGCTTCATCCCTGACCGCAAACTGACGAGCCGTGGGCCCTTAATCACCAGGTAGCCGTAAGCGCCACAAGACGGTGCCTCACTCCTCAGGCCCATAATCAGTCCAAGACTACGTGGGGGACGGTCCGGATTCCGGTGGCGGGAGAGAGAGTGTGTTCCTGCTGCTCCCGTCCGTACCGGTCAAGGATAGCCCGTGCCTCACCGTACAAGACCAGGGGACTGGCGAGAGAGCTCTGCAAAGGTGGTGAAAGACAGAGAGGAAGGTAGAATTGAGACCCCGAAAGATAACAAGGAGGGAACATCTAGAGACTCCATAGGGGTACCCTGAACCGACAACTAGTACCCGTTAAACCAGACTGTACCGTGTATTCTATAACATCTGTCGGTACCAGTAAAGTGGAGTTGAAGTTGAGTCGGTGTCTGTCTTCCTTCCCGCCGTGCCCGGAGGGCCTCATCATCTCCTCAGAGGGGTAAGAACAACAACTCCCTTCATCCCCTCATCCTCCATCACCGCTGCCCTGAGGTAAAGCTCCACCTATGGGGAGGTGTACCACACTGAGCTGCACCCATCATCACCTCAGCGGCCTGCCTGCAGCGCCGGTATCCAAATTACCGGGATCCACAGGTGGCGTCACTTACTTTTTAATCCTACTTTTTAAACCTCCTAATTCCTCCCCACCAAATAAATGACAGTCAGGGCACGAAACTGGGAACCCGACCACACGTGATTTCCCCGTCACCGCCATCAATTCCATCCCGATGTCCAAGTACCCCTCTCCCTGTGCTCATCATTCAACTGGATAATTGAGGATGGGGTATCCCCTAGGATAAAGATAAAGACCGTATTGAGCATTACTTTATGGGATTTTTGACCATTTGACTCTGATATGCCCTGTACTTTTATGCTGCATCTTCTGTCCCTATGGTTCAGATCCTCTATATGAGTGTGGAGGTCATTCAAAAGACTTTCGGGATTATATTAGTTGCTGAAGGCCCATTACATGTGATCTAGTAACACCATGTTCACCCTCCAGTGTGTCCAAATGACCTGCGAGATGTTGCAAATGTTGTCTCATATAGGCAATTTCAGATCTGCAGGTTGCTTTCACTTCTGGGATTAACGTTTTAAAGTCCTCTTTAGATGGCAAATGACTTAGATAATCTTTCCAAGTAGATGCGGAAAAAAGTGGCCCCTGTTCCGTTCAGCCAACATCCGCTGGCCCGGGGATGAGTCCCTCCATGTCCTTAGTATAGCCTAATTAATTAGGGGAGCCTTGCCCGATGCTGTGACCACCCTCTTTCACCAGTCTGAATGGACCCCTCCAGAGGACAATGATAAGTTAAGGAGTTGGGTGACAGAATAATGCAGGCTGGGCTCAGAGAGAAACCCACAGGTCCACTGTCTGGTTCCATTCTGAGCTGTCTGAATGATATACAGAGAGAAAAGCACACTGGGGGTAGAGATCCCCCTCACAGAAAGGCTACAAAGGGTCAGATTTGGAGATAGGTTAAGGGTCATTAGCCACTTTTCCCTCCGCTCAAGAAGGTAAAAGAGCCAACTGCAGGGCTCTCCATTGCCCAAAAAGCAGGGACTGTTTCCGACGTAGGCCTAGATGGTGCCAGAAGGCTGGAGCTCGCTGGCCCCTTAATGAGAAAGCTGTTGAGTGCTGTAGTAGGTGCAGCCGCGGGACTGCCAGTGGCCCTTCAGGGAACCATTCAGGTAGCTCTTCTAGCCTCTAATTCTAGTGGAAAAGCCCTTTTATGCAGAGCATGGCTGGAGTCATCTCACATGCATCCTCTCAGGTCGGCATAGTAGACACTCTCTAACTGTACGCATAAAAGAAAAAAAGGACAGCATTACTCCCAAAACAGGATAAACACATTGGGTAGCATTCAAAAGTATGGTACACAATAGATGAGAGGTAATATATGTAACTTCAATAAGTAGATTGGCACTCATCGGATAGTATGATAACACAGCTGTTTTTTTTTTCTTTGCATGGTTGATAGGTATACAAAAAGAACAATATAAAGAAGGTCAGTAGTCTGCAGTTGTTCACACAAATAGCCTCTTTCAGGGTTCTTAACTGTACAAAACACATTTTCAATGCTTCAGAGTCCACTGTGCAATGTTCTGTACACCACTTCATCTGACACTTAGCATTGTCCTTTGTGATATAAGATCTGAATGTAGATCCTCGGTCATCGAATCCCATGTAATACAGCTTCCAGTGCATAGTTTTGTGAATGCCTGAAGTGGTTTAGTCAACAGTGTTGGTATTTTTTATGCACCTCTAGGTTTACATGGTCTATACTTCATTCCTGAGTAAGGCTGGTATCACACTGCAGGATTTTCTCTGATCAGTGTCCATCCGGTTTGTGTGCCGAAACCAAAAGAGGAACTGGCAGAGAAAAAGTATAATTGAAAGATTGACACCTGTTCTGAGTTTTGGAGACACTCCTGGATCTGGCACACAAACTGGATGGACACTGATCAGGGAAAATCCTGCTGTGTGAAACCAGTGATTTCACATCAGCGTTTTGCGCTATTCGCGGCAGTTGCGGTGAAAAAAACGCAACTGCCGCGATTACCGCATAACGGCCGCACTTTCGTTTCACCTGCGGCAAGCCCCATGCAATGTCTACGGTCTACGGTATGCCGCATTTTTTTCGTGGCTGCACTTGCCGCAAGTGCCGAAACCGCACTTGCCGCACACTTACCGCAAACCCCATAGACATTGTATGGGGCTTGCCACAAGTGTGCCACGATCGCAGCCGTTATGCGGTAATCGCGGCAGTTGCGTTTTTTTCACCGCAACTGCCGCGATCAGTGATTACCGCTTATGTGAAAGGGGCCTTACTCAAGTTTCTAAATATTTGCACTTTTCAATAATTCCATTTACAATTGATGGTGGAATATTTAAGAAGAAAGACATTTTATCAACTGACTTGTTAGTATGGTAGCAATACGTGAAACTAAAAGGAAAGAGAGTGCAATAGGGTCTTATCTTCAATAGGAAAAATAAAGAATAGGTGGTCGCTGCTCACCTGAAAAGGTTGTGTAGCACACAACTGGCATATACGCAAAATGGCTGCTGCAGGGTCCACACCATCAACGGAAACCGTAGTAGAAGAAAAAATATACAGGACTGTGTTCACTGGACCTGCGCTGCCGACAGAGGAGACGTCCAGACAATAGTTGGTAGCAAGTGGCTTCTTATTCCATCCGACGCGTTTTGGAGCCAGACCCGACTCCTTCCTTTGGTAATAGTGTGCTCCCTGAGGAACGAGTCGGGTCTGGCTCTGAAACGCGTCGGAAGGACTAAAAAGCCACTTGCTACCAACTGTTGTCTGGACGTCTCCTTTGTCGGCAGCGCGGGTCCGGTGAACACAGTCCTGTATATTCTTTCTTTTGCTATTGTTGCTATGGTGGCATCCTATTAGAACACTATGCTCTAATTCTCCACTCATGCTATCAAAAATGTTATAAAAGGCAGAAGACAGCTGAAGGTCTGAATTTTATACACATCCTGCAACGGGACTGAGTAATAATCTGAATTCAAGCATGTGGCGTGCGCTTATATTTTTATCCATGTAAGGCGGCCGTCACATGCTACAATATCGTGAGCGATATCGTTAGCGATCACGTGCACGCGCGATCGCTAACGATATCGCTCTCATCGCTGCTGAGCTGTCACACAGACAGACTCACCAGCGATGTGGACCAGCGAGATCGCTGGTAACTATGGTACACATCGGGTTACTAGGCGCCGCGCGGCGCTTAGTAACCTGACGTTTACCATAGATACCATCTCCCAGCATAGGCTCTGCCGCTGGGAGATCGTTCATCGTGGTGTCACACACCACGATGAAGCAGATTGAACAAGCGATGATCGCTTGATATGAGCTCCGGCTCTCATATCTGCGATGTCACGATCAAGCGATTTTACATTGTAAAATCGCTTGATCGCACGCAGCGATGCACAAACAATATCACTTAAGTGATCAAAAAGCAGATCGCTTAAACGATATAGTTCGCAATATTGAACCGTGTGACGGCCGCCTAATATATATATTGTGTATCTCCATACATATAAAATTAGCATAGAGAAGGACTGTCCTCTTTGTTTTGTGTATCCATGTTTAACCAGTGAGCAATATCTTTACGCTATTGACAAGACCCCTTAAAGGAACCGTGTCATGAAATCAAATTTAAAAGGAGGTTTAGGAGTTAAGATTTTTGCTTTGTCTGGCTTCACACCACGGTTTTTGTCTGTCAGGGTGGATCCTCTTTTTTGCATGATCACCCTGACAGAACCTGACAGAACTTGACAGGACAGGATGTGTACAAAAGTGTTGCCAAATATTGGGCAGCACGGTGGCTCAAGTGGTTAGCACTGTAGCATTTGCAGCGCTGGGGTACTGAGGTCCTGGGTTCAATTCCTACCAACGACACTTAGGACAACATCTGCAAGCAGTTTGTATGTTCTCCCCGTGTTTGTGTAGGTTTCCTCTGGGCACTCCGGTTTCCTCCCACATTGTAAAGACATACTGATAAGAGAGACAGCATTACTGATGTATGTAAAGTGCTATGGAATCAATAGCGCTATATAAATGAATAAATATTATAATATTATAAATATGGTCCCGGATCCTGTTTTTTGTAGGATTCGTTTTTCTGCCACTGTCCATGGTCCTGAAGTCTGCCTGTGTCTGCTCTGCTGATGTCTTTGGTGCTGAATTCGCAGCCTGTGCTAGAAGAAGTGCTGTCTATGGTGCTGAAGTTTGGACGGCAGGACTTCAGAGCATGCTCTGTGCTTAAAATCGGATATGGGAAACAATCCAATTTTTTTACGGATCCGGCGCCCATAGACTCCCATGTTATGTTTGCTGGATCGCCCCGGATCCGTTTCTATCAGGTTTTGTCCAATTTATTCACAGGAGACAAAAAATGCTGTAGGCTCCGATTTTGGGGATGGTGAAAAACTGGAAAAAACTACGGCTCAGAACACACAAAACCCGATGGTCAAAAAGGACCAATCTGGCACCATATGAATACATGGGAGTCAAAATGGGATCAGGTTCTGTCCGGTTCAAATGTGAAGCCAGCCTTTGGGGCTTTTTATCAGTCTATGCCAGTGATTCATATCACATGACCTACTTACCTTACAACTTGTTGACACCATACTGCTTGTCGTCACCTCAGATGTCTGCTTAAATGTGGAACCTTTATGAGGTGCATGGACCTATAAGTATTTGCAGAATGGTGAAATTCACAGAGAGTATTAATAGTTTTTGCAGAGACCCATATTACTATGCACTCTGGAAAAATTAAGCCTATTTTAGTCACACACGCCATACTATGAGGGACAGATAGCCATATTGTGGATCGGATGGGACTTGGACCAAAGTTGGCCGATAGGGCCAACAAGGCGGGATCAGCTGAAGCACCAGGTGGTACGAAACAAGCTTGTCGTCCTTCACATCCCGCACCTCTCCCTGATTTGGTTTTAATCCTGTTGTAAATAAAGTTAGACGTTTTATACGGAACCTGAGTGTTGCTGAACCTCTTTTCTTGAATCATGGATACTACTTAACTTTCTTTAAGCTGGCACCTGATGTTCCAGATGTGATTTAAGAATCCAAAATATTCCTCTATAGAAGATTGTAAGTAGTGCCTGAGTTTTTCTGCAATTATTTGGTTAGCCTAGAGGGCCGCTCACATGTCAGATTTTGTTTATGGCTTGAGGAAAAAAAGGCAGTATGCCTGAGTTTGATTCAATATTTATATCATACTTGGCAATGCAAATCAATGAGTGCATGGAAATCATTGGACTGCACTCGGATGACATCTACTAGCAGTCCCATTTCTGATGACACACAGAATAGAGAAGCTGGAGAAATTTTGTTCTCCATCTTCTCCTCACAGTGTGCTACAATTCTCTCATCAAAGGGAATCTGAGCACATTATGCTGACACTTAGGGTACCTTTACACGTCGCAACATTGCATGCAATTTTACTTGCAACTTACTGGTTGCAGTGAAATCATGGACACATTATTACATTTGTACACGGCCACAAAATAGAACACTGTGTCCATGATTTCACTGCAACCAGTAAGTTGCAAGTGAAATTGCATGCAATGTTTTGACGTGTAAAGGTACCCTAAGGGTAGCGTTACCCGTCGCAATATCGTTCCGATATTGCATACGATTTTACAGGAGCGCGCACGTGTTTTGGCTCTTGTCCAAGATCGCATACGAGATGTCACACAGGGAGATATCAGCAGGCAACACAACTATGATTTTGTACACCACTTTTTTGCGCTGGGTATGAGCAACCCAGGGACCGAGCATTAATATTGTAGTGAATGGGGGAAGTTGCACACAAAATCGTAGTTGCGCTGTCACACAGCACGTTCCTGCCACATCGCATTTACAATATCGTACGGTTGAAGGGCTTGCACAATCTTCTTGCAATATCGTAGGTAGGTTTTTTCGAGTCGCATTGCCGATTTACACGACACAACGCACGAACGATATCAACTGCAACGAGCACACCACGTGACTTTTTGTCGATGTTGCATTGCGATATCGCGACGTGTAAAGGTACCCTAAGAGAGATATCGCCGGCGATGTTGCCGGGAACACAGGGGCGTGGCCTAATTGTGGCGACATCGCCGGCGAATTGCCGCGTGTGACAGGACGATAATCAGGCAATGTTGGGAAACCTGGCGATGTTGCTGAGGCGATCATGCCTGATCGCCCTGTGTAACGCGGCAACCTGCAATGTTGCGGGCAACACCGCCTATCTCCAACATTGCGAGTTACCGCTCGCTGGGTTGCTGGGCAACCCAGTGAGCGATAGCCGCGGCAACTAGCCGGCGACATCGCCGTTAAGTTGCTCTGTGTGACATCTCCCCGGCGATGTTGCCAGGAATGCGCGCTCCCGCGCGTCGCTGGCAACATCGCCGCAACCGTCTCCCCGTGTGACGGTACCCTAAAAGTCAAAGTGTTGGATATTTGATAACTGAGACCTTACTGGTGTAAACTGCAGAAGGTTCTTATTTTGTTAGAAGACAGGAAGCTATGCATCTTTAGTAACCCCTTCAGTGAAATTCACATGACTTCCAGTACTTGTAAAATGTTATTTATACATGTGGCTGTAGCAGTAAAACAGAGAGGTATTTTATATACACCTAACTTTAGCAGGTCTTGAATTTTGATCGCCTGTTCAGGAGAAATCTTACACCCCAAACTACCACTAATCAGCTGAGAAAGGGTACATTCACAATTTTTCAGGTGTGCTATCCGTTTATTTTCATGGATAGCATTCAAACCTAATATAGTCTATGGGGCTCTTCATGTGTTCACGTGTCCGAGCTTTTCCTCGGACTGATTTGTCCATGCAAAATCAAGGAGACATATTTGATGTTGATCAAAATGTCGGCTCAAAATCAGAAATTGTGGGTCAGTGAAAAAATCGGACAGAATTTGGATGCCATATGTGTGCTGCCAGTTTTTCACTAACTGAAAAAGATGGAGGCCTAGTTCACATCTATGCGCCCCTGCGCTTGTCTGCTTTGCGCTAGCGCAAATGCAAGCACAGATGCAGTTTTATGCAGCTACAGGCAAGCGCAGAGGCACATGGATGCACTGCTCCTGCACTCGGTTGCGCTCGGTGCCCCCATTACCTTCTATGGCCGAATGCAGGAGCCGACATCCCGGAAGCGCGAGTGAGAAGTGGCTGACGTCATCGCGCATGTGCTTTGGCAGACGCACACGGAAACGTGTAATGCGACTTCTGACTAAGGGCATGCGCGATAACGTCAGGCACTTCTCACTCGCGCTACCGGGATGTAGGCTTCTGCACTCGGCTGCGCTCGGCCATAGAAGGTAATGGGGGCACCGAGCGCAGATGAGAGGAAGAGCAGTGCATCCATGCGCCTGTGCGCTTGCCTGCACTTGCCTCTAAATTCACCTGCACTTGCATTTGCGCTAGCGCAGGGCAGGCAAGCGCAGAGGAAGCACAGATGTGAAAAGGGCCGGAGGAGACACTTTCTTTTATTTTTTCATCACTGAAAAAACTGATAAAACTCAGTCAGCTCATCTCATATATGAATAAACTAATTTACGAATAAGCCTTTAGGTTGCATGAAGAGGTCAGTTTTTGTGACGTACAAGGAAAAGAGACCAAGTTTCATCAGTGATATTAATCAGAGTTACCAGACCTTCATCAGAGTATGGTGGAAGTTTTTTCAGTTGTTTTTTTCACTGATAAGAAGAAAAAAAAGTTTCTCCATCTATGCGTGTTTATTAGACCTCATTCAGAAATCTGTTTTGCACATATATGTTGTATCCATTTTATTCATTTTTTTTTTCATTTTTTACCCATTACGATCTATGATGCTATTCACATGTCCATTTTTTCCAATACAAGTCTATGAGTCAGTGAATAACACATACATGACATGGATGACATCAGCGTACAATCTGTATTCTGTATGTGTTTAACAGTGCAAAGTATAGGAGAAGCTTTGTAAATCCGCGAAAAAACGCTGATGAAACCCTGATGGTAAAAACAGACACATGGATGACTCACTGACCCTGGTACCATCTTTAATATATGACTTTAAATACAGATGTGCAACAAATGGATAGCATTCAGATGGCCTTCAGTTGCTGTCAGAATTTTCATTGACCCACAGACTATAGATATCGGACATGGCACCATGACTTTGCATGGACCAGTCAGCTTGAGAAAAAAGTCTGAGAACAGCCACATAAACTGTCATTTGTACTAGTACTTTCTGGGAAGAGATAAAACAGATAGCACTACTACTAAAAAACTGACATGTAAAAAAGCCCTAAAGTGGCTCATTAGCCTCAACACACTAACTTCTTAGCATATTCATTGTGTTAGGCCGGTTTCACATTTGCATTTGTGTCTGCATGTGGAGGGCATGCAGAAGCAAACGCATTGAAAATGCTGCCATACTGATTGAACGCAGCGGAGATTCTACGCATGCGTTCACATCAGTATGGTGCCCGGCCAACAAATCAGCGATCTCGGACGCGGCTGGGAGGCGGAGATCAGCGGCAGAGATCTCCTCCTCCCGGCCCCCACTGATCTCCCGACGATGTTGGCGCGGGAGATTTGAAGAAACAGCTGATCTGACAGCTGTTTAAATCTCCCGCGCCGACACCGAAAAGGTGATGTTGGCACGGGAGATTTAAATAGCTGTCAGATCAACTGTTTCTTCAAATCTCCCTCGTCGACACCACTGGGAGATTAGCGGCGGCTGTGCCCGGGACATCAGCGGCTGCTCTGGCTGATTTCTCGGTGGCCGCCGCTGATCTCCCGTGAGATTAGCGCCGGCCACCGGGAGAGATTTCAATGTGATCAGCAGCGTTCTCCTGCGCTGTCATGCGGAAGAAACTGTGGATCCATTGAAATCCATGCATTTTTTGTGTGCTTGCGGGCGCTTGCTGATAAAACAAGCACCCGTGAACACACAAAAAATTTCAGGCTGCCTTCGGAGGGCGCACAAATTATGCGCATCCGAAAGCAACCACAAAGGAACACAGTGTGCATGCGTTTGGCTTTGTTCGATTTGCTGCGTTGACAAACGCAAATGTGAAACCAGCCTTAATTAACGTTTATTGTGTTGTTTGGAGGAATCTTCTATTCACTATTTCTGACTTGTGGCCATCTGCCTAGTGAGTTCTATTAACTTGTGCAACTATATCCAATTTATTATGGTTTGTCACATAAATTAGAAGAATGTTCGTGTTCTCTGCAGTTTCACCTGCATGGAAATGCTTCATACAAACAGTATGTTCTCGTTCAGCATTTGCTTCAAGCACTAGATTTTACATGTTCTCTCTTGATCAAACTTTGGAAAACAATTGGCCAAGTGAAAGAAATACTATAATATAACAAAACAATCAATACTTACGTGCTGAGTCCCCACTTCAGTACCCGCTGGCCTCTTTTCACTTCTGGGCCCTACATGCATTCATAAAAAAGCACACGGGGCACATATACCGGTACTTAACTTTAAGAATTGAGTTTTCATATGCTGCACAATTTTGACCTAAAACTACAACAGATTTTCACACAAATCCTAAAAGTGAATCATGAGAACCAAATCAAACAAATGAGTCAAAAATATTACACTGTCATTTTTTTTTCCACTAAGGAAAAGTATACAATATCACAAGTATGAATACATATAGGTGAGTACCACATGGAAAATAACACCAAGTAAAAGGGTCTCTCCTAGTCGACTTAATACAAGGGGCTCTTTGAGTGGGAGACTTTATACCCATAGTAATAAAATGCAAGCAGACATGCCAAATAAGTGCAAGGTTTTATATTTAAAAAAAACACACCGGTACAAAACGGCAAACTGATTCTTGCATACAAATCTTAGTTAAAAATAACAGACATGGATCAGTCTAGAGTTTGACAGGAGGTTGTAAAAACCCTTAGCTGGTGTCAACTATACAGTAGATGTATGGAAATGTTGTACAGGAATCAAACCACCTTAGTGGCAGTACAGCAGGTAGACTACAAGAGATACCATTTAAGGAAACCTAAATTACAATATGGCTCTCAAAGGCTAGAATATAATCCTCAGAAACTTATAATTTGTCCCATCTAACAAAGGTCCTTTACATTTCTTCAGCTACCTGCCCAATCATATGCACGTTAAGAGTCCTGCTTACCCATATTCCAATAGTTGTAAGGTCACCAAGTGGGTATGGGTGCCCACCCATACCCACCTGGTGACCATACAGCCAGTAGCATAACGATCGCGGTTGCAGGGGTCACGAATGCGACGGGGCCCAGACCTACAAGGGGCTCGGGCTGCCCGCAGCCCCCTGCGACCGCCGATCCCAGTGACTGCTTCACATGAATGTGCGTCTCCAAGGACGCATATCCATGTCACTTTGCGGCAGCACACACGCTACTTTAGGCCAGTGTGTCAGGGAGGAAGCCTCCTGCTTGCTATTGCTGCCGCCCCCATCCCGCCCCTCTTACCATTCTTTCCATATAAAGCAGGCTTTTAACATGTGCATATCATTGGGCAGGTAGCTGAGGAAATGTAAGGGACCTCATGGCTCTCCATATAGTGCAGCCTCCTGGCTCTCCATATAGTGCAGCCTCATAGCCTCTCCATATAGTGAGAAGCCCTCATAGCCTCTCCATATAGTGCAGCCTCATAGCCTCTCCATATAGTGCAGCCTCATAGCCCCTCCATATAGAGCAGCCCTCATAGCCCCACCATATAGTGCAGCCTCATAGCCTCTCCATATAGTTGAATGCTCTCCCTCCTCCTCCCCATAATCCTCCGGCCACCTTGCACTGATTCATTAAAAAAAAATTTGTACTTACCTCTCCCGGTTCCCCTGCTGCTCCGGTCTCCTTACAAACACACCCAGGAGGAGGCAGCGGTGCCGGCCTACGTTCCACTGTGGAACGCATAAAGCAGGAACTGACTAGTGTGGAGGAAGTGGCACCAGCCTGCTTTATATGCATTCCACAGTGGAACGCACATGCAAAGAATGGTAAGAGGAAGCGAGGGGCGGGGTGGGGGCGGCAGCAATAGCAAGCAGGAGGCTCCCCTCCCTGACACACTGGCCTAAAGCAGCGTGTGTGCTGCCGCGAAGTGACATGGATATGCGTCCTTGGAGACGCACATTCATGTGAAGCAGTCACTGGTTTCGGCGGCGGTCGCAGGGGGCTGCAGGCAGTCCAAGCCCCTCATAGGTCTGGGCCCGTCGCACTCATGACCCCTGCAACTGCGATCGTTACGCTACTGGCTGTATGGTCACCAGGTGGGTATGGGTGGACACCCATACCCACCTGGTGACCATACACTATTGGAATTGAGTAAGCAGGACTCTAATGTGCGTAGATGGCAGGTAGTTGAGGAAATGTAAGGGACCTTTGTTAGATGAGACTAATGATAGGTTTCTGAGGATTATATTCTAGCCTTTGAGAGCCATATTGTAACTTAGGTTTCCTTAAATGGTATCTCCTTGTACAGTACCTGTTGTACTTCCACTAAGGTGATTTGATTCCTGTTCAACATTTCCATACATCTGCTGTATAGTTGACACCAGCTAAGGGTTTTACAACCTCCTGTCAAACTCTAGACCAGGGGAGGGGAACCATTTTTCTGCCAGGGCCAGGATTTGGAAATTCAAACAATCCTTCGGGGCCGTACAAAATGATCAACTTGAAAATTACCCGCTATATTTGGTTAAACAATTGACTCACCACTACTGTGGTGGCTGGAGCTGCTTTTCTTAGGAGTGGGTGATATTGGTCATGTTGCTTCTCAAGTACTTTTCCAGGTTTGCTAGAGCCTTAGACATCACTGGAGAGGCTGAGAGCATATACCTCACTGGGGAGGCTAAGGCTGGGGCATAGAGATCACTGGAGAGCTGGAGTTAAAGGGCAAACAGTTGGCAAAATATATCTGCCAGCCTGAGCACTGTGGTTCCCATGAATCTGACCAGGGGCCGCAAATATGTCATCGAGGGCAGCATTTGGCCCTGGGGCCTGAGGTTCCCCACCCCTGCTTTAGACTGATCCATGTCTGTTATTTTTAACTAAGATTTGTATGCAAGAATCAGCTTGCCGTTTTTCACTGGTGTGTTTTTTCAAAATAAAAAACCTTGCACTTATTTGGCATGTCTGCTTGCATTTTATTACTATGGGTATAAAATATCACATGTATATGAGTGTCAAAAATATGCTATGCCTTTAGGATTAGCAGATAATATAAAGGTTAAATTTGAGTGTGGTGTTTTCAATCAACAGCATGACAAAGTCTGATCTTCACAACAACTTTGTGAATGTATATCATGGTACCAACAGAGGAAACCTTGTCACATGTGCGACTAAGTGCCTACCGGGTATACATCAGAGACTGTGATGGTGAAGCTGGGCTTGGATGATTGTGAAAACCAGGTGCCACTGCAGGGCAGCCACTGGACTGCAGGAGCTGACCCTTTGGGTCAGTAACACAGGTACAGGTCTCAGGATAAAAGGCAGGACTGGATCAGTGTCACCAGCAGGGAGGATGCTGGTATTGATTCAGGCAGTACAGCTGGTTCAGACAGGGTGGGCTCAGGATCTGGAATAGGTGAAGACAAGATGGCTGCTACAGATGGATCAGGTTTAGGAATAGATTTGGGAACAGACAGGACCACTAGTTCAGGTAAATGGACAGATTTGGGTATCAGGTACAAACAGGTTCTGCTTCAGGCAGGACAGGTTTGGGTTCAGGCATATGGGAAAGGTTCTGGTTGAGGTACAGACAGGTTTTGGTTCAGGCAGGACAGGTTTGGGTTCAGTTGGGCGGGACAGGTTCAAGAACAGACAGGTTCTGGTTAAGACAGGTGGGACAGGTTTGGGTTCAGGTAACGGACAGGTTCTGGTTCAGACAGGTGGGACAGGTTTGGGTTCAGGCAGGACCTGAAGATAAACCAGCAAGCGAAATGCAAAATACTGACGTTGCTCTGGCTTCTCCATCTAGGGGATGGTGCCCTGCATATTTAGTGCTTCCCAGCTATAGACTGGGAGCCATTCTGGATTGCTCGCATTGCCCTTTTAACAGGTGGGGAGAGCATGTGCCCTATGCGCATTGTCAGGAGACCTGCACAATATGCACAGGCCCTGGAAGCAGGAAGCTGAGCCAGGAGCTGGAGCAGGAGACACTGTTGGGTGGCCAGGGTGGTGAGCATATTGTCATCGCCGTCGAGAGGAAGGAGCAGGACCATGCATGGCTGTTGGTGTTACAAAGCTCTGACGACCTTAGAGTTATTGATGCTCATCAGGCTGGAAAGGGTTACAAAACCATATTTGCCTCCACCAATGCACAGATTGTGTATAAGTGGAGGAAATTCAAAAAAATGATTACCCTCCCCAGGAGTGGTCAACCCAAAAAGTCAATTAGGTAAAAAAAAGGAACCCAATGTAACTTCTAAACAACTAAAGTCTTCTCTCACATTATCTAATATTTAATATTCAAGACTCTACCATCAGGAGTACACTGAAGAACATTGGTGTGCAGCATTGCAAGGAGAAAGTCACTGTTCTAATATAAAAAATATTACTGGCAATCTGTAATTTGCTAAAGATGACATAGGGAGGCAAGAAGACTATTTGAATATTGTTTTGTAGATGTATAAGACCAAAATAAAGCCCTTTGGTTTAAATGATAAAAGCTATGATTGTAGAAAGAAAAACACTGCATTACAGAACTAACTCTTACCATCTATGAAACAATGAAACAGTGGTGCTAGCATCATGTTTTGAGCCTGGTTTGTTGCATTTGGGCCATGACAGCTTGCCATCAATAAAGAACAATGAATTTCAATGTTATCAGCAAATTCTAAAGCAAAACGGAATGACACTAGTCTATAAGCTGAATCCCAAGTGAACGTGTGTTATGCAACAAGACAACAACCCTAAGCACCAAAGTAATTCTACAAAAAATGGTTAAAGCACCACTCCAGCATGTTTTTTTTTTTATGTACACCTCTTGCCCCAGCTAATACACGTACACTCCGGCATTTTTAATGCTTCTTTGGTGCCGCTCCGATCTTGCAGTTCCATCTTGTGACTGTAACTTCTGATTGGAAGTCACATCACAAGCTCTCAGTACAACTCTATGGGAGCCAGAAGGAGACTCTCATATAGTTATATTGATTTATGACCTCCGGCACTCCAGCAAACACTTGATTCACCGGTAGGTCATAAATCACCGCAGACCAACAGGAGCAGCAGTGATAAAAGATGAAACTGCCGGAGGGCGAGTATAAGACAGGGGTCAGGGGACTTAGATTTAAAGCTAAACCTAGATTTAAAACTCCAGCGGTGCAATAAAAGAAAAATGCAGAAATGTTGTTTAAAAGAGGAACAGAGTTAAAGTTTTGGAATGGCCAAGACAAAGTCTTGCCCTGAATCCTGCAGTATGTTGTGGAAAAACTTGAAATGGGGAAAAATAAACCACCGCTATTCTAGAGTGTGTTTTCTAGGGAGGAATGGGCTAAAATTCCTATAAGCAGATGTGCAGAACTGATCAACAATTATTAGAAACGTTTAGATGCAGCTTTTGCTGCATATAAGGAGGACACCAGATACTGAAAGGAAAGGTTCACATACTTTTACCACTCATAAACGTGTGAAATTATATCATTTTTCTCTTTATAAAAGACAAGTCGAAATTGTTTTACTCATTTTTGACTCATTATGTCAAAACTGTGTGCCTTTTCGAAGTAATTTAAACCAAAATTCTGACAAAATTGCTTTGCTGAATTGGAGCCTATGTATTTTTTGTATGTCAGAATGGATTCTAATGGACAATGAATCAAGGCCTGAATTTTTTTTATTTCATCCTTTGTTTGAAAATGAATAGGTATATTGAACATATTGTGACATTGTTTTCGCCTCTGAGTCCGGACATGCACCCCTCATGCATTCTTGAGAAAAGGGAAGGACTTCCAAAATGCTCAGTTCAGCTGCCAGCTGTGAACAAAGAAGAATAATTCCCACTGATGAGAATAAAATACATGGACACTGTGGATGTCTTTTGAAACATTTGTGAATATACTTTTTTATTATTTTGCACTGCCATGTATTCTATGACACTGTTAATATCAATAGATTATTTTAAGTGCAAATTAAGAAAACGTGTTGTGTGCATTTTTCTGACCGGATATTCTGACATGGGGTACAGCAAGTACCCTAAAAACCATTTATACCCCAGCGCACCGACTTGTGTCTACCATAGAATACATCGGAGAGCGCCACCGCAGATATAAAAGTGCCTCTGTTGGGGATCCACTTTAAGTGACAATTGCACTTAGAAAATTGTGCTAGAAATAGCAAAGATGACCTGTTACATAAGGAACTTACTGTAACGCTCTAGCTTTGTTTTATGTAATGTCTAAGCCTTCTCAGTATCAGCTATGCCAATCTAATGTTAAGTGGATGAGTCAGTAAAAACTTTCATTTAATCTGTTACACTACACTTGGTGTGACAGACTTGTTATATAGGCAATGCAGTACAACAGGTATTTCTAGCAACCACCTTCTCTCAATAACATGCGTTCTTGTCTCCTAGACACATCTCCAAACCTGTTGTACTTCCCTGACACTAATCAGCGAAAGACAGTGTCCTCAATTCACTTGTATCAAATTGATGGTAGAAAATTAGACACAAATGTATATGTATGCATATATCCATATATATATATATATACATATAAAGTATATATTATATATAAATACTGTATAATGTATATATGTCCCTTAACACTAGAAGTCCCGGGAATTTAAAGGATCCTTGGTTTTCAATGGTAAAAAGGTCAAATGACCCATCTCAGGGACTTCTAGTGTTAAGGTACCTTTACACGCGGCAACTTTTCTAGGAATTTCACTGGCAACTTACTGGTTGCAGTGAAATCATGGACACATTGTTCCATTTGTACACAGCAGCAAAATAGAACAATGTCTCCATGATTTCACTGCAACCAGTAAGTTGCAAGTGAAATTGCATGCAATGTTGCGACGTGTAAAGGTACCCTTAAGGCCGCTTTACAAGTCGCAATATCGTTACGATATTGTATACAACGGCACGGGAGCGCGCACGTTTTTGGCACTAGTCCAAGATCGCATGGGAGATGTTACACAGGGAGATATCGCCAGGCAACGCAACTACGATGTCTACGCCCCCTCCTTCGCGCTGTGTACGAGCGACCCAGGGAACGTCCATTTAACATTGGAGTAAATAGGGGAAGTTGCCTCCAAATCGTTGTTGCACTTTCACACAGCACGATCCTGCCACATCACCTGCCAATATTGCACGGTTGGAGAGCATGCACAATTCAAAAACGATATCATAGTTACATCATTTTTGAGTTGCGTTGCCCATTTACACGACACAACGTACTAACGATATCAGTGGCAACGCCCGAACCACGTGACTTTATCGTAACGATATCGTGCCGTGTAAAGCGGCCTTTAGAGCCATATAATATATATGTCCCTTACATCAAAGCATGCAGCTGTGTGTATATATATGTATATATAGTCAAAGGAAAAAAAAGACAGCACTCCAACACAAATTGTAATGAAAAAGTTTGTGGCTTTAGTGATACGTAAGTGGCAACGTTTAGAGAAAGGTGGAGAAATCCACCGAAACATTGCCACATATGGATCACTAAAGCCACAAACGTTTTCATTATAATTTGTGTTGGAGTGCTGCCTTTCTTTTTCCTTTAACTGTTGATAAGGGTTTGACATCACCTTGATAGGTTTTTCACCCAGACTGCTTTGGTAGTGCTGCCAGATTAGTTTTTCTCATATATGTATGCATATATATATATATATATATATATATATATATATATATATAGTACTGCGTGCGGCATATGTCCCTTACATCCAAGTGTGCAGCTATATTTCCATACATCCAAGCATGCAGCTGTATATTTATATATATATAGATATGATATCTGTCCCATAAATCCAAGCATGTAGCTGTATATTATACATATAGATATGATATCTGTTCCATAAATCCAAGTGTGCGGCTGTATGTATATATCTGTCCCATACATCCAAGCGTGTAGCTGTATATTATACACATAGATATGATATCTGTCCCATAAATCCAAGTGTGCGGCTGTATGTATATATCTGTCCAATACATCCAAGTGTGCAGCTGTATATATGTCCCCTACATCCAAGCATGCAACTGTATATTATAGATATGATATCTGTCCCATAAATCCAAGTGTGCGGCTGTAGGTATATATCTGTCCCCTACATCCAAGCATGCAACTGTAATATTATAGATATGATATCTGTCCCATAAATCCAAGTGTGCGGCTGTATGTATATATCTGTCCCATACATCCAAGTGTGTAGCTGTATATTATACACATAGATATGATATCTGTCCCATAAATCCAAGTGTGCGGCTGTATGTATTTATCTATCCAATACATCCCAACTGTATATTATAGATATGATATCTGTCCCATACATCCAACTGTGCAGCTGTGTGTATATATGTATATAATGTAATATATATGTCCCTCACATCCAAGTGTGCAGCTTCTCACTGGAGAAGGGGGTGGTTGGCGCCATAGCAGTCATCTGCAATAGTGATGGAACCACACAATGTAATTGCTTGTTTTCCCTGCAGCACTGGAAAATAAAGCATTGCGTTGGAACAGTTAAAATCAATCGGTATCTATTTAGTTCAACTGACACTCGTGAGGGCCCTTGTATGAGCTCCGAATGTCAATAGTTGGTATAAAATATGGTATATATAAATATGAGATTGATGTGATCATAAGTTCCAAGAACATAGAAAAATAAATTGACTGCATCCATCTTGTATATTTTAACATGTTGATTTTTAGGGTACCTTTACAAGTCGCAACATTGCATGCAATTTCACTTGCAACTTTCTGGTTGCAGTGAAATCATGGAGACATTGTTCTATCTTGTTGCTGTGCACAAATAGAAGAATGTGTCCATGATTTCACTGCAACCAGTAAGTTGCAAGTGAAATTGCATGCAATATTGCGACGTGTAAAGGTACCCTAAGGATACAGCTTATCCAAAAAATTGACATTGACTGTGACATCCATGCTGACTTTCCTTGCCGGTTTTTGTAGTGACTTCTAATATAATATTCTGGTCATTCTCATGTTCAGTACGGAGGGAGTGCCATCCACCAATCCCCTTTCTACAAGAAGAGAAGCCTGCATGGCAACAATCTCACGCCATGTCCCCATGTTAGTTGATAGCTAGGTTTGTCTGTGATTTATGCAGTTATTCCCAAACTATATATAATGATACATGCCTATATATTTACATCATAACATAAATAACAAGAAATACATGGAATGTATGAACACATTGTGTTATTTATTAAAATAGAATATTTGACAAAATAAAAAAAAAGGCTTTTTCTTTTGTTACTGTGCACATGACGAGGAACCATTCCACATTTTATCTGAACTTGTCAACAATGTATCATTAGTTCCAACATAAGTAATGATGAACAGTCCATATGTCATTGGCTTAACAAGAGCCTCAGTTGCCAGCTTGTACCTCGCCATTTAATACAACCTGCAAAACAATGAGGGTCGGAAAGAACAAAGAAGTGCATCCAACGACATATTGAGGCTCATGTATCAAGCTGTCAGACATATCTGTCAGTATTAATGGCTTTGACATTTTGTGTGGTTTGTCTCACTTTTAAATGTTTGGAACCCACCTACCAAATAAGAGGTTTGCAACACAGAATCCATTGTCTTCATGCACTGCAGATTATGCTGATAACTGATACATGAGCCCATGGTAATTACAGTGGTATTGTTCTTGCCTTGCACCTCTCATTCTCTGCTCCAGCATAAATGTTACTGGTACAGTGCAAAATAAGCGAAACACATTAACAAATCACTTCCTTTTGAAAAAAAATAGTGCAAAATCATGAAAGGCTGATGCAATCTGTAGGAGAATTTCTACCACTGCACCCCACCCATCTGCCCATGACACATTGCCAGGCTCTTCTAGCAACCAAGGAGAACAATACCCTTGCATCTCTTCACCTTATAAGCAGGTCCCCAATCATTGATACATTAACCCTTGGTGACCCTAATTAAATTTCCACACATTAATACACTAAGTGGCGCAAGAGGGTCCACACTAAGTGGCGCAAGAGGGTCCATTCATCATAATGCCAAGGGGCATCAACAACTGGAGTAAAATGCCAAAGAATGGCGAAAAATTACATTTTTCTTTCTAAGCATGGCAACGACAGGGTTAATTGGGGCTGCGGTAGATGTATTCTTAGTCATTGCCTCTTCTGACACACAGAGGAGGTGTATCACAGGAAACCTTACTCATATCATGGGTATTACCAAAAACCCCTAAAATAATAAGTTACACTAAATGTGATCCCTTACTCCCAGCTTCCTCCACAGTATTCAAATAAAAAAAGAAACCAAACCCCATCATAAAATAATAAAAATAAGAAACTAGTAATTAGACCAGTAAAAAACAAAAGAAGACAGCTGTAGTCAATGTCCCCAGCTGCCAAACCCTATCTCCTCCTTGTATCTGTTGGTGAGCAGGTTGGCTTTCCTGGTGAGTTTACTGAGCACTGTGTGGAGTCCAGTGAGGTGGAAGTGGAAGAGCTTCTCCAGGTCTTCTTCTCCATCAGACTCCTCCAGTCTGTTGGTGTCCACATGAGACAGCTTGTCCTTTTTCCTGTCATCTCCTTGCAGGATTCCCCATTCAATGTCATTCCTGATAGATTTCAGCAGGTTGTAGTAGCCGTGCATGTCTCTCCTGGTGAAATAATTAGCAGCCTCAATGCTGTTAGTGACTTCTCCCTTCATGTCCTCCATGTCTAGAGGTAGGTCCCTCAGCAGACTGGGCACCATGACAGTCTGGTCCATGTTGTTCACAGCTCCAATGAACCTGTTCATGGCATTGAACAAGGAGTGCTTCTGGTTGTAGGAGTCAGATATTTGCATCATTGTGGCAGTGGCTGATGATAGATCCTGGCAGCAGAAATGATGGAGGGAGGACTCTACAATCCGCTGTGGTGGAGATGGCTGTCACAGGCAGGGCGATCCAGCTGCTGGGCTCATCTGCTGCTTGTAGGAATAATGCAGATGCACTGACTTATTGTGAAGCCTCAGTGTCATGGAAATGACTGAGTCAGTCAGTGTGCGAGTGGCCACTCCTTATCCTTCTCCTTGCACTAGGCAACCAGCTCCCCTTCTGTGCCCGGCACAATATATACCCTGAGAGAAAGGTGTAGCTCCCAGTGCCAGCCCCTTGCAGTACAGCAGGATGAAGCCGGTTCACAGCTCTGAATGACCGCAGATAACACTGACTTCAGCAGAGGAGGCTCCTCCCCGGCCTCCTCACCTCACAGCCGGCTGCCCAGTAAGGAGAGCTGCAACAGCCCCACACTCCTTGCATCATCTCAGCTCCAGGCAGCTCCTTACCAGTCTGCAAGTCCCAGAAATAAAGGCAGACAGACAGCATGTCATCTGGCAGCTCTACCTGCAACCTATCTATATTATATGTCTGACTTGTGCCTATACGGCTGGGGTCACTCACACAGATATCTGTGCAGATATTGTTCACAGATCTCTGGTTGAAGTGAAATCATGGACAAATTGGTCTATTTGTACACAGCAACAAAATGGAGCAATGTGTCCATGATTTCACTTCAACCAGAGATCTGTGAACAATATCTGCCCAGATATCTGTGTGTGTGACCCCAGCCTACGATATATCCATCATCTATGTAGCTGCCTTACACACATACATGATGTATGTATGTACGTGTGTGTGTGTTTGTGTGTTTGTGTGTATATATATGTATATATATATATATATATATATATATACACATACACACAATCTTAAGCTAAGTGTGTGAATGTGTGTGTGTCTACTAAGAAAATCTGCACCATCACATTTAAGCCTCATTCACACACAGCGTTTGTGCTCCGATTTTGTTGATCCACTCTTTTGGCGCAGTTTCTGCACCATAAACATCCTTTTTTTGCAAAAAAGCATCATAACCCATCATACGTTTGTATTGCTTTTTTGCTTCATTTTCGGGGGACACACACAAACACACACAGGGGCGGACCGTCACCCCCGGGGGCCCTGGTGCAGGAGAGGACCGGGGGGGGCGGGGCTACTGGCCGTCGGCGCGGCCCGGGGGTCGGGGCTACTGGCCGTCGGCGCGCCCCGGGGGGGAGGGGTTCCGCTGGCCGTAGGCGCGGCCCGGAAAGGGGGGGGGAGGGTGCCGCTGGGGGCCGCACTGAGCCGCAGGCGCGATGCTCTCCTACCTGGGAGCCGCGCGGAAGTGTTCTAGGAGCCGGAGGAGCAGAGGAGAGGAGGGGCGGGATCAGGCAGAGGAAGCAGGAAGCTCTCTGCTTCCCTTGCCTGACCCTCCTCTCCTCTGGCGGCGGCTTGCGGGGGTCGGCTGGGGGCCCCCCTCCAGGCTTGGAGGGGCCCCCAGCCGGTCGGGGCCCGGGGCAGCTGCACCAGTGGTTAGTTCCGCCCCTGGACACACACACGCTTTCTTACCCTCCCCTCAATCCCATGGTGAACCCTGATGATGTCTTCCTTCCAGGCATCGGCAGGACCTGTCTTTGAGTGGTTTGAGTACTTACATAACCTACCATCATGTGACTCTCAGGTTAGGTCCTGGAAGTATCATACCCGACCATCCACAGGTCCTGCCAATGCCCGAAAGGAAGACATCACTGGGATTCACCGTGGAATCGCGGAAGGGTGATTAATATTAATAATAAAAATCTTTATTTATATAGCGCCAAAATATTCCGCAGCGCTTCACAATTCAGAGGTTCATATTTAAACAATCATAAGAAACAGGTATCCGAAAATACAATACAATACAAAGCATAATACAATAATAAGAGTAAAATAATGACAGCCCTGCTCATAAGAGCTCACAATCTAACAATGAAGTGGGGGTGATACAAAGTACAGGTGTTTATTTACAATGATGGTATAGTCAATTTGAGGAGATGGGGAACAGATAGAAGCAGTATACATGGCCACCAACCATTATTTAGGATCCATTTGAAATTGGTGGAACCGATAGGCTATGTCTAAATGACATTAACTAAGGATCATGAGAAAGACCACCCTAAAAAGATGTGTTTTAGGAATCGCCTGAAAGTATATAAATTGTGGATACACCTAATTTCTTGGGGTAGAGCATTCCAAAGAATTGGTGCAGGTCGGGAGAAGTCTTGGAGTCGGGAGTGGGAGGTTCGGATTAATGCAGAAGTGAGTCTAAAGTCACTCTCAGAGTGAAGAGAACAGGTGGGGTGATAGACAGATATGAGGAGATGATGTAAGCAGGTGCTGCACTGTGAAGAGCTTTGTGGGTGAGAACAAGCAGTTTGAATTGGATCCTGTAGTGTATAGGCAGCCAGTGCAATGACTGGCATAGGGCAGAAGCATCCGAGTGACAGTTAGCTAGATAGGTGATCCTGGCTGTTGTTGCTGGGAACATGCATGTTGCATAATTGCGGTCTGTTTCCGGCTTAGAAAACCAGCAAATCCTTGTAGCGCCCAGTGTCTGCACAGTGAGAATTGATGGGCCTAGAATCTCATCGAAAACCAGCAAATCCTTGTAGCGCCCATTGTCTGCACAGTGAGAATTAATGGGCCTGGAATCACATTGAGTGACTGTAGAATTATCAGTTAAAACCCGACAACCCCTTTAACCTCTTCCCGACCCATGACGTTACACAAATGTCATGGGTTGTGCAACGTCATGGCGGGATCGGGGTCGGTGAAATTACACTGGTGCTGCGGGATCAAAAGGACCTATACTTTATCCCAGTGGGGATGGCTTAGCCCCCCGTTGCTAAAATAGCTCTGATTGGCAGTTGAAAGTGAAACTGCCTATCAGAGCAATTCACCCCTCTAGAGTTGATTGGAGCTCTCCAATCAGGTGTGGAGGGGTTGGTCGACATGTGCTCTCCCCTCCTCCTGTGCTCCTCACCCCCCCCCTCGTTGCGCCCCGTTGCGCCCCCCACCTCTGGTCCCCATGTTCCCCTCACCTCTCTCCCGGTAGGCTGCACCCGCTGGTCAGCCTCCTCTTCTCTGGCTGTGGCGCCCCTCCTCCTCTGGGGCTCCTCCTCCTCATCCGAGGATCGTGAGTGAGGTAAGTATGAATGAATGGATGCATGCATGCATGGATGGGTGCATGGGTAAATGGATGGGTGCATGCATGAGTGCATGGGTGGATGGATAGGTGCATCGATAGGTGCATGGATAGTTCCTTGATAAGTTCCTTGGGGGGTCTAGTTTCCAAAATGGGGTTACTTGTGGGGGAGCTCCATTGTTTAGGCACACAGGGGCTCTCCATACGCAGCATGGTGTCGCTAACAATTGGAGCAAATTTTCCATTCAATCGTTAGCGGACATCATGTCGTGTATGGATAGCCTCTGTGTGCCTAAACATTGGAGCTCTCCCACAAGTGACACCATTTTGGAAACTAGACCCCCCAAGGAACTTATCTAGATGGGTGGTGAGCCTTTTGAACCCCCAGGTGCTTCACAAATTAATCCGTAAAAATGAAATAAGAAACATTTTTGGGGAAAAAAGAAAAGTACTTTTTCGTTTTTACGGATCAATTTGTGAAGCACCTTGGGGATCAAAGTGCTCACTATACATCTAGATAGGTTCCTTGGGGGTCTAGTTTCCAAAATGGGGTCACTTATGGGGAGATCCAATCTTTAGGCACACAGGGACTCTCCATGTCCGCTAACAATTTGAATGGAAAATTAGCTCCAATTGTTAGTGGACTCTATGTCACGTATGGAGAGATCCTGTGTGCTTAAACAGGTGCTTCACAAATTAATCCATAAAAATGAAAAAGTACTTTTTTTTTTCACAAAAATGTTCTTTTTGCCTCAATTTTTTCATTTTCACATGGGCAACGGGATAAAATGGATCCTAAAATTTGTCGGGCAATTTCTCCTGAGTACACCAATACCTCATGAGTGGTCATTGACCACTGTTTGGTCGCATGGCAGGACTCAGAAGGGAAGGAGCGCCATTTGACTTTTTGAATAGTAAATTAGCTCTAAATGTCAAATGGCGCTCCTTCCCTTCAGAGCCCTGCCGTTCGCCCAAACAGTGGTTTATGATCACATATAAGTTATCGGTATACTCAGGAGAAATTGCCCAACACATTTTAGGATCCTTTGTAACATGTTGCCCATGTGAAAATTTAAAAATTGAGGCTAAAAGAACATTCTTGTTAGAAAAATTAAAATGTCAATTTTTTCCTTCCACATTGCTTTAGTTCCTGTGAAGCACCTGAAGGGTTAATAATCTTCTTGAATGTAGTTTTGAGTAGCTTGAGGGGTGCAGTTTTTGGAATGGTGTGACTTTTGGGTGTTTTCTGTCATGTATGCCCCTCAAAGAGACTTCAAATGTGATGTGGTCACTAAAAAAATGGTTTTGTAAATTTTGCTGGAAAAATGAGAAATTGCTGATGAACTTTGAACTTATAAATTATAAATTTTTTTCCATAATTGTGCTCATGTAAAGTAGACATGTGACATGTGGGAAATGTTATTTATTGACTATTTTGTGTCACATAACCCTCTGGTTTAACAGAATAAAAATTCAAAATTTGAAAACTGCGAAATTATCAAAATTGTCGCCAAATTTTTATTTTTTTCACAAATAAACGCAAAAATTATCAACCTAAATTTACCACTATTATGAAGCCCAATATGTCGCGAAAAAAGAAATCTCAGAATCGCTAAGATCCGTTGAAGCGTTCTAGAGTTATTACCTCATAAAAGGACACTGGTCAGAATTGCAAAAAATGGCAAGGTCTTTAGGGTCAAAGTAGGCTGGGTGGTGAAGGGGTTATGTAACCACTCACTGAGTCTACCAGAAGAGCCCAATCTCCTAGGCAAGGAGCACAAAGCTTACGAATTATTTCCAAAAGACCAACAATGCATTTGATCCAAATTATCATTCTTCAGGAGCACGGCACCCCCTCACCCCCCTGTGTGTTATTGGACAGTAAGGCTACATTCACACATTGCACATTTTTTAGCGCTTCTTTACAAGCGCTTTTCAAAAATGCGCAATGTGCCTTGTGTCTGCCAGCAAAGTGAATGGGAAATTTACTTTGCTGTACAGACACAGGGTAAAAATATGCCGCGCTTTTATGGGAGAGAGCGCAAGCGTAAAAAGAATTGACATGTCAATTCTTTATGCAGCTGCGGCCGTGCTTTCACCCATAGGGGCTGGCGCTGCATGATCTGATGTCACAGAGGGGGAGAAAGAATCCTGTTCCTCCTCCCCTCTGTGACATGTGTGACCGCCCCCATTTGGGTTTCGCAATGTATTAATATGCATTGCGAAACCCAAATTAAAGTAAACCAAATGTGTTAAAAATAATAAAAATTAAATACTTACCCTCCACCGGGTGTTCGTGGAGCCAAGGCAAGCACAGGTATGGAGCTGCCAAGACTTGCGTCAATGGGTGCTGATTGACCGCTCGCGGTCATGTGATATGTGACGTCATATGGTGCACACATCACATGACCGCGAGCGGCCAATCAGCGCCCAATTCAAAAAGGAGCGAACCCTGGCACACACAAAGAAAATTGTAGACGTATTCAAATGCAGTGACCCTTTACTTCAAATCATCTCAATCCCGACAATCGTTTCAAACAATAGTTTTTCATCAGGGGATGGATCTATAACAGTCATATACAAACATGACAGTCAATGTGCATTGTAAACAGAAAAACGTACACTATCAGAAGTACAATATTAGCAATGATATATCTTTTTCTCAATACAATGTAGGGAGAACAAAGAATTGTCAGCATATTATAGTCATATGTTAACAAAAAAACAATTGTACAAAGAATACTATTACCTCCTGATAAGAGAAAACGGATTCAAAGAAGTTGTACAGATGACCCAAGAGATGATAATCTATCAAGAGGGTGTAAATGATTACTGTTAAAGGAATAACAAAGCATCATCCAGTGTATGCTATAAACGTGGGTCATAAAGGATCAAGGATTTAATATCTTTATTCTTACCTCTACCTGGGGTATGAGTTATGTCAATAATGCACAAAGTCACAGGGATCAAATTCCCAAGGGATCGTTCGTTAGACTATATATGATACCTATGGGAAATAAACGTATTGTATAATACCCAGAAATTATTGAACTATGATTATAAGAACTAATCACCTACGGTCAATTGCTGTGATTAGGGAGAGACCAGTCAGAAGTTATCTGGACCTAATTAGTGCTGTCCTTGGAAATAGACCTTATGTAGGATGAGAAAAGTGAACTTTAGATAGACAGCACACTCGTAATAAGCAAATATATGAGACATATTTACCTTTGTCTCATAGAAGTCTATCTCAGACTTATGTGAAACCCTGTTACAGCTAATGGCCTGGTGATGAATGTATGGAAAGATTAAAGAAAAGAACCCTTGTACATAGTGCATAAATATGGTGCAATACACACCTGTATTGGAATCCCAGGTACAGTGTCAAGAATAGGGAATCCCTGGTGCTGTAACAGCACCTACATATGAAAAAGACAATGTCAGATAGTCATCTATTAGAATATGCCAAGGCTGCCTGTTAAACATACATGTATGTATATACATACATATATATCACTCTCTATCCCTTCATAATCGAGGTACAGACCTGTTCAAAAATATGTGCTCCTGCCCTGGGCCATGAAGTGTGCGGTGTAATGGCGAAAAACGCCAATTTAAGTAGCGTGCAGCTGATCACAGGCGCCATTTCCAGCTTCCAGTTTGTGGAACGCACAGAAGTGACCGTGAAATGCAAGCCCGCACATGTGCGGTGCGCTGCTTTCCAATTGCGCACCGCGCATGAGCAGTATGACAAAGCGATATGACTCAGGAACAGTATGAACGATTCAGCGCCCAATGACGTCACACAAGGTCCTGGCAGCTCCATGCCTGTGCTTGGGTCAGCTCCGGATAGCCCGAACAGGCCGTCGGAAGGGCAATTATTCATTGTTTATTATTTTTAATACATCTGGCTTACTTTCATTAAGACAAGGGCTGTCACACATGTCACAGAGGGGAGGAGGAACCAGGATTCTTCCTCCCCTCTGTGACATCACTTCTCCCCTGCGCGTAAAAAAAAACGCGGTGTGTGAATGCAACCCCCCTTTTTTTACGGCGCTTTTTCGCGCGTCAGGAAAACGCAGCAAACAGCGCTACGTGTGAACGTAACCTAAATTGAGAAAAACCCTTTAGGCCCTGTGCCCACAGTGCCTTGTTTGATGCAGATTTTGAGAATCTGCTTATCCATCCTAAGGCCTGCAAAGTCTATGAGAGTTCTGAAGTGCTGTGCCAACATTGCTTTTGTTCCTTGCTGATTTGGTCCAGAAAAAAGAAATCTGCACCAAATCTGCAAGGAAAGAAAAAGCAACCTGGGCGCAGCGCTTCTGACCTGACATAGACTTTGCTGGCTACAGGAAAGACATGCAGATAGTGATGCAGAATATCAAAATCTGGGTAAAAAAAAAGCACCAAACAATGCACTGTGGACAGAGGGCCTTAAAGCGCTCCCCCCCCCACCACTACCATTAGACAGCAATTGTCTCCAGTGTCACATCTAAAAACACATGAACGCTCAGCCAAACCGAACGTTTACACGGAAGTCAGGAGAGATAGCTGATGGGCAAATGACATATTGACAGCTATCTAATGTATATGCAAGTCCTTTGGGCCTTAGCACATTTTCATCATGATAGCACATGCCAAGGTGGAAAAAGATAAATATTAGAAGCTAATGATTTACTTTCTTGTGTGAGGGGAAGTTAGAATTAAACATTAACGTAAATTGCATGGAGCTTCCTGATTTACATAGAGTAGAGCGACACCATGGGAAAGGTCAGTTTCTGGTCCTATTTTTGTACATTACTAAGTAGATACATTTCCAATAAAAAGTTCAGTGAATATAAAAAAATATACAGTGCCTACAAGTAGTATTCAACCCCCTGCAGATGTAGGTGGTTTGATAAGATGCAAATAAGTTAGAGCCTTCAAACTGCAAACGAGAGTAGGATTTATTAACAGAAGCATAAATCTTACAAACCAAAAAGTTATGATGCTCAGTTGAATTTTAATAAATTTTAAACATAAAAGTGTGGTTCAATTATTATTCAACCCCTAGGTTTAATATTTTGTGGAATAACCCTTGTTTGCAATTACAGCTAATAATCGTCTTTTATAAGACCTGATCAGGCCGGCACAGGTCTCTGGAGTTATCTTGGCCCACTCCTCCATGCAGATCTTCTCCAAGTTATCTAGGTTCTTTGGGTGTCTCATGTGGACTTTAATCTTGAGCTCCTTCCACAAGTTTTCAATTGGGTTAAGGTCAGGAGACTGACTAGGCCACTCCATCACCTTGATTTTTTGCCTCTTGAACCAGGCCTTGGCTTTCTTGGCTGTGTGCTTTGGGTCGTTGTCTTGTTGGAAGATGAAATTACGACCTATCTTAAGATCCTTGATGGAGGAGCGGAGGTTCTTGGCCAAAATCTCCTGGTAGGCCGTGCTATCCATCTTCCCATGGATGCGGACCAGATGGCCAGGCCCCTTGGCTGAGAAACAGCCCCACAGCATGATGCTGCCACCACCATGCTTGACTGTAGGGATGGTATTCTTGGGGTCGTATGCAGTGCCATCCAGTCTCCAAACGTCACGTGTGTGGTTGGCACCAAAGATCTCGATCTTGGTCTCATCAGACCATAGAACCTTGAACCAGTCTGTCTCAGAGTCCTCCAAGTGATCATGAGCAAACTGTAGACGAGCCTTGACATGACGCTTTGAAAGTAAAGGTACCTTACGGGCTCGTCTGGAACGGAGACCATTGCGGTGGAGTACGTTACTTATGGTATTGACTGAAACCAATGGCCCCACTGCCATGAGATCTTCCCGGAGCTCCTTCCTTCTTGTCCTTGGGTTACCCTTGACTCTTCGGACAAGCCTGGTCATGGCACGGGAGGAAACTTTCAAAGGCTGTCCAGGCCGTGGAAGGCTAACAGTAGTTCCATAAGCCTTCCACTTCCGGATGATGCTCCCAACAGTGGAGACAGGTAGGCCCAACTCCTTAAAAAGGGTTTTGTACCCCTTGCCAGCCTTGTGACCCTCCACAATCTTGTCTCTGATGGCCTTGGAATGCTCCTTTGTCTTTCCCATGTTGACCATGTATGAGTGCTGTTCACAAGTTTGGGGAGGGTCTTAAATAGTCAGAAAAGGCTGGCAAAAGAGATAATTAATCCACACATGTGAAGCTCATTGTTCTTTGTGCCTGAACTACTTCTTAATACTTTAGGGGGACCAAACAGAATGCTGGTGGTTTGAGGGGTTGAATAATAAATGACCCTCTGAATTAACTTTTAACGCTTTAAAAAGAAAAAAAAAAAATTAAAAAATCTTTTTGGCTGCAGTGCATTTCCCACTTCCAGGCTGATCTACAGTCCAAATGTCACAATGCCAAGTTAATTCCGCATGTGTCAACCAGCTAAATCTGCAGGGGGTTGAATACTACTTGTAGGCACTGTATATCTGAGTACAAGATGTCTATTGAAAGAACACTCTTAAGGTACCTTTACACGCCGCGACTGCGGTGTAGCAACTGTAAGGCAATCTGGATTTTGTCACGGTTGCCTTGAAATTGCTACGAAGTTGCGGCGTGTAAATTGGGAAAGTAATAGTGATTTTCGCAGTTGCTCCGATTGCGGTTTCAGACCATTGTTCTAAAATCAGAGGCAACCCAGATGGTGAATTGCCCTGGTATTGGCGTGTAAACGGGCGATAGGGATGGAATCTGCATAACCTAGTGATTTCCCAGAGTCTGTCACGCCTATGTTTTGGTGCCGCAGAACATGTACGCTCACATTCCCCTACTGATTGCGGCGTGTGAAGGGGCGACGGGATTCAACCGGATGTTTCCCGCAGGATCAGTTTCAACTTCCGGGGAACCAAGTTCCCTTAGGTTGAGGGCGCAATTGCGGCGTGTACATGCGAAATCGGCGATCGTTAGCAACCGTTAAAAACGTGTACGCGCACGTACGGTTGCTACCGATCGCCAGTGATAGTTGCGGCGTGTAAAGGTAACTTAAGGGTACCTTTACACGTTGCAACATTGCATGCTATTTCACTTGCAATTTGCTGGTTGCAGTGAAATTGTGGACACATTGTTACATTTGTACACGGCAACATAATAGAACAATGTGTCCATGATTTCACTGCAACCAGCAAATTGCAAGTGAAATTACATGCAATGTTGCGACATGTAAATGGTACCCTTATTTACGTCTCACTATTATACCTGATGGATCCCAGTGCACACATTGAATATACCCACTATAAACTGCGCCCAGGCTGAACCATTGTCTTCGCCTCGTCTGTATTCATACATTATTCATCACTTGTTCCGCCATGTGCTATGAGTGTATTCAGAAGTGACACCTAAAACTGTGGTGGAAAATATTTCCAAAAATGCAGTAATACAGGTAATACGGCAATTCCACAGACAGGGGCTCTCAGGCACACATCATTCTACCACGTAGTTATGTGGAATGTTCCTACATTCGGCTCTGTGAACCTTTTTTTCTTTGTTCTTATTTGCTTCCTGCAGTTGAGGTATTTCTGTGCTCGCATTCTTCTTTTATACCAGATGCCTTTCTTCCTTTAGGGTGGAGGCACACTGGCGTGAGACTCGCGTGAGTCTCACGCTTGTAAAAAAACGCATGTCACTCGCACTGATGTTAACAAATTGGCCAGGGCACAGTGGTCCGTGTTACGCAGTCGCCTCTCGCATGTCGCCGGCAATGCGATTACACTCGCAGCATGCTGCGTATGTGTGCGATTCCTACGCGCATACGGCCAATGCAAGTCTATGGCGGCGTTTTTTTTCTCGCATGAAGTCAGCACACCATGCGAGTTACATGCGCGAAATACGCTTGTACGTGACAAGAAGTACAAGCTGATTCCAATTCTGAAGTGCACCTGCATGCCTCCATGCCTCAAAAACACGTTAAACACGGATCGCTGTTTGTGACTGAAAAAACGCACTCGCATCGCACTCGCACCGCAATCGCGAACAAATACGCGATGCAGTCGCAGAAATGGCTAGCGTACAAAACGCTCCGTTTTACAGGCTCCTAGTGTGCCTCCACCCTTAAGCAAAGTCTTCACTACAATTTAAGCCAAATGACATAAAGATCATGGTGTTGCAATGTGACATCATATCCAATGACTGGCAATTCAGTCGAATTACAACCTTACCATGATTGCAAAGAACCCACTAAATTGCATTTTTGTTAAAGGTCACAAGTTGTGTTTGAACTTGCTTTCATAAGTCAGTGTGCAAAGCTAAACTAGTCACGACATCAAGCCTTTGACTTGTCGTTTTGTACCAATGATACTACAGCTGCATTCACATGATGCATTATCACATGTGGAAGACAGCCACCTACAGGGACAAATAAATGCACATACCTGCAGGTAAGGCCGGCTTCACACCACAGTTATTTTGGGTCCGGGGCTGTCCGGTGTGAGCCGGACAGCCCTGGACCTGATTTTGGACATAACGTAGCCCTATGGAGCCGGATAGGGCCAGATGGCAGTGATTTGCTATCCGGTTTTGTCCCTGTCCGGCAACATCAGGCTGCATTCGATTTTTGCCACGGACACAAAATCAGAGCTTGCAGCATTTTTGTTTCTGGGGCAAAAAGTTAATCAAAACTGGATCCTCCTGGACATGGGAGTCTATGGGCACCGGATCCGACAGAAAATCGGATCCAGACGCCGGGTGCTGAAGTTCAGCGGCGCTCAGAGCTGAACTTCAGCACTTGGAGAGCTCCTGGCTGAAATTTCAGAGTCGCGCCTTGAAATTTCAGGACCTGCCGGATCTGTTGCACATCAGCGAAAAAACGCTGATGTGAAAGGAGCCTAAAACCTTTACTGATGTTGTCCTTTTAAGAAAATTTACAATTAAGACAAGCAAAGAAATGGGTATAACATAGGAAAAACCACATACAGTGAAAATTATTATTTTATTATTATTATTTATTTATATAGCGCCATTGGCTCCATGGCGCTTTACATGTATAAGGGCAGAACAAGGACGAGAACATAAATAACGACGAATAAATCACACAGGTACATTAGGGCAGAGATCCTGTCTACGAGGGCTCACAGTCTATAGGGGATGGGTGGGAGACAGTAGGATGGGGAGAGTGAGATGGTGCAGCGGGTTAGGTCTCAGTGTGGGTTATAGGCTTGAAGGAAGAGGTGGGTCTTCAGGTTTCTCTTGAAGGTTCCCAGGGTAGGGGAGTGTGGTGGGGGAGGGTGTTCCAGAGTATGGCAGATGCACGAGAGAAGTCTTGTATGTGGTTGTGGGAGGTGGAGATTAAGGGGAGAAGAGGAGTTCTTGAGTGGAGCGCAGATTGCGTGAGGGGTGGTATCGGGAGACCAAGTCGGAGATGTATGAAGGGGACAGGCTGTGGATAGCCTTGTATGTCAAAATGCAGAAATAACGGAATAATAAAAATACTTCTATCTCAGGAACTTTTTGTGACGGTGCAAAACTAAACATAATTATGAAATGAGCACAGCAAACTCCATAGAACACATACAGGGGCGGAACTACACTGGTGCAGCTGCACCAGGGCCCCGACCGGCTGGGGGCCCCTTCAAGCCTGGAGGGGGGCCCCCAGCCGACCCCCGCAAGCCGCCGTCAAAGGAGAGGAGGGTCAGGCAAGGGAAGCAGAGAGCTTCCTGCTTCCCCTGCCTGATCCCGCCCCTCCTCTCCTCTGGCCCCTAGCATATATCCGGCGCGGCTCCCAGGTAGGAGAGCATCGCGCCTGCGGCTCCCAGCGACACCTAGCAGCACCCACCCCTCCATTCCCGGGCCGCGCCGACGGCCAACAGCACCCCTCCCCTCCGGCTGCGCCGACGGCCAGTAGCCCCGCCCCCCCGATCCTCTCCTGCACCAGGGCCCCCGGGGGTGACAGTCCGCCCCTGAACAGATATATTACCTATGTTGATGATTTTTTTTGTGTTGACCAGTGTGATAGCGTTTTTTCAGCTGCACTTTCCATATCACTAACGCTCCATTACTTACCCTCCCCGCGATCCCTCAATGAGCCCTGATGATGTCTTCCTACCACGCATCGGCAGGACCTGTGGGTACGGTACTGCAGGACCTGCACGTGACTCAACCTGAGAGTCACATAAGGCCAGGTCCTGAAAGTACTGGTACTATTCACAGGTCCTGCTGGTGCTTGAAGGAAGGCATCACTGGAGCTCGCCTAGGAGAGTCCGAAAGTGTCTGTGTCTCCATCTGTATGTCTGTCTGTGTCCCCCAAAAATGGAGCAAAAAAGCAACATAAATGGATGATGCATTTGTGATTTTTTTTTTTTGCAAAAAGAGGATCAATTTTTGGTGCAGAAGCTGTACCAAAAACTAATCAACAAGAAATGAAGCACAAGCACTCTGTGAATGAGGCCTTTATATTGTGAGGAAAAAGGCAATGCATGAACACAAGTATTGGATGACCTATTTACAGGATAGCAGATCAGTGGGAGCTTGACAACCAATGCCCCCACTGTCAACTGTTTTTGCTGGGTACTGCAGCACAGCTTCTACTCCGAAGAACAAAAGCTGAGCTACAGCAGCTGGCACTGCCCACTACAAGGAGAAGCTGCCCAGCACATCTGTACAGGACGATGAGGAGTAGCAGTTCTAGGTGTCAGATCCGAGCACTAGTCCTGTCGATTGATCACCAATACCTATGCCTGGGCAACCATTTTTAAGGAAATCAATTACCATTATGGGATTGTATAAACCCCATAGCATATGCAGAGGGAGCGGATCGCAGTGTGGCCCCGATCCCTGATGTGTCACCGGCCTGGGCATATAAGGCAAGGATAAGATCCTGGAGGGTGAGAGAAGTCACACAGTCTGCGGCCAGTGCCACCAATCTGATCTACACTAGGACACCATAATGGGAGCAGAGGCCCTACATCATGGTCTCCCCTCCCCCACTGCAGTGATTGTCATGTCTGTCCATGATGTGGCCGTTGTGCTGCAGCATATGGCGATCTGCGCCCATTCCGCTACATCACTTCTATACATTACGGGGCAGCTCACAGGAACTGACACACACACGTTCATTAGGCTCCTATTCACTTTGGGCAGGGAAGTGCGCTGAATACTGAGCGCCACTGCGGTCTGTAAATAGCAGTAATGAGAGCCGAGCGCCTCCCCGTATCTATCTCCCGTCCGTCCCCCGGAGCGCACGCCTCTCCCATCCGCTGTCATGCCGTTCTCACGACTCCCGCACGCTGATGGCTGCACAGACTATTAATAGCCTCGCCGGCATCACCCCACTGCCGCTCCTCCGACTGCAGCCAATAGCAGCACGATTGTCATCACTTCTCATCACCGTGCCAGCCAATGACAGTGTGCCATTACCCCGCCCAGCCAGAACTATCATCCAATCAGCTGCCTCCCTTTATCTCGGCGGCCTCGGCTTCCCTCACAACAGGAGAGGCGGCTGAGGCGGGGTCACGTGGGTAGCGCAGCTTCTGTCTGGAGCGCTGAGGTGATAATTGATTCCCAGTCCCCGGAGTCGCGTTCCCGCCTTCTCACTCCTCCTGTCTCAGCCCCATGGCAACTGACTGCTGATATACAGCCTGAGACGCGGCCGTGCGCTCGCTCGCTCGCTGTGTGGAAAATAAACGCCAGCGCTTATCCGCTGACGGAACGAGGCCTTTGTTCGCCTCACTTGGAAAAGGTGACTGACAGGTCTTCTCCGGGACACTGTCCTCACCGAGGCGCTGTCCTCACTGTCATCTCCAGGACACTGTCATCTCCGGGTCACTGTCCTGTGTGGGATACTGTCCTCACCGAGACACTGTCCTCTCCTGGACACTGTTCTCTTCTGTACACTGTCCTCTCCGGGTCACTATCCTGTCTGGGATACTGTCATCTCCAGGACACTATCCTCACCGGGTCACTGTCCTGTCTGGATACTGTCCTCACCGAGACACTGTCCTGTCTGGGATACTGTCCTCACCGAGACACTGTCCTCTCCTGGACACTGTTCTCTTCTGTACACTGTCCTCTCCCGGTCACTGTCCTGTCTGGGATACTGTCATCTCCAGGACACTATCCTCACCGAGACACTGTCCTCTCCTGGACACTGTTCTCTTCTGTACACTGTCCTGTCTGGGATACTGTCATCTCCAGGACACTATCCTCACCGGGTCACTGTCCTGTCTGGGATACTGTCATCTCCAGGACACTATCCTCACCGGGTCACTGTCCTGTCTGGGATACTGTCATCTCCAGGACACTGTTCTCTTCTGTACACTGTCCTGTCTGGGATACTGTCATCTCCAGGACACTATCCTCACCGGGTCACTGTCCTGTCTGGGATACTGTCCTCTCCTGGACACTATCCTCACCGAGACACTGCCTCTCCTGGACACTGTTCTCTTCTGTACACTGTCCTCTCCGGGTCACTATCCTGTCTGGGATACTGTCATCTCCAGGACACTATCCTCACCGGGTCACTGTCCTGTCTGGGATACTGTCCTCACCGAGACACTGTCCTGTCTGGGATACTGTCCTCACCGAGACACTGTCCTCTCCTGGACACTGTTCTCTTCTGTACACTGTCCTCTCCCGGTCACTGTCCTGTCTGGGATACTGTCATCTCCAGGACACTATCCTCACCGAGACACTGTCCTCTCCTGGACACTGTTCTCTTCTGTACACTGTCCTGTCTGGGATACTGTCATCTCCAGGACACTATCCTCACCGGGTCACTGTCCTGTCTGGGATACTGTCATCTCCAGGACACTATCCTCACCGGGTCACTGTCCTGTCTGGGATACTGTCATCTCCAGGACACTGTTCTCTTCTGTACACTGTCCTGTCTGGGATACTGTCATCTCCAGGACACTATCCTCACCGGGTCACTGTCCTGTCTGGGATACTGTCCTCTCCTGGACACTATCCTCACCGAGACACTGCCTCTCCTGGACACTGTTCTCTTCTGTACACTGTCCTCTCCGGGTCACTATCCTGTCTGGGATACTGTCATCTCCAGGACACTATCTCACCTCACCGGGTCACTGTCCTGTCTGGGATACTGTCCTCACCGAGACACTGTCCTGTCTGGGATACTGTCCTCACCGAGACACTGTCCTCTCCTGGACATGTTCTCTTCTGTACACTGTCCTCTCCCGGTCACTGTCCTGTCTGGGATACTGTCATCTCCAGGACACTATCCTCACCGAGACACTGTCCTCTCCTGGACACTGTTCTCTTCTGTACACTGTCCTGTCTGGGATACTGTCATCTCCAGGACACTATCCTCACCGGTCACTGTCTGTCTGGGATACTGTCATCTCCAGGACACTATCCTCACCGGGTCACTGTCCTGTCTGGGATACTGTCATCTCCAGGACATGTTCTCTTCTGTACACTGTCCTGTCTGGGATACTGTCATCTCCAGGACACTATCCTCACCGGGTCACTGTCTGTCTGGGATACTGTCCTCTCCTGGACACTATCCTCACCGAGACACTGCCTCTCCTGGACACTGTTCTCTTCTGTACACTGTCCTCTCCGGGTCACTATCTGTCTGGGATACTGTCATCTCCAGGACCTATCCTCACCGGGTCACTGTCCTGTCTGGGATACTGTCCTCACCGAGACACTGTCCTGTCTGGGATACTGTCCTCACCGAGACACTGTCCTCTCCTGGACACTGTTCTCTTCTGTACACTGTCCTCTCCCGGTCACTGTCCTGTCTGGGATACTGTCATCTCCAGGACACTATCCTCACCGAGACACTGTCCTCTCCTGGACACTGTTCTCTTCTGTACACTGTCCTGTCTGGGATACTGTCATCTCCAGGACACTATCCTCACCGGGTCACTGTCCTGTCTGGGATACTGTCATCTCCAGGACACTATCCTCACCGGGTCACTGTCCTGTCTGGGATACTGTCATCTCCAGGACACTGTTCTCTTCTGTACACTGTCCTGTCTGGGATACTGTCATCTCCAGGACACTATCCTCACGGGTCACTGTCCTGTCTGGGATACTGTCCTCTCCTGGACACTATCCTCACCGAGACACTGCCTCTCCTGGACACTGTTCTCTTCTGTACACTGTCCTCTCCGGGTCACTATCCTGTCTGGGATACTGTCATCTCCAGGACACTAATCCTCACCGGGTCACTGTCCTGTCTGGGATACTGTCCTCACCGAGACACTGTCCTGTCTGGGATACTGTCCTCACCGAGACACTGTCCTCTCCTGGACACTGTTCTCTCTCTGTACACTGTCCTCTCCCGGTCACTGTCCTGTCTGGGATACTGTCATCTCCAGGACACTATCCTCACCGAGACACTGTCCTCTCCTGGACACTGTTCTCTTCTGTACACTGTCCTGTCTGGGATACTGTCATCTCCAGGACACTATCCTCACCGGGTCACTGTCCTGTCTGGGATACTGTCATCTCCAGGACACTATCCTCACCGGGTCACTGTCCTGTCTGGGATACTGTCATCTCCAGGACACTGTTCTCTTCTGTACACTGTCCTGTCTGGGATACTGTCATCTCCAGGACACTATCCTCACCGGGTCACTGTCCTGTCTGGGATACTGTCCTCTCCTGGACACTATCCTCACCGAGACACTGCCTCTCCTGGACACTGTTCTCTTCTGTACACTGTCCTCTCCGGGTCACTATCCTGTCTGGGATACTGTCATCTCCAGGACACTATCCTCACCGGGTCACTGTCCTGTCTGGGATACTGTCCTCACCGAGACACTGTTCTCTCTGGAACAATGTCCTCGCTATCATGTTTGGGACACTGTTTTCTCCGGGACACTGTCCTCACTGTCCTTCGGGACACTGTCATCTCCGGGACACTGTTCTCACTCTCCTCTCCAGGACACTTTCCTCACTGTCATCTCCAGGACACTTTCCTCACTGTCATCTCCAGGACACTTTCCTCACTGTCATCTCCGAGACACTGTCCTCACTGGCATCTCCAGGACATTGTCCTCACTGGCATCTCCAGGGCACTGTCCTCACTGGCATCTCCAGGGCACTGTCCTCACTGGCATCTCCAGGGCACTGTCCTCACTGGCATCTCCAGGGCACTGTCCTCACTGGCATCTCCAGGGCACTGTCCTCACTGGCATCTCCGGGAAACTGTCCTCACTGGCATCTCCAGGACACTTTCCTCAGTCATCTCCAGGACATTGTCCTCATTGTCATCTTCAGTATACTATTCTGTCTCTTCAAAGCAGTATGAAATTCTAACTGTTTTAATCATGTCTCTTAAGGCTCCGTCATACCTGGCGACAGGGCAGGAGATGTCGGCGGCGACTGGCGGGGGCACGCACGTTTTTGCCGCCCCGCCAGCGTCGCCATCCCCTATTTACATGGGGCAGCATCTCCAGCGCCGCACCGGCGATTTGACAGGCAGCATCGCCGCCGGGGTGTCTGAAAACCCCAGAGGCGATGCAGGACAATGGGAGCCTATGGCTCCCATCACCTAACAGGTCGCCGGCGGCCGGTTACATGGGGAGATGTGTGCACATCGCCCCAGATCGGTCGCCTGTTTTCAGAGCACTGCTCTGAAACCAGGCGACCTCCTGGCAGCGTCGACATCACCCCTTTACATGAGGGGACGTATGGGGCGATGTCGCACATGGCTGCCATGGGAATCACACTGCAGTCGTTTGTGAATTTGATGATGCTGATGGCTATATTACGCTACTCCCGCTCCGTGGACGGCGACCTTGTTAGCGTCCTCAATGTTGTTTGGTGGCGCTAGTGTGCGTGATGATGTCATGATGTTTGTTTTGGTGCCTCCCTGCCTGCCAGGTGCCTGCCCCTCCCCTGCACATAGGAGAAGAGTCATGGCTGCCGCACAGCGCGCTGCCACATGGGGTCTGGCGGAGCTAATGCTCCTCATAGACCTATGTGACCGCCATGATTATTGGTGTGACCAGCGTCACCGGCACCCACGGCTGCGCAAACGCAGCATACTCCGGAGGATCCAGCGGGCCCTGATCAACAAACTGGGGGTGGAGAGGACCTGCAAGCAGATCCAGAAGAAAGTGGCTGATCTAAAGCACAAGAGCCTAGGCGCATTGTAGAGATTAATGCAAGTATTGCCAGGCTGTGTGGTGAGTATGAGGCAATGCCAAACACACACATGGCAAGCTAAATACTCCAAACACTACACAAACATCATGTGGTATTGTGCCATGCCACATAATGTGGCCTAAGCCACCATGTTGAGCTGTCACCAATGTGCATCTGCATGTTGGTTACAGTGCAACATGAAGGTGTATGAAACACTAATTTGTCATACAAATGGTGACGGCTATAGTGGTCCTTAACCTGTGTGGTGGCAAAAAGAGTGGTGTCCTGACTACAAAAGTGACAACAACATATTAATGCAATGTTCCACACCCACATGACACCTTGCTGCACATATGTGTGACCTGGGACACATACAATTTTTAAACACAATGATCACAATACAGAACAATGAATACAATCTCAACGCTATGTGTTGGCCCCCATGCTGCAAACACATGATACTTACTGGCTGCTCTTGTGTTCAAGATTAAAAAACCTACCATGCTAAGGCAAGGGTTATGTAACATTAAATGTATGTGGCCACTGGTGTTGGACTCATGTCCCAAACCAGAGTGGGCCCTCACCATAGGGTATGAGCCAACCATAACCTTTGACAGTATCCTTCATGCGGTCATGAGATTCATACACACACAACGTGTTTTCCCTATGTTATGTGCCTTTTCTAAACTTGCTCTGTTATCATGTTTGATATTACAGATGACGAGGACTCCGTGTCTGGGGACGAGCCACAGTCACCAAGGGCACCCGGGACACCCCCACCACCTGGCCCTGAGTGCCCAGCCAGTCCCTCCCCACCCGGGACTCCACCAGCCTCGGCCTCAGAGGGCACAGCCAGTCCCTCCCCACCCAGGACTCCACCGGCCCCGGAGGGCACAGCCACTGCCTCCCCAGCAGGCCCACAAGACATGGCTGCAGCCAGCCCTGGAGCCATGGGAGCACCACCCCACCCTAGCATCTCAAGCTCCCGGCTGAGCCATGGTGTGTTGGTGGCAACACAACCTCACCTTCAGCCTGCTGTTGCAGTGTATGGTGGTAAGTGTCTGCTAAGGCCTACCAGCTTGCTAATGCAGTTATTGTGTGCTCTACACACACGTATGTGAGTACTGATTTTTGTTTTTTTTTTCTGATGAAGGAGAATGAGCCCGTGCTGTTGTCAGCCCATCCTCATCTCCGACAGATGTGACCCGGGATGGTGATGTGCTGCGTACATATAATCACTAACAATTCCCTCAAACACCCACCCACCCATACACAGGTAACTCACTAATGTCCTTCTTTCCCATACAGGTGTACCAACCATTGAGGAGCTGCTGCTGGCTTACCAGGAGGCACAGCAGCACATGGAGAGGGCACACCAAGAAGGGCAGCAACACTTTGCCCACTTGGGTGCAATGATCCATGCCCTCCAGACAGCCCAGTCGGGCAGGGCCCCTAACCCATCACCCCCCACCCAATAATGGGACCAGACTCCCCTACTAATTGTTGTCCATGTTGGACCCTTGTTTTGTTCCCAGTTGCCATGTTGGCACCTTATTTTTTTAGGCCACGTTGGCCTCTTTACTTATAGTGACCCACATTGGGAAAGTGGGTAGTGTGTATTGCCTACTCTTAACCTGACCAAGCCTTTTGGATTGTGTTGGCAATGTATTCTAAATATGTTGTAGTGTATTAAAATTCAGCCCAGCTACATCCTGTGTCATCCCTTTTTGCAACACACAGGGTAACATTTGTGAGGTTACATTTCACCAACCACACTGGGCCACGGTTTTTCTAGAGCTATATGGTGTGACATTGGAAACATGTCACCATACTGGACCATTATAGCCGCCATGCCCCCCAATATGACATCAATGTCTACTATATGACACCCACAGTACCAAACACACACACACATACTGGTGTATGTGACACAGATATGGTCAGTGTGGTGGTTAACTTAAACATTTATTTTTGCCAAATTGTAAGGGGTGAATGTTTTTTAACACCTGGCCATAAAATAATTAAAGTCAGCTCTGGTCAAGCTTGTGGATTGGCTAGTAGTTCTCTTCTTCCTCCTCCTCTGCTGGATCAGACAATGGGGCCTCCCCCTCCTCATACACCCAGCGGCCTTGAGATGTTTCTGCTGGGCTGTCTCCGGGGGAGAGGTGGAGTACCACAAATTTGTCGCCTCCTCACCATGCGTCTTGCGGGCGCAGTGGGCCCTGGGGTGGTCTTCTGGGGGAGCGTCCATGCCGCCCCCCATCGCAGGGACCCATCCACGCCCGCCTCGAGGACACGAAAGATGGTCCGCTCCGCGAAGTTACGCTGCTCTGGCTCCATGCGGCCCTGCATCTCACTGGCGACGTACCCGATCCCAGAGCCGGGGGTCCTCTCTCGATTCAGGAGGACCCGTGTCGCCCAGGTACCCAGCTCCTTGTTCGGTGGGGCAGGTGTTCGTCTACGTCTGATTCCAGAGCTGAGTCAAGCACTCAAGGACTACAGATCATGGGAACGTAGCATAATTTGAATAGGGGTGGATCTGCCGTTCCCTGCTTCAGCCACCATATTGTTGCAGGAGCTCTGACTTTTGCTCTGCAACTGAGTACATCCAGCAAGCGCCGAGGACAGCTGATTGTCAGGGGTGCCAGGATTCGATATGATATTGATCACTGGTCAGAAGGATAAGTCATCAATATAAAGTGCTGATCAGACCTTTAAACAATAGTAATATAATAGTACTTCGCCATACACCGTGCACAGCAAGTCTACTGCAACTCACCTTATAAGTCATTGAACAAATTGAAAATACATACGCTTAGAGCTCCCCTAATGATGTCAGCGAGGTGTTGTAGAAGATTTGCCTGCTGTATACAGTAAGAGTTGTCACGATCTTCCTTATTTTATGAGATGCAGGGATTTACCTTTTTTACTACGTTAACACAGACTAGTTATATTGCGAAGAACATTACCAGTCACATCCACAAATTATTGGCAAGACTAGGTCCATGTGCAGAAACGGTTGCCACTCAAACAAACACTATCTAGTGCATGCTGTGATTTGTGGTCAGTGTGCGAGTCAGTGCAGATGCTGAATATATTGTTTACTTGTAGCCTAAAGTGTTAAAAACAACAAAAACAGAGATAATGTGGTAATAACATCTAATATATAATCACGAATAATACGTGTCACAGACTTCCGGCGCTTATGTCGCTATTAGTGATGAGCGGGCATTAAAATGCTCAGGTGCTTGAAGGTCTGGTCAAGAATCTCGAGATGCTCGGGTGCTCGACCGAGCACTGAGCCGAATGCAAGTCAATGAGTGACAGGCTCCGCCCACAGACATCCGGCTATAAAATGAGTGTTTCTGGGAAAGGGCAGGAGGGTGGGCTTTTTCAAATCGTCACAGCATACAGCACCTTGCTGTGCCCCCCAGAGGGACTCTAACAATCAATCTTCTCTCTGAGAGGTGCCAGCTAACTTTGTGCACTGAAGGGATCTGTGTATTTGTGTAACATCGATAATAAATTGTGAAATGTCTGAGCATCTCGGTGCTCGTCGAGCATCCCGAGTATCAGGATACTCATACGAGTACCGAGTAGTGGTCAGCATGCTCGCTCATCACTAGTCGCTATCCCACAATGCACAGCGGTACCATTGTGGGATAGCGACACAAGTGGCAAAAGTAAGTGACACAGACCTCAACGCTACCGTCAGGAGATAGGCGCTAGCCGCTGATCTCCCGATGGTAGCCGTGGCTCATCGTCCGCCACACGGAGGTCAGCAGTGGTGCAGCCGGGAGATGAGTGGCGCGAGCCGCTTATCTTCCGGCTGCTCGCAGCGGAAGTACCCCGACTGCCATATTTGAACACCCAAGTTATGGATATTCCGATATGGCAGCCTGGATTCAATTCCCCCGCCAAAGCCGTTGACACGCGCCAACAGCACTGATTGGTCCCCGTGGATCGCTTTGACCAATAAGTGAAATGACGCGCGGCTTAGCGGGAGATTTGAATCCCTCGCCGCTCAGCCAATCTGTGGCGCAGGATTCAAATCTCCCGCGAAGCCGCTCACCACTTCGCTGATCAGCGCTCTTGGCGCGTGATTTAAATCACGCTTTGATCATTGCTCACGGCTGACCGCAGCAACCAATCAGCTGAGCGGTATTGGTGGGCAGGTTTAAATCTCCTGCCAATACTGCGCCACTCAGCTGATTGGTCGAACGCTGGGCAGCGCACAACCAATTAGCTGAGCAGCGTGGTATTGGGAGATTTAAAGCTGGCTCAGCTTAGTAGTTAGCACTGTATGGTGGCTCAGTGGTTAGCACTGTATATGGTGGCTAAGTGGTTAGCACTGTATGGGTACCTTTACACACGGCTACATTTGTAGCTTGTCACCAGGTAACTTACTGGTTGCAGTGAAATCATGGATACATGATTCCATTTGTACACAGCAACAAGATAGAACCATGTATCCATGATTTCACTGCAACCAGTAAGTTACCTGGTGACAAGCTACAAATGTAGCCGTGTGTAAAGGTACCCTATGGTGGCTCAGTGGTTAGTACTGTATATGGTGGCTCAGTGGTTAGCATTGTATATGGCGGCTCAGTGGTTAGCACTGTATGGTGGCTCAATGGTTAGCACTGTATGGTGGCTCAGTGGTTAGCACTGTATATGGTGGCTCAGTGGTTAGCACTGTAATATGGTGGCTCAGTGGTTAGCACTGTATGATGGCTCAGTGGTTAGCACTGTATGGTGGCTCAGTGGTTTCCATTGTATATGGTGGCCCACTGTATATGGTGGCTCAGTGGTTAGCACTGTATGGTGGCTCAGTGGTCAGCATTGTATATGGTGGCCCAGTGGTTAGCACTGTATGGTGGCTCAGTGGTTAGAACTTTGTATGATGGCTCAGTGGTTAGCACTGTATGGTGGCTCAGTGGTTAGCATTGTATATGGTAGCTCAGTGTTTAGCACTGTATGGTGGCTCAGTGGTTAGCATTGTATATGGTGACTGAGTGGTTAGTACTGTATGGTGGCTCAGTGGTTAGAACTGTGTATGGTGGCTCAGTGGTTAACACTATATGGTGGCTCAGTGGTTAGCACTGTATGGTGGCTCAGTGGTTAGCACTGTATGGTGGCTCAGTGGTTAGCACTGTATAGTGGCTCAGTGGTTAGCACTGTATATGGTGGCTCAGTGGTTACAATTGTATATGGTAGCTCAGTGGTTAGCACTGTATGGTGGCTCAGTGGTTAGCATTGTATATGGTGGCCCACTGTATATGGTGGCTCAGTGGTTAGCAGTGTATGGTGGGTCAGTGGTAAGCACTGTATGGTGGCTCAGTGGTTAGAACTGTGTATGGTGGCTCAATGGTTAGCACTGTATGGTGGCTCAGTGGTAAGCATTGTATATGGTGACTGAGTGGTTAGCACTGTATGGTGGCTCAATGGTTAGAACTGTGTATGGTGGCTCAGTGGTTAACACTGTATGGTAGCTCAGTGGTTAGCACTGTATGGTGGTTCAGTGGTTAGCACTGTATGGTGGCCCAGTGGTTAGCACTGTATGGTGGCTCAGTGGTTAGCATTGTATACGGTGGCTGATTGGTTAGCACTGTATGGTGGCTCAGTGGTTAGAACTGTGTATGGTAGCTCAGTGGTTAGCACTGTATGGTGGCTCAGTGGTTAGCACTGCATGGTTGCTCAGTGGTTAGCACTGTATGGTGGCTCAGTGGTTAGCACTGTATATGGTGGTTCAGTGGTTAGCACTGTATGGTGCTTCAGTGGTTAGCACTGTATATGGTGGCTCAGTGGTTAGCACTGTATGGTGGCTCAGTGGTTTGCATTGTATATGGTGGCTCAGTGGTTAGCACTGTATGATGGCTCAGTGGTTAGCATAGTATATGGTGTCTCAGTGGTTAGCAATGTATGGTGGCTCTGTGGTTAGGACTGTGCGGTGGCTCAGTGGTTAGCACTGTGTACTGTGGCTCAGTGGTTAGCAATGTATGTATGTATCTCCATGGTTAGAACGGCACAGGGGACACAGAAGCCACAAGGGAGGCAGAATGCGGAGGGGGGGCAGAGGCACAGGGGGAGGCAGAGTCATGGGGAGAGACAGTGCATACAGGGGCTGAGAGCACACAGAGTGGAGAGAAACTAACAAGACAGAGCGCAAGGGGAAGAGACAGCACAGAGAGGAGAGAGTGCACAAGGGGGACACAGGCACAAAGTCTGCCCTCCCGATGCAATAGCATCAAGCCTATTTCTAGTTTAGCTATAAGCTGCAACAAAACAGTGGACAGATACTTCTGGTGTAAAAACAAGCTCCTACAACTCCTGGCAAAAATTATGGAATCACCTGGCTCTGAGGATGTCCATTCAGTTATTTAATTTTGTAGAACAAAGCAGATCACAGACATGGCATAAAACTAAAGTAATTTCAAATAGCAACTCTCTGCCTTGAAGAAACACTAAAAGAAATCTTGGAAAAAAAATGTGCTAGCCAGTAACGGTTAGGCTATGTGCTCACAGTCCGGAGGAGCTGCGTCAAACACGCAGTGAAGCTGCGGGTGCCCGCATGGAGACCGCAGCTGCCCTGTACTCACCATGTGCAGCGGGTGCTGGGCAGCTTCTCTACAGTCACCCGATGGGAGCCGCTTCTGAATCCGCAGCATGAAATGAACATGCTGCAGAGGAGCAGAATGGTGGCAACCCACACCACAGCTGTCAGATCGCTGCGGTCGGGTTAAGCATAGTGAGATGTGATTTCTTGAAATCCAGCGACTATGCTTATACTGTACTACGCAGTGCTTTGGACGCAGCGGCAAGACGCTGCGTCCAAAGACACTGCATATACTGATCGTGTGCACATAGCCTTACTTTTGTAGATCAAGCAGGGGGAAAAATGATGGAATCACTCAATTCTGAGGAACAAAATTATGGAATCATGACAAACAAATACACAAATGAACACTCCAATACATTACTAGTATTTTGTGGCACCACCTCTGGCTTTTATAACAGCTTGCAGTCTCTGAGGCATGAACTTAATGAGTGACAAACAGTACTCATCATCAATCTGGCTTCAACTTTAGCATTTCCTTAGCCCATTGTAACCTTGTTTTTTTCTGTTTAGGTGTTAATGATGGCTTTTGTTTAGCTTTTCTGTATGTAAATCCCATTTCCTTTAGGAGGTTTCGATGCCCTTAGGGCCCTTTGACACGCTGCAACTTTCCAGTGACCACGACCATGATTTGACCTGGCCAGGATCGCTGGTGCGTCACTACGTGGTCGCTGGTGAGATGTCAAACAGTCAGATTTCACCAGTGATGCAGCAAGGATACGGCAGTCGTTGGGACCTTGTCACTCTCGGGCGTAGTATTGGGATCGTTGGTCGTTGTCCCTGTCAAACACATCGATGCATACTGCCCAGCAGGAGCGCAACAACCAAAAAATGATCCTGAACGATCTGTAAATATTAGCGATATCACAGCGGTGGCCTGATCGCTGCTACATGTCACACATGGCGAGGTCGCTGTTACGTCACAAATTCTGTGACGTTTCAGCGATATCGTTAGCGATGTTGCGGTGTGTGAAGTACCCTTTACAGTTCGGTCACAGACATTGACTCCAGTTTCCTCCCATTCGTTCCTCATTTGTTTTGTTGTGCATTTCCTGTTTTGGAGACATATTGCTTTAAGTTTCTGGTCTTGACGCTTTAATGTCTTCCTTGGTCTACCAGTATGTTTCCCTTTAACAACCTTCCCATGTTTGTATTTTGACCAGATTTTAGACACAGCTGGCTGTGAACAACCAACGTCTTTTGCAACATTGCGTGTTGATTTACCCTCTTTTAAGGCTACATACTCACGATCAGTATACGCCGCGTTTTGGACGCAGCGTCTTGCCGCTGCATCCAACATGCTGCGTAGTACAGTATAAGCTTAGTGGATGGGATTTCAAGAAATCCCATCCTCACTATGCTTAACCCAACCGCAGCGATCTTTTAGCTGAGGTGCGGGTTACCGGCATTCCGCTCCTCCTCCGCATCTTCATTTCATGCTGCGGAGTCGGAAGCGGTTCCCATTGGTTGACTGCAGTGAGAAGCCGCCCCGCACCCACCGCACATGGCGAGAACAGGGGGCTGTGGTCTCCCTGCGGGCACCCGCGGCTTCACTCAGGTCCGGAAGAGCTGCGTCCAACACGCAGCTCCTCTGGACCGTGAGCACACAGCTTAAGAGTTTGATAATCCTTTCTTTTGTTTCAATTGATATCTCTCGTGTTGGAGCCATGATCCATGTCAGTCCACTTGGTGCAACAGCTTTCCAAGATGTGATCACTCCTTTTTACATGCAGACTAACTAGTAGATCTTATTTGATGCAGGTGTTAGGTTACTGGTCCGTTACACGTCGCGATATCGCAATGCAACATCGACAAAAAGTTACATGGTACGGTCGTTGCAGTTGATATCGTACGTGCATTGTGTCATGTAACAGGGCAATGCGACTGAAAAAAATTACAGGTACGATATTGCAAGAAGATTGTGCAAGCCCTTCAACCATACAATATTGCATATGTGATCTGCCATGGTAGTGCTGTGTGATGGCGCAACTACGATCTTGTTTGCGATTTCATATGTTGCACAAGCAAGCCCATAGGCGTTCCTGTGTGTTGTGTTTTCCATGCCCCATCTACGTCGATTGGTGGCTAGTATTGTATGCCGATTGGATGGCCCTGGCAAAGGGGCCATATTGGATTATTTGTTCGTACGCCACTTCATTCAGTCACTTCTGCATCTCCTAAATGTTGCGAAAATGCATGTATACAAGGCGAATCATTGTCAAACACCTCCTTCAGTAATCGTGATGACGTTTAAGACGCCTATTGACTACGCCACAAACATAGCGTCGCCAAAAACATAAAGTAATGGCCAAAAGTGCCATGTCAGTATGTGAAGGCCTCATTGATGCTACCTACAATCTCCCATCCCACATGTCGCACATACTTCAAAATGTTAAAACAAGTCTAGCCATTTCATGCAATAATAGGCCAGATATGTGGCCATGTGCGACGCCTGAGCATTGTGGTTTACATATTATGTGACGCCGTGGTGCTCACTGTGGTCATCCACTATGTGTGGGCGACTCCTTTGCGGAGACAGAAGTGTACACAGCGTCAATGCTCTGCGCCATTACGCCAGTACGTTGTTTTGCGGCCGGCCCTGCCTTCTAGGTGCTTTACAGTCCCCTGCATAAAGATGGCTGCCGCACATCGCTCTGCAGCATGGGGAGAGCCCGAGCTCCTCCTGGTCTTTGATTATTTGGACAGGCTGAACTACTGGTGCGAGTTCCCACATCAGCACCCACGGCTGCGTTTGATGCGCATTGTGCGCAAAGTACAGTGGGCCCTGCAAAGGAGACTGCAAGTTGTGCGGACGCTGAAGCACATAATAAAAAAGGTGGCGGACATGAAGTACAAGGCAAGGGACCGCATGGCCGCCATCCGCGCCCACATCCAGACTCTGCGTGGTGAGTATGATGTCATAACACATACACACAGTTTACTCACTCCACAATATACTGATTTTGGCTACATGGAAGTGCACCCTGTCAGTGTGGCAGAACTCCTGATGCTGATGTCTGATGGGTGTTCATGTGCTGACCCTACAGATACATGCATAGGGGCCATCACACAGTAATGTGTGTAGCATGCCATACACTCAAGATTGTTGTGGCCAATTCACTAACAACACACATAGTTGTGACTCAAACCTTGAAGTCAGCATGTGCACATTGTCAGTGATGTCATGGAACACAGCACACAAAAGTTCACAATGTCCCACAACCCCTACATCTCGCAGCACATACTGTACCCTTCTGGTTATTGGACACATAAGTGTATGCCCCATAACTCCCCAGTTGTGTACCTTTGTGCCAACCAAACACACTCACTGTAACGTGATGTTTTTAATATGTTGTGGTCCAATACGAAATGATGGATTCCTATGTTGCCAAACATCCTGTCAGTGTGGGACTGTGCTTGTCGGCCCATGTGTATGTAAAAGGGAATGCGGACAAAGCTTCATGACCCAATTGTGTCTCGAACAACGTAGTTTGCCAACATTCACAACCTGTGTGTGCTGGGTGCCAAGGACACCTTAATTCTTTCAACAGATACATATATGACTTTGCTACCATTGTTCAGAATATCTTGCAGTCCCCTTGTACGGGCCAGTTTAGAATGTCAGGCACATGATGTCTTAGGTACACATTCGCCAGACATCAGTTTAGGTGCATATCACTTCATACATGCAACAATGATGCTCCCTTTGTAACCAACAAATGCTAAGGAGCAAGCTGAGTCCTCCCCACCGGCATCCCCTTCAGCATCCCAAGCAGGGTCACCAGCGGCCTCCACACCGGCTTCCCCTGCTACATCAGCCTCCCGACCGGCATCCCCTGCAGCATCCCAAGCAGGGTCACCAGCGGCCTCCACACCGGCTTCCCCTGCTGCATCAGACTCCCCACCGGCATCCCCTGCAGCATCCCAAGCAGGGTCACCAGTGGCCTCCACACCGGCTTCCCCTGCTGCATCACAACCAGCCGCAACACCGGCCTCACCCTCTGGCGTCGACTCTGTGATGGGTCACCACACCCCATCACCCACAGAGTCTCACATTGACCATGCTGGCTTCGATCTGTCTGGTAAGTGTCAAACAATACAAATGTGTCAAATAATACATACATCATATCTATGTTGTCCTATTCTGTATGTTTAGGCACAACAGCTTGAGGGCTCGGTTGGTCCCTAAGCCACTCCTCCCCGGAGAATGGTGGCTTGGATGTAGTTGGTAAGTAATATTTTGTGGCACAAACAAATCCTGCAACACACATGTGGTTTGTTGTGGGAATGATGCATGTCTTTCATCCCTATAGGTGTTCCATCATTGAGTATAATAGAAGGAAAATACTCCGAGGAAAATACAACCAAAAATAATACTAGATTAGCTTCGGCACACTCAACTAGGAAAAATGAGAAGGAAAAGTATTTCTTTGTGTTGATAATTTTATTGTACAGAGACAAATCATCCCACGTTTCGGCTCAACATGAGCCTTCCTCAGGGTATTGAGCTGAATTAAACATAACAAAAAGAAGTCACAATGTGATCAACATAAATACAGAATACATGATATAAGCAAAAAAAAAAGAACCTATATACGGTGTATAATACAAAATGCTATAGTGTTGGTGAATTCAATAGCGTGCGCACTGAAACAATGTGGTGGGCACGTCCGTAAGTGAATGATGGCGTGTGGGGGTGAGGTGGTAAGTGAGGAAACAAAGGATAGGAGGAAGAGTGAGAGGAAATAGATATAAGGGGTTAGTGAAGGATATAAAGATCTCAGACTATAAGAATAAAGAAAACCGACAAAAAGTATACAAAGGTGAAAAAGGGAAGGGGAGGGGGCACAGAAAACAATGAATAGAGTATAATAACTAAATTATCAGGTAAATTACCTTACAAACTCAGTGAGTTGGAATAGGTGGATATAGAAACGATCCAGTAGTTAGGGAAATTCTACTTTATGGTATATAGAAGGATGAATCGGTTTGTTATAGAAGACTGTAAAGAGATATATATATATATATATATATTATAAATTATATGTGTATAAGAAAAGGTCAGGATGAGGTAAAAAAAAGCTCAATGTTATCAAAATTAACCAAGGTATACATATGATACGGTAAAAGGTTATGCCAAAGATTAAAGCACTACTGTAGGGTAAGGTATATAAAGAAATATATAGGATTACCTCAAAGAGTCGCTTAGTGATTATCCTTAAAAGAGGAGAATACCAGGGAAATAACTACTAAAACTGGTCGGTGAAAACAGAATTAGACCTTCCAGGAAGAAGAAAAAGGTCAGGAGGTGGTGGATCCTTGTCACAGTGCTGGCGGCCACCATTATAATGGTGGGACAGTGCCTACAGATACTGTGCACATTAGATAAGAGGTTTTGCAGGTGCTGAAGGTAGTTGTGCACTGGAGTGAGGGTGATACTGCAGAGACCTTCATTAGTATTCAGAATAGTCCTGCCTAAGAGCAAAGAGACAAGGTTAGAATACAATCTATACATTGAAATAAAATCGCTTCAAAACCGGTCAGTATATGGTTAAGTACATTTACAACCTATAAAACTAAACATAACAAAGAGAATACCACATAAATACTGTATTTTCCGGCGTATAAGACGACTGGGCGTATAAGACGACCCCCAACTTTTCCAGTTAAAATATAGAGTTTGGAATGTACTCGCCGTATAAGACTACCCCTCTTCTACGGGTATGACCCCACTGTGATGCCCACAGAGCCCTTCATACAATATAAATATAATGGACCCACATATAGAATAATGGCCCCTACATGTCTTCACACTGTATAATAACCCCCACACAGCTGTCAAATAGCCCTGAATAAAGTATTGTTTCCACATATTATAATGCATCATTTATAGTCGCCCATTATAATGCTGCATCATAGTGCTCCATATAGTATAATGCACCCCATAATCCCTGCATATACTTTAAACATGGAGAGGGGGATGTGCCAGCGCTGCGATGGGGGGAGGGTAGGTGACATGGAGATAGGGTCATGCGAGAATTGGGGGGGGGGGGGGGGGGAGTACAGGGGGCAAACATTCCTGTTAGACAATGTCATCCAGAGGACAGGTGATTCTCATTTTAACAATTTCCAGGGGCTCTGCCAGGAGTCAATGAATGCAAACCTGCACTGGCCTGGAGAGTCTCATAGCACAAGATTTGTAACAATGGCCCATTTCACATCTAATGCTGGGCTGTGTTTGGCTTTATTTGCGTCTGTGTTTTTACCACTAAAAACGCATCAAAAAGCGCACCCATAGGGTTCAATGCAAAATACATTGAAAAAGGCATGCAAAAACGCCTGTGTGTTTGCAAAAATGCAAAATGCATGCGTTTTTGCAAATGCAGCCCTAGATTCAGCAGACGTTTTTGGATGCGTTTGTATGTATTTTTACTGCTAAAAATGCATACAAACGCAAATAAAGCCAAATGCAGCACAGCATTAGATGTGAAACGGGCCAGTGCGTCAGTCTGGAGATCACAGAGAGTTGGCCAGGTTACACTGTAACAAACGCTCAGCAGTGAGAGGAGACAGTCAGAATCCTGTGACTGAGAAGCCCCTCTCCAGTCTGCAGGTCTGTACTGCTGTGGGGGAGGAGGAGGGCAGTCTCCATAAGCACCATGTCTCCTTGGTCAGCATGGATACCCACAGCAGGATGCAGGATCTTTTCAGTCATCTGCCGCTTGTTTTCCATCCTCAGAGCTGTGTTTGAAGGAGGGGAACTTTCAGAGGACAATCCTCCATACACAACTTAGGGAATTGAAAAGCTGCAAGCAGCGACTTACACAGGGCCGGCTCCAGGTTTCTGTGGGCCCCAATGCATGGGGCTTGCCGCAAACGTGCAGCAAGTGCAGCCGCTAGACGGAAAATGCGGCAGATGCGGGGTTTTTTTACCGCAACTGCCACATTTTAAAAAAAACGCCTATGTGAAGGCAGCCTTACAGGAACAGTGACTGCTGAAACCAGCAAGAGCTGTTTCTGACTGTGAATATATTACACGTTGTTAGGTGCGGGCTAAAATGCGATTGCGTTCCCTTGCGCTTTTTAAAAATACCCTTCAAATGCAAAATTTTGCATTTTTGTATGTCTGAGGATGCTTGGTATATACACAAGCATCCTGAAGCACACAAATAATGCAAGCAGCTCAATGGAGCCGCACTGCCATATGGTGGCACCGCAGCCAAGCGGAGTGTCTGGCCATCCAGATCTCTCTTTCTCCTCACCTCTCTTCTTGCCGCTCCGGTCTCCTCCGGTCGCTCTGCATATATCAGCACAGTGATGACATCGTGCCCCTCCATGCTGAGCTGTAGAATGCAGACAGCGGCAGAAGAGACTCTGGAGAAGAATGCTGCTGGCAAAGGCGGCTGGGACTATAGGAGCGGAATCCGCGGGGGCTACCACTGGTACACATACTTCGTACACACGCGGCTCTGCTTCGTACACCTCATACACACGCGGCTCTGCTCCATACACCTCGACGCACAGCGGCTCTGCTCCGTACACCTCGTACGCACGCGGCTCTGCTCCCATACACCTCGTACGCATGTGGCTCTGCTCCATACACCTCGTACCACGGGCTCTGCTCCATACACCTCGTACGCACGCGGCTCTGCTCCGTACACCTCGTACACACTCGGCTCTGCTCCGTACACCTCGTACACACGTGGCTCTGCTCCATACACCTCGTACACACGTGGCTCTGCTCCATACACCTCGTACACACATGGCTCTGCTCCATACACCTCGTACACACATGGCTCAGCTCTGTACACCTCGTACACACTTGGCTCTGCTCCGTACACCTCGTACACACTCAGCTCTGCTCCGTACACCTCGTACACACACGGCTCTGCTCCGTACACCTCGTACACACATGGCTCTGCTCGTACACCTCGTACACATGCGGCTCTGCTCCGTACACCTCATACACACACGTGCCCCTCCATGCTGAGCTGCAGAATGCAGACATCGGCAGAAGAGACTCTGGAGAAGAATGCTGCTGGCAAATGCGGCTGGGACTATAGGAGCGTAATCCGCGGGGGGCTGCCACTGGTACACATACTTCGTACACACACGGCTCTTCTCCGTACACCTCGTACAGACATGGCTCTGCTCCGTACACCTAGTACCCACTCGGCTCCGCTCCATGCACCTAGTACACTCTCGCCTCTGCTACATTCACACTGTAAATCCCTCCTGACCCCACACATAACCTTCACCTAATTGCCATACACCTAGTACACACTCACCTCTGCTACATTCACACTGTAAATGCCTCCTGACCACACACAAACTTCACCTTATTTGAGCATCATTCATGGTGGCCAGCACAGTCCTGGATACACTGAGGAGCTGATCATGAGACCCCTGACTCCTCCCCATCCATTGACATCATCACAGGTCCTGTCAGCCTGAGCCCAGAGTGTGCAGCTCTGTCGGCTCCCGTGGAGGGGGGAGGAGGGAGACCTCCGGTGCTGCAGGAGCCTGAAAATGAACCCCCAGCTGCCCCCTGGATATGGCTCTGGCTGTGGGGGCAGTGCTCAGGGGCCCCTGAGGCTAGGGTCACACTTGCATTGTGACCCTAGGCTTATGCAAGTATTGTATGTTGCAGCGCATAGCGTTTAATGCTATGCGCTGGAGGCAGCCCATAGAAACCCGACGTTTACCTTGACAACCACTGGTTGTCAATGTAAACATCGGGTTTCTATGGGCTCAGTTGCTGGCAGCGCATAGCGTTAAACGCTCTGCGCTGCAGCAGACAATACTTGCGTCAGGCTAGGGTCACAACACAAGTGTGACCCTAGCCCTCAGGGGCCCGGTGGGCCCCCTCCAAGCAGTCGGGCCCCGGCACTTGCCCGAGTACGCCGGGTGCTGACGCCGGCCCTGGACTTACACCACCACAGACAAGGAGCACAACCCCCCCCCTCCTCACAGCCAGGAGGGAGGGAGCCGAGCAATAGTAACTGCTGTACCTGCGGTCTGTTAGGGGTTTAATGTCTGGCTGCTTCATGCTGGGGGCGGCAGGAATGTCAGCTAATGTGTCGCTCTGCTCTGCTCCAGTGAAGTCTCTGTCCTCCTGGAGACAGCGGCCGGACACAGTGCACACATCCTGGGCGGCCATCCCGTCTCTTTGCCAGTAGGTGGCGTACACTCGGTGTATAAGACGACCCCTGACTTCTGAGAAGATTTGCAGGGCTTGAAAAGTCATCTAATACGCCGGAAAATACGGTACTCCAAAATAGATAATGGGTTAAGCTACCTATATGCCTTGGAAAGTAAGACATAATACTCAAGTTCAGTAATAAATTTCAGATTCCCTATTTAAGCCCTTAGGGGAGAGGGTATTGAGGTGATAAATCCAATACCCTTCGCGTTCTTTGAGCATGCATATCCTATTCACCCCTCTCCTTGGTATGGATATGTGATCGATCACCTGAAATTTTAACTGACTGATGGAGTGTCTATATTCGATAAAATGTGCAGGGATTGGTAGCAGTGTATTCTTGCACCTGATGGTCGACTTGTGTTTAGAAATGCGATCCCGAATATGCTGGGTGGTCTCCCCAACATATCCGAGACCGCAGGGACATTTAATAAGCTAGATGATATAACTGGAGTTGCATGTGTAATAGCCATTAATGTTGAATCTTTTGCCTGTCATCGGATGGGTAAATTATTCACCCTTACAAACATTCGTGCACTGTGCACAACCCAAGCATGGGAATGTGCCTTTTTTGGGGGTACTCAAGTTCTCTGCTTAAGAGTTTGTAGCTGAAACCCAATGTCAGCCCTGACTAGTGAGTTTTTAAGATTCTTAGTTCTCTTATGACAGACAAGAGGGGATACCCGCTAACAGATTCCATGTCACAGTCTCCAACTCCACAAAGAGTCAGGACGGTAGATAGCAGACTCAAATTTGTAAATACCTTCCATCCTTTTTCTCCACTCATCAGAAAAGCGGTCCTGGATCACTGGCCCTTACTTAATAAAGCTTATCCGGGCATCGAGGAATTTAAATTACCACCACTCGTCTTTCATAAGAGGACTAAGAATCTTAAAAACTGACTAGTCAGGGCTGACATTGGGTCTCAGCTACAAACTCTTAAGCAGAGAGCTTTGAGTACCCCCAAAAAAGGCACATTCCCATGCTTGGGTTATGCACAGTGCACGAATGTTTGTAAGGGTCAATCATTTAAATATCCGATGACAGGCAAAAGATTCAACATTAATGGCTATTACACATGCAACTCCAGTTATGTCATCTATCTTATTAAATGTCCCTGCGGTCTCGAATATGTTGGGGAGACCACCCAGCATATTCGGGATCACATTTTTAAACACAAGTCGACCATCAGGTGCAAGAATACACTGCTACCAATACCTGCCCATTTTATCGAATATAGACACTCCATCAGTCAGTTAAAATTTCAGGTGATCGATCACATACCCATACCAAGGAGAGGGGGGAATAGGATACGAATGCTCAAAGAACGCGAAGCGTATTGGATTTATCACCTCAATACCCTCTCCCTTAAGGGCTTAAATAGGGAATCTGAAATTTATTACTGAACTTGAGTATTATGTCTTACTTTCCAAGGCATATAGGTAGCTTAACACATTATCTATTTTGGAGTATTTATGTGGTATTCTCTTTGTTATGTTTAGTTTTATAGGTTGTAAATGTACTTAACCATATACTGACAGGTTTTGAAGTGCTTTTATTTCAATGTATAGATTGCATTCTAACCTTGTCTCTTTGCTCTTAGGCAGGACTATTCTGAATACTAATGAAGGTCTCCGCAGTCTCTACAGTATCACCCTCACTCCAGTGCACAACTACCTTCAGCACCTGCAAAACCTCTTATCTAATGTGCACAGTATCTGTAGGCACTCTCCCACAATTATAATGGCGGCCGCCAGCACTGTGACAAGGATCCACCACCTCCTGACGTTCTTCCTCTTCCTGGAAGGTCTAATTCTGTTTCCGCCGCTCGCGCATGCGCAGTATGCGCATTCGGTCACTGTTTGACCTTCTCAAGATTGCGCCCGCTTCCGCGCATGCGCACTGCGCATTAGACACCAATTAGCTCCACGCCCTACCAGGAAGCGCTGGAGGGTATAAAACATGGTCACACCTGGTCACACACACTCCTGGCCTCCCCTGCAAACACTATGGACACAAGGTATCTGCTGCACAGCCCTTTCATGCTGTTTTCTTACATGTGCCTGCTTTTTCTACCTATTTCTAATAGCCTGCTGCACTTCTTTTTCTTACAGGACAGGAGTCATGTACCTCCTTATAATTTAAGGGTATGTGACCCCTAATACTTCTCCTACCATATACCTTCATTCCCCCCCTTAATACTTTTCTTGTTTCTCTCTCTCTAGTGACCAGTTTTAGTAGTTATTTCCCTGGTATTCTCCTCTTTTAAGGATAATCACTAAGCGACTCTTTGAGGTAATCCTATATATTTCTTTATATACCTTACCCTACATAGTGCTTTAATCTTTGGCATAACCTTTTACCGTATCATATGTATACCTTGGTTAATTTTAATAACATTGAGATTTTTTACCTCATCCTGTCCTTTTCATATACATATATATATATATATATCTTTACAGTCTTCTATAGCAAACCGATTCATCCTTCTATGTACCATAAAATAGAATTTACCTAACTACTGGATCGTTTCTATATCCACCTATTCCAACTCACTGAGTTTGTAAGGTAATTTACCTGATAATTTAGTTATTACACTCTATTCATTGTTTTCTGTGCCCCCTCCCCCTTCCCTTTTCCTTTTTCACCTTTGTATACTTTTTGTCGGTTTTCTTTTTTCTTATAGTCTGAGATCTTTATATCCTTCACTAACCCCTTATATCTATTTCCTCTCACTCTTCCTCCTATCCTTTGTTTCCTCACTTACCACCTTACCCCCACACGCCAACATTCACTTACGGACATGCCCACCACATTGTTTCAGTGCGCACGCTATTGAATTCACCAACACTTTAGCATTTTGTATTATACACTGTATATAGGTTCTTTTTTTTTGCTTATATCATGTATTCTGTATTTATGTTGATCAAATTGTGACTTCTTTTTGTTGTTATGTTTAATTCAGCTCAATACCCTGAGGAAGGCTCATGTTGAGCCGAAACGTGGGATGATTTGTCTCTGTACAATAAAATTATCAACACAAAGAAATACATTTCCTTCTAATTTTTCCTAGTTGAATGTGCCGAGGCTAATCTAGTATTATTCCATCATTGAGTGACCTGATGCAGGCCCACCAAGAGGCCAAACAACAGCTGCGTCAGGCCAAGGCACAGCAACAGGTGGTTGGGGCCATGATACAGAGGGTCCTTCAGCACTAGCAAGCCCATGGCCCTGGGGGCCAACATTAATGATTAGCCGGGACTCGTAATGTGTAATGTTGCCCTAGCAACAATATGTTTTTGTCATGTTGACAAGTTACTTGCTGTACTGTTTCACAGCCTTGTTTGACGTGGCTGCTTCACCCACATTCCTTGCGGGAAGTGGGTGTGGTCGATGCCGAGGGAAAGGTCTTCCAGGATCCCTCAGGACCTCAGGTTAAGTCCAGGCACAAATATAGCCAGCGGTGGCGCCTGATGGGACACTGACGGCTGCTCGGGGGGGCTGAGCCAAGATGGTCTGTGAGTTCAGTGTCCCATTCTCTGACGCCTCCAGGGCTAGGTAGATTACCCTCTCGAGGTTCATACGTTGTTGATGGCCCAGCCGGGACATCCGCTCACTAACTAGCTGCCCAATCCCAGTGCAGGGGATATGCTCCATGTTCAGCAGCACCCTCTTAGCCCAATTGCCCAGCTGGGTAGGAGGTGGCAAAGATCTTCTATGCCTCACCCCCTCACTGTGCCGAGGGTGCTGCACGGCGGCACTGGGATCAGGCTCCACAATCCCCCCAGATGTTGTTGGGGGACCGTTGCCAACGGGTGCCCCCCCAAGGCTGGACCCGACCTCTTGAGGGCCCTGTGAAAAAAAAAAAGTACTACATATTTTAACCATTGACATATTACCAATGCATTACTACCAAAATGCGTCACATCTAGTTTCAAGCACAAAACACTTGTTTTGTTTATAATGAGTTAATTACTATAGAACTGGCCCATATTATCACATCGACAGAAATCTGACCTTGAATGTTATTAGGGCAGACGCATGTGAACATGTGCAGTTGGAAGTTCTGCTGCTGTAAGCTGGAGATAACCTATATCAGAATGTGTCTCCAGGTCGCAGCAGTCATTTGCTCAGTGTGAACAGCTTTGTGAGCAACCTCTTCTCACCCCAGTATCCCTGGTATCTCCAGTATTACATCAGAAAGATAAGGTGGACAGCATTGTGAGTAGTCTCTTCTTTCCTCAGCCCCTCTGGTATCCCCAGTATCAAATCAGGATGAACAGCCATGAGAGTGGCTTCTTATTACCTCAGAGTCACACCACCATAAGTGTAGCTGAATAGTGAACCCACTGGACCACGGGGTATACCGTGAAGGCTGATACCAGAGATGAGCCAGACAAGGATGTTAGATAAGTGAACAGGGTTTATTGAACACAATAGGAAGGATCCCAAAGGGAAGTCCACAGGGCCAGAGCTCCCTAAGGGAGCAACTAGAAGCGGAACCCCATAGAACAGAGATTGTCCTAGCGCAGCCAGAGAGAATCTAATGAACCAGAAAACCTGTGGGTCCGACCCTAGGCGGAACAGGAAACAGTAATTAGGGAACTGGAGGAAAGGCTAGGACGGAACTTGAAGTTGCAGGAATGATCTGGGTGGTTGTCAGGCACCAGTATGAATGGTACGGGTCTGCGGGTGAGTTAGGCAGGAGTAGGGATCCAGCACTGCAAGCAAGGAGACAATGTGTTAGAAAGTCAAAGACACAAGAACAGGCAAGCGCTTCTTAGAGACCTGATCTGGCAACTAAACTAGCAAAGAAATTGCCCAGGCACCTCCCATAGGAAGTGAGAACCTTAAGTATAAACAGGCCTCTCAACTATTGGCTGAGAGGTAATTACAGTAAAGGGTGTACTGGCCCTTTAAATCTTTTGACAGTGGTGCATGCATGCCCTAGGCTCATTCCCCCAGCAACCCGGAAATGAGGAGGTGGAGGAGTGAGGCCGGGGAGCTGCCGCAGCCGGCGGGGACATTGTGGGAGCGCAGACTGGGTAAGTATGAGAGCGGGGCATAGGGGGATGCCGGCGGCCAGACGGGACCTGATCTCCCTGCATCCTGGTGACGGGTCCCACTGGCCGAGGTGCTACAGTACCCCCCCCTTATGCCCACTCCTTCTCAAGCCAGCTAAAAAACCTCTGCCTAAGGCGGGGAGCATTGATATTTTCCCGCAGCTCCCAAGATCATTCCTCGTGTCCGAACCCTTTCCAGTCGACCAAAAACATCATCTTGTTTCCCATACGCTTGACATCAAGAATGGCCTTGACCTCAAAGACATCTCCAGCAGAAACAGGACAGGAAGGAGAACTTGGATCACCGGAGTAGCGTCCGAGAACGACTGGCTTAAGGAGAGACACATGAAATGAATTGTAGATCTGCAAGGAAGATGGCAATCTCAACTGGTAGCATACCTTGCTGATCTTCCGGAGAACCTCAAAGGGACCGATGTACCGAGGAGCAAAGTTGTAGGAAGCAATTTTGAGGTGGATGAACCTGGAAGAGAGCCATACCTTGACCCCGGGTTGGGACGGAGGTGGGTCCAGTCATCTCTTGTCAGTGTGGTTCTTCATCCGCCTCGATGCCCTTTCCAGGGATGCCTTTGTCTCGGACCAGATTTTAGTGAAGTCTCTAGCCAGCGTCTTGGCTGCTGGGTTGTTGGTCGTGATGTCCAAGGGAGACGGGATCTTAGGGTGGAACCCATACATGATAAAGAATGGAGTGTTAGATGAGGACTCACCAATGTGGTTATTATAGAGCTCTGCCCAAGGCAATAGGGCAACCCAGTCATCATGATGAGCGTTGACGAAGTGGCGCAGATAGGTGGTCAATACCTGATTCACCCGTTCCACTTGACCATTGGATTGCGGATGATATGCCGAGGAGAAATTCCAGAGAGACATCCAATTGCTTGCAGAGAGAACGCCAGAACTGGGACACGAACTGCACTCCCCTGTCAGACACACTATGAAGCAGTAGACCGTGAAGACGGAGAATATGCTGAACAAACAACTCTGTCAGCTTGGGCACGGAGGGAAGTCCGGACAAAGGAACTAAATGACCCATCTTGGAGAATCGGTCTACCACGACCCATATCACAGTACAGCCAGCGGACACCGGTAGGTCGGTATTAAAATCCATGGCGATGTGCTTCCATGGTACAGACGGTACTGGTAGAAGCAGAAGATGGCCTGCGGGTAACCTTTTGGGTGTCTTATTAAGGGCACATGAGGGGCAGGCAGAGACAAACTCAGTGATCTCTTGGCGCATCTTGGGCCACCAATAATGCTATGAAATTAGCTGCAGAGTTTTTGTCAGTCCCGCATGGTCAACTAGCTTAGATGAATGACCCCACTGAAGTACACATTTCCTGTCAGGAACGGGAACAAACGTCTTACCTGGAGGTGGCTGCATCAGCTGGACCTGTGCTAATGTGACCATCTTGGATGGATCGATGATGAGATGTGGCTTCTCCTCTTGGTCATCAGGGACGAAGGACCTGGATAACGTGTCTGCCTTGATGTTCTTCTCGATGGAAATGGAGGTGGAAGTCGATCCGGGCAAAGAACAAAGACAAGCGAGCTTGACGTGGATTGAGCCTCTGAGCAGACTGCAGGTAGTGAAAGTTCTTATGATCGGTGTAGATCACCACTGGATGAACTGCCCCCTCCAGGAGGTAGCACCACCCCTCCAGTGCCAACTTGACGGCCAACAACTCTCTGTTGCCAAAGGAATAATTGCACTCACAGGTTGAGAATGCCTTGGAGAAGAACCCACAGGTCACCATTCTTCCGGAGGGAAGCTTCTGTGAGAGTACGGCTCCGGCTCCAAAAGAGGAAGCGTCCACCTCCACAAAGAACTGTATATTCACCATTGGCCTGTGAAGAGCAGGAGCGGTAGAGAAGGCTTGTTTGAGGGACTGGAAGGAAGACTCCACTCCTGGGGTCCATTCCTTGGGAGGCACATGGGTGGAAGCACATGGGCGTATGACTCGCATGAGTGCAATGCGAGTAAAGCTTGCATTGTCCTCGGACCAGCATCAGTAAATGATATTAGTCATATTAGTGCATTTGCAACGCACTTAACTCATTGTGTGAGAGAAATGCAAGTTCAATTGCAGCATGCTGCGATTGAACACGATTTCCTCGTGCGAGTGCCCATTGAAAGTATATGGGTACGAGAAAATCTCGCACCCATACAGCATACTATATAATAGTCACATGCATGTATGATCTTTCAATGTCTTCAAACACCGCTGCTGTCAAAGCAACGGTGTGGCCGGCATTGTATCCAATCAGCTTTCACTGCTGTGACAGCAGCGGTGAAAGTCATTGGTTAAATCGACCGGTAAATGCTTTCCATGGTGCTGAAGTTAAAACTTCAGCACCATGGAAAGCCTGGACTTTCAAACACGAGCGGTGTTTGAAATTTGCAGTAAATGCTTTCCATGGTGCTGAAGTTTTAACTTCAGCACCATGGAAAGCATTTTCTGCAAAATTCAAACACCACTTGTGTTTGAAAGTCCTGGCTCTCCATGGTGCTGAAGTTTTAACTTCAGCACTATGGAAAGCATTTACCGGCCGATTTAATCAATCGGCTTTCACAGCTGCTGTCACAATGGTGAAAGCTGATTGGTTGCTGTGTCGGTAACCCAGCAATTTCAAACTACTGCTGATACAGCAGCAGTGTTTGAATACGCCAGTAAAAGCTATCAACAGGGCTGAAGTTTGCAGGGCGGGATTTCTCAGCATGCTGAGGAATCCCACCGAGCAAACTTCCGGACCGCGGACAGCAGCACACTTAATCGCACCACACACTGACACCTGCAGCACACTCACAGCACACTCATATGCATACAGCCATGCACATACACCCACATGCACCACACTCATGCAAAAAACGCACAGCACTTGCATCATTGTCATGCATCAAAAATGCTCCCTTTTTGATGCATGACAGTGTGCCTCCACCGATAGAAGGATGTCGGCGGCCAGACAGGGCCCGATCTCTCTGCACCCTGGAGACGAGTCCCGCTGGCTGAGGATCTACACTCAGCACCCCGGTACTCTAGTATTAGATAGATAAGCTGGAGAGTAGTATGAGCAACCTCTTATTATCTCAGCACCTCTGGTATCTCCTGTATTGGTCAGATAGATGAGGTGGACAGCAGTGTAAGCAGCATCTTCTTCTTACCTGAGTGTCTCTGTTTTTTTCCAGTATTAGATCAGATAGCGTGGATAGCAGTGTGATCAGCCTCTTTTTACCTCAGTATCTCTGGAATCTCCAATATGGGATCAGGCAGGGTTAATAACATTGTGATCGACTATTTCTTACCTTATCACCCATGGTATCTCCAGTACTATATCAGACAGACAAGTTGGATAGCAGTGTGAGCAGCATTTACTTACGATATAATTCAATACTGAAGATACCAGAGGTACTTACCTCTGGTATCTCCAGTATTGAATTATATAGGGTGGACACAGTGTGACCAGCAGTCTCTTATCTCCACACCTTTAGCATGTCTAGTGTTAGATTGCACAGTCAAGGTACCTTTACACGCCGCGACGGCAGGCTGGATACATCCCGCTACTTCACGTGCACGAGCACGCTCAAACGGTTGCAAACGGTCAACGCATCACCTTTACACGCCGCGACAAGATGCGCTACGCCACGCTACATCTATAGCTAGCTACATCGCTGGGTGTCTCAAGTAGCCAGCTGTAGCTCATTTACACACCGCTACAACCAGCTACTATGAGCGTACCTGGTGCAGCAGGGACAGCACATAGGCGTGCTACAATTGTGGATTACGAGACGTCCGTACGCTGATAGGACAAAGCAATAATACCATGATTGGCCAGGCATCGCAGGAGGCTGATTAATATTTGACGCTCGAGCAATTGTGTAGTGTGACTCGTCGGCTCCTTAAATATGCCGCCCTGTGCGCCGACAACCAATCGGACCGCACCATCTTCCACCAATGATCGCACATGGGGCGCGGTAACACGGAGCCTAGGTGACGCCTTAGCTACATTGCAGCTACATCGCAGGCTGTCCCGAGTTCCTTTCCGTTGCTTCTTTACACGCCGATACAGCTCGCTACCATCGGCGTTGTAGCCATCAGTTTTCGAGCAGAGCTAGGAAACAGATGTATCTGTTGCCGGCTGTATCGTCACGTCTTCAGACGCCGCTACGACGGGCTACATTGGCGCTACAAGCTACATTTGTAGCCTGTAGCGGGATGTATCCAGCCTGCCGTCGCGGCGTGTAAAGGTACCTTTAGGGTGGACACAGTGTGAGCAGCCTCTTCTTACCTCAGCCCCTCTGATATTCTCCAGTATTAAATTAGGATATCCACCAGGAGCACATCTTCCTACACGTGATTGGAGTTTTTGGAGTTTTCTATTGCACATGTTTGCAGCCATATGTATTAGTAACATTCTCAGTTTAATAACGTGGCAGTCTTTTTAATGTACTATAGGCATAACCTACTTGGACAAAACAATTGTGATTAGCTAATTAAAGGTATTTGGGTTTTTTATTGTTACATTTCTTTTATTATTGTTTTAATTTCTCATGAAGCCCTTTTCGTGATGAGATCCATGTGAATATATAAGTGAAGTCATCTTTGCTGTGAAGAAAATGGCTCTGAATAAAGCTGGCTCTTTTGAGACTAAAATCGCGTTTACTGCATCATGTTTACAAGGTACATTAAACAATGTTTCCGCTCCCTTTAGCATAAAATGATCATTAAAGGCCATATCCAAAGTCTTTCAATCGCCTATCACACATACTATGAGGAAAATGCACGTACTAGATCAGATACTCTGTAACAGCTTCCTGTGAGCTTATTACACAGGAGTCATGGGAGTCCTGCATCGATATTGTCGTTAATAAGTATAAACAACAGCTCACGAACCTACATATATATCTATATATACCCAGTTATTTTTTTCTACATTTTTTTCACATTACACCACCCACAAACTTAAATGTATATATTGGGATTTTACGTGATATATTAACACTAAGTAGCAAGTATTTGTGAAGTGCAAAGGAAATAATAATGATATGTGGTTATGTAAATATTTGAAAAATATAAATCTAAAAACTGTGAAGTGCATTTGTATTCATCACGAATTATAAGAATGAACCACACTACTATGACTGTGGAGCTCCGGTTAAGCCACAACTGGCTATGGCAGTAACACAGAACCTGTCCCGCTACTAAATTGTGATGCTGTGCCTTTGTTTGCGAAGTCCCAAAGTTTATTTGAAATAATAGTAGGCAGCACTCAAGATTCTGTTGCATTGGGATTTTTTTTATTTCAAGCTGCACACGAGTGACATGCCGGCGGGGTGGTGGATGCGGGGTGTGTTCAGGGACTACACGTGTTTTGCTCAAGTGAGCTTCAATGGGTCCACCTGATTGGACCTGTTGAAGCTCACTTGAGTGAAACACATGTAGCCCCTGGATGCACCCCGCATCCACCACCCCGACCAGCATGTCACTCGTGTGCAGCTTGAAATAAAGGAATTTGTATTCTTTCCCCCTTGAGTCAAAACTTTGTAGGACACCTATCGTTTTAATTCTATCTGAAAGTCTTTTGGGGCATGTCTCTACCAGCTTTGCACATCTTGAGGTTGAAATTTTTGCCCATTCTTTGGAGAAGAGCTCTAGATCAGTGAGATCAGGAGCATCTGTGAACAGCAATCTTCAAGTCTTGCCACAGATTTTCAATGGGATTTAGGTTTGGACTTTAAGGGTAGGTGCACACTGGCTGGGTTATGGTCGGTTTAGATGTGTAAACCGCCGGTCGGTTTACATAAATTTCATGTAAATTTATGTTAATCCAAACCGGCGTTTGGATTAACATAAACCTATGTAAACCGACACCCGGTGTGCAGACACCAGCGGTTTACACATGCTCATCCGTTGCTAACCCGCTGGGTTCCCAGCGGTTTAGCAAAGAATGAGCATGTTCTATAAACCGGCCGGTTCTGCAGCGGCTGCAAGCAGAATCATGTACTGCTTCCAGCCGCTGCAGAACCGCTGGCGCTAACCCGCTGGCCACCCGCCCGGCACCCGCCGCACATACCCGCCAGGAAGCCGGTGGACGGCTCCGGAGCTTCCTGGCGGGTCCGCCCAGCCGCCGACGACCAACCCGCCGGCCAGTGTGCACCTACCCTAACTGCGCTATTCAAACACATGAATATGCATTAATCTAAACCATTCCACTGTAGCTTTGTATGTTTAGGGTCATTGTCCTGCCTGAAGGTGAACCTTACCACCAGTCTCAAGTCTTTTCCAACTTCTAACATGTTTTCCTCCAAGATTGCCCTGCTGGAAAAAAAAGCATCCCCAAAGCATGATGCTGCCTCCAACATGTTTGACAGTGGTGATGGTGTTTTCATGGTCATGTGCATTGCTTCTTTTATATAATAATTAATAATAATAATAATAATACTTTATTTGTATAGCGCCAACATATTCCGCAGCGCTTTACAGTACAATGGTTCGTATAAGAAAAATATACAATACAGAATGGTAAATAATACAGAACAGTAGTTACATACAATAAACATAGAATTAATGTAGGAAATACAATAAATAAGGCAAAAAATAAAGGTAACCCTGCTCGAAGGAGCTTACAATGTACGATGGGATGATGGTGACATAAAGTACAGGGAATTATAACAATGAATATCTTATGTCTAAATGACTACTATTAGGGAGAATGATAGGTCGCCCTGAAAAGATGTGTTTTTAGGGAGCGTCTGAAGCTATTCAAGTTGTGAATGGTCCTAATTTCTTGGGGTAGAGCATTCCAGAGGATTGGTGCAGCTCGAGAGAAGTCTTGGAGTTGGGAATGGGAGGTTCGGATTAAAGCCGATGATAGTCTAAGGTCGCTCCAGAGCGAAGGGGACGGGTGGGGTGGTAGACAGAGATGAGGGTAGAGAGGTAGGGAGGTGCCGTGCTATGAATAGCTTTGTGGGTGACAACAAGCAATTTGAATAGGATCCTATAGTGTATGGGCAGCCAGTGCAGTGACTGGCACAGAGCGGAAACATCTGAGTAACGGTTAGCTAGATAGGTGATCCTGGCTGTTGCATTGAGGATAGACTGGAAAGGGGAAAGTTTACTGCGGGGGAGGCCAGCTAATAAAGAATTACAGTAGTCAAGGCGGGAATGGATCAGGGCCACGGTGAGGGTTTTAGTTGTTTCCATGGTGAGGAAAAGGTGAATTCTGGAGATATTTTTCAGGTGCAAGCGACAGGAGCTGGTGAGAGATTGTATATATAGGGTGAAGGAGAGATCAGTGTCACATTTATGCCATATATAGCATTTTACATTTAGACCATCAAGTTTTATGCCATGTAGTGGATCCAGCTAGCATGTGAAAGAAGATGATCTGTTCAAATGAGAGCAAAGTACCGTATATACTCGCGTATAAGCCGAGTTTTTCAGCCCAAAAATTGGGCTGAAAAGTCCCCCCTCGGCTTATACGCGAGTCATACGGCCCCCTCAAAGTTTGGCGCCCCCACCTCAGTTTCTGGGCCCCCCCGCATGCAGCGCTGCACATATACATTACGTGTCTAGCAGCTGTTACCCTCCGGTGGCAGATCGCGGCTCCCGGCTCCGGGCTCCATCTTCCTCTCTGTCTTCCTGGTTGTCATGTGACCGGCGCGATGACGTCATCGCGCCGGTCACAAAGCAGGAAGACAGCGAGGAAGATGGAGCCCGGAGCCGGGAGCCGCGATCTGCCACCGGAGGGTAACAGCTGCTAGACACGTAATGTATATGTGCAGCGCTGCATGCGGGGGGCCCAGAAACTGAGGTGGGGGCGCCAAATTATGAGGGGGGCCCTGGTGGGGCCCTGTATACTACCACTGGGGCTATATACTACCACTGGGGCTATATACTACCACTGGGGCTGTATATATACTACCACTGGGGCTGTATATACTACTGGGGCTATATACTACCACTGGGGCTATATACTACCACTGGGGCTATATACTACCACTGGGGCTATATACTACCACTGGGGCTGTATATATACTACCACTGGGCTATATACTACCACTGGGGCTGTATACTACTACTGGGGCTATATACTACCATTGGGGCTATATACTACCACTGGGGCTGTATATATACTACCACTGGGGCTATATACTACCACTGGGGCTGTATACTACTACTGGGGCTATATACTACCACTGGGGCTATATACTACCACTGGGGCTATATACTACCACTGGGGCTGTATATATACTACCACTGGGGCTATATACTACCACTGGGGCTGTATATACTACTGGGGCTGCGTGTATACTACCACTGGGGCTGCTGCTGTATACTACCACTGGGGCTGCTGCTGTATACTACCACTGGGGCTGCTGCTGTATATACCACTGGGGCTGCTGTATATACTCTGGGGTGCTGTATACTACACTGGGGCTGCTGCTGTATATACCACTGGGGCTGCTGCTGTAACACTGCTGGGGCCTGTATATACCACTGGGGAGGCTGCTGTATACCACACTGCTGGGGGCTGTATACCTGTGCTGGGGTCCACCCTCGGCTTATACACGAGTCAATAAATTTTCCCAGGTTTTGGGGGCAAAAGTAGGGGGGTCGGCTTATACACGGGTCGGCTTATACACGAGTATATACGGTAGTAAAAATGTGGAGATGAGCTTTTTAACCTTGAAATTGTTGATATTTTTCAAACCTTTTGATTCTCTTCTTTCTGTTTACTGGGACACACACACAATGCAAAGATTGATTCAACTTTTCCCATTTTTATCTGGTTTCAGGTGTGATTTTCATATTGCCCACACCTGTTACTTGCTACAAGTGAGCTTGAATGAACATCATATGCTTAAAGCAAAGTTGATTACTACAATTTTGTAAAGGTGCCAACAATTTTGCCTGTTCAATTTTGGGGTTTGTGAGTGAAATTATGACCAGTTTGCCTTTTTTTTCTCCGTTTCTTTTTGTGTTGTTCAAATACTCACAAAGGAAAAAAACATGTGTATAACAAAACGTGTAATTACAATAATTTTTTGGGAAAAATACTTAACTTTCTGGAACAATTTTAACGCTGCCAATACACTGTTCCAAATTATTATGCAAATGGTTGGTGAAAATGACAGACAAGTGTAATAAAAGTCATCACCCGTTAGAGTATACATCAAATTTTATTGAAGAAACCTCCCAATGATAACAGTATAATCAGTATGATCTTCAAAATTAAAAAAAAAAAACCTCTAAATGCACGGTTCCAAATTATTATGCACGGTAGAGTTTCTAAACATTTGATATGTTTGAAAGAACTGAAAATGCTGATTTGTTGAATTTGCAGCATTAGGAGGTCAGATTCACTGGAATAAAAAGCTATTTAACTCCAAAACATCCTAACAGGCCAAGTTACATGTTAACATAGGAACCCTTCTTTGATATCACCTTCACAATTCTTGCATCCAATGAACTTGTGAGTTTCTGGAGAGTTTCTGTTTGTACTTCTTTGCATGATGTCAGAATAGCCTCCCAGAGCTGCTGTTTTGATGTGAACTGCCTCCCACCCTCATAGATCTTTGGCTTGATTATACTCCTAAGGTTATCTATAGGGTTGAGGTCAGGGGAAGATGGTGGCCACACCATGAGTTTATCTCCTTTTATGCCCATAGCAGCCAATGGCACAGAGGTATTCTTTGTAGCATGAGATGGTGCATTGACATGCATGAGGATGATTTTGCTCCTAAAGGCACGATTTTGCTTTTTGTACCATGGAAGAAAGTTCTCAGTTGGAAACTCTATATACGTTGCAGAGGTCATTTTCACACCTTCAGGAACCTTAATGGGGCCTACCAGCTGTTTCACAATGATTCCAGCCCAAAACATGACTCCTCCACCTCCTTGCTGACATTGCAGCCTTGTTGGGACATGGTGGCATCCACCAACCATCCACTACTCTATTCATCTGGACCATTCAGGGTTGCTCGGCACTCATCATTAAACAAGACTGTTTGAAAATTAGTATTCATGTATATCTGGACCCACTGCAACTGTTTCTGCTTGTGAGCACTTTTAGGGGTGGCCGAATAGTAGGTTTATGCACCACAGCAAGCCTTTTAAGGATCCTACACCTTGAGGTTCGAGGGACTCCAGAGGCACCAGCAGCTTCAAATATCTATTTGTAGGTTTGTAAGGCCTTTTTAGCAGCTGCTCTCTTAATCTGATGAACTTGCCTGGCAGAAACCTTCCTCATTCTGCCTTTATCTGCACGAACACATCTGTGCTCAGAATCAGCCACAAATCTCTTCACAATACGATGATCACGCTTAATTTTTCGTGCAATATCAAATATTTTCATCCCTTGTCCAAGGTATTGCACTATTTGTTGCTTTTCGGCAGCAGAGACATCCTTTATCTTTCCCATGTTACTTGAAAACTGTGGCCTGCGTAATATTGTGGAACACCCAGTTTCCTTTTATTGGGCTCACCTGCCAAACTAATTATCACAGATATCTGAGATTGATTTCATTGATCCAAAGAACCCTGAGACACAATACCATCAATGGGTTTCGTTGAAAAAAATAAATAAATAAAACCCTATGACACTTAAAACCAATTTGCATAATAATTTGGAACACAGTGTACTTTTGGCCATGACTGTATTTATTGCAGAACATACCAAAATTGTATGGCTTTGTCAAAATATATTTTATGTCTATAAATGTTTTACACCAATTAAGGAATGATTTAGAATATGTAAAACTGTCTAAGGCCCCATCAGTGGTAAACGTGGATTGCGGCAGTTGCGGTGAAAAAAATGCAACTGCAGCGATTACCGCATAACGGCCGTGATCGCGGCACACTTGCAGAAAGCCCCATACAATGTCTATAGGGCTTGCGGTAAGTGTACGGCAGGTGCGGTTTCGGCACTTGCGGCAGGTGCGGCTGCAAAAAACTGCGGTATTTTGCTTTTTTCGCGGCCACACCTGAGGATGATCTGAACTAACATTTATTTAAATCCTAATTGTCTATTTAATGTAATCATCTAATCTTTATTTTAAATGCACTTTGATGAAAAAGTCCCTATCCCTAACTGCTGTTGTCGAGCCCCAGGCCCGGGGGTACTCGGGTATCAGGCTCAGAGGGGTTCACGGGGATGTCACGGGTGGCGGTGCCTGAGCCCGTGGCCTGGGTGACACTTCAAAGAGGGGTTATGTACAAGGGATAAGAGTTTGTTGTCTCATGACGCCACCTGTAGTACCTGGTGATGGGTCACCAGCGCTGCCACAGTCCTCCGGAGGATGATGGTATTACGGCAAGGATGGCAAAGCTCCCTACAGGTGGAGCTGGTCTTCCGGGGCAGCGTTGCTGTAAGCAAAAAGGTTGCATTTTGGTAGCACAAAGACATGGAGGCAAAGTCACTCTCCCAAGTACTTTACTGTAAACAGTCAGCAGCAGTATACAATGTCCATAGTTCAGCAAGATGTTAAGCAAAGATAGCTCTACGGGTGGCTGCAAGTGGATGCCAGGTGGTATGGAGGTACCCATGGTATGCCTTAGTTGACAAACCCGTGTCCTTTCTTCCCCACCTAGGATTAGTCCAGAACCATTTAGTCCTTGAAGGTACTTTAGGGGCTCCTCTCCCTCGCAGTGAAGAAGCAGGTGGACCGCTCCGTGTGGCAGGGTGCTGCAGCCGATGAACAGACCGCAGCAGCCGCTTGATGACCTTAGAGCCGGACTCTGGCCGTGTCCTCGGTTCCGGCGTTCCCGTGGTGGACTGGGGAAGCTCCCTGGAGTTTGGTAGCTTCACGCTGGGGTTCCCCCTTTCTCTCTCGGGCCCAGACTCACGCGTCAGGCACCCTCTCTCAGGATCCCCTCAGGATCCCCTTTCATCTTTCCTCAGGATCAGCCTGGAGCTGTCCTGTTACACCTCCCAACTCGCTCCACACTCCTCCTCGACTCTCACTCTAACTCTGTCTCTCTTCTACTCCCCATAGAGGTGACTATATCTCCCTCCAAGGAGTAACCTCCCACCACTATTCTAGTGTGCGAGTGCAGGAATGGATCCCACCCACCAGCCCAGCATCTTCTTGCTGTTGGGGAAAATTACACTGCTTTTAGAGTGTAATACCCCGGTGTGATTTCTTACCATCGGGGGCGCAACACTGTCCCGCTTGCGACCTAGATTTACAGCCACAATGCATTCTCAGAGTGGCCAGTTTAATGAGGAAGAAGAGCATGCTGCTTGAAGGCTCTATGCTTTGTAGTCTACAAGTGTTACCATCTAGTTGGTCGTATCACTAGAGTTGGCCAGCTTCTGTGCTGCATTTCTTCGATGTTGCGTAGGCAAAACTATCTCTGTTAACTGCAGGGGAGAGCACAACCTTGCCACTGGTCTGAACTAGGCACCATTGGGAAGGTGGCCAAAATGATGAATTTAATTGAAAACACCTTAAAATTTCTGTATGCAACCAATTAGATGCTATATCCAAGGGTTCTGATGACCTGTTCTCAGTAGAGTAATTTACAGAATAATTGTTTACAACTGCAAGGATTGATCTAGTGGTGGTGGGGTGAATCCTGAGTTTGTTCCAATTCGTTTGTCAGAGACCTGTCAAACTGTGACCTCTTTATGTAGTACAATCAGACAATCGGCTACTTGGCCCAACACTGTCTATAACTGAACTAGGTATAAACTAAGGTGAACGCTAACAAATTTATACAAATCGGCATTATTAATGATAGCGCTAATGCAATTAGCTATTTGTGGAGTCATGGTCCCTTATACAATTACTGTACTGTGAGAAACACTGATAAATGACAGATTTAATGTTTTATTAAATTGCCATTAAAATGTGCAGTTCCGCTGCTACATTTCAGAGAAGAACATACGTTAAAAGCCTCCAGGGACCGAGCCAAATCAGAGGCTAATTGGACTGGCAGGTCCCTGCTAGGTTCCCCTGCTGGTGACTACTGACTCCCTATTCACGAACACCAGGAGAGACCTGTCACATGAGGAGAGAGGGTGGAGACAATCTTTACTCATATCAGGTTTCTCTTAAAACTCAGCATTTTTTCATTATGAAGATGTCCTAAAGGATGAATAAGTTATTGACAGCTGCCCTTTACAAATAGTAAAGCAACTCCAGATTGTTTCATGTTAAAAGTCCCGTAGGGGAGCACCTGCAATGTAGAGGCTGTTGAATACTGAAGTGCTACAAAAAGTAGTTTCGCTAGCAATTTTCTTATGAAAGTAATATCGTCTGGCAAATTCAATTTTTGAACTGATATATGGTTTGCTTCTTGAAAATGGCAGGAAATGTATCATTCATTACCATGCAAAATCAATTGAGAAGGAAAGACTGATTTCTTTAACTCAAAGTAGAAATAGGCGAAGGCCCTGGAACACTAAAGAAGGTATTTTACCAATGCTTGGTACATTAGTCTATTAATCAAGACTGTTTTTTTGCAGGTAATTTTCAATATATTTCTGGTGAGCGCATTTTTTCCAAGCAAGAATGGAGGTGGATTTTTTATGGAAAAGAATGTTTATTGGTGAGCTAGAAGTGTTCATTGCCTCACCTTGTGTTCACTGTATAAACAGTGCATCTCTGGGGAGGTATTACCTTGATGAATTTACCTTTATGGCTTTATCAGCGGCTGCTTGAGAACTGAGAGGCGGTGAGCTTGCTGGGAAACTACAGCATTATGGCTTTTCTTTCTAGTCATAGATTGAGAAAACGGTAGAAGTTCAGGTAATGACATACAGCATATGTCAGCGACAAAGAGTTGGAAAAGATTTACCAAGATCTTTGGGATATTTCACAATGCACAAGCTCTCTAACTGGCAGTCAAAAGGATGAAAGGAGCTCAGCAGGAAGTATATTGTAGTTATTATATATGAATGCAGAGTTTCTTAATATTTTCATACATCCAGAAAAAAATATTTATTTTTTAGTTCAATGTATTAGGTGTAATTTTTTTTAAATTATTATTATTATATGTATAATAGTGAAGAAGGGTTGAATTTGATGGACCTAAGTTTTTTTTCAACCTATGTAACCTATGTATGTGACCAGTATGCTACTAAGACTGATTTTTATAAATGAATGTATTCCTGTGAGTCATAAAATATTGAAGTTACCTTCTAGGTACAAACAATATGGTGTATTTGTCTCCCCTTTTTTTTATATAAACCATATGGTGCAGCTGGGTGGGTGGTTGACACACTGCCCACATGCAGTAAGCAACAGCTACTTGATTTTTCTAAAAAGGCTCTGGCCATGAAGATACGCCGAATAGAGCATGCCACACCACTGACTCAGGGTTCAGAAAGAAAAGAGGCACCCAGCCAATGTCCTCTAGGTCGCAGGGACCATCACAAACTATGGAGCGGTACCTTGTGGCAGTAAGCCAGGCAAGTACTGCTAATATGACTGGGGCAGTAGGGCGGTACCAGGCAGTGGGTGCCCCGAGAGCTGTGGGGAAGAGAACAACAGCTTCAGAGGGAGCAACAATGGACCTTCCAATAATAGTGCAGATGAAGAGTGAGTCAGAAACCTGCCTTGTGTGTTCCTTGATCTTCATGATGCTCTCTGCACTTGAAACAGATTCCTGAGACTATCGCAGAGCAGGTGCATTTACACGGAGACTTGATTACACACAGGTGGATTCTATTTATCATTACTAGTCATTTTAGGACAACATTGGATCATTCAGAGATCCTCACTGAACTCCTGGGGTGAGTTTGCTGCACTGAAAGTGAAGGGTCCGAATAATATTGCACACCACACTTTTCAGTTTATTTGTTAAAAAAGTTTAAAATATCCAATAAGTTTTGTTCCACTTCACGATTGTGTCCTACTTGTTGTTGATTCTTCACAAAAAAAAAATATCTTTATGTTTGAAGCCTGAAATGTAGCAATAGGTTGAAAAGTTCAAGGTGGCCAAATACGTTCACAAGGCACTGTAGCATCCATACGGGCTCCGGCCTGACCGGGGTCCTACACACACCGCATGTGGTTCATCATACTACATCCATGGACCATATACATACTCATACTGGCACACAGTCAATCCTAATACGTCCATGGACTGCTGCCCTTTTGGGTCCAGAACAGGGATTGGCAAACCAGAGTTATTGGGTAAACCAGGCATCCCCAAGGCCTCCTCCAGCACATGTTTCAGGACACTAGCTGCCCTCATACCAGGCAGGTATCCAGGACCACGGCTACTGCTTGCACGTCTGAGCAAGCACACTCCAGGTTCGGCCAAGGTTCCCCAACTCTAGAGACCTTCTTAACCCCTGCGTTTGGCCACAGGCTCACACACGTCCGTCAGAGGGACAGGTGCCTCCCGCATGGAGATGGCAGGCTTCCCCCTACATCCCAACAGGGACAGGAATCCTCTGACGTTCACATCCTCACTGGCTGGATGTTACTCCCTGACTGACTGAGCACCAGGCAGTTTCTTATCCTGGCTGCCACACCCACACCTGCAATGTAGTGTTTTCTATCAGCATTCACTCTCAGCCACAGACCTGGCTGCAGTTAACCCTTTGTGCACTGGTCAGGTGAGCAATTAATGCACCAATCACACAGAGTAAAAAAGGCTCCTGTGAACAGGCTCTTGTGCTGTATGCCGGCCATGAGCTACCATGCTAGGCCATACCTCACAAAGCCCATGTGATGCACCCCGGCCATGGGGCACCATGCCGGCCATGCCTCACAGTATCTATATCTGTATGTGTGTGTGTTTGTATTTGTGTAATCTGTATGTTGTGTATCTGTATGTGCATGTAGCAGAGCTGTGTGTGTTTGTATGTGCATGTAGCAGAGCTGTGTGTATATCTGTATGTACCGTATATACTCGTGTATAAGCCGACCCGTGTATAAGCCGACCCCCCTACTTTTGCCCCAAAAATCTGGAAAAACCTATTGACTCGTGTATAAGCCGAGGGTGGACCCCAGCACAGGTATACAGCCCCCAGCAGTGTGGTATACAGGCCCCCAGTGGTATACAGCCTCCCCAGTGTAGTATAAGCAGCCCCAGTGGTAGTATATAGCAGCCCCAGTGGTAGTATAACAGCAGCCCCAGTGGTAGTATACAGCAGCCCCAGTGGTAGTATACAGCAGCCCCAGTGGTATACAGCAGCCCCAGGGTACATATAGCAGCCCCCAGGAGGTACCCAGCAGCCCCCAGGGGTACCCAGCAGCCCTGGGACCAGCAGCCCCAGGGGGTACACAGCAGCCCCCAGGGGGTCCCACACCCCCAGGGTCCCAGCCCCCCAGGGGGTACCCAGCAGCCCCCTGGGGTCCCCAGCAGCACCCTGGGGTCCCCAGCAGCCCCCAAATGCTGGCACTCTCGCCCCCCCTTGCAAGGGCCCCCCCCGCTTCTCTTACCATTCCGGACTTCTGATCCGCGCCGCTCCTCGGTGCTCCTCGCTGCTCCGTCCGTCCTGCTACATCCGGGATCCCCGGCCGTCGCGCGATGACGTTATATATGCCTGCGACGGCCGGAGATCCCGGATGTAGCAGACGGACGGACGGAGCAGCGAGGAGCACCGAGGAGCGGCGCGGATCAGAAGTCCGGAATGGTAATATAACCATCGGGGGGGGGCGAGTGCCAGCATTTGGGGGCTTTATGCACTGCTTCCCCCTGCCGCTGATTGACAGGGGGAAGCAGTGCATATTTAATGAGCGGCCCCACGTGACGGGGCCGCTCATACAGCAGCCCCCCCCCCCGCCTCCTGCAGCCTCCACAGCCCCGGACACAGCCCCCACCCGTATTGACTTGTGTATAAGCCGAGGGGGAGACTTTTCAGCCCAAATTTTGGGCTGAAAAACTCGGCTTATACACGAGTATATACGGTACATATATTGTACATGTAGCAGATCTAGGTGTGTAGTGTGCATGTAATTTCCATGTGGCAGAGCTGGGTGTGTATCTGTATGTGTATGTATTGTGCATGCAGCAGAGCTGTGTGTATATGTATGTACAGTATATATATTTAAAATAAATAGAATTTTGGGGTTCGGCGCACTGAATATAAAAACCGTGTATAAAAATTAATCTATATTCATTAAAAATTAAAATCAATATTTTATTGATTTCTCGTGCTGCCATGTACTATATAAAAAACATTAAAAGCGATAAATATGTTCCTGAGGAAGAAGGGCGTTTCCCTTTGAAACCGGTCGATCTCCAGACCTGTCAGTTCAGAGACCACACTTCTGTGCAACCTCTCCAGCATTACAGCACTTGTCAGACGCAGTCTAGCCCCTAGGCACCGACCCTAGATGACGCAGACGATCAGCTGACAGTGTGACGTAGCCAAACCCAGAGAACGCAACCCGGAAGACGCTACACAGCGCGGGCCAGCGTGTCTGGCTCCTGCTCTCTCCCTTCTGATTTGGAGCCAGCCGCACGTACAAGACCTGAGGAAGCACTGGTTTCAGGTGAAAGCACCACACAGGACATTTGAACAATCTTTCTACCTTTTGCTTTTACTATGAATATGGCATCTTTCTAAAGCGGGCCGTCACACGGAACGATTTCTTGCCCGATATCGTTTAAGCGATCTCCTTTTTGATCGGGCAAGAAATCGTTGCATGTAATCAAGCGATTTACGATGTGAAATCGCTTGATCGTGACATCGCTGATCTGAGCTCCGGAGCTCAGATCTAGCGATGAACGATGCCACGATCTGCTTCATTGTGGTGTATAACACCACGATGAACGATCTCCCAGCGCAGAGCCTATGCTGGGAGATGGTAACTATGGTACACGTCGGGTAACTAAGCGACGCGCGGCGCCTAGTTACCCGATGTGTACCATAGTTACCAGCGAGATCGCGGATCCACATCGCTGGTGAGTCTGTCTGTGTGACAGCTCACCAGCGATGTGAGCGATATTGTTAGCGATCGCGCGTACACGTGATCGCTTACAATATCGCTAGAGATATCTCAGCGTGTGACGGCCGCCTAAAGGTTAGACCACATAAGATTAATCAACAATCTCCTGTAGGCTATTATGTTGAAGAATCACAGGAATTAAAAAACACACAATTAATCCTGACACTCTTTCCACAGATTTATACACATGGGAGGATCACTTCACTAAAGATCTTCTAATTAAGATCCCCCTGGTATAAAAAAAAACCAAAAAAAACAGCTTATTTAATCTATATGTTATATTAGATTACACAGCAAGTGGCTTATAGTGTTTGATATCTGTACCTTCAGAATTAAGAACTGCATCCTCGATCCTAGGAGAATATTAGAAGGTTACATCCCTTTGTATACAGGTATCAACGCTATATTTTTGTTTTTATACTTTATTTTCTAGCAATGTCTGCACCATTTAGGGTGTAAAACTACTCCCATAGACCTTATAAGTTATACTTTCACTCGTGTTTCAGATTTTAAGTATAAACCTATCGCATACTGGGAGAACCGTAGAAAGCAATATGACAGCTGACAAATAACCCCTATCCATCAGAAAGGTAGGCAACCGTCGTGCTCACCTTCTCAAAAGACATCTTCTTTATGCAGGTCTCATATAGTCATTCTTACACCCTAAATTTAATTTCCTATAGGATTATCAAAAGAATAATAAAAGAAAACAAACGAAGTAATCCATAGCACCTACGCCAGGACTATAGGAAAAGGCCTACAGAAAATTCTGATGGGACATATTCCCTGAATGGATCCTCTTTGATACATATTTATCGCTTTTAATGTTTTTTATATAGTACATGGCAGCACGAGAAATCAATAAAATATTGTTTTCATTTTTAATGAATATAGATTAATTTTTATACGCGGTTTTTATATTCAGTGCGCTGAACCCCAAAATTCTATTTATTTTACGTATAAGGGCGAGTGTCTCAGCCATAGAGGTATTCCTACACGGAGATCCTCAGGGGTTTCCTAGCAGCACACGGACACTCAGTGGTGTATGAGCACACTACTTCGTGTCTGACAATACCTTTACGGCCAGCTCCAGTGTCATCCTGTACATAATTAATTTAAACAGTATATATATTGTATACAAGAGCAGAGCTGTGTGTGTTTGTATGTGCATGCATTGTACATGTAGCAGAGCTAGGTATGTAGTGTCCATGTAGCAGAGCCATATGTGTATCTGTATGTGTAGTGTGCATGGAGCAGAGCTGCATGTGCATGAATTAGGCATGTACCAGTGCTGTGGGTGTATCTGTATGTTCATGTGGAAGAGCTGTGTGTGTGTATTATGTGTAGTGTGCATGTAGCAGAGCTGTGTGTTTACATGTGCTTGTAGCAGAGCCATCTATGTCTATGGACATGTATGTCTATGTGCAGTGTGCATGTAGCAGAGCTGCGTGCATCTGTATGTGCATGAATTGGGCATGTAGCAGTGCTGTGTGTGTTGTATCTGTATGTTCCTGTAGTAGAGCTGTGTGTGTATACTATGTTTAGTGTGCATGTAGCAGACCTGTGTGTATACATGTGCGTGTAGCAGAGCCATTTATGTCTGAGGGCATGTAGTAGAGCTGTGTGTGTACTATGTGTTGCGTGCATGTAGCAGATCTGTGTGTCTACATGTGTGTGTAGCAGATCCATCTATGCCTATGGGCATGTAGCAGAGCAGTGTGTGTCATATATAATTTGGAGGGGTGGGGGCGGAGTGTAAAAGGGGCCCATTAAGACTCTTTCACCCAGGGTCCAAAAAAATCTGGAGCCGGCCCTGTCTACAAACCAGGCACAATGGTCCAGGTGGTTAGTAAAAGGTTGCCACTGACCAAGTATTTATCTAATTGAAATAATAATATTTTACTTGAGAAATAATTTGAGAATTAGAGGAGGGGGTGGTTTACTGGATGATATTCTAGATATGAATTTTGAATATGCAATATCTGTACCACTTCTAAGTCTGGACGGTATTCTTCTAATTGTTTTCCTTTTTTATCTTTCTTTTTTACTGTACAAATTTTTTTGCTTAATGAGAGATTAAACAAAAAAATATGTGAACTCTCCTTTTGCTATGTTTCACACATCCATATATCATGGGTTGGTAGCTGGTCTCCTGATCTGTGTCCAGTTCTGGGCATCATATTTTTAAAAAGACAACAACAAACTGGAGCAAGTTTAGAGAAGAGTGACTAGAATGGTGCCCAATCTGCAAACAATATGCAAATAGAGTCTGTGGAGCCTCGTTTAGGAGTCTCAACACAGGACTAGCCAGATCTTCCTCTAGTGAAGGACCTAACCATGATAACCACCATATTAAGTGGCCCTATGAGTCAATATCCACTCTTTACAAGCTTAAAGATATGACAAGGGAATACCAAGGCCAGGTATCCATCCACAGACAGCTGTTTCGGGGTGTTGCCCCTCATCAGTGTGGAGTAGGATTCTGGCTAGGTGGGAGCAATGCCTAGTAGACCAACAAAACAAAGTATTCACTGATCTCAGGAGACCAGTTCAAGAAAACACTGCGGCAGCCGGCTAAAGCGCTCAACACAGTGAATTCCTAGGCCCATTGCCCCTGAAATTTTGAATATGCAAATAGAGTCTGTGGAGCCTCGTTCAGGAGTCTCAACACAGGACTAGCCAGATCTTCCTCTAGTGAAGGACCTAGCCATGATAACCACCATATTAAGTGGCCCTATGAGTCAATATCCAGCTCTTTACAAGTTTAAAGATATGACAAGGGAATACCAAGGCCAGGTATCCATCCACAGACAGCTGTTTCGGGTGTTGCCCCTCATCAGTGTGAAGTAGGATTCTGGCTAGGTGGAGCAATCCTAGTAGACCAACAAAACAAAGTAGTCACTGATCTCAGGAGACCATTCAAGAAAACACTGCTGGGCAGCCGCTAAAGCGCTCAACACAGTGAATTTCTAGCCCATTGCCCCCTGAGAATTTTGAATATGCAAATAGAGTCTGTGGAGCCTCGTTGTTTTGTTGGTCTACTAGGCATTGCTCCCACCTAGCCAGAATCCTACTCCACACTGATGAGGGGCAACACCCCGAAACAGCTGTCTGTGGATGGATACCTGGCCTTGGTATTCCCTTGTCATATTTTTAAGCTTGTAAAGAGCTGGATATTGACTCATAGGGCCACTTAATATGGTGGTTATCATGGCTAGGTCCTTCACTAGAGGAAGATCTGGCTAGTCCTGTGTTGAGACTCCTAAACGAGGCTCCACAGACTCTATTTGCATATTCAAAATTCTCGGGGGCAATGGGCCTAGGAATTCACTGTGTTGAGCGCATTAGCCGGCTGCCCGCAGTGTTTTCTTGAACTGGTCTCCCTGAGATCAGTGAATATTTTGTTTTGTTAATCTGCAAACAATGTCCTGTGAGGAATGGTTACAGGATTTCGGAATGTTTAGCTTGCAAAAAAGAAGATCGAGAGAAGACTTCATAGCTGTCTACAAATATATCAAGCTCTGCCACACTGTAGAGGGATCAGCTTTATTTTCATTTGCACAAGGAAAGTGTGGCTACCCATGGGTTTATGTGCCACAATAACATCACATGGGTTTCCTCCCCACTACACACTGACAAACACTAGCACCTCTGGGCCAGGAGGGGGAGCACAACCTGCTCTCTTAAATACTCCAGCTCATGAGGAAGTAGCTCAGAACAGCTCAGGAGAACTGAGAATAGAGAAGTTCAGCATGGATCAGTGCTGTGAAGAGCACAGTTTAGAGCAGAGTTAGCTCAGTGCAGGCCTAGTGAGGGTCTGAGGAACAGGAGAACTGCAGACTGAGGAACAAGTCTGGGAGCTTGAGAGCAACCATTACTCACCCCAGAAGAGCGCATAGAACGGACACCGGATCCGGCACTGTGTCTGGCACCCACAGCACAGTGAATCCAGGAGTAGTGGAGCCTTTAGACGACCACAGTACCAGCGCGAAGCAACACGGAGGGGTCAGCATAGCACAGAGGACTCAAGTTGCCTAGCCAAGTGGTACCAGCAGAACAGAGAGACAGTGAGACAGTCCCAGCAGCTCAGCTAGAAGCAGCAGCCAGGACACACACACACACCGCAGCACGAGGAAGCTGATGACCCGGACAGGGTGGGAGGAAAGCCTAGCCCCAGTACAGACTCCGTGGACTATAATCTGCAACAACATCTGCAGTAAAGCTTTGGAAAACAGCAAAACTGTGAGTCTGTGTATTGATTGCAACCTTTGCCCTACATCCAACAGCAGAGAGGTCCCACCTGAAGAGCTACAAGCCAGTCAGCTCTGCACACAGGCTGGAAGAAAGGTGCAGCATCAGGAGAGGAGAATTGCACCTTTTACTACAAAACGTGAGTGTGTGTGTGTCCTTTAACCCCGTCTCCATTATCCATATCCATTATAGACTATACCATCACTGCCCCGGGGAATACAGTTCTACCCACTGGAACTATTCCATCTGCGCTGCCATTACACCATCCCCGGAGGTTCTACAGCAGCGGCGGCCCCATCACTGGCCGCACATAGTGGGTGGCGTCACGATAGACTATTCTCCCCTGTAAATACACCCTTTTATTTGCCAGGGCCCGGGACACGGTCTGGACCAGGACCACCCGTGACTTCCCCAATAGCAGACACGGTCCGGTACCGAGTACCCTCGTCCCAGTGGGCTCGACAAAAGACTAGAAGCAATGAATACAATTTAAAGGGAGGAGACACAGATTAAATATTAAAAAACCTTTTGACAGTTTGGACGAGTAGAACAAGCTGCCACGAAAGGTGGTGAATTCTTCAATGGAAGTCTTCAAACAGAGGCTGGACAGACATCTGTCTGGGATTACTTAGTGAATTCTGCATTGAGCAGGGGTTGAACCAGATGACCCATGAGGTCCCTTCCAACTCTACCATTCTATGATCAGTCAGGAATTGCGCAACCGTTGTGTGCACTGGGTCTACTGAAAACAAACTATGTGTAAATCTGACGAAATATATATTTAGAAATGTCATCAGAAGAAGTTATTACTTCTTGTACTTAGGATCCAACAAATCAATAGAATAAAGGGCCTGAAGAATTTTCTCTTGGATTATCAATCAAAGTTAGCAGAATAAGACCAATAGATAGAACTAAATGGCTGAAAACAGGCACATACCTCTGCCAAATAAAAAAATTCAGCTGTGATTATTGTAGAGATTTCCAAGCTTAAAGGGATCCTGTCACCTTCAGAACGCCTCATAAACAAGCAAAACATGTCCCTGCAGCATCCTATCACTAATCTCACACTCCTTTTGTCTCCTAAAAGCATCCTGTGAAAGTGCATAAAAACGTTTTAATACTTACCCATTAGGCATTATAATTAGCAGTGACTATATTCTTTAGTCACCAAGGCGGGCTGTTTTGCAGCTCCAGGATCCACCCTCTCTCTGTCTGTGTGCTCTGTTTGTGCAGACTTTACCCTCCCCCCTCTCTATCACTCACAGAATGCAAATCATTAGTCCTGCCTTCAGTTTCAATTTCAAAGCAGCACAGACAGAGAGAGGCTGGGTCCTGGAGCTGCTAAACAACACCCCCTGGTGACTAAAGAATATAGCCCCTGCTAATTATAATCACTAGTGAGTATTAAAACGTTTTTATGCACTTTCACAGGATGCTTTTAGGAGACAAAATGAGTGTGAGATTAGTAATGGGATGCTGCAGGGACATGTTTTGATAGCTTAGGAGGCTGTGAGGTAGCAACCGGGGAACCCGCTTGCAAACGACAACAAACACGTGTTTATAAGTTAACCAATGTCTACCCGTTTATTTTTCACATATAATAACATAACCCGGGTAGCATGTTTGACACATATCACATTGATTAAAAACACTTTACATAAATACACCATACATTTACATTTAACATCACATAACACTTATATTGCACATCACGTTTTATAGTAACCCGGGACCTGTAACCATCTCTGTCCCCATTGGAGCTCTACTAACAGCTCCCGGGGTGGCTACGGCCTCCGGCCTACTTACACTATACATAAGTTACAGTACGATGATGACCCTTCCGGGTTCATGACAGGGATTGGCAAACCCTAGTAACCCGTGGGGCTGCGGCCTCCGGCCTAACCACGCGTTACCCTATACGGGAGCCCTTCTAACCCCTGCTTCTGACCTTCGTTACATACGCCTCAACGGGCCCTGTGGGTCCCAATGGCGGTACCTGCCGCCTGGCTTTAGTCCCCCAGCATGATGATATACATTCACCCGTAGTCAGGAATCCTGCCTGACCGGGACCTTACATACCGTATGTGATCCATCATTCCAGCGTCCATGGATCACACACCTGCTCACAGCCCACATCCATGGACTGTGGCCCCTCCATGGCCCATTACAGGGATTGGCAAACCATAGGGCACGGGAACCTCTACATCCGTTACCTACTGGAGCCCTCTTACCCCTGTCTCTGGCACCACAGGCACACTCACCCCATTAGAGGTCGTGGTTGAGGGACGGGTACCCTCTGCAAGCAGCAGGGCAAGCCTCCCTCTCGTCCCAAGGACGGAACGCCTCCAACATCATCCATACCAGCTGGGTCACTGTCTCTCCACATTATTATACATGGGTCATCATCTCTCATTCAGGGCCATTACTTACGCCCTCATACACATAGTTTAAACACGTTCGGATTAATCAGGTCCTTTAACTGAGCACTCTGACTCGGACCTAAAGGCGGTCTATGCCCGCCTGGCACACGCACACACGGCTCACTCCGTTACACGGGAACCGCTGTCTTACCGGGCACGGATCCGGGTCTCACTACCTGTATAACGGGTCCACCAAGCGTCCCCCAAGGCTCCTTTCCCGGACGTGTAGGGAACCATGCCCGGACCAGTCTCCACCGGGTTCAGCCACGGCTTCCCCACCAGGTGCTCACAACCCCGGCCCTCGGCACCGGCATGGAGCTAGCATGCTCCCTTCACCATCTCAATCATGGCGGCATATACTTGCATTCACCAGTCCCTCACACAGACTGGCTCTGCTCAGCTCTCAGGCTGGTCTCAGCTTCCAGGATCAAAACTCCCAATCACTCAGGTGGCCGGCTCTTATCGTGCCAGCCACTCCCACATGGACACACCCCCTCAGCTGCTTGTAATCAGCCTGTCACACAGCTCAGGTTAACTCCCTGTGTTCCGGGTTGTCAGCACTCACTCATTACATCCTATTCCTCATGGACTCCTCGATCTCAGCCCACTCTCACTGCCGCTCATTAGGCTCATGACACCTCATTGTGTTCAGGTTGGTTCACACAGTATTATCATCACAGGAAAACTGGCCAGTGTGCACAGGATCATCCTCTGATCCTACATGTGATGTACCCCGGCCATGCAGATCATGCCGGCGGTGCCTCACAAGGCGTTCTGGAGGTGACAGGATCCCTTTAAATTTAAAATGACAGCTGAAAAATGCTATCCAAAACATGTGCAACATTTATCAGGCACTGGCTGTATGCTCTCAACTAGGTATTTTTGACTCTGAAGCAAAGCAGGGTTTTAGAGAGAAACATAATATGAAAACCATAGGTGGATCCCTGGTGGCGTCTCCCCACCCGCTGCCCTGGAGTTACAGATCTCTTTGTGCCTGTGCATACATTATAACAGGCCTGCATAACAAAAGCTTTGCTGTACCTGTCTGGCAGTCGCCTCTCCCTCTTTCAGACGCCTATACATTTGAAAATTTGAGCGCCAAGACTGGCAGCAGCAGCATTATGAGGTCAGTAATCTGTTGACACCATCACATGTTGTTGCAGAGGCATCGGAGACGCTGGCTCCTGCAACCGCACCATGGAGAAGTTGGATTATATGTGTAACAAATTATATGAAGGAGGATAAGCTTTCCCGCCAAGGGACACACATTATGATATGGAGTATTGTGAAAGGGAGCACAATATGGTGAGGGGCAGTAACATAGTAACATAGTAACATAGTTTTTAAGGTTGAAGGAAGACTTTAAGTCCATCTACTTCAAGTAGAAAGTTGCAGTTTGAGGGGATATGTTGTACGGGTGCTGTGTGTGTGGGGTGGTGATATTATGGAATGGCATAGTGTAGGGGGGGTATTATAGAGTGTGTGAGGGGTACTATGGAGAAGAGCCGTGTGGGAGGGGTATTATGAAGAGGGACACTTTGTGTGGGCAGCACTGTCTAGCACTATGGAAGTGGTTCTGAAACACTCCAGGTGAGTACTTCTTTTTACAGTTCTATTATTTTCTACATGGAGGCCATATTTAAATGAAACAAAATAGAGTAGTTCCGCCCTGATGAGATTTGCCATGACGTGGCAGGGTGGCTCAAAAAATTATACAATTATATGCCAAAAAATAATTTGGAATGAATAAGTGCAGATGCACGTTTACACTGCATGCTAACTTCAGGTAGTGCTGGCTCTATTCATGTTTAATTATTTGTGATACTGACTATTTCTCGCCAATACTAAGGTTATTTATGGTCTGCTTTCTGATAATGGCTGGTAACAACAACTCTCAGCATCTCCATACCATTATTAAAGACATGCTGAGAATTATAGGTTTAAGTGATACAATTGTATATGGGGCTGACCTGATACTGAAATTGGTTACTGTACTATGCTGTGTTCTGTATGCATGTAGTTATTGGTTCTGCCTATGCATTCATGTGCTGATGGTAATTATGGTGCTGCCTTCATCCACCTCTCTCCTCTCTGCTCCTCCACTTCTCCTCTCTGCAAATCCCTCCACTGGCTTCCAATTCCCCAGCGTATCCAATTCAAACTAACACTGACTTACAAAGCCATCTACAATCTGTCTCCCCATATATGTCTGAACCAATATCATGATATCATCCAACTCGTAATCTTGGATCCTCCCAAGACCTCCTTCTTTCCTCCACACTTGTACGTTCCTCATCTAACTGCCTGCAATACTTCGCCCGAGCATCCCCCATACTCTGGAACTCTGCACCCCAACACATCCGACTGTCCCCTGCACTCGGAACCTTCAAACGGAACCTGAAAACCCACCTCTTCAGAACTGCCTACAGCAGTGATGGCGAACCTTTCTGAGGCCGAGTGCCCAAACTGCAACCCAAAACAAAATTATTTATGGCGAAGTGCCAACACTGCAATTTAACCTAAATTACAGCAGTGGTTATCTATCACAAGCGCTGCACAGGGGGGAGATCCAGCAGATGCTAACTCTCTTCACTGTACAGGGCTTGTAGTCCTGAAACATTGATGATCAATTCAATTATTGTAACAATTAATTGATTTTAAACTTACCTTTGCAGTCTTCTCTTCTCTTCGGCAGTGGTCAGACAGCTCATGTGTACTGGACATTGAAGCTGAGCCGCTGCCACTGCCCTTTCTAGAAACAGCAGGTGGATTGATCTGTATGGAAAAAATGCAGAATATTAGACAGAGCAAGCAAATTTCATACTGAAATCCTGGTCCCTATTTTGTAGTAGTATCTGCATCCTGACCCTCTCCTTGTAGCTATGTGCTCCATCCTGACCCTCTCCTTGTAGCTATGTGCTCCATCCTGACCCTATCCTTGTAGCTATGAGCTCCATCCTGACCCTCTCCTTGTAGTAATGTGCTCCATCCTGACCCTCTCCTTGTAGTAATGTGCTCCATCCTGACCCTCTCCTTGTAGTAATGTGCTCCATCCTGACCCTCTCCTTGTAGTAATGTGCTCCATCCTGACCTTCTCCTTGAAGTAATGTGCTCCATCCTGACCTTCTCCTTGAAGTAATGTGCTCCATCCTGACCTTCTCCTTGAAGTAATGTGCTCCATCCTGACCCTCTCCTTGTAGCTATGTGCTCCATCCTGACCCTCTCCTTGTAGTAATGTGCTCCATCCTGACCCTATCCTTGTAGCTATGAGCTCCATCCTGACCCTCTCCTTGTAGTAATGTGCTCCATCCTGACCCTCTCCTTGTAGTAATGTGCTCCATCCTGACCCTCTCCTTGTAGTAATGTGCTCCATCCTGACCCTCTCCTTGTAGTAATGTGCTCAATCCTAACCCTCTCCTTGAAGTAATGTGCTCCATCCTGACCTTCTCCTTGAAGTAATGTGCTCCATCCTGACCTTCTCCTTGAAGTAATGTGCTCCATCCTGACCCTCTCCTTGTAGCTATGTGCTCCATCCTGACCCTCTCCTTGTAGTAATGTGCTCCATCCTGACCCTCTCCTTGTAGTAATGTGCTCCATCCTGACCCTCTCCTTGTAGTAATGTGCTCAATCCTAACCCTCTCCTTGAAGTAATGTGCTCCATCCTGACCTTCTCCTTGAAGTAATGTGCTCCATCCTGACCTTCTCCTTGAAGTAATGTGCTCAATCCTGACCTTCTCCTTGAAGTAATGTGCTCCATCCTGACCTTCTCCTTATAGTTATGGGCTCCATCCTGACCTTCTCCTTGTTGTAGTGTGCTCCATCCTGACCTTCTCCTTGAAGTAATGTGCTCCATCCTGACCTTCTCCTTATAGTTATGGGCTCCATCCTGACCTTCTCCTTGTTGTAGTGTGCTCCATCCTGACCTTCTCCTTGAAGTAATGTGCTCCATCCTGACATTCCCCTTGTAGTAATGCGCTCCATCCTGACCCTTTCCTTGTAGTTATGTGCTCCATCCTGACCCTCTCCTGGCAGTAATGTCCCTATCCTAACTCCCTTCTTGTAGTAATGTCTCCAGCCTTATCCCCTTGTAGTATGGTTGATCCCTGTCCCCTTGTGGTAATGTCCCCATCCTGCAGAAATACGCCTCCTCCTTGTAATAAAGCACATCATCCCCCTTCTTGTAATAATGTAACCATCATGCCCCCTTCTAATGTCACCATCATGCCTCCTCCTAATGTCACCATCCTGCCCCTCTTATTTGTCACCATCCTGCCCCTCTTGTCACCCTCATGCCCCTCTTGTCACCCTCATGCCCCTCTTGTCACCCTCATGCCCCTCTTGTCACCCTCATGCCCCTCTTGTCACCCTCATGCCCCTCTTGTCTCCATCCTGCCCCTTGTCACCCTCATGCCCCTCTTGTCTCCATCCTGCCCCTTGTCAGCCTCATGTCTCTGTGTCCATCCTGCCCCTTGTCAGCCTCATGTCTCTGTGTCCATCTTGCCCCTTGTCAGCATCATGTCTGTGTCCATCCTGCCCCTTGTCAGCATCATGTCTGGTCCATCCTGCCCCTTTGCAGCCTCTTGTCTGTGTCCATCCTGCCCCTTTGCAGCCTCATGTCTGTGTCCATCCAGCCCCTTTGCAGCCTCTTGTCTGTGTCCATCCTGCCCCCCTGTCAGCCTCATGTCTGTGTCTATCCTGCCCCCCTGTCAGCCTCATGTCTGTGTCCATCCTGCCCCCCTGTCAGCCTCATGTCTGTGTCCATCCTGCCCCCCTGTCAGCCTCATGTCTGTGTCCATCCTGCCCCCCTGTCAGCCTCATGTCTGTGTCCATCCTGCCCCCCTGTCAGCCTCATGTCTGTGTCCATCCTGCCCCCCTGTCAGCCTCAGGTTTGTGTCCATCCTGCCCCTTTGCAGCCTCATGTCTGTGTCCATCCTGCCTCTTTGCAGCCTCTTGTCTGTGTCCATCCTGCCCCTTTGCAGCCTCTTGTCTGTGTCCATCCTGCCCCTTTGCAGCCTCATGTCTGTGTCCATCCTGCCCCTTTGCAGCCTCTTGTCTGTGTCCATCCTGCCCCTTTGCAGCCTCAGGTCTGTGTCCATCCTGCCCCTTTGCAGCCTCAGGTCTGTGTCCATCCTGCCCCCCTGTCAGCCTCATGTCTGTGTCCATCCTGCCCCTTTGCAGCCTCTTGTCTGTGTCCATCCTGCCCCTTTGCAGCCTCTTGTCTGTGTCCATCCTGCCCCTTTGCAGCCTCTTGTCTGTGTCCATCCTGCCCCTTTGCAGCCTCTTGTCTGTGTCCATCCTGCCCCCCTGTCAGCCTCATGTCTGTGTCCATCCTGCCCCCCTGTCAGCCTCATGTCTGTGTCCATCCTGCCCCCCTGTCAGCCTCAGGTTTGTGTCCATCCTGCCCCTTTGCAGCCTCATGTCTGTGTCCATCCTGCCCCTTTGCAGCCTCTTGTCTGTGTCCATCCTGCCCCTTTGCAGCCTCTTGTCTGTGTCCATCCTGCCCATTTGCAGCCTCTTGTCTGTGTCCATCCTGCCCTTTGCAGCCTCTTGTCTGTGTCCATCCTGCCCCCCTGTCAGCCTCATGTCTGTGTCCATCCTGCCCCCCTGTCAGCCTCATGTCTGTGTCCATCCTGCCCCCCTGTCAGCCTCAGGTTTGTGTCCATCCTGCCCCTTTGCAGCCTCATGTCTGTGTCCATCCTGCCCCTTTGCAGCCTCTTGTCTGTGTCCATCCTGCCCCTTTGCAGCCTCTTGTCTGTGTCCATCCTGCCCCTTTGCAGCCTCTTGTCTGTGTCCATCCTGCCCCTTTGCAGCCTCTTGTCTGTGTCCATCCTGCCCCTTTGCAGCCTCTTGTCTGTGTCCATCCTGCCCCTTTGCAGCCTCTTGTCTGTGTCCATCCTGCCCCTTTGCAGCCTCTTGTCTGTGTCCATCCTGCCCCTTTGCAGCCTCTTGTCTGTGTCCATCCTGCCCCTTTGCAGCCTCATGTCTGTGTCCATCCTGCCCCTTTGCAGCCTCTTGTCTGTGTCCATCCTGCCCCTTTGCAGCCTCTTGTCTGTGTCCATCCTGCCCCTTTGCAGCCTCTTGTCTGTGTCCATCCTGCCCCTTTGCAGCCTCTTGTCTGTGTCCATCCTGCCCCTCATTATTCCGTGGCTTGAAATAAAAAAAAAAAAAATCATACTCACCTAGTACTCCCGCCTTCACCGCTCCTCTTCTCCTCGCGTCTTCCGTCCCAGCGTCACATGACCGCGGTCATGTGACGCCGCGCGGTCATGTGACGCCGGCGGGGCGGAGCTTGGAGAATGTCGGAGATGCGGAGGAAAGAGAATCCTCCGATCCGACACGGCTTTGAACTGCCGGCGCCATCATGCCGGCAGTTCAAAGCTGCGGTGACAGGCGATGCCGCGTGCCAGGGAAAACGGCTCTACGTGCCATCCCTGGCACGCGTGCCATAGGTTCGCCATCACTGGCCTACAGCCTGCAATGACCATTTGCCACCTCACTATCACTGGACCCGGTGCTCCACAACCATTGGACCTGGGGCTCCACCACTACTGGATCCGGCGCTACACCACCACTGGACCTGGTGATCTAACACCACCAGCGCAACCTACTGTCTCCCTCCCCATTGCCCTGTAGAATGTAAGTATGCAAGGGTAGAGTCCTCTCTCCACTCTGTACCAGTCTGTCACTGTTAGTTTGTTCATTGTATTTTTAACTTGTTTGTATGTAACTCTTTATCATGTACAGCACCATGGATTCAATGGTGCTCTATAAATAACTAATAATAATAAGAATAATAATTAATAATAATTCATGTACTGACGGTGGTTCTGACACTATTAATGTACAGATGCTGGTTCTGATGCTACATTTATGTACTGACAATGGTTCTGTCTCTGCATTCATATAATGTTGGTGATTCTAATGCTGCATTCTGTACTAACAGTGGTTTTGGCTCTGCATTCATGTTCTAATGATGGTTATGCTGCATTCATGTACTAACTTCTACCAATCAATGCTGGAAGTATCGGGAGACTCTACCCCATATATTTCGGAACTGCATTGGAATTAGACCATGGGGGTAGGAATTGTTGGATCTGGTAGTGAGTCGGTCGACAAGGTAGGGGTACTTGGATACCGAGAGAGGTGGTTACTTCAGTGGGGATCACAGCTCGTCGGTTCCCAGTTCCGTGCCCTAGACCCTCAGTGGCGGGGTGGGGGTGATTATGATGGGGTATTTGTAACGTGACGCCACCTGTGGAACCTGGTAATAGGGTTACCAGCGCTGCGGCCGGCCGCTGAGGTGATGGGAATGCAGCTTTGGTAGTACAGCTCCCCACAGGTGGAGCTCTACCTCAGGGCAGCGGGGTGGATGAGGGGAGTAGTAGTCCTCACCTCTGTGATGCTGTAGAGGCCCTCCGGGCAACGGGCGAGAGGAGACCAGACACCGGATCAGCTCAAACAGTTCTTTACTTGCACCAGGTGGAAAAGGTACATGGTACAGTCTGGTTTAACGGGGACTGTAGCCGCAGATTTTGGAGGCTTTTCCAGAGTCTGGCAGAGGTGTCTTTCAAATGGCGCTCCTGGTCCTTTTCCCTTCTGTGCCCTGATGGCCTTCTGTACTCCCACTCGTGAGTCTAGTCTCTAGTCCTCGGGGTCTGTTGCCTAAAGTCTCTATACTTCTAAGGCGTCGTGAACCCAGCTGCGGGACTGATGTTCCACTGCTAGATGGGTTCTGTGGCTCCCTTATGCCGACCCCACAGCCTGCCGGTCTGCGGTTAGGGATAGACCATAGCTAACCGCCTCGGTTTCGGTGTACCGGTGATGACCTGGGCCTCCAGCTGGCTCCGACCAGTCCTGGAATGGCCCCCTTCTCCGTCTGGGTCACCCCTCTCCTAAGAGGTGCCCTCCTGTCATGGTTGCAGGGTCCCCTGCGTCCGTCCTCTCTGCTGTCTTACACTGTCTGGCTCTCTCTATTATACCTGGTCTCCCGAGCATCTAGGCTCCACCCCCTGGGACCTACTGAATATATGGTCCCCTGTACTAAGGTGGCCTACTGTATGGGTGTTGGGTGCAGACTCTGTAGGGTCCTCCATATCCACGGCTACAGAGGCACTACACCTTCTGTTTGGGGTGCAGTACCTGCCTGTGGCACCTTGCCATAGGGGTGCCACAGTAAGTTGCGTATTGAATGAGAGGATCCCTATGGACCCGCTCATATGTCTTCTGAATGTTCCTTCTAAAGTGCGGGGAAATACTCAGCCAGACTACTCCTGCAGGTCTTTACCTCGACCAAATGCCTCATTTCCTCCTACTGGAAACAGACATCAACGCCGACAATGGTAGAACTGTAAAATAGAAAAACGGTAACAAGATGCATGGAAACTCTATGTAAAGATAATAAAGTAGACTTACTCTATCGCATCTGGCACCGTGGGATGACTAAGTAACGAGATTATCAACACAGATAACTATAAGATAATTTGACTACCTGAGTAGCTCCTCCACTTCTTTTTTCTTCCATACTCTCTCATCTAAATACCCCATACCTATACAATGTCACCCCCTATACCCACCATATTTGGAAAAATGTATACAAAGAAACAGTTAAAAAAAACTAACAGGTGAATGACAATGTGGATGAAAATCTCTCTAGTTTTCTAAATAAAGTCTGGACGATTTTTCATACACCTGTAGCTTGTCAGTTGTAATGCAATAAAAACTACAACATATTTACCAAGGAGATAGTTACTGATAATAGGCCAGGTTGAAACTTAGGGTACCGTTACACGTCGCAACATTGCATGCAATTTCACCTGCAATTTGCTGGTTGCAGTGAAATCATGGACACATTGTTACATTTGTACACGGCAACAAAATGGAACAATGTGTCCATGATTTCACCGCAACCGGTAAGTTGCAAGTGAAATTGCATGCAATGTTGCGCCGTGTAAAGGTACCCTAAAGGCCGCTTTACACGTCGCGATATCGCAACGCAACTTCGATAAAAAGTCACGTGGTGTGACCATTGTAGTTGATATCATTCATGCGTTGTGTCATGTAAATGGGCAATGCGACGCGAAAACAACCTAACTACGATATTGCATGAAGATTGTGCAAGCCCTTCGACCGTACGATATTGTATAGGTGATGTGGCATGATCGTGCTGTGTGACAGCGCAACTACGATTTGGAGCGCAACTTCCCCTATTCACTCCAATGTTAAATGGTCGTTCCCTGGGTTGCTCATACAGAGCGTGGAAAAGGGGCGTACACATCATAGATGCGTTGCCTGCCGATATCTCCCTGTGTGCACGCTCCCGTGAAATCGTATGCAATATCGGAACGACATTGCGACGTGTAAGCAAATAGTCTGTGGAGCCTCGTTTAGGAGTCTCAACACAGGTCTAGCCAGATCTTCCTCTAGTGAAGGACCTAGCCATGATAACCACCATATTAAGTGGCCCTTTGAGTCAATATCCAGCTCTTTACAAGCTTAAAGATATGACAAGGGAATACCAAGGCCAGGTATCCATCCACAGACAGCTGTTTCGGGGTGTTGCCCCTCATCAGTGTGGAGTAGGATTCTGGCTAGGTGGGAGCAATGCCTAGTAGACCAACAAAACAAAGTATTCACTGATCTCAGGGAGACCAGTTCAAGAAAACACTGCGGGCAGCCGGCTAAAGCGCTCAAAACAGTGAATTCCTAGGCCCATTGCCCCCTGGGAATTTAGAATATGCAAATAAAGTCTGTGGAGCCTCCTTTAGGAGTCTCAACACAGGACTAGCCAGATCTTCCTCTAGTGAAGGACCTAGCCATGATAACCACCATATTAAGTGGCCCTTTGAGTCAATATCCAGCTCTTTACAAGCTTAAAGATATGACAAGGGAATACCAAGGCCAGGTATCCATCCACAGACAGCTGTTTCGGGGTGTTGCCCCTCATCAGTGTGGAGTAGGATTCTGGCTAGGTGGGAGCAATGCCTAGTAGACCAACAAAACAAAGTATTCACTGATCTCAGGGAGACCAGTTCAAGAAAACACTGCGGGCAGCCGGCTAAAGCGCTCAACACAGTGAATTCCTAGGTCCATTGCCCCCTGGGAATTTAGAATATGCAAATAAAGTCTGTGGAGCCTCGTTTAGGAGTCTCAACACAGGACTAGCCAGATCTTCCTCTAGTGAAGGACCTAGCCATGATAACCACCATATTAAGTGGCCCTTTGAGTCAATATCCAGCTCTTTACAAGCTTAAAGATATGACAAGGGAATACCAAGGCCAGGTATCCATCCACAGACAGCTGTTTCGGGGTGTTGCCCCTCATCAGTGTGGAGTAGGATTCTGGTTAGGTGGGAGCAATGCCTAGTAGACCAACAAAACAAAGTATTCACTGATCTCAGGGAGACCAGTTCAAGAAAACACTGCGGGCAGCCGGCTAAAGCGCTCAACACAGTGAATTCCTAGGTCCATTGCCCCCTGGAATTTAGAATATGCAAATAAAGTCTGTGGAGCCTCGTTTAGGAGTCTCAACACAGGACTAGCCAGATCTTCCTCTAGTGAAGGACCTAGGAATTCACTGTGTTGAGCGCTTTAGCCGGCTGCCCGCAGTGTTTTCTTGAACTGGTCTCCCTGAGATCAGTGAATACTTTGTTTTGTTGGTCTACTAGGCATTGCTCCCACCTAGCCAGAATCCTACTCCACACTGATGAGGGGCAACACCCCGAAACAGCTGTCTGTGGATGGATACCTGGCCTTGGTATTCCCTTGTCATATCTTTAAGCTTGTAAAGAGCTGGATATTGACTCAAAGGGCCACTTAATATGGTGGTTATCATGGCTAGGTCCTTCACTAGAGGAACATCTGGCTAGTCCTGTGTTGAGACTCCTAAACGAGGCTCCACAGACTTTATTTGCATATTCTAAATTCCCAGGGGGCAATGGACCTAGGAATTCACTGTGTTGAGCGCTTTAGCCGGCTGCCCGCAGTGTTTTCTTGAACTGGTCTCCCTGAGATCAGTGAATACTTTGTTTTGTTGGTCTACTAGGCATTGCTCCCACCTAGCCAGAATCCTACTCCACACTGATGAGGGCAACGCCCCGAAACAGCTGTCTGTGGATGGATTCCTGGCCTTGGTATTCCCTTGTCATATCTTTAAGCTTGTAAAGAGCTGGATATTGACTCAAATGGCCACTTAATATGGTGGTTATCATGGCTAGGTCCTTTACTAGAGGAAGATCTGGCTAGTCCTGTGTTGAGACTCCTAAACGAGGCTCCACAGACTTTATTTGCATATTCTAAATTCCCAGGGGGCAATGGACCTAGGAATTCACTGTGTTGAGCGCTTTAGCCGGCTGCCTGCAGTGTTTTCTTGAACTGGTCTCCCTTAGATCAGTGAATACTTTGTATTGTGACGTGTAAAGCGGCCCTTAGGGCTTTTGTACACATCTATACTCACAATGTAAATGAGATGTGTTTGGAAATAAATTTATCAAGCAGAAGATATACATTTTGCTCTAAGTGTTGCACTTGATCACACTGCGAAAGAATATCCAAGTTGGCAATTTTAACTAATAGACGCCTCTGTTTATAGCACAGCTTTGTAAAATATTCCAAATCTGTGATATTCATCAGATATTTTATCACTGCCATTAAGATAATCCTGTCAAAAGAAATAATGTTTATTACATCCGTGTCACAAACGGTTACTTCTAAATGATGCTCTTTTTTGCTAGCCTGTTATTTTATTTCACAATAAATGGAGAAACATAATACAAGCCATTTGTATTGTATTTCGAAACAATATTTGGGGCAGGGTGTAATTGTCACTGTAATTCTTATCTGTGGGACATTCAGGAGTAACTATATATTATCTAATAATATACTTTATTAATAATGAACTGTACTGTTAGCAATTTTGCTAATATAGAGGACGTGCACAATAATGACATAATTTGGTTGCAATGGATCAGCAGAGCATCAGGGTGATAGCACAACAAAGGCTGAAGCTCATCTGGATATAAGATTAATGGTCCATTTAGACGAGTCAATAATCGGTGAATGAACATTGGCGGTAATGCTCGTTCCTGACTATCGGCCCTTATAAACAGGTCAGAAATCACTCTACGAATGAGCAAAGCACTTGTATGTTGGGTGAAATGATTTTAAGCAGCATGAATAGTATCACGCTATCGCAGTCACATATTGGGTTTTGCCTTTGTTATTGACATATGCCTTGCCTCATTTAACATCAGCCAGTTTCTAAGCAACAGATGTTTGTGTGCAAAAAAGGTGCGATATTTGATAAGCGGGAGGTCAGCTCAAATATAATTTTCATGGAAGTTCCTGTTTTATTATTTAGGCCAATGGTACGTGTAATTATATGTCTATGTTTACCAAAATCATACCACCACTTCTTTTAATCTCACTTATATCAGCATGCGGGTAGCTTCTAATATGCTGCTAATTATTCCAATGATGATTATTATTATTAAAACACTGGTTACAACCAAAATTATCTAAATTTGCAATATCACCTCTATCCATTTTTGGATGAAGCCAGATTGTAGCCTATAGGATACATTTCCAATCATAATGTGAAAAATATGAGGACATATGCATATGTACAGTATATGTACTACCAACTGTTTAATGGTATACTTGAGAAAAAGTAACTTATAAATATTGTTAATGATTTGGCGTTCCAAGTCCCTCAATGAGCATGTGCAAAGATGTTAATGCACAGTTGCCAAAGGAAAGCGGTTGCTCTGCAACACATAATACTCCTCCTGCAATGTCAAAGCATATGACCTGACTGGGTTGCCAACCGTGCAGAGAATCCAGGACAGAAATAGGGCACTGTTTTGCCCTGTCCGTAAAAAAATTACATTGTCTCTTCATATCAGAATTACAAGCTGTAGAGAAGTATCACTTATAATTTTAATGATTTATTGCAGTTTTCCAATGTATCCATGAAAAATATTTTTCTGTCTGTGAGTTTTTGATAAGCTGTCTAGAAAAAAATAAAAAGTCAAGTTGACAGGCTTGTAATGACAAAGAAAGTAATATTGTTGCGCCACTCTGTAATTGTGGCGCCCCGCAACGAGTCCGTCACAGGAGGGTATTGCAGCCATAATTGCAGCAGCAATATTCTCTGACCCAGCAGTTATCCGGTTAACTTAGAGATCCAAACCCTGCATGCATCACTTAACATAGAGGGCCAATCCAAGGTCCTGGTGGGCAGAGTGCAAGGGTAGTGTATGAGAAGTACAGTTAGTCTAGACAGAGTTAGAGTCGGGTCTAGACAAGAGAAAGACACAGACTTGAACTTGGAGTAGGAGCAGGGGCTCTGCACCCCGTGCAGCCCCTGGGTCGTCACCGGTCGGGTGTTATCACCTGAGGCCTCAACAACCGGGATCGGGCATCACCAACCACGGGTTCCAAAATACCCCCGTGCCCAACTCACAGCCGGTTCACTGGTACTGAAGCTGGCAGCAGTTCACCTCTGCTACGCGAACCAGAAGCGTGGAGGAGCAGCTTCACAGGAGCACCCCACCACCAGCCAACTTCCAGTCGTCTAACCAGCGGTGTACCCACCGAGGGACCCAAGGCTCCCCAAAACATCCATAACGTATATCTTGGATAGGGATTGAAGCAGCCTTCCCGTACCCGACCTGGTATTCCTGGACGACAATGGCAAATACCTAACTAGAATGGAGGAACACTACGGATCTCTGAGGGACACCTATAACTGCTGAGTCCACCCTGTCCACTACCCGTTAACTGTATGCCATGTACTGCCTGCTGGTTACTGTAAAGACCCGTTGCAGAGACTTTCAGTGTCCGTGCTTCCTTATGATTGTATCCGTCTGCACACAAGGTAACCGCAGCTGCCGCACAACATCTTAAGCAGCTCCAGCCTCCGGGGATCACCGCTCAGCCTGTGGGGAGCGTTCCATCTTGCTGCTGTCCATCCCCCGGAGGTTCCGCAGCGTCGGTAGCAATTACCGAACTACTCATAGGTGGCGTCACGAATAAATTAACCCCTTTAATCTGTTCCGACAAGACGTCTTCAACTTTTGATCTGCACTCAACCGGGCCTCACTACCGGCAGGCGCGGCCCACCCGTGACAAGGAGGAAGGAGCTACAGCCTGTCTAAGCCGGAGTCCCCGGCCACGGTGAGTCATAATTGTCATCGGAAGCAGGTTATTTGAATGGGAACCTCACCTGTGCTTGTTGTGCTGTCTGCACAACAAGAATTAGTGCATTGATGTTTATCTCCCTGTGTCCTCGGCTAATGAGCGGCTGTGGATGATGAAGATTTTGCTGCGTCCTTTATCCCAGCACCTCACATGTGAGTCGTCACGTGGTGGGTCCGTGGTGGGTCCGTGGGCGTGTTCAGGACGTCATCCAAGGTCCTATTGCCCGGAGATGCTCCATACCTCACTCCGCATAGCGGAGGAACGAATTTATTTCAAAAGAGTAATGGGTATTTGTGTGAGCGCTGGGGAATCAACCGGCACCAAGGCTATTATGAATAGTTACCTCTCGGCTTTATTTGTACAATAAAATAAAAAGGCAGGGTCCTTTAGGCCACAACACGTTTCTACGCTCTCCAAGCATCTTCCTCAAGTGTTTCCCAACAACAGCACAGATGATAGAAGAGCAGAGGAGGCCAGCCAAGTTTCACATGGGGCATGGGCTTCATACATACGGGAAAAGAGACAAGGAGGCCTTATATCCACTCACTGTGGAGATCCAGACGTGCTTCTTGACCACCCAACAGTAACTGTACTTTTACCTGCCAAACCATCAGTAAATGATGAGCCCAGGGCTAGGGGTACTTGGATTCCGGGCCTGAGTTGATGGTTTAACTGGGGAAATCACGGGTGGTCGGTTCCCGGTTCCGTGCCCTGGCTGTCATTTGTTAGATGATGGGGAGGGAATATTTACAGGGGTACGTGACGCCACCTGTGGTTCCTGGTATTTTAGGGTACCGGTGCTGCAGGCCGGCCACTGAGGTGATGAAGGGTGCAGCTAAATGTGGTCCAGCTCCCCACAGGTGGAGCTTTTACCTCAGGGCAGCTGTGATGGAGAATGATGAGGAGGATGAGGGGAGTAGTGGTAGTTCTTACCCCTCCAGTGCGATGCTGGTGATGCTGAAGCCACCCGGGCACCGGCGAGAAGAATGACAGAGACCAGTTCAACTCTAACTCCACTTTACTGGGTACCGGCAGATGTTAAGATGAAACATGGTACAGTCTGGTTTAATGGGTGTCTGTTGCCGGTTCAGGGTTCCCCCTATAGAGTCTGCAGATATTCCTTCTCAAGTCTTTCGGGGTCTAATCTGCTCTTCCCTGTCTTTCACCACCCTTGCAGAGCTCTCCCGCCAGTCCCCTGATCTCCCACAGTGGAGCACAGGTTTCCTTTACCGGTACGGACAGGAGCACAAAAAAGCAAAACCTCCCGCCACCGGAATCTGGTCCAATGCTCCTTGGATCTACCTTTGGTACTGAGGGGCGAGGTGTCTTTTGTGGCACTAACGGCTACCCGGTGATTATGGGGCCGCAGCTCGTCGGTTTGCTGCCAGACGTGAACTACTGACCGCCTCGGCTTTCCGTGTTGCACAGTGGCTCAAGTGGTTAGCACTCCAGCCTTTGCAGTGCTGGAGTCCTGAGGTCCTGGGTTCAATTCCCACCAAGGACACTAGGGACAACATCTGCAAGGAGTTTGTATGTTCTCCCCGTGTTTGCGTGGATTTCCTCCAGGCACTCCGGTTTCCTCCCACATTGTAAATTTAGATTGTGAGCTCCAAGAGAGACAGCTTTACTCATGTATGTAAAGTGCTATGGAATTAATAGCGCTATATAAATGAATAAATATTATTATTATTATATTATTGCTGGTGTTTCCCCGGACGTTCCCAGCTGGCTCCAACCGGTTCTGGTCCGTCCCCTTCTGTCCTGGGTCCCCTCTTAAAGATGGGGATTCCTCCTGTCAGCGGTGCTATCAGGCGCGTCCTTCCTGACTGCCTTCCCAGCACTAACTAACTAAAACTCTCCTAACTTCCTGGTTTTCCCACTCTAGCCTAGGCTCCACCCCCTGGGACTTACTGAATAATCAGTCCCTCTATACTAAGGTGACCTAATGTTGTGCATAAACTGAGACTCCACAAGTTAACCCTCAACCCACAACTTACAGAGATACCACATATACAGTGTATATGTATATGTATATGCCTAGCCAGAGGGGCGCCACATAAAAGGTAAAGAAGCAACTTATGGTGTGTGTGTCAATTCCTCAACCTTTGCCCCTGCCATCCACAGAGACTGTCCTGTTACCTAACAGCTCAGCCAAATCCCTGCTCCATCCCTCATCATCATTACCAAACTCCCCAGTGATCCAGCTCCAGCTTCAACACCTAGCTGCCCATCCATCATCCCTGGAGGCCCCACGCAGCACTGGTGCAGTCACCAGAAATCACAGGTGGTGTCACGACAAACTATTCCTATTTCAATTCCCCCTTTATAAGCTGACCATCAGGGCCACGGGTCTGGGCAGGCTACCAGTGACATCCCAAGTGCAGCTGAGGGCCCAGATACCCGTGTCCACATAACCCTGGGGTGCGTCACACACTGACACTCCCTCCCCCTTTCCAAGAGCTGCAGCTCTTCTGCCTCACCGCTCCTGCCACTCCATGCAAAAAAAATGAGCAAAAAAGCAACATGTGAACATAGCCGTAGTACCATATATTACAGATGTGGACAAAATTGTTGGTACCATTCTGTTAAAGAGACATCTGTTAAAGGGACATCCACAATAGTCAGTTAAATAACTCGAAACTGACTAAAGTATGGTAATTTTAAATTTTCTGAATATCAACTAATAACATCAGACAATTCTTTTATCTCAATATACTTTTTAGTAAGAATTTACATGTTATATGATAAAAAGCAGCATTACAAGAAACCTGAGTTTCGGGAGGGAAGAGGAGAAACTAAAACGGGATAAAAAAGGAAATTAACAAAGGCAAAAATATAATCACAGGAAAAGATTAAAGTGACACTATAAATTATCTAGATACCTGAGCATGAATATGTGTAAAAATTGTTTATTTAAAAACTGCAAGCCAAGGCAATTGAAAAATTGATGGGTGTAAAAATTCTTCTAAGCAGGGTTAACAAAATTTAGAAATCCATAGTGCCCTTTTTTTCCATAAAGACAGTGAAAGATCATTTCAGAGGGCAAAAATATATTTCAAAGATACATGACTAGATACTCTATTAGACATTGTTTTTGATAGCATAGCATAGGAGGTGTAGCTTCATTCAGGGTATTTTGCAGTGTTTCATTATAGAGTATTAGAGCAGAGTCAGGACAAGAGAGGGAGGAGATTGGGGCCAGTGAAGACTGTAAATTCTGTATAAGTTTTTGAGTGTTAATGGCACATATATATTCCTATAGGTGAACAAGTTGGGGGTGTCATTGAAGGGTTGACAGTTCTTGACAGAGAATGATAGAAGATTGTGGTTAGTGAGCGGAAGAGGGAAATTAGTAAAATCATGCACAGAGCAGAGCCAGGAGAAGATCAGGTCCAATGTATTCCCACCTTCATGTGTGGCAGAGTTAGAAAGTTGTGAAAGAGCAAGAGAGGAGGTAAGGGTTAAAAGATGAGCGGCAGATGAGGAGATGGGATTGTCAATAGGAGTGTTAAAGTCCCCCATGATGAGAGTGGGAAGGTCACAAGCTTGAAAGTGTGGAATCCTGGTGGCAAAGTGATCAAGAAATTGACATGAGGGGCCTGGAGGGCTATAAAGTACAGCCACTCGCAGGGAGAAGGGCCTGTAGAGTCTTACAGTGTGTACCTCAAAAGAAGGGAATATAAGTGAGGGGACAGGAGGGATAACCTGAACAGCACAATTTGTTGAGTGCAGCAGACCAGCACCTTCACCTGATCTGTTCTCAGGTCTAGGGGTATGAGAAAATTAGAGGCCACCATATGAAAGAGCAGCAGCAGCAGCAGTAGTGTCCGACTGCTGAATCCAGGTCTCTGTAAGAGCAAGGAGGTTAATGTTATGTGAAAGGAAAAAGTCATGGATGTACGAGAGTTTGTTACATGCTGAGCGAGGGTTCCAAAGGGCATAGTTAAAGGAGACAAATGGCATGCAGGGGATATGAATTAAATTCCTGGAGTTTCAGAGAGTAGTAGAGAAGGAGTTAAGTTTACTATAATAAGAAGGTCCTGGATTTGATTCAATATCCACTGCAACTAGGAGCAGAAGAATAAAGAGAGTGAGTAGAGGGTTAACAGATTTGTGATGCTGTCTCTTACGTTGTATAGAGGGTGTCAATAAATCTGGGTTTTTTAACATTCTGAAAAGAGCATGAGAGTAGTACTTAGGAGAGGGGAGCAGAGAGAGACTAATGTGGACGGAGTGAACCAAGTGTGTGAAAGAGCGGTAGATAGGAGGCATGGAAGCAGCTAGCACAAAAATGATGCAAATATTTAGTGAACACATTTTGCAGCACAAGTGAACAAGTTATATGTCTGTTTGTTTGTCTGGCATGACTTACCAGGTTCCTGTCCCGTTTCACTGCCTCATATAACTGCATATTGCACTTATTTAAATCTGCACATCATATGCTGACCCCTGCATCATATGCTTCCCCAAGGCTACGTCTAAATTTATAGGGCAGCTTGTGTTTTTTCATTAGTGACTGTTTTCTTGTGTCCACATTTTGGCAAATCCAACACTGGACCTGTTTCACGAAATTTGGCAAGCAGTTTGCTAACTGTAGCATGGGAGATGGGTGGTCTCGTAGGGCGTCTTGCATTGAAATCTGCTGCAATGACCCAGGTACTGCGTTCACCAGAAATAAACACCATTTCTATCTGCTCCTCATCTGTTAACCTCTGCGACATGTCAGTGGCTGTAAACAAAGAGAAACTTGTAAATAACTCATGAAAGAATAAAGTTACATTAAAACCAAGCACAATATTGTTTTTCTCATTAAATTCTTAATAGGTCGGATGTGTCACATGACCATCTTCCCATTGAAAAAAATAAAGTTGGATCCAAAATGGCCAACTTCAAAATGGCCACTACGGTCACCACCCATTTGGTAAAGTCTTCCCCTTGCCTTAAACTAATGTGCCACAAATAGGAAGTTGATATCACCAACCATTCTCATTTATTTAGGTGTATCCGTATAAATGACCCCCCTGTATAATACTACAAAATAATATACTGTACATCACAAAGTAGATATACAATATGAATACAACATCTTCAATACTTGTATTTAACATAGAATTCAACTGACTAGACTAGGGTAACAGTTAGAGCATCTGATGGCTGCAAACAACATACATTTCCTTACCAGCAATGCTATCACAAGGGGAATAAAATGAAGATTGTCTTCCTGTATGTAAGTTTGAGGAAACGCAGTCTCTGTTCACAATTTATGTGAAATTTGTAGCACAATTTATTACTCTTTTCTTTAACATTGAATCATCAGCTCTTGTGTCTTTCCTCTATTATTCCTGTAAATATAAGGATATATTAAAGAAGCAATGAACTGGGCACTATTGGTGTGTACGGACTGGGCCACTTGTTTAGCTGACCCGAGGCGACAGGCTCTTGGGTGTTGCACGCTAATATGCAAAAATAGTCATGTTCAATTGAAAGAAAAAAGACTAGCGGCACTCACCAGAGTTGATCTTTACCTTTTATTCATAGTTCCATATAGTCGTGACGGAACACGTGTAGCAGGGGAGGGGGTACGTGGACGATGGACGACGGCCTGCCGTTTCGCGGCTTGATGGACCTGTAGAGGCGGCATCAAGCTGCGAAATGGGAGGACGTTGTCCATCGTCCACACACCCCCTCCCCTGCTACACATGTTCCGTCACGACCAAATGGAACTAAGTATAAAAGGTAAAGATCAACTTTGGTGAGTGCCGCTAGTCTTTTTTTCTTTCAATTGATAAGGATATATTAACTACTGGGTGTTCCAATTCCTTTGTGACTGTCTAATCGCTACCAAATGTTCACAAGTAACACCACAATCAACATCAGGTCTGTTGCCATAGATATGTACTATAAGTATTTAGCTGTCCATTAGTATTGGGGGTAGCAGAAACATGTTCTGTATCCCTGCTTTCATGTCAAGATGAGATTTTGTTGATTATTGTGTATTCTTGCTTTAGAGTAATTATCACCATGAACATTAAGTTCAGATTGTATCTACCACCCTAAGAAAGCTTACCAAGCTTTGATCTAAGCTAATACTTGTTCACGGCTTTCACCACAGATACCACAGTGATAATGATAGAGCCTAAATCACATTGCGTTTGCAGTGACAATTTTCTATATATGCTATGAAGTCTCTCAGTATACATTTAAAACATATATAAAGATTCTCATGTACCTGAAAGAGAACAACAAAGCATCCCTTTGGCCTCTGTCAGCTTGGCATATGTAGATTTATCTTTTTCAAGACTTCAATGGATATATTTTAAACATCATACTAAAAATAATCTCCATTGCTGTTTTATTCAGGTAACAATCATTGGGTATATTTTCTTGACTTCTTATCAAGTGATAAAAAAAGTCTAATAATTAAAACTTGTGAAAATGATGGTATAGTTACAATCCCTGTGGTTTGGTTTTAGAGATGAGATTGCATGGCAATAAACTGTCCACCATTGTGGCAAATGTGTATGGAAATAGCCGCAATGGCATTTTATGGCCTTTCTTGTAAAGTTATTGGTTGAATAGGACCCTTTGATGGTGAGTCACTTAAAAACGATCTGTCACTTAAATTTTAGCATGGTAAACTGGCCTCATGATGGGATTGTGGCTGCAGAATTGGATGCAATTTTTTTTTTTTTTGCTGCCAAAATATTATTTTGAAAAACTTAGATTTTAATGTATTGTGAACTCAAATGAGTGCTACTTCTCTGGTGGCATTTACGTCTTCTTATACATGATGTTAAATGATCATATGCAAGCAACCACATACAGGGAAAAAAGAACACACACCCACAATAGCATTGAGCAGGATTTTTTCTGTGTGAGACATGTAACGGCAGACTGCTCTCACATATCTCACGGCACATGTGTGTGATTATAAAATGGAGGGAGTAAAGCAGAGAAAAATGTGATTATAGACACCTTGTAGCTTTAATTTCACTGCAGCCAGTGTGTTTTTGATGGAAGGGGGGATTAGAGCAGAGCTAATCTTTGTCTCATTACAAACAATTCTAGCACTTCTTGTCTCTCAGTGTTGTCTGCTCTCCTGTACTGCTGCAAACTCTACACTGGTTGCAGTGGGATGAAAGATAAATAAGTGTTGATAATCACACTTATGTCTGTTTTAAAAACACACAGCTTTACAGTGAGCACAATGGGGAAGCAGAAAGTCTGTAATTACAAGTCTTGCACAATAATATAATAATAATAATAATAATAATATAATATTTATTCATTTTTATAGCACTAATAATTCCACAGCGCTCTACATGCATTTGCAACACTGTCCCTATTGGGGCTCACAATCCAAACATCCTATCTGAATGTCTTTGTAGAGAAAGCTTATTCCAAGCTATTGTATGGGCATGTTTTTTTTTTTCCCTCTGAATGATACTGCCTCCTCATCATGGGTCAACATCATACAGGGGAAGAAGTACACACCCTAAGAGAAAAATCTTTAGTAACGCCCGGTTGGCAAAATCATTCATACAGTCATAGCCAAAAGTGTTGGCACCCTTGAAATTGTTCCAGAAAATAAAGCGCTTTGTTTTCATCCATTTCTGGGTGCTTCTTGAAGTAAGTTTTTGGTCATTGTTCTGCCGGAAGACCCAAGACCTTGGATACAAACCCAGCTTTCTGTCACTGGACACTATATTTCACCCAAAAATCCTTTGGAACACTTTGGATTCATGATGCCTTGCACATAGCCAAGGAAGCTAGCGCCAGAGGAAGCAAAACGATCCCAAAATATCTTTGAACCTCCATTATATTTAATTATATGTACTGTCTTTTTTTGATTGTAAGCCTCATTCCCTTATTCGCTTTCCCAAAAGGATCCTGGTTACTCACATACATTTTGTAAAACTTCTGTCTAGCTTTTTTATGTCTCTTTGTCAGCATTGAGTTTCTCCTGGGTCTCCTGCCAAAGTCTCCTGCATTTCACTTTATTCCAATGTCAAAGGAAGGTTGTGCTAATGCTGATTCACCCCAAGCCTGCAGGAAAACAAGAATTTCTTTGGCTCTTGATTGGGGCTGCTTAGCCACCATACAGACTATCCTGCCTTGCAACCTTTTATCAATTTTTCTCTTCCTTCCACATCTAGGGAGATTAGCTAAAGTGCCATGATTGGTAAACTTCTTAATTATATTGATCACTGTGGACAAAGGAATATCAGGATCTCTGGAGATGTGCTTTCAACCTTGAGATGTTGATAGTTTTCAACAATTTTGGTTCTCAAGTTCTCAAATAGTTTCTTCTTCTCTTTCTATTCTCCATGCTTAATGTGGCACACACAGAATGCAAAGATTGGGGCAACGTTTACACTTTTTATCTGGTTTCAGGTATGATTTTGATATTGCTCACATCTGTTACTTGCCACAAGTGAGTTGAAAAGAGCATCACATGCTTGAAACAAAGATGTTTACCCACAATTTCGGAAAAATTTTTACATTTTGGGGGTTGTGTGAAATTATGTCCAATTTGACTTTTTTTTTAATCTGTTTTTGTGTTGCATATTGGCATTTTTAATATACTGTCTATAGTGACAGTCTCCCTTTAATTTTATTTCCTTATGCAGCATTAGTTAAAAAAGCTCTTTGGGATTACGTATCAAATCATTTTTCTTCCAAAATCAGCTCCACAGCTGTCCATGGGTTTGTATGTAGTATTGCAGCTCAAAGAATAGGGTTGAGTAGCGATATAATGCCATGCAAATGTGGCACTGTATTTGGAAGAATCTTATATACCATATCAGATATGTTTTTTTCTGATCCTATATAATTCCATTTGATTTAGATATGCTATGTTCTGCTAAATACAGTATATGTCGTGTCTCAGTGTTCCCTTTTCTGTCTACAGACACCTCTTTATTTGATAAAAACTAGTGATGAGCGAGTAGCGAAATATTTGTAATCCCTATATTCGTAACAAGTACTTTGTAATACTCGTCCAAATATCGAGTCCAATGTTAGACAATTAGTGGTAGGCTCCGCCCGCACACATCTGGCCATAAAACGAGTATTTCTGGAACAGGGCGGGAGAGTGGGCTTTTTTGAGTTTCCACTGCATAAAACTCCATACTGTGCACCCCACAGTGAGTCTTCCATTCAAGCTGCTCTCACTGGGGTGTCAACTCCCTTTGTGTACTGAAGGGAGCTGTCAATTTGAGTCAGGCTGGCTTCACACCACGGTGTGATCCGGTCCAGGGCTGTCCGGGATGACCCCGACAGCCCCGGACCGGGTCAGCACACAGAACCGGAGGGCCAAATGTGCCCTCTGGTCCTGTGTGCAGCCGGACGCAGCTGCAGCTGCTAATGATTCAGGACCGCGGCTGGCAGGGAGCTAGCTGCGTCCTGAAAGAACAGCGGCGTGCAGCCGCCAGTGTCCGGTTCACAGATCCTCCCGGATCCTCTCGGACTGGGGCAATCCAGCCCCATAGGCTCCCATGTTAGGGAGCGCCGGAATGCCCCGGATCCGGGAGGATCCGGGAGAATCCGGGCGAATCCGGGATCTGGCAAATTGGGGTGATTTTTCTCCCCGGACACAAAAATGTTGCAAGCAACATTTTTGTGTCCGGAGAGAATAATCCGAATTTTCCCGGATTCCACCGCAGAGATGAAACCGGATGGCAGAGAGCTGCCATCCGGCTCCATCTGGCCCCATAGGCTGCTATGGGGCCAAAAACCGGTCCAGGGCTTGCCGTGGTGTGAAGCCAGCCTAAGATTGATAATGATCGACACCTCACTCATGGATCCCAGCAATACTTGCTGAGTAACGAGTATCGCAAATACCGTACTATCCACGCAAGTAGCGAATAGAAATGATTACACTCGCTCATCACTAATAAAAGTCTAATACTACATGCCTAATATAACATTTTATAGATATCTGTAAATGCTTTAGGGTTAAACTACATATCCTTTTTCTTTAATATATGACCACAAGATTCTATTTAATGTAGTTAGTCCATTTTCTGTGCACAAACATGAAAAAAATATAGTTTCTTTTCCTGTTTTTGCAACTGAAAGCTACAAATCCCTCCCCTAGATGACTAAACCTGAGTTATTCACTTCTCCCTCCTCTCTGTCTATTAACCACTTTGTTGGCATTTTTATAATGCCACAGAAGCTCTTGAGAAATGAGGAAACGCAGTTGTGTTCTGTGCGAGCAGTCAGTTCCACGGTACGGGGAGATTCAATGCCACATAGCTAAATTGGCTCTATTATTAAAATATATTAAGCATTTTTTTTTTTTAAATGATTGCCTTTATTTTGCTATCAGAAAGATTACCTTGATTTTGGAATATCTTTCTGTGTTTGAGTCTACTTGAAGGCTATGTCTAAATACCACAGTTCAGAAATGTGTACCCACTAATTTCCAGTAACAGAATTAGCATATTGTATTTTAGGGTTTTCTTGGCCATGCAACACCAGATGAAAGGCACAAATAAGTATTCCCTAAAAATTGTCTTTGCAAAGTAAAAATTGAGATAGTTTGACCAGTTGAAGTTCAGTTTCTCCATACCCATGCCATAGATATATGTTTGTATACAGTTCAGTTCTGGTTGTCTACAGCCAACACTATGGAAAACCTATTTTCTCAATGCATACTGTGAAAAGTGAGTGCAGTATACAGTAAGAACTCTTTAGTGGTGGCTGCAGGTACTACCGGTAATTGTTTTTAGTATTTACAAGGGAACGGTCAGGATTCTCTTGGGCGTGTCTTTACAATGCTCTGCATTATTAGACTGTAAGCCATGCCCCTATGTAAAGACATTTAAAATGATCATGTAATGAAAAAAAAACATAATTCTGGAACTGTATGGCAGATTAGAAAAACAATACTGAGTGGAGCAAATGGGATAAAATAAAAGCAAAAATTGGGCCAATGACAGGTCCTCTTTAACCACTAACAGGACATATAACCTATAGATGAAAATGCACACAGAAACAATATACATAAAATAATATATCTTTATTAGAAATACAAAGAATTAAAATAAAGGAGATTTAGGGATAAGTCAATAAAATACACACCCTGGTACACAGCCAGATACTAGAAAGTGCATGTGCAAAAAAAAGTGTATTCAGCCTAAAAAGTTAACAGTGTAATGAAAGTTGCACTAAATGTCCAAATATAAATAAATAGAGAATAATATTGATATAGAAATAAATACCACTATTGAAATATTAGTATAGCAGAATTAGGGTAACCTGGACAGGCAGACAATTAATAGATCATTGAATGAATAATTGTGGGATAGAAAGTGCAATAGGATGTTATCTGACAAAAACGTTGACAGCTAAGATGAAATGAAACTGGTCACCTTAGAGGGTTTTGTCACACACAACTGTGGCGACCCTGCGTATTTAGTTGCCACAGATGTTCTGCACCTGAGCCATAGGTGTGGTATCCCACTCTCAGGTAAGGAGGGGACACAATACCGAGACACACACACCTGCACCCAACACCCATTCTAACTCCTGGCCAGGAGATACAGGGGGCAGATGTGACCTCATACAAGGAGCCCCATATGCTGGCAGGAGGAGGGAGTAGGCAGAGGGGTTGGGGATAGAGAGTAGAAAAGCAGAGTGGTAGAATAGAAGTTAGGCAGTTGTTCAGTGTGACGAGAAGTTGAGAGACAGAGTAGACCACCAAGAGTGATGGAGTTTTAGGGGAAGGGGCATAATGGGACCAGTGGGTAGGCCAGCTGAGGAAACTCCAGTCGTACAGACCCCGAACCTACAGCTGCCTTTGAGGTCGCTGTGGAAGAACTGGTTGCAAGAGGGGACTAGCCCCAATCTGGCAACAATTCTGCAAGGTTGAACCAGGAAACCGGAGGCTACTGAGCTGCAGGCGCAGTAGCCAACAACCGTGGACAATCTGCAAAACGTTGGCTTGACCTAGGGTCAGAGGACATGTTGACCGTCACTCGACAGGGCCCGTAGCCACCTGCTTGGGACACTGTAGCAAGAAAGGGCAGGGCAGGAGAGGCAATTAAACCAGCGCAGGGAAGGGCAACCTGGAAAGGTATACAGAAAGGTGTCTCAGTGGAGTGGACCTGAATTGCCTGGGAGTTGACTGTAACCAGATTAGTGACCCGAAGGACACAGTGCCCGTGCTGGGCTGGAGCTGCTGAGAGCTGCAAGTAAAAATAACGGAACTGCAACCTTTGTGTCTACCGGTTATTTCCCGCACCATCCTTCCTGCACCCCAACTGCAACTACCATCATTTCTAAAGACTCTTATACCAAACATGGGGAGCGTTACCATCCCGGCTGCCGCACCATTTGCCCCAGAGGTCCAAAAACAGCAGCACTAGTCACCCATGACCAGGTACCACAGGTAGCGTCACATATAAACTCATCATCCCTGTAAATTATCCCCATCACTGCATGGCCAAGGCCACGGAGCTGGGCCACAGCCACCGTGACCTCTCAGAACGTCAGCCGGCCTGGCTACCGAGTACCCCCCGACTCTTGCGGCCGCTGCACAACCACTATAAAAGGCTCCAAACAGCTGCTGCAGTATCCACAGGCCAAACGAATAGCAGAAAAAATAGAGGAAATATGTGGAATCCAACTGTGCTGCTGTTCAAGCGACCATATAGTAAGGAAATTGATGACTGTGAGTGGTTTTATTCAACGCGTTTCAAGGTGTATTCCTCACCCCTTCATCAGGACATTCACCAATCAATTGATGGTAGTCCTGATGAAGGATTGAGGAATACACCTTGAAACGCGTTCAATAAAGCCACTTGCATTCACCGATCTCCTTGGTATATGGTCGCATGTACAGCAGCACATTTGGATTCCACATATTTCCTCTATTTGACCAATCAAACATGGCAGAATGATTAAATTGGGAAGCACATGTAGCACATGTAGAAAAAGTATTGACCAGCTGACACCAGGCAGGATCGGATACGAGTTTTCCAGGCTTGTACAAAAAATTACAGACCAGCAAGGCACCAGGTAGGCTTGCACAAGCCTCGCGAAACGTGTGTCAGGTCTTCCCTAGTGCCTGCTGGCCAGTACGTTTTTCTACATGTGCTTCCCTATTTAAGCAATCTGACATGTTTTATTGATTGCCTGTCGAGGTTACACTTGAATTGAATTATAATACCTCTATTGTGTCATTGACCCTGATTCTGTTATACTGATATTTCGATAGTGGTATTTATTTCTATATTAATATTATTCCATGCTTGTAATTATTTATATCTGGACATCTGGTGCAACTTTCATTATAGTGTTAACTTTTTTTTGGCTGGATACACTTTTTTTGCACATGCACTTTCTAGTATCTGGCTGTGTACAAGGGTGTGTATGTTATTCACTTGTGCCTACATGTCCTTTATTTTAATTCTCTGTATTTCTAATAAAGATATAGTATTTTACCTATATTGTTTCTGTATGTGTTTCCATCTATAAGTTATATGTATTCCATATACACTTCTCATGTATTGATATATGTTGATTCATAGATACTCAAGGACATATTGAAGCCAGATTGGGAGTCATGCTTTCTCCACCCACACAGAGTGATTGACAGCTTTTCATATATGAATATGTATATGGAGGAACTCTTAAATGGAACCTGTCAGCTGTTTTAACCCTTCAAACCTATCCCTTTCTGTCCCTGCAGCCACATACTACTGTCCTAACCATCCCTCTCTGACCAATCTTACATTTATAAAAGTGGAATAGAACAGTTTTTAAACTTCCAAAATCTCTGACGATGGGGTGTTCCTGATGGGTAGGAGGTGTCTCCAGGGCCGTGCTCCCCCTGCCTCACTGCTCTAATGACACCCTGATGGGTGGCATCATTCCTTCAGGACCGATGTCCTGATTTAAATCTCTAGGCCCGCACTTCCTGTCATACCCGGGCATGCGCAGTGTGCCAGGTGTAGAATGCCCAGGCCGCCTTCAACATGCAATCTGCGCATGCGCTGAAGGCGGCCTTGTGTCGGCGCAAGGTCGCCTGGCAACAAGCTTTGTACACCCGGCGCACTGTGCATGCCTGGGTATGACACGGCGTGACGCTGCGGCCGGCATCCACGTCATACACCAGGAAGTGCGGGTCAGGAGATCTAAATCAGGACATCGGTCCTGAAAGAATGATGCCGCCCATCAGGGTGTCATTAGAGCAGTGAGGCGGGGGTAGCGCGGCCCTGGAGACACCGCCTACCCATCAGGAACGCCCCATCGTCAGAGATTTTGGAAGTTTAAAAACTGTTCTATTCCACTTTTATAAATGCAAGATTGGTCAGAGAGGGATGGTTAGGACAGTAGTATGTGGCTGCAGGGACAGGTAGGGATAGGTTAGAAGAGTTAAAACAGCTGACAGGTTCCCTTTAATCCCTCTTTATCTGCAGTCAGAGGCTGAATAATGCGGTATTTTACAGCAACATTTTTACATTTGTCATTTTATGTCCAAACTGGGTCTTTCCAGTAGCGCTCTATGCAGGTGAATATAACCTGCTCCTTGTTGATCTATATAGCGTGCCCTGCACTGCAGAAGAGACTGGTGCACTCAGCATTCTGTATGCCAGTACTAAATAATCTTCCTTATGGACTCTATTGGATTTTACTCCAGGTTGCCGATTATGTTCATCTAAAAATCAGAGAACCGAACTACAGATAACGGATAGTACAGTAGTGAAATAAGTATGCCCCTATTCATATTTATGTATGTTTACATTTTTCCCTTATATCATATATACTATATGTAAGTGCAGCCTCATGCTTATAAATTATACATTTCTCATCATTGGGAAACATGCACATTTTTGGCTATATGTAAAAATTGTCATCTGTGAATTCTGATAGTTCATTTCATTTGGCCCATAATTCCTGTACAGCTTGCATTTCTGAGGTCTAGTGGTCTGGCTTCAGGAATACTACACAGTACCTGTTTTATTGTGATAAGCTGCAATTTCTGTGGTCTGTTTTTGCAGATTGTGTCCTGCAGCACAATGCGGTATTCAAGCACCCCTGGATATATTATGCATTTTAGAATTATTCATATATTAGTCATGAGCACAGTGCACAGAATGCATTTACCCATGTTGTCTCTGAGCCCAGTCAGGTTTCAGGCTTTTTCCCATATCCAGCATGAACTAATCATTTACGCACTGATATTCAGAGAAAATATATAAAATTTGATATTTTAAGTGAGGACTTGTAGGATGACATGTAATGAAACCATTGTACTGCACCACAAATGTTTTATATACAGTTAGAGATGCTTAACCCTAGAACGCATACCTGGGGCCTCGCAGGCCCGCCAGGTTACTTGTTTTCTATTTTCTGTAAAAGTACTTTAGTTTGAATTTTGAAAATCTAGGTAATCCTCAGGTATATAGTTGTTAGTAATTTCCAGTTATTCATATATTTTTATGTTACAGACATTTCAGTATAACAACCTTTTTTTGGAACTACCCCATATTCACGCACCTGGGGCCTTTTAGGCCCGTACTAGGTTTACATGTGATATTCAGTCTTTTTGTCTGTATTGTTGCTGGGGAAGAACTTTTATGACTCTGGGAAGAGTGTGGATTCTGCATGACAACATGGTCATGTGATCTTGGAAGGGAGGCTCCCTCACAAAGTCATGTGTCTCTGACCTCATCACAGGTCTTTTTGTCCTAATTGCTGGAGCTTTGGAGGAAGAAGTCAGCTTTCTTCTGTCTGGAAATAGAAACTTTCTGAGCTCCAAAACCAGAGGCTTCTACTGCACTACAAGAAAGTGATCTGTTGGAGGTAAGAGGAGGGGGGCTGCCTTTACCTGCTTTATATCGCTTGGTGTGCTGGGACCCTAACAAAGAGTCTTATCACATACTGTTTACAGTGCACAAGCCTGATTGTAATCTTTTTCTTTTTTTCTTTTTAGTTTACTGACATCTACAATTACAATGGCACAGTCATTCCGCCAGCCTTAGCTGGGGTCACCAGGAGGTCAGATCCATTACGGATCCCCTCCTGGCGGACCCCAGCGCTACTGGGAATGCATCCTTACTTTGCAATTGTAAAGTAAATTTTGAAAAGTATTTTTATTTGAGTTATTCCGTGTTATTTGCACATAGGGCTAAAAGGCCCCAGGTGCGTGAATATGGGGTAGTCCCAAAAAAAGGTTGTTATACCAAAATGCCTATAGCATAAAAATATATGAACAACTGGAAATTACTAACAACTATATACCTGAGGAATACCTAGAGTTTCAAAAATCTAACTAAAGTAATTTTACAGAAAATAGAAAACAGGTAACCTGGCAGGCCTGCGAGGCCCCATGTATGCGTCCGCCAGCCCTAGCTGGGTCACCAGGAGGTCAGATCCATTACGGAATCCCGTCCTGGCGGACTCCAGCGCTAGTGGGAATGCATCCTTACTTTGCAATAAACTTTGAAAAGTATTTTTTTTTAGTTATTCCATGATAATTGAAAACGGGCCTAAAAGGCCCCAGGTGCGTGAATGTGTAGATTTCTATGGGTATGCGTTCTAGGGTTAAAAGTCTCAATAAAAAAAATATTTAGGCTACATTCACACATAACGTTTTGGGTTCGTTATGAGAGGATCCGTTTTTTGGTGCAGAAGCTGCTCAAAGAACAATCCTCACAAAGCGTTTTGTGTGTGAATGCTGCTGTGCTATTTACTGACCTCCCTGCGCTCCCTTCGGTGGCTGCCAGCAATGTCGCCTTATCCTGGGAGGCTGCAGTATTCGACACATATAGGACCCGGCATCCTGCACATGTGACTGAATGACGTCGCTCAGTCACATGGTGCAGTGTCAGGTCCTCCCGCAGGTCCTGCAGCCTCAGTATGAGGACATTGCTGGAGATCATCATAGGAGAGCGGAGAGAGGAGTAAAAGCTCAGCAGAATGACACCCAATAATTGAAATGCTCATTCTTTTTACAAATTTGTTCTTGAGCCCAAGAACAGATCTGTAAAAAGCACAGTGTGTGAATGCCGAATTGTGAAATGCATTGACTTGGCTGGGACAACTAACGTCACTGCATTTCTCTGCATTTTCACTGCAATTGTGGATCTGTAAGGCCGGTTTCACACTACGGCAAGATCAGGTCTGGGGCTGTCCAGTATGAACCGGACAACCCCGGACCCAATTTTGCTCTAATGCAGCCCTATGGGGCCGGATGGTGCTGGATGGCAGCTATGTGCCATCCGGTTGCCATCTGTCCGGGAGGATTCGGCACAATTCAGATTTTTCTCCCGGTCACAAAAACGTTGCAAGCAACGTTTTTGTGTCCGGGGGAAAAATCAGACAAAATCGGATACTCACGGATCCTTCAGGATCCGGCGCCCCCTAACATGGGGTCTATAGCGCTGGATCGCTCCGGTTCCGAGCAAATATTGGATCCGGGAGCTGAACGTCGGGTGCTGGAGTTTAGCAGAAAGCACTGCTAAACTTCAGCACCATGAGCGGTTCCCTGCTGTGATTTCAGGACCGCGGCTAGCCTCAATCTTGAAATTGCAGCAGCTGCGGCTGCAATCTGAGGGATCTGGCTGCAAACCGGACCGGAGGGCATATTGTCCTCCGGCTCTGTTCCTAGATTGGGTCCAGGGCTGTCCAGTTTAGACCGGACAGCCCCGGCTGTGATCAGGCCATGATGTGAAACCGGCCTTAGGCTGGTTTCACACGACAGATTTTTCCCTGATCAGGTTCCACCCTGTTTCTGGGTCAAAACCAGGAGTGGCTCCGAAACTCAGAACAGGTGTCAATCCTTCAATTACAGTTTTTCTCTGCAAGTTCTGCTGCCTTCACATCATGATTTTGGGCTGTCCGTGGGGATCCTTGTTTTTGCAGGATCCACCGGACAGCCTCGGATCCACACGGATCCCTGCAATCGGATGGCAAATAGCCGTCTGTATCCGTGTCTATGCAGGATCCGTGTGGATCCTGTGGTCCCTGTCTCTCATTATCTCTCCCTGCATCTTCCCTGTCTCTCCCTCCTCTATCTCCTCTCCCCCTGCTTGTCTATCCTGTCCCCTGTCCTGTGCCCTATCCTCTCCCCTCCTCTTTCCTCCGGGATGTTAAAAAAAAAAAAATCTCCTCCCAGAGGATACCTCACCTTTCCAGAGGCTCCGGTGATGCGACAGTCTCCTTCTGGGTGCAGGACCTCTCGTGACATCACAGAGCCGATCAGCTGACACATAAGCTGATCGGCTCGGTGACGTCACAAGAGGTCCATCACCCAGTACAGTTGGTCGCATCACCGGAGCCGCCGGAAAGGTGAAGCATCCTCCGGGAGGAGTTTTCTTTTTTTAACATGCCGGAGGAAAGAGGAGGGGACAGGATAGGGCACAGGACAGGGGACAGGATAGGGGACAGGATAGACAAGCTGGAGGAGAGGAGATAGAGGACGGAGAGATAGGGAAGGTGCAAGGAGAGAGGGTTATGTACTGAGCACTGCTTCTGGGCATGCTCAGTACATAACCACGGAGCCGACATCGGATCCGATGTAGACACAGAACCGATGTCCATAGGCTCACATTATAACTTCCTATGGAACATCACGAATCTGTGGTATCCGAATTTAGTCACGGAAACCAAAATTGCAGCAGGCTGCGATTTTGGCTCCGTGACTGACTTGGATAGCTACAGATTGTGCTTAAATCAGATGGCAATAGAGACACATCCGAGCACATCCGAGCCCCATAGGGATACATGGGTGGCACAATCGCATCCGAGTATATCCGATTTGACACGGATACACTCGGATGCCCAAAAAATCATGATGTGAAGGCAGCCTTCCTCTCCTGCTTTTGGCACACAAACAAAAAACTGTAGTGTGAAACCAGCCTAAGGAATGCATCAAAAACGGTGTAATAGCGCACCGTGTAAGTGTAGTCTTAGAGAAAAATAAAAAAAATATTTCTGATTCATCACAAAGATCAAACTTATTTGAGTACAGGCATTTACAAATAAAGAAAATCTGGACACCCTTATACTTGGCTTGCTTTTTTGCGTTATTTATTTACGATGTTAACTATATTGTAAAACTGACCTTGTAAGATGATTATCCAGGTCCGTATGCATATGCAGGTACCAGTTTTTTTTTTATTTAAAGGGATCCTGTCACCCCCAAAACACCTCTGAAGCTATTAAAAGCTGTCCCTAGAGCATAGTAACACTTACCCTACACTCCTTTTAGCTCCTAAATGCACCAAGTGAAATTGAAGATAAATATTATTACAGTACCTCATTAGGGATGATAATGAGTGACTATGCTATTCATAGTCACCCTGGCAGGCTCTCCCACTTCATGATATCACGCCTCCATAGGCGTGATCTTCTAATCAGATTAAAATGCGCGCCTCCCCGCCGCTCTGTGGTGTCTTTGCCGGCCTGTAGTGGGGCTGGGTGACGTGAAACGCGTCATTTCTGGCGCGGGGTGACGTTTGTACACCCGCGCCACTGTTAGCTTCAAGACCCGCACTGCGCATGCGCTCAACAACAGACTCAGCGCTGTAAATTATATCGAAAATGGTGTTCAAGGGGGGGGGAGTTAATGTAGCAGTGGCAGGAGTTATAAACACTACTAAATATGCAGTTAATGCTGAACTGGTATATAATGGGTTAATTTCGCAGTGTCATTACAACTATACACTGTGTAATAGAAATAACAACAATAATGGAATATAAGGGGTTAATGTTCCTACTGGGAGTAGTAAGAGACTACAACGTATGGAGTTAAGGCAGAAATGGTATATAAGGGGTTAACTTTGTAGTGACAGTACAACTACACACGGTGTTATAGAAATTACAGATAAAACGGAATGTAAGGGGTTAATGTTGCTACTGTCATGAGTACAATGAGAGAAGCGCCTCACTTCCCATTGAGATACATGGAGGACTTTGAGTTTGAAATTTAGTGCTGTAAGTGAGGCGCGAAGGTCATTGGTCGGTGTGTGCTGGCGCCGACCAATGAGCTTCGCGCATCACTTACAGCGGTAATTTGAAACTCAAAGTCCTCTATGTATGTGAATAGGAAGGGAGGCGCGAAGCTCATTGGTCGGTGTGTGCTGTCGCCGACCAATGAGCTTGGCGCCTCACTTACAGGAGAGAGAGAGATTTACTAATAGGGGAGTGCGGTGAAATGAATTGTGTGTATAGAGGTGGCTCAGTGGTTAGCACTGCGCGGTGGCTCAGTGGTTAGCACAGCGCGGTGGGTCAGTGCTTAGCACTGGGCGGTGGCTCAGTGGTTAGCAGTGAGTGCGGTGGCTGAGTGGTTAGCAGTGAGTGCGGTGGCTCAGTGGTTAGCAGTGAGTGCGGTGGCTCAGTGGTTAGCAGTGAGTGCGGTGGTTCAGTGGTTAGCAGTGAGTGCGGTAGGTCAGTGGTTAGCAGTGAGTGTGGTGGCTCAGTGGTTAGCAGTGAGTGCGGTGAGATTGGTCAGCACAGCGTCGTGGGCAGAGTGGTCAGCGCAGCGCCATGGGCAGAGTGGTCAGCGCTGCGCCGTGGGGAGAGTGGTCAGCGCTGCGCCGTGGGCAGACTGGTCAGCGCAGCGCCGTGGGCAGAGTGGTCAGCGCAGCACCGTGGGCAGAGTGGTCAGCGCACCGCCGTGGGCAGAGTGGTCAGCACACACATACACACACACATACACACACTTCGGTATACTTAGCACTGGCCCTGCGTCTGCCTCGCCACATGGATCCTGAGTCGACATGTCGGCGCCTCCGGACGACTGGATCCAATATTGGGTTTGAGAAGTCTGGCGAGACTTCCCGGACGCCATCTTGGACAAAGTATGTTGGCGGCCCCGGACGACTGGATCCTATATGTCCGGGAAGTTTGGCGAGACTTCTTGGACGCTATATTGGATCCAGTAGTTCGGGGGCGGCGAGATGTCGACTGAGGATCGAGGCGGCGGACGCAGGGCCAGTGGTAAGTATAGTGGAGTGTGTGTGTGTGTTTGTGTGTGTGTGTATGTGTGTGTACAAAGTGACGGAAGTGCGGACAAAGTGACGGAAGTGCGGACAAAGTGAGGGAAGTGGCTACATACACACACATATATACACATACTGTACATTGCATATGGAGGGGTGAGGAGAGCAGAGGCTGGAGGGGTGAGGAGAGCGGAGGCTGGAGGGCAGAGGACAGGGGAGGCTGGAGGGCAGAGGACAGGGGAGGCTGGAGGGCAGAGGACAGGGGAGGCTGGAGGCAGGGGACAGGAGCTGAAAGCAGAGACAGGGGAAGTTGGAGGGCAGAGGACAGGGGAGGCTGGAGGGGCAACATCACGCCACCTCTCCTCCTCCTACAGGCTGCATACCTCTCTCCCTGGGTGTAGGCTGCACAGCAGCGGTGTCCGTATCCCCGGGGCCACTTGGCCTCCTGCCGTCCGGCAGAGGACTGAGCCCCGGAGACTGGTTGCAGTGCAGGAGCGGAGGGTGATCCGTGCGGCCGCCATTGCGCAGCCCCGGGCGCCGGAAGTGAGGGGGAGGAGCCAGGACTTGTGAAAGCAGCCGCAGGTAATGGCGGTCGTCTCCCGAAGTGGTGTGTGGCGGACAGGAGACAACCGGCTAACGCCGGTCGTCTCTCGGGCGTGATGTGTGGGTGTTTTGGCCAGTGTTGGGGCGGCCGTAAGCGTGGCGGGGCTGGGTGAGTCCCGCTCTGCTTACGGCCGCAATCTTGGTCCACCCTGAGCGGGTGTAGTGGCCAAGGCACTTGCGTGCGGTGACGTAATTGTTGTCACTTGAAGACGGAAGTGGCTTTGGCTTTTATATCTGGCGGGCCGATTGTAAAGAATGGGGTAGTGTACAATATGTATGTAGTTGACATACTGTGATTGACAGAACTTGTTAAGTCAACATGAGTGAAGTACATATATATATATATATATATATTATATATATAGCAGTACGATGGTATAAGGTGGTAATTAGAGCACATGTATAGAAGCACTATAGTATATGGCGGTAGATTATAGTAAATGTATAGCAGCAGTATAGTATATGGCGGTACATTGCAGTACATGTATAGCAGTGCTATGGTATATGGCGGTATATTACAGTACATGTATAGCAGCAGTATGGTATATGGCGGTACATTATAGCACATGTATAGCAGCACTATGGTATATGGCAATACTGCGGTCACCGCGGTCCCCCACTCCTCCTGGCCCCCGGTCGTCCACAGTAAAATTAAAAAAATCCTCAGTGAGGATACTCACCTGTCCGGCGGGTCGCTCCACCTCCGCCTTGTAGGTCCTACAGGCCTTTAGGACCTGTAGTTGCCTGGGCAAGCGATCAGCTGAGGAGGGGAGGGGGGGCAGGATTGTGTTGGGGGGGCAGAATGGAGCGAGTGGGGCAGGATGGAGCGAGCGGGGCAAGATGGAGCGGGAAGGGGGGCAGGATGGAGCGGTAGGGGGCAGGATGGAGGCGGGGGAAACAGGATGAAGCCGGGGGAAACAGGATGAAGCCGGGGGAAACAGGATGAAGCCGGGGGAAATAGGATGGAGCCGGGGTGAACAGGATGGAGCCGGGGGGAAGAGGATGGAGGCGGGGGCAACAGGATGGAGCGAGCGGGGCAGGATGGAGGCGGGGGAGCAAGAACAGCGGGGGGCAGGATGGATTGAGCGGGGCAGGATGGATCGAGCGGGGCAGGATGGAGCGGGAGGAGCAGGATGAAGCCGAAGGGGCAGGATTGAGCAGGATGGAGGCGGAGGAGCAGGATGGAGGCAGATGAGCAGAATGGAGCAAGCGGGGCAGGATGGAGTAAGCGTGAGGGCAGGATGGAGGCGGGGGAGCAAGAACAGCGGGGTCAGGATGGAGCGAGCAGGGCAGGATGGAGCGAGCAGGGCAGGATGGAGCGAGCAGGGCAGGATGGAGGTGAGCGGGGCAGGAAGGAGGAAGGGGGGCAGGATGGTGGGTGGCGGAGCAGGATGGGGTGGCGGAGCAGGATGGAGGGGGCGGGGCAGGATGGAGGGGGCGGGGCAGGATGGAGGGGGCGGGGCAGGATGGAGGCAGAGGGGAGGATGGAGGCAGGGGGCAGTATGGAGGCAGGGGGCAGGATGGAGCTGGAGGGGCAGGATGGAGCCGGAGGGGCAGGATGGAGCCGGAGGGGGAAGGATGGAGGTGAGTGGCACAGGATGGATGGAGCGAGGCAGGATGGAGAAGGTGAGGCAGGATGGAGAAGGCGGGGCAGGATAGAGACGGCAGGGCAGCATGGTGGCGGGGGGGGGGGGAGGATGGAGGCGGCGGGGCAGGATGTTGGCGGGAGGTGAGGATGGTGGTGGGGGTGCGGGATGGAGTCGGGGGGGCAGGATGGTGTTGGGGGGGCAGGATGGATAGGGGGGCAGGATGGATAGGGGGGGCAGGATGGAGGCGGTCCTCCTGACGCCCTCCGCTCCCCGCGGCCCCCGTCCCTCTGGGCCTCCACTCTCTGTGGCCCCCCTCCCTCTGGGGCTGCACACCCCCCTCCCCCGCTCCTTCATGGTGATAATAAAAAAAAAACCCTCAGTGAGGATACTTACCCTCCGGCGGCTCGCTCCACCTGTCTTGTAGCTGGCAGGACAGGACCTGTCGTTGGCTGGGAAACCGATCAGCTGGGGGTCAGTGGGCAGAGTGGGGGATCAGTGGGCAGAGCAGGGGTTAGTGGGCAGAGTCATTGGGCAGAGCAGGGGTCAGTGGGCATAATCAGTAGTCAGAGCAGGGTCAGTAGGCAGAGCTGGGGTCTGTGGGCAGAGCTGGGGTCAGTGGGCATGGTCAGTAGCCAGAGGGGGGGGTGAGTGGGCAGAGCAGGGTCAGTGGGCAGAGCGGGGGTGAGTGGGCAGAGTGGGGGGTGAATGGGCAGAGCAGGGTCACTGAGCAGGATTGGGGGGTCAGTGGGCAGAGCAGGGTCATAGCGGGGGTAAGTGGTCAGAGCAGGGGTTAGTGGGCAGAGTGATTGGGCAGAGCAGGGGTCAGTGGGCACAGTCAGTAGGCACAGCAGGGGTTAGTGGGAAAAATCAGTGGGCAGAGCAGGGGTGAGTAGGCAGAGCAGGGGTGAGTGGGCACAGTCAGTGAGCAGAGCAGGGGTCAGTGGGCAGAGCGGGGGTGAGTGGGCAGAGCAGGGTTTAGTGGGCATAGTAAGGGTTATTGGGCACAGTGAGTGGGCAGAGCAGGGGTTAGTGGGCAGAGCGGCGGTCAGTGGGCACAGTGAGTGGGCAGAGAAGGGTCAGTGGGTAGAGCATGGGTGAGTGGGCACGGTGAGTTGGCAGAGCAGGAGTCAGTGGGCATGGTGAAAGGGCAGAGCAGGGGGTCAGTGAACAGAGGGTGGTCAGTGGGCAGAGCAGGGTCAGTGGTCAAAGCAGGGGCGAGTGGGCAGAGCGAGGGTCAGTGGGCAGAGCAGGAGTAAATGAGCAGAGCAGGGTCAGTAGGCAGTGTGAGGGGTGAGTGGGCAGAGCATGGTCAGTGGGGAGTGTGAGGGGTAAGTGGGCATAGCATGTTCAGTGGGCAGTGTGAGGCGTGAGTGGGCAGTGTGAGGGGTCAGTGGACAGTGTGAGGGGTGAGTGGTCAGAGCAGGGTCAGTGGGCAGAGCAGGGTCAGTGTGAGGGGTGAGTGGGCAGAGCAGGGTCAGTGGGGCGTGTGAGGGGTCAGTGGGCAGAGCAGGGTCAGTGGGCCGTGTGAGTGGTCAGTGAGCAGAGCAGGGTCAGTGGGCAGAGCAGGGTGAGTGGGCATTGAGGGGTCAGTGGGCAGAGCATGGTCAGTGGGCAGAGCAGGGTCAGTGGCAGAGCAGGTCAGTGGCAGTTGAGGGGTCAGTGGGCCGAGCAGGGTGAGTGGGCAGAGCAGGGTCAGTGAGGGGTCAGTGGGCAGAGGATGGTCAGTGGGCAGAGCAGGGTCAGTGTGAGGGGTCAGTGGGCAGTGAGGGGTGAGTGGGCAGAGCATGGTGAGTGGGCAGAGCAGGGTGAGTGGGCAGTGTGAGGGGTCAGTGGGCCAAGCAGGGTGAGTGGGCAGAGCATGGTCAGTGGGCAGAGTGGGGGTGAGTGGGCAGAGAGGGGTGAGTGAGCAGAGAGGGGGTGAGTGAGCAGAGAGGGGGTGAGTGGGCAGAGAGTGGGGGTGAGTGGGCAGAGCAGGATGAGTGGGCAGAGGAGGGTGAGTGGGCAGAGTGTGGGTGAGGGGGCAGAGAGGGGGTCAGGGGGCAGAGAGTGGGTCAGGGGGAAGAGTTGGAGGGTGAGTGGGCAGAGTTTGGGGGTGAGTGGGCAGAGTTTGGGGGTGAGTGGGCAGAGTGGGGGTCAGTGGTCAGAGTGGGGGTGAGTGGGCAGAGCAGGGTCAGGGGCAGAGTGGGGGTCAGTGTGCAGATGTGGGGGTGAGGGGGCAGAGAGGGGGTAGAGGGGAGGGCAGAGTGGAGGTCAGTGGTCAGAGTGGGGGTCAGTGGGCAGAGCAGGGTCAGGGGCAGAGTGGGGGTCAGTGTGCAGAGTGGGGGTGAGGGGGCAGAGAGGGGGGTGAGGGGGAAGAGTTGGGGGGTGAGTGGGCAGAGTTGGGGGGTGAGTGTGGCAGAGTGGGGGACAGTGGTCAGAGGAGGATCAGGGGCAAAGTGGGGGTCAGTGTGCAGAGTGGGGGTGAGGGGGCAGAGAGGGGGTGAGGGGGAAGAGTTGGGGGGTGAGTGGGCAGAGTTGGGGGTGAGTGGGCAGTGGGGTCAGTGGTCAGAGTGGGGGTCAGTGGCAGAGTGGGTCAGTGGGCAGAGTGGGGGTCAGTGTGCAGATGGGGTCAGTGTGCAGATGGGGGTGGGTCAGTGTGCAGAGTGGGGGTCAGGTGTGCAGAGTGGGGGTGAGGGGGCAGAGTGGGGGTCAGTGGTCAGAGTGGGGGTCAGTGGGCAGAGCAGGGTCAGGGGCAGAGTGGGGGTCAGTGTGCAGAGTGGGGGTCAGTGTGCAGAGTGGGGGTGAGGGGGAGAGTTGGGGTGGTGGAGTGGGGCAGAGTTGGGGGTGAGTGGGCAGAGTGGGGGTCAGTGGCAGAGTGGGGGTCAGTGTGCAGAGTGGGGGTCAGTGTGCAGAGTGGGGGTCAGTGTGCAGAGTGGGGGTGAGGGGGCAGAGAGGGGGTGAGGGGGCAGAGAGGGGGTGAGGGGGAAGAGTTGGGGGTGAGGGGGCAGAGTGGGGGTCAGTGGTCAGAGTGGGGGTCAGTGGGCAGAGCAGGGTCAGGGGAAGAGTGGGGGTCAGTGTGCAGAGTGGGGGTGAGGGGAAGAGTTGGGTGAGTGGGCAGAGTTGGGGGGTCAGTGGTCAGAGTGAGGGTGAGTGGGCAGGGTCAGGGGCAGAGCAGGGTCAGGGCAGAGTGGGCAGAGTGGGGGTCAGTGGGCAGAGCGGGGGGGGTGAGGAGCAGAGCGTGGGTCAGTGTGCAGCGCAGGGGGATGAGTAGGCAGAGGAGGTTAGATCGGGACAGGACCTTTGATGACGTCACGGTCATGTGATGTGTGAGTCCACCCATCATCGTGACGTCATCAGAGGTCCTGAACAGGGATGAAAAGAGATCACGGCTGGCTGGAGGGAGCTGTGGTAAGAGGCGGGGGGGTGACCGGACAGTGGAGGGGGTCTGTGCTGACAGGCGGGGGGTGAGCGGAGAGTGGAGGGGGGCGATCGGGCAGCGGAGGGGCAGTGGTGATAGGCTGGGGGTGACCGGGCAGTGGGAGGGGGATATGGTGACAGGCAGGGGGGTGATGGGGCAGCGGGGGGAAGTGTTGTGACAGGCGGGGGGTGAGCGGGCAGTTGAGGGGGGCTATGGTGACAGGCAGGGGGGTGATGGGGCAGCGGGGGAAAGTGTGGTGACAGGCGGGGGGTGAGCGGGCAGGGAGCGCGGTCAGGAGGAGCTTCACTATATATGAAATGTAATGTAATATGACCCTAACGCACTTCCGTAAGTTTGGCAGCCACGGACACGACGATGGAAACAGTGCCGAAACTTACGGAAGTGCGTTAGGGTGATTATATATTAGATAAAAGTGTACATATTTGATATCTACGAACTCGTACCAACCCGAGACATCACATTGTCCAGTCAGTTTTACCATATCTTGATCATGGCAAATAAAAAAAACAAACGTGTAATTGCACTTTTTTTGCAATTTCACCACATTTGGAATTTTTTCCATTTTCCTGTACACTATATGGTAAAATAAATGATTGCATCTGAAAGTACAACTCGTCCTGCAAAAAACAAGCCATCATATGTCTATCTTGATGGAAAAATAAAAATGTTATGGTTCTTGGAAGCAGGGGAGCAAAATATGAAAAACGAAAAAGAAAAATTTCCGTGTGGTGAAGGGGTTAAAACCACAGCAGGTATATACTGTGGACAATGGCCGTTCGTGCAGACACCAGCACTTCAATGGGTCCTGATCAACGATATCAAATATGCGTATTTTTTAATTATCAGAGTAGCTCATGCTGTAGCCCCTGGGACACACCAAGGTATTAAGGCCTTGGACAATTGCCCAGATTGTCCCCCCTAACACTATCACTGCACATGACAACAATCTTTTTGAAAAATTTTAGAATAAATGCAGCTAATAGATAAATTTATGCTGTTGATCATCCAGAAAAGTTTGCTCACGTATTATCCCTATTTTAATATAACATAATTAATTTGCAGCTCTTCTGTGCAGAATTCACAGTGGTAAAATCTACAATGCTTTTATTATACTGCATATTATGCAAATGGAGCTTAAAATACCACATTCACATGCATTGCCAATCAAATGTTAGCAAATTATGTCAGGATCCATTCCAGTTGCAAATCCCGCATCCTGGTATTTATGATGCCCATCCTGGTATATACGTCTCTAATTCTGGTATATATGTTCCCCATCATGGGCCCATCCTTGTACAGATGCCTCCTCTTATGCGGCACACATAGAAAAAGAAACAATTCTACTCACCATCCCTCTGCTCCGCCTGTGTGCGGTGTTCTCATGTGATGCCAGCAACTAACTTCAGCATGTAAGTGGGGCAGCGCATGTCGTCACTGCCAAGTGACCCCAGTCATACACTGACATCAGCTGCCAGCTAATAGAAAATTAATATTCACTGCTCCCCATGCCCAGGACTATGAGCATGGGGGCAGTGAATATTAATTTTCTTTAATTGTGGGCACATAATTGCCCCAGCTGCTGCAGGAAGCCAGCTGTTGGGACGAACATGTGTGCCCACAATTAAAGAAATTGAATATTCACTGTTCACCCTGGCCATAATCCTGCCTACCTCTCAGCTTTAGTGCAAAGAGTTGGGTGGGACCAACGATTGCCCCAGCTACTGCAGGAACCCAGCTGCTAGGACAAACACGTGTGCCCACTATCAGAGAAATTAAATATTCAGGTCAAAGACATGGGTGGGACTATGGGTGTGGGGAGCAATGAATATTCATTTTCTTTAATAGCGGGAAAACATGTTAACTTCAGCCACAGCTGCAGCCTATTCCTGCCTCCTGTGAATCATGCTCCACAACAAGCCAGGTACATCCAGACTATATTAAGACACAACCCCCACATTCAGGGGAAAAGTATATCTTATAGTCCAAAAAATATGTTAGGTTGAACTTACATCTGTATTGGAAAATGCAATACCAATGTAGGCTGTGGTGCAGCTTTACCCATTGCTGGTCCCTATGCTTGGAATCCTCTTTTTAAACTAAAGCTAGGAGCTACATGTAGTGCCTTCCTCCACTCTGAAACATTTCACGACCCTCAATGGGCAATCAGTGATTTTCATTTTTCATTTTTACTGTAAAAGAGCAATACATTTTTCTCAGGAGTACCCACCATCTGACCTGGGGTTATCCAAAGGTAAATGTCTTCTTCATGGCCTGTGGAAATACTGTGAAAAGACATGTCATTCTGTAAGTAATAAGATAAATTTAAATCCCTTTGTAACCTTCCAATACTATAAGAATGATCACTTTTCTGCACTGTACCTTATAGCTTATGTAATGCTGTATAATGTGTGGGAAGATTAATTTTTGCTCAATCTAGTAAAGTACAAATTCTGATCTTCTTCTTGTAGGAATGTCCCCACCCTAATCTCCTTTATGTAGTAATGTCCCCATACTGGTCCCCATTGTATATTAATGTCCCCCGTTTTGTAGTAATGTCCCCATCCTGGTCCCCTTCTTGAAGTAATGTTCCTCCCTGGTCCCCTACGGGTAGTAATGTTCCCATCCTATATTAATGACCCTCATCCTGGTCCTCATCATGTAGTAATGTCCCATCCTGATCCCCTTCTTGTAGTAATGTCCCCATCCTAATCCCCTACTTGTGGTAATGTCCCCATCCTGGTCGCCTTCTTGTAGTAATGTCCCCATCCTGATCCCCTTCCTCTAGTAATGTCCCCATGGTGGTCCCCATTGTATATTAATGTCCCACATACTGCTCCCCGTCTGGCACTAATGTCCCCTTCCTGGTCCCCTTCTTGAAGTAATGTTCCTCCCTGATCTGTACGTTTAGTTTTGCCCCATCCTGGTCCCCATCCTATAATAATGACTCCCATCCTGGTCCTCATCATGTTGTAATGTCCCCCATACTGTTCCCTGTCTTGTAGTAATATCCCCATCTTGTAGTAATGTCCCCATCCTGGTCCTCCTCTTGTAGTAATGTCCCCGACCTGGTCTCCATCTTGTAGTAATGTTCCTCCCTGGTCCATATGTGTAGTAATGCCCCATCCTGGTCCCCATCCTATAATAATGTCTCCCATCCTGGTCCTCATTTTGTAGTAATGTCCCAATCTTTTAGTGATGTTCCCTCCCTTGTCATCTTGTAGTAATGTCCTGGTCTCTGTTCTTTTTGTTCTCTCGCTCACACACACACTCACACATATACACACCCGCACACTCACACATATACACACACACTCACATACACACTCACACATACATCCTCAGACATATTCACACAAACACATACACACTCACACATTGACACACTTACATAGGGCCATATTTGGAGTTCCTGCCACCCTAGGCACTCTCAGTGGTCACGTTCCCCTCCCCCCCAGGCTGCTATCTTCGGCTGTAACAGCGCCTTACCTGACTCCACTCTTCCTCTGTGGCAGCTTCTTCCTCTTTGGTTCCCAGTCTCCCACTTGCCGGCAGCAGCCGGCACCAGCTAGCACCCGGCAGCCGGCACCAGCCAGCATGCGGCACCAGCCTGCTCCTGGCACCAGCCAGCACGCAGCACCATCCTGCACCCAGCAGCCCACCCGGCAGCTGCCAGCATCTGGTGGCAGCCGCCAGCACCCAGGAGGTGGCACCAGGTGGCACCCGGCAGCCGCCAGTACCTGGGTGACTGGCACCAGGTGGCACCAGGCAGCCGCCAGAACCAGCCACCGGCGATGTGCCGCTCAGACGGCGCGGGAATACACTCACACATATACACACACTCACACATACACTCACACACATATACACACTCACATACAAATATACACACACACATATACACGCTCACACATATACACACACATATACACACTCACTCAGAAATATTCACACACACATACACTCACACATAAACAATCACATATACACACAAATACACTCACACACTCACACATACACACAAATACTTCACACATATACACTCACATATACACAGAAATACACTCACACATATACACTCACTCACATATACACACAAATACTCACACATATACACATACACACTCACTCACATATACACAGAAATACACTCACAGATATACACATACACACTCACATATACACACAAATACACTCACACATACACACACTCTCTCTCTAACTCTCACTCATACACACCTGATACCCTGAGCCATTATACATGGAGCTGCCGCGGTACCCGCTTTATTGTGACTTCTGGGTATCGGCGGCTCAAACAAGTGCCTTCGCGCCTGTACATTCATGAAAGCAGGCAGCCGGCGGACCAATCAGACGCCTGCAGCTGACTTCACAGGAGGCTTCTGATTGGTCCGCCGGCCGCCTGTTTGCATGAATGTACATGCGCGAAGGCACTTGTTTGAGCCGGCGGTACCAAAGTCACAATAAAGTGGTACCGCGACGGCTCCATTTACAATGTCCCGAGGCATGCTTTTTTCTTTCATGGTGCCCCGGGCCGCATTGGGGAGCTTTGCGGGCCGCATGCGGCCCGGGGGCCGCGTGTTTGAGAGCCCTGCTTTAGATCCTATGAAGCACCTGAGGTTTAATAAGGTAATTGAATGTGGGTTTTGAGTAGTTTTAGGGGTGTAGTTTTTAGAATGGTGTCACTTTTGGCTATTTTCTGTCACATAGGCCTTTCAAATATGGTGTGGTCCCAAAAAAAATGGTTTTCTAAATTTAGTTGGAAAAATGAGAAATTGCTGATAACTTGCTAACAAAAAAATTTTTTTTTTTTTCACAAAATTATACTGATGTAAAGTAGACATGTGGGAAATGTTATTTCACTATTGTGTGTGAAATACCTCTCGGGTTTAACGGTTTAACAATTGCGATATTTTCCAAATTTTTGCCAAATTCCAATTTTTTTCATAAATAAATGTAAAAAATATCATCTTAAATTTACCAGTAATATGAAGTTCAATATGTCACGAAAAAACTATTTTGGAATCTCTGCAAACCATTGAAGTGTTCCAGAGTTATAACCTCATAAAGTGACACTGGTCAGAATTGGAAAACATTACCTGATCATGAAGGGAGAACCGGCTGGGTGGTGAAGGGATTAAGTTAACACAAAAGTCTGCCTATAGGTCCTGTTACACGGCACGATGTTGGAAGGATGTCGGCAACGATCTCGTGGGCGTGCGGTTGTTGCAGACATTGTCTTGACATCGTTGGTGAGATGTCACACGTCTAGATATCGTGGACGACTCACCAAAGATGTTGTGAGCAGGTATCATTCGCACAACCCAGTGAACGATACCTCCTCATCATTTCTGTGAATGGGCGAAGTCGTGAACGACATCGTTATCGCGGTGTCTAACACAACGATATACCAGATTGGCTGATCATTGATTGTGTGGTTTGAGAACAAGTTCTCAAACCTGCGATCAGCGATCCAACGATTTATCGCTACAACTTTGCAGAGTCACACACAACGAGGTTGTAACGATGACGCTTGAACATCTCCAAATCTGTGACGTTTAAGCGATATCGTTAACGATGTCGTGCCGTGTAATGGGGCCTTATGTATGACTGTTCAGGGAGAATGTATCTACAAGATGGGTGTCAATAAATGGCCACACAGGGTCTCAGTTTGTAAATTACTTTTATTTGACATTGTCACTAATGCTTTCTATAAATATGCCCATTATTGCTTTCTTATAGGTCGTGTGCATCTGACAGGTCATTAGGGGCTCTAATGTAATATATAATTGCTATTGTGCATACATCTTTACATTGACCTTTAGAAGGGAAATTTCTTTGTGTGGGTAATATACCTAACATCTGTATCAGAAATGCCTTGTCAGACATAACGCTCCTATAATGGTAAAATACATAGGCAACATTATAATTCAATTATGATGATGCATAGAGGAAAAGACATTACTTGCATATCATAGTCATTACACAGTTTAAGTCCCCTATTTTATTGATGTGGATTATAAATACTCCTATGCAGAGAAAATAACCTAAGCCCTTATATACATATATATGAATATATATATATGTATATACATATATATACCAGTATTTTTCGCTTTATAAGACGCACCGGATTATAAGACGCACCCCCAAATTTGGTGAAGGAAATGAGAAAAAAAATAGTTTTTAATGTTAAATGGGGTCCGTCTTATAATGCCAGTGTCCGTCTTACAATCAGTATATATGTCCCTAATCCTGGTACATAAACCCCCCAATTCTGGTATATATATCCCTCATCCTGGCATATATGTCTCTCATCCTGGTATGTATATTGCTCATCCTGGTATATATGCCCCCCCATTCTGTATATATGGCCCCCATTCTGTATATAGGCCCCCATCCTGTATATATGTCCCCACCTGTGTATATGCCCCCCATCCTGTGTATATGCCCCCTCATCCTGTGTATATGCCCCTCATCCTGTGTATATGCCCCTCATCCTGTGTATATGCCCCTCATCCTTTGTATATGCCCCCCATCCTGTGTATGTGCCCCCCATCCTGTGTATGTGCCCCCCCATCCTGTGTATGTGCCCCCCATCCTGTGTATGTGCCCCCCCATCCTGTGTATGTGCCCCCCCATCCTGTGTATGTGCCCCCCCATCCTGTGTATGTGCCCCCTCATCCTGTGTATGTGCCCCCTCATCCTGTGTATGTGCCCCCTCATGCTGTGTATGTGCCCCCTCATCCCCAACCCTTTGATTATGCTATATGGCATCTTCCCCCCCAGACCCCCATTGCTCACCGAGGGGGGTACAGCTGCTCAGCGGGGGTGCTGGAGGGAGGTTCTCGTGGGTGGGGGACACAGCTGCAGGACCAGAGCAAGCAGAGATGTACCGGCGGCAGTAAGCGGTGGGCGCCGCCATGTTTTTGTGGCTGGCTGCATTCATTAACACTGCAGCCAGCGGTAGAGGCTTCAACAAAATGGCCGCAGCCATAATGGAGACCCGCGGCCATTTTGAAGCCTCTACCTCTACCGGCCGGCTACCACAAGAAACATGGCGGCGCCCACCGCTTGCTGCCGCCGTTACATCTCCGCTGCTCCGGTCCTGCAGCGGTGCCCCCACCCACCGGAACCTGCCTTCGGCCCCCCACTGGGCAGCTGCACCCCACAAACACCCCTCATATGGTAATATTTAATTTTTAATATTTTTTTTTTTACATACGCTTTTTAAGACGCACCCCCGTTCCCCCCCAAAGTTTGGGGGGAACAAAAGTGCGTCTTAAAAAGCGAAAAATACGGTATATATTTATAGACAGTCCAACACATAGTTACAGGATGCAAAATGCAAGCAGGAACAGCATACACTGAACGCCACAATCAGGAAGCGGGAATTGTATACAGAGACATCTGCACAGCGTCTGGGTTAAGTCCCCCTAAGTCCAGATGGGAAGCCCCAGAAAAAGTGGTGGAAAATGAAAGGGCTAAAATCCTGTGGGACTTCAAGATCCAGACAGAAAAGCAAGTCTTGGCTAACCAACCAGATATCGTGATAGCAGACAAGGAGCAGAGGACAACATAACAATAGATGTGGCAGTGCCAAATGACAGCAACATCAGAAGGAAGAAATATGAGAAGCTAAAGAAATACCAGGGCCTCAAAGAACAACTGGAAAAGATGTGGAAGGTGAAGGCAACAGTGATTCCAGTGGTGATAGGAGCACTTAGAGCAGTGACCCCTAAGTTGGAAAAATGGCTGCAACAGATCCCTGGAGCAACATCTGAACTTTCTGTCCAGAAAAGAGCAGTGCTGTGAACAACTAAGATCCTGCGCAGAACCCTCAGACTCCCAGGACTCTGTTTGAGGACTGGAGAATGAGGAAGGACAAATAACCACCCCAACAGGTGTGAGAAGGTAGTTAGAGTAGTTATATACTTACCCTGTTCTGTCCATCATCAACTTCTACCCACTGTAAGGATGTTGTCACGCTTGGGAGGTGAGGGAAACAGGTAACTTGATGGTATGATGGACAAAGGGGTAAGGAGAGCCTAATGCTCAGGGAACCCTGATGCTGGGGTCCTGGTTCACCCTGATCTCAGAGGTACCTCTGATGGTGAGGAGTTCTGAGCCACCACCCTGAACCCTAAAACTCCTGATTAGCCCAAGGCTGAGGGCCCCTACCACCACCCATGGGTCAAGGATTACAGCTTCTCTCATGGCAATAGAACTCCAGGAGAGGCTTCAGCACAGCAGCAAGACTTCTTCTCAGCTCAATGACCAAGAGCCAACTAACTCTATAAACGGCGTCTGACAGAGGAGAGGGAAGGTTATTAAAGCCAGGGGGAAGGGATTCCAGGTGAGTCACACTTCAACCACTCAACCAGCAGTTGAACATAATAGGGATTGTAGCTCTGGAGCACAACACAGGAGGCAAGGGACCTTCACAACTATCAGCCATGCAGCTCATAAAGACAAAAAAACATACACAGCAGCATCCAGCAATGTCAGCGCCATCTAAGCACGTGACAGGTGTACTCCTATCCTCTGATTTGCCAGAGGTTAGAACAAGTTTTGGTAGCCATATTTACACATCCAAGTGATGGGTGTACATATATGGCGCCCACTGATGGTATAGAAACACCAGTGGTGCCGCCGATAGCCAACAGCGACACCACCCAAAAACACCCCCTTTATGAACCCATTGATGCAGCTCCGACTGATGTACAGGACCTGTGGTGATGTCACGGTCATGGACGGACCCAGGTGCACGTGACAGATCACTTGACTATGACATCACCACATGTCCTTTACCTTTTACAGAGATCGGGGTTTCCCTCACCTGCCCCAGAGTGGCGGTGCACAGAGATCAGGGTACAGACATTGGCTCTTCTGGTTGAGTGGGGGTGCACAGAGAGCAGGGCACAGACAGAGCCAGCAACATATGCATAACACTGCCTGGTGGTGACATACATGGGGGCAGAGAGTGCACATGGGGGGGCTACAAATAGTACACAGGGAGTCAATGAGAGCACATGGGGGAAACAGAGCACGTGGGGGAGAGAAAATGCACAGGGAGCAAGAGAACATAGGAGGCAGAGAGAGCGCTCAGGGGGAGACAGGTCAAAGGATAGAGCACAGGGAGAAAAGAGACAACACACAGGGGAGAGTGCACAGGGGAAGAGAGGCAGCACACTGTGGAGAGAGTGCACAGGGAGGGCAGAGGGACAGCACACTGGGGTGAGAGCGCACAGGGGGGCAGAGAGAGTGCACAGGGGGCAGAGAGAGCATACGTGGAGGAGAGAGCACATGAGGGAGAGAGAGCATACAGGGGAAGACAGGTCAAAGGAGAGAGCATGGGGGAAAAGAGTCAGCACAGGAGTAGAGAGACAGCACATGGAGAGGAGAGTGAGAGTGAGTGGACAGAGGGGAGACAGCCATCCCCAGCACCATAGAGCCTGCCCATATTGTGATGTCACCCCCCTCCCGATGTGAAAACATCAGCTCCACATTAAATAATCCCAGAAAGTTATGCCCAAAAAACCTCCAACTGATACAAAAATCAAAACATCAGGCAGCACACCAACAAAAAATATCAAATGGTAGCAGAATTGATGCAAACAGGCATGTTTTTCTGTAAAACAAAGCATATTGGTTTATTACATCATACTTAGCATAACATAAACAGTCCATTATATGTACATTAACAGAACAATAAATGACCCTCAGTCTGTCCCAATGGTGGATATGCTCACCTGGTATTATATACATAGTCCCTTTTAGGCAAACGGTTACCTTACAGGAGGTATTCCTAGCTCTGTTCACTGACTCCTGCCAGTCCATCATTCAGGCAACTACCCCTCTGGGATCACCAACACTTATCAGTTCCAGATCCTCAGCAGGCCTGTAGATTTCTGAATATCCCTGTGGTCTCCTCATAGCGTACTTTCCAGGACATCGGCCATTTCCACGCTCACCATACCAGGTGCGTTCCAGGAGAACAGTCGCTCTGAGCATTGAAAGCGAGCCCCCAAAGTTTCTGCCAGAGCCATACCAGGCTCTGCATACGATCTCCAGACTTCATGCCTTCCAGGGCACCTGCTAGTCCCAAGGAAGAGAGGTCCTATTGTCCCTGAACCTCATGCCTTCCAAGGACATGTTTTCCTAAGCATGATATCTGGCCTCTTGGCCATACATCTTACAGGGCAGCTCTGCTCCCAAACGCACAGAGACATCTAATTCCATAAACACGAAGATTATATTCACTGCGGCACCTAGGTTTGTGAGGAATCATGTTGGCCAGACACATCCCTGTCTTTTCGCTCACTTGCCATCCTGCAATTATAATGCATTACCAGAACCTGTGGAACTACAAGTCCCAGCATATATATTTGCAATGCAGGAAGCCGCTGCATCACAATATATATTTATTTGTATGGAAATAGATATGATTCAGCTCATGCAAATCTTGCTGGTCATACAGCTGCTTGCTATGTTATGCTATGACAAAGGGCCAGTTGCACCTAAAATTTGTAACCTAAGTCTATACACTTTGTTTGTAAAATTGTTGATATGCTTTTAAATAGAAGAATTAAACTCAAGATTTTATCCACGATGCTGACTTTCTAAATATATATATGTAGGTTTGTAGAACATCCTGAAGATGAAGGTATCCATCTGGTGTGGTGGTAATTGGGGTAATAGAAGGGGTTAATAACAGCTGATTATTGACAGCTGTCATTAAGCTGTAGATTGATAATGTTCAGGCTTCTATGAGACCTGCACATTACCAATCCTGTGAGTAAATAGTTAAAAACCACAGACACAAGGAAAAATCTATTGTTTGAAATAAAACTCATAGAGAAAAATCCTTTATCTTCTATAAAACACACAGACAACGCTCTTTTACCCATTTATTAACCCCAAACATACCCCCCAATGGTAAATACACTGCACGATGTCCAGTGAAGCACACTCGGCTATGCTACATTGCAGTGAGTGGAGACATTACAGTGTCTGATAATCACAAGCAGCTCTCTCACACTGACTTAGCTGGGCCAGTTGTGTGCTCAAATGAACTTGACTCTGACACCCCTCACACAGCTGGATATTACTGTGTGTTTTTTAACTAGTTGGTTATAGGATTATCAAAGTAAAAGTCTTAGCCAAGCCTGAACATTACCAATCTAGGGCTTAATGACAACTGTCAATGATCAGCTGTCATTAACCCCTTCTATTACCCTGATAGCCACCGCAGTAGAGCTTCTGGAAAAGACTGATAGAGTGCCAGGAATAGGTGCTTCTAATAAATGCGCTAATTTCTGGGGTGGCTATGGGCTGCTAATCTGTAACCTGGGTAGCCCAATAACCATGGGCCTCAACACGCTAAGAATACCATCCCCAAGCTGACTGGTTTTGCCTTGGCTGGCAATCAAAAATAGGGCGAAACCCACACTTTTTTTTTAATTATTTAGTTAAATATTTTAAAAACAAATAATGGGCTCCAATGTATTTTTTATTGCCAGCCAAGGTGATACTATGCAGCTGGGGGTAGCAGCCTGTAGATGGCAACTTTATCTGTGCTGAGAATCAAAAATAAACGAGACCCCAATGCAATTTTTTTAATTATTTATTTCTTCACACCTATAACAACAGGTTTGTTCCCAAGAAAAAAGAAGGTACCAAAAAGGAGCATTCAGCCCAAAGATATGCTAAAAGTGTAAAATGTTTATTTGTGCATCACATTAAAAACATGAAAAGAACACATACAGTATATATCTAACAAAAAGCTCCAAAGTGGAGCTGCCAGTTACCTAGTGCTTATTATAATAATCAAAGGGCAAGGGAGCACCAATATATCAAGATACTAAATTATGAAAGCATATTAACCTATTGATATCACCCTAAGGCTTACACGTTATGATCTAAAGGCACCAATGCTATTAAAGACACAGTAGTCAAATAAAGTGCTAAGTGCTGAATACAACTAGAAAAGAGAGGAGATACAAGAGGTGCAGATTGTGCCTTATCAAAAGGACACTATTTGATTTAGTGTGGATTATATAGATATCCACTCACCTTTTAAGGTTGTGAGACCCACAACCAGTTTGAAAGCATAAGGCAGCTGCTGCAGAACCTCCACCGTCACGTCAAAAACCGCGGGAAAAACAGGAGTCAAACAGGAATGGTATCCACGGTCCGCGCTACTGCTCTTTACCAAAGGATTTCACAAGAGGGTATTACCATCATAAGGTCCTTTATTCATCAAAAACCTACGCGTTTCAGTGCTGTCCCAGCACCTTCCTCAGGGCATTTTGAGATGCTCTGAGGAAGGTGCTGGGACAGCACTGAAATGCGTAGGTTTTTGATGAATAAAGGACCTTATGATGGTAATACCCTCTTGTGAAATCCTTTGGTAAAGAGCAGCAGCGCGGACCGTGGATACCATTCCTGTTTGACTCCTGAAGTGCTGAATACAGGGCTTCCAAGTCAAGTGTGCCTTTAGGTATACATATAGAGCTAAACTTATTCCTAGTTCAAATGAAATACACAAAGGGCATACAGAGTAGCAAGGACACTATAATCAACAGGGCATTATGTGGATATATAAACCTGATTCCACGCGTATTGCTGGGGTAGCTTCATCAGGGAAAATGCAGGTGCAGATGTAAAACTCAAAACTAAGACCTATGTATATAACATAATTTACATTAATTGAATTCAGTTGCAGCCTACCATGTGATTTGCGTGCCACTGGGACAAAAAGAGGACCAATAATCCAAGTGTGTGCATGTTATGTCTATGTACAGCTGTTATGGATGCCCCCACACCTTTCGGGTGAGGCTATCATCTTAATTGTCTGCTGACAAATTGGATGCTTTGTCTGAAGTGCGTGCACGTCACTGTAAGAAACAACATTGACACACTTGTCAATGTAGAGCTTAATGACAAAGACCTTTAGTAAGGGAGGGTTAGCAGTTTTATTACTTATCCTTAAAGGGATGTGCAAAGGGGTGTGACTAGATAATTGCATCATATTATGCTGAATATACATTTTATTCTGGAAAACATTTAATTATATTCTCTGCGTGTTAGTTAGTTTAACTATCCTTGAAGTGAACATTTAGTCCGAAGACATTCTGATAAGAGCTTCAGCCAGCTACCTCTAAATCAAAACATTTATATAAAATCTGAGACACAGAAAACCCAAAGGTGTGAGGGAAGTAGGAGAGAGAGCTTAGCTAGGGGAAAGTGCAAGGCCAAGGCTTTTTCCCTACAACCAGGCCTTAAGCCTGAAAGATTTGATTTCTGAATAACTACATACTAATATAAATTATTAACTTATGAACAAGCGCATGTCTTAGTTGTGAAAGCCACTTCCTCCCTCGTATCATGTAATTTGCACTCACTAGTGAAGTGCAAATTTGCATATATGCCATACATAATTATTACTATTTTGCATCAGCGCCATGTTGTGTGTGCCAAAAACCCCACTAATCAATCTCCACAACTGTAGTCATGGTAACGCTAGCACTGACGAGCCATAGTTGCACTGAGCATGCGCCATAATGCTTTCAAGGTCTATCAATCAAATGCCTATAAGGCATATATTGTATGTTGGTGCGAATCCATGTGCATGTGCCAATGTCCCCACGATACCAGACCTGCTGATGAAGTAATGATAAGTTACATAGAAAACAACGTAATTTATGCGCATGCACTGATTTGTCCATAGTAATAAGACCTGTTAGCTAAATACTGATAAAGCTTATATTAATGACGACGCAATTGTATATGCATGCTTTACTGCACTGAAATATGTGGGCATGCTTGAAACATGACGCAGTTTGGAAAACATACATGCTGTAAAATTGAATGTCATTATTTTTGGTCCTACAAGCAAAGAGAGGAAAAATAGCACCCTATATGATTATACAACTTTCTCCCAAAATAACTGACCAAGGTGGACATCTTACCAATGGAGCCAAATGGGGAAACAAATTAAGTTATAGGGAGAGGAAAGCTCTAATGGACGCAGTTTGGAAAACATACAAGAACATTTACATGCTGAAAAATTGAATGTCAATATTTTTCATTTTACAAGCATAGAGAGGAAAAATTGCACCCTACATGATTAGGCAACTTTCTCCCAAAATAGGAGGCAGTTTGATAATAGGTCAAATAGGAGGGTCACATATGACACCCTGAAACACATAACCCATCATACTAGTCTGCATTAAGCAAAAAACTAGTAGACCCAGCAGTGAGGGATCAGACAATCCATACACCATATCCAAAATGAGCATAAGGAGATTGTTCAGTATCGCAGTTCCTCAAGAGATTACATTCAACATCTTATAGGAGACCACCCAAAACCCAGAGTATATTCATACCAACCACAATTGGATATGCAGCTGAAAAGGTAAACCTAAGCAGTGTCCAGGTGTTCGAAAAGATGAATGGTGATGGTGGAATTCTCTGATAATAATGGGTATTCACATCATCCAAGTCTCATAATTGGGAACTAATTGAATTGTTTTTGGTAATCTGTTCCAGAGAATTGGTGCAGCTTGTGAGAAGACGGGAGTTGGAGGTTCAGATATCTTGACATCCCTTGTCCTTTGATTATTGTACTAAGCACTAGGTAACTTGCAGCTCAACTTTGGGGCTTTCTGTTGGATATATGTATGTTCTCTTAATGTGATACAAAAATACACGTGACACTTTTTGCACATCTATGGGCTGAGTGCTCTTTATGGTATTTTCTTTTTCCTTTTTTTTCTTTCATTTTCATGTCTAGTATTATGGGTACTTTTGCTGCGAGTCCCTATCTTTATATTACTACAGGTTTGTTGCCAATACACTAATGTATATTTCAACCAATCACAGACGCCTGCACATTGGGTGAGTGGACAACAGCCAATCACAGATGCTGTCACAGAGAGTGGGCGGGCATCTGTTATTGACTGTTGGAGTCAAACTGAAGTGAATAAACATAAACAAAATTGAGTGAACCTGGAAGTCGTGTTACAAGTGTGCAATCCTCAGTAAGTATAATGCTCCTGCTTTAATCCCCATTTTAATTTCTTTTGCAGCCCTTACTGCCACCATTTTATAACTAAAGTTTGGAATCCTATAGGTTGGGCTTCAGGGTTCTTGCTCAAGTTTGGGTCAAGTCTGATCCAGAACCTGGACTTTAAAAAAAGTCTGTCTGTATCCGTCGAACCAGAATCTGCGGATTCACCCATCTCTACCTGTCATTTCTGATTGTCCAGAAGTTAGATATTACATCACAAGAGCTCAATGCAACTCATGAAAGCCATAATTAGGCTTTCATATGGATGCATTGATTTGTGACCTTGTGTATGCTCCATGAAACACTGAATCCCGCAGACCGAATGGAGCGCTGCTGGAAAAAGGTGTGTATCAGACAGGGGTAAGTCTCAGACATTGGATTTAGATTTAAAGCACCACTACAGTGGTGGAATAAAGAAAATGCTGGAGTGGTCTTATAAAATGGATCCAGTCTACAAGCTGCATACAGCTCTGCCAGAGACCAAGCATTGCTTCCATGAGTAGGAACCAAATTGCAGAGTTGCGATTTCCACTCTTACACTCACAAGTTTGAGGTTGGAGTTATAATACAGAATATTTGCACTCCACATGTTCAGTGGTTGTGGTTCATTGGCAATGGTGAGGTCCCTTTATAGACTGCCCACATACGTGTGCTTTTAAAGTGCACCTGTCATCTGTTTTGGGAGTTGTAAACCCTGCCCACCACCCTGAAATTGGGGTTCCTTTAACCCCTTTTTATCTCCAGATGTGTCCCTGCATACCTCATAAAACAACTTTTAATCTGTCCTGCGCTGTATGCAAATTACTTTTTAATGGCCATATGGGATGTGGCACACTCCGATCAGAGCCACGTTGCTCCATGGAAAACCCGCCATGCTCCCCACCAACACCATCCTGCTGCATGGAAAACCCTCCCCTCCTGTGTATTTAAATGAATGACATAGCGACGTCATTCACAAGTCGCGCACCTGTGCTGTGGCGGACCTCTGTGTGCCCTATTGAAGAGCCAGTGATTCTACTGCGCAGGCACAAGAATTTGGGCACTGATTCAGCGGGCAGCATTGGCTTGGAGCAGGATGAGTTTTCCATGGAGCAGGACGGCTCTGATCTCAATGTGCAGTCACCCATATGACCCTTAATAAGTAATTAGCATACAGTGCAGGGGGACGTCTGGGGAAACAAAGCGGTTATAGAAACCCAAATTTCATCATGTTTAAGGTGGTGGACAGAGTTTAGAACTCCCAAAACAGGTGACAGGTGCACTTTAAGGATAACAATTCCTGGATATGTGTTTTCCTGAAGAGGTATAGAATGTGAGTCCCCAGTGAAGGTGAAATTCATGGTAAATCTAAAGCAAATCTGTCATAAAAATTAGTAGCAAAATCTACTGTAAACGTTGGCTAAGAAAGCAATTGTGTACGGACTTCATGAATATATTGCACTTGTCCTTGTCTACCCTCCTCTCATGTAAAGTGCCATGGGAACTAATGGTGCTATATAAATAAATAATAATAATAGTGACTATGGGATACTGATTTCTATTTGTAAATCCATTGGGCAGATTGCATTAGACTTTGCTATTTTTGTGTCTCTTCTGGTGGCTTCCACTTCTTCCCAATTTAGGACATTGGAGTCTAATAGTGATTTATCCTTGAGACTCCGCTCAGGACGTTAAACCTTTCCTTTCTATCAGTATGTGGCTTCAGTCTGCTGTCTGTTCATTCAGTATTTGCGATCCTCCTTTAATTTCCTTTCTCCTTCGCGTCTGTTCGGGGTGGGCGCCCCGCCTTGTGTGCCATCTGTAATCCCTCAATATGTCCTTAGCTTGGGTTGCACAGTCAATTCATCACGATCTCTTCAATGACCCGTCTCATCACCAACATTCTCCGTGATTCACATGCAAATTAAAGTGTTCCTCAATTTCTACGTCTTTTCATGTTCTTGATCGTCACACAAATCTTTTTCTACAAATCCTTATTATATAAATTACTTACTGATCCGCTGAACCGTACAATGTGGAACGTATAGTGTTAAAAACTGACAAAAAACTTCGACGCTTCGACGCAGAATTTCCCAGTAACTCTTATTCTGATTCCTCCATCTTATAGGGAACATTGTTATTAACCCTTTATTTATCTTTACAAACAATTGATCTTTATCATAATTCCAGCACAATTTCAGAATTTCCACATGTCCTGAGGTTGTATGTATGGAAAATAAAGTGTACGGATTCCAAAATGTGCAAGGGTTCGGTATACATCAGAGCTTCGGAGGACAGAAAGGAGCACTCCTTTACCTAAAGTAAAATTCCTCATTATCGTGAAATGTTTCTTGGGGTAGCGAGTGAAGTAATACTTATAATATAATGTATGAATGGTTTTGTTTGGCTTCAAATGTCCATGAACCTCAAGCCGATTCTCTTGAATGTCACCGCTCATAGAGTTTCATGAGCATCTATAAATAGCACAATCTAATTTGGATTTCAGACTTCCTGATAAAAGTACACAACAAATGCCCAGAAATGGCTCGCTTTTGCCATCTACTGACATTTTGCAAAATAGCAATATATTACAGCGCGTACGACTCCAGCTTCTTTCGCTAAAAATCTAATATTAGGCACGTCCACATAATAGGAAACATCTTCTCCCACTTTACTGTTGAGTCAATAGAAAATCCGAGTTTGGCTGAAATCTTCATGGCGCTAATCACAGCTAATCTTCCAAAATATATAATTTTATGCATGTATTAATGTCTAAAAGAGGACCTGTACTGTCCAAAAAAGAATGAGGCAAATATATTGAGCTCCTCTGCTTTTGCTTCTCCTTTAAGTTTTTCGCTGTCAATCCATTGCAAAAATACTTACATTTATCTCTTCTGTGGGGCGATATGTGAAGTCTCTACTTGTAATCCAATTGAGCAATCCTTCAGAGTGTTCTTTTGGGGTCCTTTACACCTTCCTTCCAGATGCTGCCAATCACATGGCAGCTCATCTAGTAGTGTATGGGTACTGTCACACCAGGTGACATCGCCGGCGATTTTGCAGGCGATGCAGGGGCGTAGCCTATCATCAGCATCATCGCCGGCGAGTCGCCCAGTGTAAAGTGGCGATTTTGCGCTGAAAAATCGTCTGAGAGTGGTTGTCTGGTATCACAGCGCTGCTCTGAAACCGGGCGACCACACTCATGAAACATGGCGATTGGCAGGTGGTGGGAGCCATAGGCTCCCATGTTACAGGATCGCCGCTGGGGTTTGTAGACACCCCAACGGCGGTGCCTCCTGTAACCTCGCCAAAGCGTCGGCGAAGTATTGCCGCATGTAAACACGCAACGGCGACGCTGGCGGGGTGCCAAAAACGTACGTGCTCCCGTGCGTCGCCTGCGATATCTCCGGCCATGTCACCTGGTGTGACAGTACCCTATCAGTCTCAGACGCTGTTGAGGTGTGCATGACAGCCTCTGGGATGGATCCATGAAAGTGCAAACCCCTTGAGAAGACTCTAAAAAAATGCCCAGTTGGACTAGAAGCAAAGATTTCATATAATATGCTTCAGAACAAAGAAATGTGAATATCTCTGCAATGAAATAACGCCACACAAGACTGGCAAAATCAAGGAAGCTTTGATTTTTACAAGGCATTAAACACAATTTGTTTTAGCAAGTGACAGGTCTGTCTCTTTAAATTGATATTCTAGGCTGTAGTTGGTTGCTGTAGACACAAGACCTGTTGTTTCTTCTGTTTTTTTAATGTGATTTTGTTCTTGATTAGTTATTATTTAATGGCCTTTAACTTGATCTCGAGCCATGGCGACTTGATGGATAAATGCTTTGTAGAAAGATCCATCTTGTGCAAGCTAGATAGGTCCACCAGGGTCTTTTCCACTGTTATCTTGATAGTATAAAGCCATTAGGTTGCTGATCTATAATAAAAATATTTTCATTATTTTTTGCTTCACAGTAGCACCTAAGCCACAGATTGTGCATGGAATTGCAGCATAGCCACATTCACTTGAATAGGGGCTGTGCTGCAGTTTATTGCAGTCAAGATGCTATAAGCACCTTATTTGCAAGGAGAACCTAGAATCCAGTGCTGTAAATCAGTGCTGTGCTCCAACATACTCAAGATCAGCTGGGGTCTCCCAAAGGTCAACCCTGCAGTCAGTTGTGATGCTGTTCAGCACAGTTAAGTCAACTGTATAGTGGCTGTGGCTGGGTATTGCATGTCGATTCTAATAGGAGATGGATATGCAGTACCCAGCTGTGGCCACTATACAGTTGAGGAAGATGTGCAGCTCGGCCAGTGAGTAGTTCTAGCCAGCGGAGGCATCAAGAACTACTGATTTGATCCTTTCAGATTGAATTGTGAAGGCTGCACCCGATCAGTGGCCCCTGATTTCCTGTGAACCTGACAGCCCCGGACCGGATTTCGGCCCCATAGTAAGCTATGGAGCCGGATGTAGCTGGATGGCAGCTATCTGCCATCCAGTTTCCATCTGTCTGGGCATCCGGGAGGATTCGGATTCTTCTCCTGGACATAAAAATGCTGCATGCGTATTTGTGTACGAGGGAAAAAAGCTGATCCTCCCGGATGCTCCTGGATCCTCCCGATTCAGTGCGATCCGGCACCCCCTACAATGGGGCTCTATGGGGCCAGATCCGCACCCGGGAGCTGGACGCCGGGTGCTGAAGGTCAGCGCCTGCTGGTGCTGAACTTCAGCACCACCAGCTGTCCCTGCTGACAGTTCAGACCGCGGCCAGCTCCCCACTACCCGTGATCTTGAATTATCAGCAGCTGTGGCTGCAAATGAGCCATCCGACTGCACACCGAGCCGGAGGGCATAATTGGCCCTCCGGTTCTGTGTCCAGATCTGGTCCGGAGCTGTTAGGTTCACCTCTGACAGCCCCGAATCGGATCGTCCTGTGGTGTGAAGCCGGCCTTAGCTTCTCACCTAGCTAAGGGCCACGTCACACACACAGATATCTGTGCAGATATTGTTCGCAGATCTCTGGTTGCAGAGAAATCATGGACACATTGTTACATTTGTACACGGCCACAAAATGGGACAATCTGTCCATGATTTCACTCCAACCAGAGATCTGCGAACAATATCTGCATAAATATCTGTGTGTGTGACGTGGCCCTAAGTTAGAGCTCATACTTTGAATGGATGAGCGGCAACACACCAAAACACTATGTCTGCAGATGGAGATTCTAGTTTCTTAGAGATTCACCTCTTGCTCAGATGTGTCACATCTATGAGTTTCTATATTTTTTGTAGCTAAAGTAGCTGTCTGAGATTGCAAAATAAGATCTGGTATTTTTGTCACTAACATTGCCAGTAATATTTAGGAGTTGTGTTTTCTTTTACTGCAGTTCAGCTTAATTTGCTTTAATGAGGCTGAGTCACAATACTAGACACAGACCATATGGAACAATAATGTTGTTTCTGAGAAACAAGGTACCTCTATTTCCTAATTTTGGATAACTTCTTTAAAAGTTGATTGTGACAGACTGAGCATCCATCCACTGACACCGCAACACTCTCTACAAACCCCAGCACATAGATCCTTTAATGGAGGATTGCATTTTTATAATTGTAATTATACACTTTACTCTAGTTCAAGCAGGGCAAAGTGTAGAAGTGTAGCAAAAAATCTATGCTGTACAGAAATGGTGTAAGACATAATTACCGTATATACAAAACTTGGGGCCATAAAGCTATAGGAGTTCAGAAGCCTTTACTACCACTGACCAATAACTCTCTGCTGTAGCGTGCATAGTCTGCTGCATGCTGTCATCATCCTGACCGTACCAGTGTTTGCTTTGGCCATTGCTTTATTGAACCAGTGTATTATTAACTAAGGTTTATTGTGTTTCTTGTTTTGTCACTTTGCCATTACAGATACCGGCGTTTATGGCAAGGACTAGGGGATCTTTGTATTCTGATTCATGCCAAGCTGCCTAAGCTTATGTGCACTTAAATCCGTTTATCCCTCATGTCTGCTTTAACTAATTTAGCAAACAACTAGAACAGAGGACATTGTAGGACAGAAAAGCTCATGATACAGCTTGATATATTAAATAAGTACGGTATATTGAATTTTTCCCATATGTAATATTTCATATAATTTTTTTTTGACTTAATGATATGTTACAGCTAGATAACGTAAAATTGACATGCATTAAAGAAAACTGTCTGTCTTGGTCAAAGTAATCAAGAAGCAAGTTTCATTGATAGTTAAAGGGGTTGTCCACCCCTGTGCAAATTTTAGTCAAGCCCTGCAACTTGCTGAATCCTAGTGATGTGTAATGTACACATTGTTTAGATTCGGCCATGCTTGACTGTTTTAGCAGTAGACTCATAGCCACCAATATGCGATAGTGCCAAGTAGAGCCTCAGCCACTTCTCTGAATAGGACATTGAGATTATTAGCTGACAATTATACTGGGGATCACGTGACTACCAATGGAAGCAGAGCCAAATTCCAACAGATTATATACAGCTAGGAGTCGGCAAACTGCAGGCCTTGACAAATAATATTCCTTAAGGTTGGACAACACCTTTAATTGGTGTCACTAGTTCTTAGCAAGTATAATACTATACATTTTGCTAATTTCTCTGCACCCCCTAAACTAAGAATCTATATCAACAATTATATATTCTAGAATCTGTGTTAGGGCGTTGATCCAGGGAATTAGTCTGATTGCCGTATGTGGAGTCAGGAAGGAATTTTTTCCCCAATGTGGAGCTTAGTGTTGCCACATGGGTTTTTTTTTACCTTCCTCTGGATCAATATGTTAGGCTATGTGGTTGAACTAGATGGACTTAAGGTCTTCCTTCAACCTTAAAAATTATGAAACTATGAAACTCATCTGCCAGAATATATATAATATCCACCTACCTACATCCATACCTTATCAGCTCATATGCGCTCATTCATTTAGATTGTGTACTGAATGAAGATAGGAAATGTCCAGTGCACAGCATGCCTTAGCAAATCTCCCAAGATTTATCCACACAAACTAAATACCATTTCAGTGTTATGTCTACAGTTTGAGTATTAAATCCAAAATTTAAATATAGATACAGCTCCAAAACTAAGCAGTTACAAAAATATAATAAAAAAAAAGCTGCATTGTGCTGTCCAAGCACAGTAGATGTGATTTCAGCTGTGAAGCGGGTTGCTGTGCTTCCGCATCTCCGCAGCATATTAATTTATTGTTAGTAAGTCAGAAGCGAGCCCCTGCAGGTGACAGCAAGGAAAAGCTGCTTGCCCTGAACACAGATCGTGGGCACAGCGTGGCTGCACTCATCATGTGTTCACCTGTGGCTTCTCTCAGGTCCAGAAGCACTGTGTCCAACACGCAGTGCCTCAAGATCATGTGCACATACCCTTAGAAGACTCCCATGCACCCATCAGTGCCAATTAAAGAACTCAACCATGTTTGTGACTTAAGAATGCAGATATAATTGAAGCCAATGATGGAGCAGGAAGGATCATTGCTTCAGTAACACACCTTAGTTGTGAGTTTGAACAAGTTTTTCACTCTAAAATACTGGCACTTACGTTGTTAAATATACATAAATCTTATTTTAAAGGAACAAGACACTTAGAAAATATCCGCTTGTTACATCCACCACAGTGCCGGCACCTCCACTACAGGGAGACTGGTGGCCAAGGCGTACTCACCCTTCCAGTGGTCCCGTGGTGCCAGGTGTGAGCATTGCTTTCTGCTCCCGGTGGCTGCACATGCTGCACATGTCTCCTGGGAGCACCCTTAGGCCACACACAAGCACGCTCCCACTCTTTAAAGGGCCAGAGTGCCCTACTAAGAAATGCCTTCTCAGTCTTTAGCTGTGAAACACAGAGTATTTAAGGCACCTTCCATTATTGGAAGTTGCCTAGAGCAATGTGGTTTGTGCCTTTAGAGACATGCTTCTAGTTGTCAGGTCCCCTGCAGTGTAGTTGTCCATTCCTGGTGTAACCTGTGTCTCCGCCCCAGTTTCCTTCCTGAACCTGCTATGACACCAAATACCTGCAGCGCATGACAGAACTTGCCGCATCTGCCAAACTTGCCATGCTGCCATCTCTCTTCTCCTGCCATGCCGCCAAATCTGCTGCATCTATCAGTACCTGCTATGCTTTCTTATCAGTCAGCATTGGCGATCTTGGCTACACTACCCAGAGATTCTGCCTGTTCGTAAGAGTCAACCCCTGGAGTCAGCTGTCATGGTATCCCCTGGTGCTGTTTCTGCTACATACCAGCTCAGCCTATCCCCACCTCCTGTGGCTTTAGCAGAAGACTCAATGGTTGCTCTGACTCACTCCTCCAGGTGGCGATTGATGTCACGGCCCATTCCCGGATTTCTTCCCAGCGAGTGTTACACTCCTCCTCCCCATGTATATTTGAAGATTATGAATTTCTCCCTCCCGTTTCTAATAATTTTTTGACTGGCTCTAACATAATTGGCTGCACCAGGAGCCACTCCCCTCTGCTTTATGGACATAATCTGCTGTTACTTTTCTCATTCATTTCTTAATTTTGTGTTTCTTTAAACTGGTTGTTTCATCAGAGACAATCTACTTCCTATTGTAGGCTGATAAGCTGTGGCAAACCAAACTTTGGCGAATAGCTATCCAGTGTGATGGATGAACAGCTTTAGGAAGCATTTCATTGTTTGTTTTTATTCTTTGATATAATTGCAAGTACATCAGGTAAATTGTGCTATTAGTTGTTTTTTTTTCCAGTGTCTAACATAAGCAAACAATGAATTGTCCTGGTGAAGAACGATAAAACCCTCAACAGGAGCAAAAAGCCTTAGGCCAAATACATTTTTCCTTTGAATGGGCCTTTATGCTACCTATTGTGTGTTCCTATTATGTTCCTGATGGAATAGTATGTCACTGCATGACATAATATTCCTTCATTGTTCTTGTGATGAGCTGGGATAAGTAATACCAGGTTTAAGAAACCCTTCTGCATTTGAATATTCCAATGAATACAAGATGCATTCCACGAGACACCCAAACTGCTTGCCCAAATACAAGAAATGTAAGGTATTATTAAAGTGCGAGAGAAGACAAATATCACCAGGTCAGGCCCACGTCCTAATTCCTATTCAATGTCTTGTAACATTTCTTTAGAGAATGGATATCTTAACGGTATCTCCTTTCATATTCCATTCCCATCAGCTTTGCAGTCAGCAGGATATTATATTCCTATTTTTGCATGCAAGTGCATAACCACAACAATTTTGCGATGCAATTGAGAGAGGAAGAAATAGACCATTGTAAATTTGTTCCCGTACACTCAACCGTGTGGCAACGAAGCGGCGGAAGAGGCTTTTCACTTGTTATGTCAGCATGTGCGATCTGCAGAGGAAAATTAGACAAGCTCCGACATAGATGGCAAGGGCATTGCTAGGAATTGTGGGTAATGATTAAAAGCATCTCAGCTGGACTGAGCTAACAGCTGCTCCTTTTTCCGCCTCCAATTCCCAGCTGGGAGACCAATCACCTTAGGGGCCGCATGTTTTTTTTTACTTTCCCTATAGCTAATTCCTTCTCATTAATTAAATTATTAAATGACTTTAGTATCTTTGTTTAATGCCTTTGCTTGCAGGTGCATATATAAATTGTCATTCAGCTTTGTGCCAGGAGCGGAACATAATACTGTCTGTGAAATTAACTGGGAGTAAGGGTTTGCGTCGCTGCTGCCCAGAGCACTCAACCAATTTAATAATTAAAGCTAAACCTCGGATAGCCGGCCCAGCAGTTAAGATGATATTTCTCTCGCTGCGAGAGTCTTCTTGCTCCTCCAGATTTTGTTGCCGTCCTTTTACATACTGAGCTGTTGTGACACTGACTATTGCAACAGTGATTAGACCTGTGTAAGACCAAACTTTAGGATAAAGGTTTATATTATGCTAGTCTTTGTCAGTTTAAATATAATAATTTGCTTATTATTCATATAATGGACCTGGCACATCATACAAGCTAATTAGGGAAGGATGGTAGAATTAGTATTAGACGTGATAGCTTCGGAGCGGTGGATTTTAAATGTAGTTAATTTCTTTTGTGCCAGCAATGGTTAATGTCAGTATTTCCTTGCTGGCAACTACAAGCCTGTTCTGTTTTGATCCAGGTTTGTGACCACACCCTCCTCCCTTTACACGGCTCAACATCGTGCACAGCATCGCTCAAAAGTGATGTATGAAACGATGTTGAAACGACATCGTTAGTGCGTTGTTGCATGTAACTGAACGATTAAACTACGATAATTAGTCAAGTTGGAGTTGACAGGATTATGAATATGTTCAAAAACCTGACGACTTCAACTCAACCAACCTGCTGCATCGTACTGTGTGACACCGCGATAACGATGTCACAGACGACTTTGCCCATTCACAGCAATGAGCAGGGATCGTTTGCTGGCTTGCGAACGATCCCTGCTCACAACATCGTTGGTGAGTTGTCCACGATATCTAGACGTGTGACATCTCACCAGCGATGTTGAATTGATCTCAAAAACAACCGCGTGTCCACGAGATCGCAGCCAACATCGTTACAGCGTCGTGCCGTGTAATGGGGCCTTTAGAAGCCACATGATCTTACACCTGTTGTCATTTATAGTTCATTCTAAACAGACCTTGGTGGAGTGAGGAGGTGTCAAGCTTCTGCTGGAGATTTGCTGTAGCTAATGGTGTTTGCTTTCTAGTGGAAGTATCATTTTATGTCTTGTCCCCTATCTGTCTATCTGCCCCATGTTACATTACAGTAGAGGTGGCGTCTAGTGTACCCATCAGCAATGGCACTGTAAAGGCCTAGTGGGGTGACACGGACTAGGCATATGACAGCGGCTAGTACCCACTTAGGACGTTAGGGGAGGTCAGTAAGGAGTGTAAGGCGAGTTGCAGGAGATGTTCCATCCCCCATGCCCTATCGTCAGGGCTTTCCTTCCCCAAAAACGTCTTGTTGTACCTTTGTGTTGTGTTGTGTTGTGTGCTTGATATCCCCTGGTCCAGCGTGACAAGAGTTCAGAGATAGTTATAGGAATAGTTAAAGGAATTAACTGGTCAGTTAACTTGCTTTGTTCATTAAAGAAGCACTCCTATCAACGTTTTTATCCTCTTAACATATTGCAATTATCATACGATACAGTGCTGTATTCTTACTAGTACTCATTTTGCATTTCTGCCCAGTTAATTCTTCTATTTTCCATTAGTTCTATGACATAACAAGTTTAAAAGTAAACTAGCTGAATTCTTCTAAGCTCTGTGTAGAAACAGGAAGTCTCTTATTCTTGCATGAGTTCTTGCATGAGCCATTATTAGAAGTACTACATGTTTTCAGATGCCTAAATTCATAGTTTTATGCTTTTCCTGTTCCTACCACCACTATTGGTCTGACACTAACCCAACAGAGGATAGATCCCTCCAAGACTGTTGGGAAACAAAAATTGATGGTATGGTGTGGTATATGTGGTACAAAGATAGTGGGGCCATTCTTCATCAATGGAATCTTCAATGCCACTGGATATCTGAAATTGCTACATGATTCAGATATCCAGTGGCATTGAGGCTTCCATTGATGAAGATTGGCCCCACTATCTTTGTACCCCATATACCACATCATACCATAAATGTTTGTGTTCCAACAGTCTTGGAGGGATCTATCCATTGTGGGTTAGTGTCAGACCAATAGTGGTGGTTTTATTTGTTAACGTCACCATTCACAAAAAAGTTTGCCTCATCACTCATCTGAAGGCAATTGTCTATGCTGTGAAGATATTAGATGTGCAGCATCTGAAACAACGGATACTGGAAGCCTGTGGTAGCATTTCTTCTTCTGTGTTGCTATCAGTGTGTCAAGAGTGGCAGAAGAGTGTTGCATTGATGTGGCACCCCTACAGGGGATTGCCACAGGATCCACCAGTGCAAGGAGGGAATTACACCTTGGTTCACACAGCACACAACACCTTCCACCCCAGACCTGAAGGGGGAGCCCTACTGCCTGCCTTAAGCCAGTTCCCCTTTAAAACATCCCGACCTGAGGGGAGGAGTTAGTTAGTCTCAGTAGAGAGTTCTAGTTAGTGTGTGAGGAGAGAGCTGGAGTGAGGAGCTGGTCGCTGGGAGAGATCCAGGCCCAGGACCAGGGACCACTGACCGCTGTGTCGCACCCTAGGGAAAGGGTCGGAGGCAAGTGGAATTAACAGGGAATCAAGAAAAGGGAACCAGTTGCTATAGCCTTTTAGTACACCCGGACACCGGAGTCCGACGCTATTACCATTTACTGTTACAGCAAAATGCCCGAAAGACTCAGGAGGAGTTCAGCCCAGAAGAGAACAAGTGAGAGACACTAAAACTGACCAAGTATAGGACCAGGGGCCATAGGAAAGGTGGAAGTCCCAATTTGCACCAGGGACCTGGTTATTACTCTGGACTGTACCTGTTATCTTGTCACCAGTAAAAGGTACCGAAACAACCACCACTGTGTATCTGTGTGCCTGCTTAACCGCCGCAATTCACCGCCTTGTTTGCAGAGACGCATCTACAACTCCCCTCATCCATCCCCACTGCCCTGAGGTAAAACTCCACCTGTGGGGAGCTGTACCACACTCTGCTGCACCCACCATCACCTCAGTGGCCAGCTGCAGTACTGGTATACCCGTTACCAGGTACCATAGGTGGCGTCATGTTATCATTTCCCCTTATCCCCCACCGTTCCCCGCCATTGAGGGTCCAGGGCACGGGAGTGGGGATAGACCAGCCGTGATCCCCCAGCCAAGCCACTATCAGCCCCGGTACCCGAGTACCCCCTACCCTGTCGACCGCCTCATTGACAATCCAACACAATAGGCAGCACTTTGAACACATCTTAGAAGTGGTCATAAACCTGTAAATAACTCATGAAAGAATAAAGTTATGTTAAAACCAAGCACATCATTGTTTTTCTTAGGAAAAGTTTTCCTCCTCCCATATACTAAAGTGCCACAAACAGGAAGTTGCTATCACCAACCATTCCCATTTAATTTAGAATAAATTCTCATAATTGCAAGTTTATGAGTGCTGGATTTTTCTACATTCATATAATGGCCCACCCTGTATTGGGGAAATGTCTGTGAGCTTTAGTGGACTTGTATGTGGCACCCCTGCGGACCGGTCACCACTAGATGCCACAGCAGCTGGGGTTGGTAAGTCGGTCACCACACACACACACACCCAACACATCCCCCAATCCCAAGTCTAAGTAATTCTATGTTTAGCAACGGGATAGCGGGAGGAGCCAGGTGGAGGGTGTAACATTAGGACAGAACCCGGTTAGGGGTGGGAACAGTATGACAAAAGGGACAGAAAACATCAAGTTAGTTAGTTGGTTGGAGAGTTTTAGTGGAGAAGGAGAGAAAACAACAGAAACACCCGGCCACTGGACCATAGCTAGTGTGCGGCATAGAGTGAAGAGACCCGAAAGGAATGTGAAAGGGGTGTCGCAGACAAGCCGTCCCAGCTGCTAAAATCAGACCGGAGCCGCTATTGCACTGAATTGTGTATGTTGTAAAACCTTACAAGCAAGAGAGTAAACTCGGTAAAGCTCAGAACTGTGTCAGATTTTAATTGCGCCTGGGAGGTGGCCAACTGAGATTGCGAGCTGGCAGCAGGAGGTTGCCTGAGGGTACTGAGGTACACTTCATCTACACTTTTTACATAGTAGCCCTGGGGACCAGCCCTACCCATGGAGGGAGCGACATCTCTGCTGCAAACCCCATCATCCCCAGCGGTCCCAACAGCAGTGATGGCTACTTCTGGCCATAAACTATGGGTGGCGTCATGATAATTCTTTAAAAAACAGTTTTTCCCCTTTTATTGACTCACCCGGAGCCACGGAGCCGGGTCATGACACTGTGACAACCTACAGCCCCAGACGACGACGAGAGGTCCCGGTACTGAGTACCAGGGACGTCGCTATGCATTAAGAATCGGGGCTGCAGCCCCGTTTCTTAAGCATAGAGCCCCGAACCCCCCGCGCCGGTCTTCTGTGCTCCTGCTCCGTCCGGCTGTATCTGGCCCCGGTCCCCGGCTGTCGCAGTAACGATGACGTCATCGCGCGACGGCTGGGGATGCCGGATGCAGCTGGACGGGAGCATGGAGGACGGAGCACAGAAGACCGGCGGTGCAGAAGACCGGGGATGGTAAGTGAAGCAGCGGGGATGGGGGGGCTTACAACAGAGTGGGGGGCGATATGCCACTGGGGCTGCTGTACACCACTGGGGCTGCTGTACACCACTGGGGCTGCTGTATACCACTGGGGCTGCTGTATACCACACCACTGGGGCTGCTATATACACTGGGGCTGCTATATACCACTGGGGCTGCTGTATACCACACCACTGGGGCTGCTGTATACACTGGGGCTGCTATATACCACTGAAGCTGCTGTATACTACATAACTGTGGCTGCTGTATACACTGGGGCTGCTGTATACACTGGGGCTGCTGTATACACTGGGGCTGCTATATACCACTGGGGCTGCTGTACACCACTGGGGCTGCTATATACCACTGGGGCTGCTGTATACCACACCACTGGGGCTGCTGTACACCACTGGGGCTGCTGTACACCACTGGGGCTGCTGTATACCACTGGGGCTGCTATATACCACTGGGACTGCTGTATACCACACCACTGGGGCTGCTGTATACACTGGGGATGCTATATACCACTGGGGCTGCTGTACACCACTGGGGCTGCTATATACCACTGGTGCTGCTGTATACCACACCACTGGGGCTGCTGTATACACTGAGGCTGCTATATACCACTGGGGCTGCTGTACACCACTGGGGCTGCTATATACCACTGGGGCTGCTGTATACCACACGACTGGAGCTGCTGTACACCACTGGGACTGCTGTACACCACTGGGGCTGCTGTATACCACTGGTGCTGCTGTATACCACATAACTGGGGCTGCTGTATACACTGGGACTGCTATATACCACTGGGGCTGCTGTACACCACTGGGGCTGCTATATACCACTGGGGCTGCTGTATACCACACCACTGGAGCTGCTGTACACCACTGGGGCTGCTGTACACCACTGGGGCTGCTGTATACCACTGGGGCTGCTATATACCACTGGGGCTGCTGTATACCACTGGGGCTGCTGTATACCACACCACTGGGGCTGCTGTACACCACTGGGGCTGCTGTACACAACTGGGGCTGCTGTATACCACTGGGGCTGCTATATACCACTGGTGCTGCTGTATACCACACCACTGGGGCTGCTGTATACACTGAGGCTGCTATATACCACTGGGGCTGCTGTATGCCACATAACTGGGGCTGCTGTATACACTGGGGCTGCTATATACCACTGGGGCTGCTGTACACCACTGGGGCTGCTATATACCACTGGGGCTGCTGTACACCACTGGGGCTGCTGTACACCACTGGGGCTGCTGTATACCACTGTGGCTGCTATATACCACTGGGGCTGCTGTATACCACACCACTGGGGCTGCTGTATACCACTGGGGCTGCTGTACACCACTGGGGCTGCTATATACCACTGGGGCTGCTGTATACCACTGGGGCTGCTGTATACCACACCACTGGGGCTGCTGTATACCACTGGGGCTGCTGTATACCACTGGGGCTGCTATATACCAGTTGGGCTGCTATATACCACTGGGGCTGCTGTATACCACTGGGGCTGCTGTATATACTGCTGGGGCCTCCTGTATATACCAGTGGGGAGGCTGCTGTATACTACCACTGGGGAGGCCTGTATACCACACTGCTGGGGGCTGTATACCTGTGCTGGGGTCCACCCTCGGCTTATACACGTAACATGAGTCAATAGGTTTTCCCAGGTTTTGGGGGCAAAAGTAGGGGGGTCGGCTTATACACGGGTCGGCTTATACACGAGTATATACGGTATATACCTCATAGTGTGTGTGCCTGCCTGATGTATACATATATATACCTGAGGTATATATATGTATACATCAGGCAGGCAGACTATGCCTCATCAAATAAAAATTGGAGGCCGCACAATCGGGAGTGACCAGCTGGGCGCAGCTCGGCGCTGCGGAGATGTGTTTGACATCTCCGCAGCAATGCCGAGCGCGACGCTACAGCGATCCCGGGCGACGGAGGTCGCTGTCGGGATTGCTGTAGCGTCGCTACTTGTAACGGGGCCCTTACACTCCATGAGAAGATAAGGGGAGGACACGAGTTGACAGACGGTCGTAAATATTTTACTGAACCTAGGGAACCTGTTAAAAATTTGAATCCCACCCTTGCAGCTGCCGCTCACTGGACCTGCCGCTGCCGCTTCTTGGTCCCGCTGCCACTCACCAGACCTACCACAGACACGCTTCCTGGACCCGCCAACGTCCTCTGTAATCACTGGAGGTACCTGCATTGTAATCACTTATAAATGTCTGTGTAGAGGTGGTATTAATATTATATGGTCAGTGTGGTCAGTGGTAATGTAATAGTGGTCTCTGTGTAGAGGTGTATTAATGTTATATGGTCAGTGTGGTCAGTGGTAATGTAATAGTGGTCTCTGTGTAGAGGTGGTATTAATATTATATGGCCAGTATGGTCAGTGGTGATGTAATGGTGGTCTCTGTGTAGAGCTGGTATTAATATTATATGGCCAGTATGGTCAGTGGTGATGTAATGGTGGTCTCTGTGTAGAGGTGGTATTAATATTATATGGTCAGTGTGGTCAGTGGTAATGTAATAGTGGTCTCTGTGTAGTGGTTTTTATTCAGTAATGGACAGTAATATTCGGGCACTATGTACCATATATACTCGTGTATAAGCAGAGTTTTTCAGCCCGAGCTGAAAATTTACCCCCTCGACTTATACGCGAATCAATAGAAGATAAAATCTTGCACATGGCGCCATCTGACCTAAGGCCGACCTTGCTGCAGGCAATAGGCAGGCTCAGGCACCCAGCGTCTGAGAAGCTATTTATTTAAGTACATTTTACTTGGGTTTTATTTAAATTTATTCCGAAAAATGCAGCTCAGTGGGCCCGAGCCCCGTATGTTTTTTGACCCTAGCAATGCCCCTGCTGAGTACCCCACGTTTCCAGTGGGCAACTCATTGTACATTGCAAAATAATTGATAAGCTGGAGGCCAGAGTGAATAATAAGGACACTTTGCAGTATATAGATAATCACTTAGCATGCTTTTGGTGGAGCCATATGCAAGAGATGTCATTGTGGTGCTAGCTTGCAAAGCCTAAGGAATATCCTTGTGAACCAGGGAGCAGACTTACGTATGTTGGTAACTTTTACAGCCTTATTGAATTCAGTGTGCTTTTAGCTGGAACTAGAAGACAGCTCTGGGGATCTCCTGGGGGCTTATAGATAAAACAGCCCAGAGGGATCAAGTAATTTGGGTTGTGGGAATCAAGAGGTGCCATCATGACGTAATTTAGCAAGGCCTAAAGAACATCCCTAGACATTAGTCAGTGAGCTGATGTAGAGAACTTTTACAGCTTTAATGTGATGAGCAGTGGCGTAACTTCAGGCCCAGGGCCCCGATGCGAAAGCTCCAATGGGGCCCCCAATTATTGCAAATCTTTGAAAGTATTAGTCTTTTTCTATGGGCCAAAGGGACTTTTGGGGCCCCCTAGGCTGCAGGGCCCGGGTGCGATCGCAACCCCTGCACCTATTGTAGTTACGCCCCTGGTGATGAGTGTTATTTTAGCTGGGGTAGGAGACTGTTTTAGGAGATCTGCTGGTACTGTTAATGAGTCAATCCAAATAGAACAAGGTATCTGTGTAGGGTGACACTTCTACCCTGGAAGAGATAGTTAGGTCAAGGCGGACTGAACTGAGATTTACCTCAGCAGGAACTAATGACCAGTGTATCTCCTGAGATTTGCTACCATGAGGCCTGTGAGGTCAATTATATAGCATTACCCTACAGGGTAGAAGCGTGAATTGGAGGGCTCCCTCCACACCTCCTGTAAGGAGGCCTCGTTTTTAGAACTTGGTGACATTTTTCTGTGTTATCTCACTTCATGTGAAGTAGTCAGTATGATCATAACAGTGATCTGTGCTCTCTGTGGAGGTGATATTGACTAGACTGGAGTAAATGTTAACATATGTCTCAAAGATTATTGAAACTGAGGTGTAGAATATTTAATGAGCAACTAAATATAATTATTTATCATTCGTTGCAAAGTTATGAACTTTTGTAATATGCTTTATTAACTTATTTTGTCTCCTTATCTCCCAGACACAATGCTACAGTGATATTTTCATGCCCAGTTCCTTCTCCTTTGGTTGCTCCTGTTGTTCAGCAAGATCTATAAATTGCATACAGACAATCTGTGCATTGGACATTGCCCCTCTGAACCCCTCCATAAAACTGAGAGAGGAAAAGTCCTCACACAGATTTTTTCAAATATTGTAAGGATCTTGTTGAGCAGCAGTTTAAAGCAGCAGTTGAAAGTGGGGCAATTCTGTGGGCCCAAAGATGGGAGGAGGGGGTGTTGCAGCGTGCAACAGGGGGTGCCATTAATTTCTGGGCAGTGTATGTGATGGGTACAATGAAAATTGCTGCGGAGGCAGCACATCTGCAGCTTGACATCTCGAAGAGCCAAGATGTCAATCTGTAGTACTCAGAAGGACGATGTGCCGCACGATCCGCGCTGCTGCCAGAATGAAGACACCAGAAGACAGGAATTTCTGGGAATGTTGTAGCTTTTTTCTTCCAATCCTACGTGTTTCGGAGCTATACCCAGCTCCTTCCTTAGGGACAATCCTGAGGAAGGAGCTGGGTATAGCTCCGAAACGCGTAGGATTGGAAGAATAAAGCTACAGCATTCCCAGAAATTCCAGTTTTCTGGTGTCTTCATTCTGGCAGCAGCGCGGATCGTGTGGTACATCGTCCATCTGAGTATTACTTGTACCGTGGTGAACTGTGGATGTGTGGATCCTGCAGCAGCTGACCCCTCGCACTCCTACTTGGTTGTGGGTACACACAACCGAAACAGGTGAGCAGATTCTGGTTTGTTTTACCATTCGTTGCATACAAAGATAAGACCCTATTGCGCATTATCTCACATTTTTAGAAGATGTCAATCTGCACATGCGCCACCTACGCAGCCTTTTTAATGAAGTTCATCACGTTGGAAGTGGCACATGCACAGATTGAGATCTTGGAGAGCCTAGATATTAATCTGCACACACGCTGCCTCCACCCATTTTCCTTTTGCTCATCACGTAAACTGGTCGGACATTAATGGTGCCTGCAATGCTTAGCAGCAATACCACTGCCTCCCATCCTCATGGCTGCAGCGATGCCTCAAACATGCCTCTGCCTTTATCAGTGGTGACCCTGTCTCCAGTTACCCTGCTCCACCGCCCCCCCTGTGACAACATGTACTCTTTTAATATATGGCAGGAATTACGTTTCTTAAATTGGCCAGATGTACTGACCTTTTGCTTGCCATCTCATGTTTGCTAATCCATTGTTTCTGGCCAGTAGGTTTGGAGCCCCATTCTCCAAGGTTGCATATTGCTAATTTAATGTATATTACTTGACCCTCTCACCCCCTCTGTCAGAGATTTAGGACTCATACGGATATTATGTATGCGGCTTGAAATTCTGTCAATGAGAGCACAGCCTTATTTCACCAATCCTGGAGTCCCCAATATCCTGAAAGGAGTGCTAGGAGTATATAAGGAGCCCTGCTCATTAACCAGGAGTTTATATACTATATGGCTTCAATCTAGGGTCTGCGGACCCAGTTGGAATCCCATAACCCCAATCTAGGAATTTTGAATCTGGCTGCTAGGACAACATTATGTTTTCATACCAGAGGCTAGTTAAGGAAGTTACCCAGGCTGGGACATATCAGTCACCTGGCTACAGACATTGTTGTGCATGGTCAGCCTCCTTTGCTTGTCGCTATTCCATTCTCAGTGAGTGCCGAAAGCAGGGTGCTGCTGGATTGGAGTAAGTGGCCCTAGAAGCTTCGTGTCATGAACATTATAATCCCTGGTGAGCCAGCGGAAGGGTGAGACTCTGTTGCTTGTTATATTTTATGTTTTGCTTGGTTATGTGTTATATGCCTTTGACTGTTCCAATAAACTGGATAAATAAATGGATCCAATAAAGCCTTACTATTGTGGTTCCCTCAGCCTGTGTTGTCTGAGAAGTGTTCAGCCCACGGTCCATGCGGTCTTTCTAAAGGCGGCTGGACCAGCGGACCAGAGCACAAACTGACCCCGTGTCTCCACAACCCCTGATAAGATATATTCAGATTATAAGACGCATCCTCAATTCCCCTCTATTTTGAAAAAAAAATGTATGATTTGTAATGCAATACAACCTTAAAGCTTCTTGTGCCATTCAAAGCAACATTAATGGCATTTGCGCCTTATGAAAGTGAATTGTAACCATCAAGTGTGATGTGTCACACCCAAGGCTGCCACTAGGAATTTAGGGGCCCCTTACTGCAAAATTTTGGGGCCCCCGTGAGACTCTGCCCAGCCCCCACACCAGTTCTGCCTCCACCCATGCTCTGCCTCCACCCAAACATTATATTTATAGTGAAAAATTGGAACAGCACCAAAAAATTACCTCAATGTATGTGCACAGCTTTCCCAACCAGCAATCTAGATGGCTCATTACAATAGAGTAAAAAAAAGGAAAAACAGCACAAACAAATAGAAAAAAGTGGACTTTATTGCCCAATACGTGGCCACCGTCATTGGGCAAAAAAGTCCACTTTTTTTCTATATTTTGTGCTGTTTTCCTTTTTTTTTTTTTTTTTACGCTCTCTCTCTATTATATATTATACACATACACACTTGAGACTGCTGTGGCTGAATACACAATAGCTGTATACACAATAGAGAATTCACAATAGAGACGGCTGCTAGACAATGGAGATGGCTGCAGGCTATACACACAATAGAGAATACACATTAGAGACTGCTGCCATCCATCCCATTGTCCACCTAGGTTGCTATCTTCGGCTGTAATAGCGCCTTACCTGACTCCATGCTCCTGATCCCGGCAGCTTCTTCCTCCACCGCTCCTGGTCTCCCACTCGCCATCACCAGCCAGCACCCTGCACCTGCCAGCACTCGGCCACAGCTGCCAGCACCTGGTGGCACCTGGCAGCCCCTGCAAGCCGGCACCAGGCGGCAGCCGCCAGTGCCCGCACCTGGCAACAGCAGCCAGCACCCAACGATAGCCTCCAGCACACAAAAGCCTGCACCAGGTGGCAGCCGCCAGTAATTATGAGCTGGCACCAAGCAGCCCCAGAAGAAAGTACCTGGCAGCTGCCAGCAGCCGGCAGACAGCTGCCAGCACCCGGCACCAGGTGGTAGCCACCAGCACCCGGCACCAGGTGGCACCTGCCAGCACCCGGCAACAGGTGGCAGCCGCCAGCACCCGACACCAGGTGGCAGCCACCAGCATCTGGTGGCAGCTGCAGCACCTGGCACCAGGTGGCAGCCGCCAGCAATCATGAGCCGGCACCAAGTAGCCCCGGGAGCCAGTACCTGGCAGCCGCCAGCACCCAGCAGACAGCCGCCAGCACCCGGCACCAGGTGGAAGCCGCCAGTACCCGGCACCAGGTGGCAGCCACCAGCATCTGGTGGCAGCTGGAGCACCCGGCACCATGTGGCAGCTGCTAACAGCTGACACCAGGTGGCAGCTGCCAGCAGCTGGCACCAGGAGGCAGCCGCCAGCAGTCGGCACCAGATGGCAGCCGCCTGCAGCCAGTACCAGGTGGCAGCCGCCAGCACCCGGCACCAGCTGTCATAACCTGGCAGCCGCCACCACCCGGCAGCCTCCAGCAGCTGGCACCAGGCGACACCTTGCAGTCCCCGGCTGCGACGATGTGCTGCCGCCAGCGCCCGGTACCTGGCAACAGCCGCCAGCACCCGGCGACAGCCTCCAGCACACAACAGCCGGCACCAGCCGCCAGCACCAGCACCAGGTGGCAGCCACCAGCAATCGTGAGCCGGCACCAAGCAGCTCCAGGAGCCAGTACCTGGCAGCTGCCAGCACCCGGCAGACAGCTGCCAGCACCCGGCACCAGTGGCAGCCGCCAGCACTGGCACCAGGTGGCAGCCGCCAGCACCCAGCACCAGGTGGCAGCTGCAGCACCCGGCACCAGGTGGCAGCCGCCAGCAATCATGAGCCGGCACCAAACAGCCCCGGGAGCCAGTACCTGGCAGCCGCCAGCACCCGGCAGACAGCCGCCAGCACCTGGTACCAGGTGGCAGCCGCCAGCACCAGGTGGCAGCCACCAGCATCTGGTGGCAGCTGCAGCACCCGGCACCAGGTGGCAGCTGCTAACAGCTGACACCAGGTGGCAGCCGCCAGCAGTTGGCACCAGGTGGAAGCCGCCTGCAGCCATTACCAGGTGGCAGCCGCCAGCACCCAGCACCAGCTGTCATAACCTGGCAGCCGCCACCACCCGGCAACCTCCAGCAGCTAGCACCAGGCGGCACCTGGCAGTCGCCGGCCGCGACGATGTGCTGCCCGGCGGCGCAAGAAATTCAAATTTCTTCCTCTTCACGTCACTCCTCTCGACCTCGTCCTTTCAGCGGCCTGCCTCCTGTGAACCGAGATGCAGCTGTAGCAGGCCGGGTCGGGCCAGATGACTGAGGAGGGGGACAGGCCGGATGACTGAGGTGGGGGGGCGGGCCGGATGACTGAGGTGGGGGGCAGGACAGCACACTCACCCGAGGACACACACAGCCTCAGTCTGCCGCCTGCGGCGCGTACTGGCCTACTTGCTCCAAATGGCCACGCCCCCCGCCAGCACGCCCGGGCCCCCCTGCCCATGTTTAAATGGCCATGCCCCCTCCAATAATTGGCAGGCCCTTTAATCAGTAAGGCCTGTAAGGCCCTAATGGCGGCCCTGGTCACACCGTCTAGAATTTGTGCCTGCATTGAATAAAAAAGAAGCCAGATCCTTTGTTTACTCTAAGGGTACATGCACGTGATAATGTTGATAATTTGGTGAGTCTTTACCTCAGTATTTGTAAGCCAAAACCACCAGGGGGTAATCAAATACAGAAGTGGTGACGTGTTTCTAGTATAATTTTTCACTTACTGTTCCACTCCTGGTTTTGTCTTACAAATACTGAGGTACAAAAACTCACCGAATACTCAACGTGCAAATGTGGCCTTAAGGTCTGAAAACATTTCTTTGAGAGGAAACCATTACCAAATCTTATATAAGGAATGTCTCAGCAGACGTCAACAATATTAGTTGTCATGACTGCCACCATTTCGACACAATTTGGGTTTGATATCAATGGATCAGTGACTGAACTACAATTACCCAAATTTTGTTCATAATATACAGTATATACCACTTAAGTGTCATTGCAATGTCAAATCATGGGGAATGATTGTAAATCTCCTACCTATTCTATCCTGATAGGTAGCAGATGTCTGATTGCACTAGGTTGAGCTGTAGAAAAAGAAAAGCAGGATCTGTCAACTATTATATGATGCAACCTATGACTCTGCAGCCATATGTGGCTTGTGGACCTGTGATGTGTGGCTCATGGATGTCTTCCAGTTTTGTGCATAAACACCAGGTCTAGCAGCAGTTATGAAGTGAAGGCCTCAAGACAGTGACTGTTGGAAGTAGAACAATGAGAAGAGTAGATCTTGGTGTACTGCCTCTGTGTAATTCCTGTGGCAAAGCTTTGGGTATCATTCATTACATTAGCAATGGGGGCTCTGGATGTCGCTATTGCGAGGGGATCAGAAGGTGAATGTGGCTTGAGACCTTTTCTCAGAGCTGAACGTGGCTCTCAAGGTCAGAAAGGTTGGGGAACCTCTAAGCTAATGTCTATAGCCGGCATTACAGTTTATTACACATGATCCCATAACATCCACAGCTCAATTAGGGAGTATTGATGGTTTCCAATGATTCTCCTTTATATTTTAACTCATATGATTTTCATTATTTGCTGAACACAGCAACAGAAAGCCCAAGACCACAGGCAGTTATGTAAATGCCGTTGTGTATGAGGCCTTAATCGCTTTCATGTCTTCTCATCGCTATGTGACTGGCCTGCATAGATTCCACAGCGAGGATATGTTAGATGAAACCCTGCACAACAGGAAATGATATTAAAACCTGCAGCAGACGTTAAGATCCAAGTCACACGCAGCACAAAGCAATTTCCAGTCCTATGGCGTGCCTCCGCTTTTTCACATTTGCCTTGCTTAATATTTGCAGACATTTTAAAATAATGTCCATAGACACTTTGCTGCTGGGCAGGCGGATCTAAGCTGGTTACTGTTAACACTGCCTGGATGGGCTTTGGTACACTGCTGTGCTTGATTTGATGTTTCATGACGTCTTCTGAGACTTTACTTGGTTGTGGTGCAGTTCCTTTGATTTTTCAAAGTAGCTTACACATTGAATATTGGGACTGGTGAGCATGGTATGATGCAATACTTTTCTTTCATGTACAAATAGCAAAAAAAAAAAAAAACACTTCAAAAGCTGTAGCTGACCAGTAAGCTCAAAATTACTAGAGATGCTGGAGAAGAAAACAGAATTGTAGGTTTTATAATACAACTACTGGAGTCTACTTGTCTATGTGGAGAAATATACAAAGCCATTCCAACAGGTGCCAAGTTAATTTGTCATAATTTTAAAATTTCGGATGGAGAGTCATAAGAGAAACAAGATATCTCAAGTAAAAATGTTCTACAATTCTACCACTTGGCCATTCTACATGTGGCCACTATGGCCAGCCTGAGGCCTCATTCAGACCTCGTGTTTCATGTGTGTGTTCTATTTGTATTCTTTACGGATAGAACAGGTACCCATTATAGCCTTTTGGGCTGTTCACACACCTATTTTCTTTTTGCAGACCCAGCATCTGCAGAAAAATAAACAGGGAAATGTCTGCTTTTATAGTAGTCATGAATCAGACTCGCCGATTCAAGTTCATGCGTTCATGAAAAATTCAGACCTCACTGTGACAGCATCATATTGGCATCTAAGTGCTGTCTATTTGTAGCGCCCCTGCGGTCTGGCTGCCACAAGTGGTATTGTTTTTACACCAACTTCAATGCCATGCCTGAGGGGAAGTGATGATTCTATGCTGAAAACCCCATGCACCCATATAAATTCCAAGCCCTGACCAGAATGAAGAACACTGAGGGGCCAGACTTAAGCTTTGACTTATCATGTCTGGCTGGGGGGTTTAGAGTAGTGTGTAGTGAGCAGACAGGGAGAGGAGTTGAAGGAGGAAGGTCTTGGGGAAGGAGGCTTGCAGAGGCTTTCCCCAGGAGACTACGCTGCAGCAGGAAACCAGCTTCCTGGGTCACTTGGGTATTTCAGAACCCAAGGACAGAAGCTGGAGTCCCTGATTGCAGGTCCATTGGTCACTGATGTAGATCCCAGGACTACAGTGATATAGTGAGCCAGAGAACCTGTTGCAGAGTGCAGCTTCTGAATCCCCACCGATGCAGTAGAAACTTTTCTGTGAGCAAGTGATATGGGAAAACAGGTTTTACTTCTTTCTTAGTAACATGAGATACAGGATAAGAGCACAATCAGTCCTGATCTGTGACTGTGTATCTTGAGTAGTCATCTATGAAAGTCATCATGTATCTATTTCCTCCTGATGTAGTCACTTTCATGGGTCTACATACCTCTGTATGCACAAAATCAAGTGTTTTTGTGCTTTTCGTTACACTTTCTTTAGGAATAGATATCCTTGTGCTTTAGATTTTATACAAACATTCACATCTTACAGTAATTGAGCAATAAGATATCTTTAGATCTTTTGTCAATTCATTCCTTTGTACTTCCCTTATGCTTTCAGGGTGTCTGTGTCCTAGACATCTATGCCACATGTGAATACAATTCTTATGATCATGTGTACATATCTTCATTTGTTCGTTTAATGTGTCTAGATGATATAATTGTTCATCTGCCTTGACATTGGTTATCACCTTGTTTCCTGCTAGGATTACACATTCATTGTTTTTAAATTTTACAGTAAGTTCTTTAGCTGTTAAACGTTTTACAGATAACAATCTGCCTTCCAATTTTGGAACATTTAACACATCCTGTACAAGTATTTTTGAATGTTGTCCAAATTTGTTAGAACAGTTTAGCATACCTTGTCCAACACCTTCTGCAGTTATTTTGCTTCCATCTGCAAGATAAATGGCTTCTTATCTAAATCAAGTTCAGTAAATAAATTTTTGTTACTTGTCATGTGACTCGTTGCTCCTAGTCAATAAACCAACCCAATGATGATTTCTTATCTTCTTTAAATGTGCCATTCCAATTATTTTCACATGAATCAGAAATTGTGTTTTTCACCTTCTTTGAGTTCTCTTTATCATTTAACTTCTGTTGTTCTGCTTTCCATGTAGTACAGTCTTTCTTTAAATTACCTTTTTTCTTATATCTGAAACATTCTCTTGTCTCTTTATGTTTTTTTCAATTCTGTAGCTTTAAGATAATTTCCATTATCCTTTTCAGTAGAAGAATCATTTGTTTGTTCTTTCCTTCTCTGATATTCATCTATAAGTCTTGTTTTCACAAACTCCAATGTAATGTCTGTTTCAGGTCTTGTCTCAAGTGCATTTATCAAAGCTGTATACGAATCTGGTAAACTGTGCAATAATATAGCTGCTACATAACTTTCTTTAATGTCTTCACCAATTGATCTTAGCTTGATATCACTTCCATCATAGACAATATTTGCTTCTGCATGTCATTATCTGCACTCAATCTCATACTGTAAAGTTTTCTTAGTATAAATAACTTGTGATTCAAGCTAGGTCTTTCATGTAACTTTCTCAGTGCTTCCCACATTCCTTTTGTGGTATCCACATTTCTTACATGTATTCATTGAGCATCATCCACTAATAAGCTAATGGTGGCTCTTGCTTGTCTATTTTTCTTATCCCATATCTGATTATTTTCATCAGGTCTATCTGTAGTGATTACTTCCCATAAATCATCCTTACATAACAACATCCCTACTTTGAACTTCCATAACTGATAGTTCTCATCATTTAGTTTAGTTACTTGAGATTTAGCTCAGTGCTACTCATCATCTTTAAATAGTCTTACTTGTTTGTAGAGAGTTGTAGTGAAGAATTCTTCTGCTTTTCCAGTGTCCTGGGTGTCTGGTATTCTCTGTGCTTATCTTCAGTGTCTGGGTTCTCTGTTGCCTGGGATCATAAATACCTTTGTCCCTCCGGTATCTGGGATCTGTAATTGGGTCCCTCTGGTGCCAGGGATTATCAGTATCTGGTCCCTCCAGTGCATGGACCCATAACCTGTTGCAGAGTGCAGCTTCTGAATCCCACCCGATGCAGTAGAAACTTCTCTGTGAGCAAGTGATATGGGAAAACAAGGTTTTATTTCTTTCTTAGTAACATGAGACACAGGATAAGAGCACAATCAGTCTGTGGGCTGAAACACTAAAACAAAACTACAAATGCAAGTACAATAGAGATTCCCTCCCCCACAGCACAGCAAGTATAGAACTTCATACAATATTGCCATCTACTGTCAGACCAGTATAAAGTCCTCCTTCACTCAGATTAAGTCCACAGCTGTTGCATATGTTAACAGACCTGAGGCTGCATCTGTGGAACCCCAGAGTCTAGTTGCCACAATGGCATTGCCTCCCTCGGGGGTTGATGTCATGCTTGGAAGCAAGAAGGGGTATCCACACCAGGGAAGCCCATAGCATGCAACTACTTTTCCTGACTCTAGACCTGAAGCGGGAGCTCGAGACCTGGGTTCAGGGTAGCTCCCCTATAAATTCCGGCCTGGGGGTGGGGTTAGTGAGTACATTTCATAGGAGGACTGTGAAGACGACCTGTGGACTGGAGCAATGCTAAGCTCATCCCAGGCAGAGTAGAGAGCAAAGGAACAGCAAGCATGAGGGACCCATAGGAGAGGGTCTAAGGAAGGAGAGAAGGTCTGAGGAATGGAGCCAGTTACCGGCTCACCTCAGAGCAGGGATGCCAGAAACGGACACTGGAGTCCATGGTTGTGCAGGTACTACAGACCCAGCAGCCAAAACCGGAGAACAAGAGACTCTACGTCTCTCGGCCACAGCAAAGCACCAGGAGGCACTAGCAGCATCGGAGAGCTCTGGGACAGTTGCCAGAGGAGGTGTGCCTGGGAAGAGCTCAAGCTGCCTGCCATATGGGTGAGAGACTTACAAGCAGGAAGAGAGGGTCACAGCTTAGCTACAGGCAGCCAAGACCAGCAAAGAGGAGAACAGCAGGGATGCCTCAGAACTCACTGGATGAGAGATCCCCAACTTGCTTCCAGGCCAGCCAGATTCCTAAGATCACCTGTGGACAGTGTCTTGGTCTGAACCTGCAACTACCAGTAAAGGTAAAGGAGACTAAATATACTGTGTGTCTGTCGGTTATTCCGCACCCTCAGTCCTGCACCCCAATGGCCTACCACCACCATACACTATACCGGTTGCCCTGGGGAACCACTTCACTCGTTGGGAGTGATGTCACCTTAGCTGCGATTTCATCATCCCCAGAGGTCCCACACTGCAGCATCGGCCATCAATAGCTAAACATCACGGGTGGCGTCACGACAACAATCCCCAAAACCAAAATCCCCAAACTTTTATTTGATAGCACCAGGGTAACGGAGCAGAGTCCTGAACCCCTGTGACTCCCCAGAAGTATTAAAGTCCGGTTCCAAGTACCCCACGGCCCTGGGGGCGCATCACTTCCAGGGCTCATATCACTCACTTTGATGGATGAGATCCACACAGAAGTAAGGGAAAGAGCAGAGGATTGCAAGAATGCTCACAGGCCCCTGTATCCATAACTTCAAGAAGTCAGCAGCAGAAAGGCATATCCTCTTACTCGGCAGAGTGTCCTCAGATCCTCTCAGACTGGCCAAGCCGTACAATCTGGCTCTCTACAGTACATATGTCCTGGACTTGCTAAACTGCACAGCAAAAGGAAAAGAACTGAGAGACTCCTGTGTCTGATTTGCCTCTGCACCTTTCATCTATCTCTCTGAACCATCACTACCACCATCCACAATCCATCTACACCTTCAGGGTCTGCGTTTGCTGGGGGAGCTAATACCACCACACTGTGATTTCATCTATTCCTGGAGGCTATCTATGAAGTGGTGGCCACTTAGTGGCCACAATATCCTCAGCTGGCGTCACAAACACTTTTTTTTTTTGTTTTCTTTTTAATTTCCTCCAGTTTTACTTTTGCCTCTTTTCATATTGACCAGGGCTACAGCACTAGGTCAGCTACCATGATAACTACTGAGTGACCAGCCCCTGATGCTGAGTACCCTAGCCCATCGACTTCCACATATTTTTCACTGAATGTTACAAGATACTTAATAAACCTCTATCACTTTTTCTGCATGCAAGAGGAAATGAAGAAGCTCTTAGGGTATGTGTGGTCTTAGGGTATGTGCACCCAATCAAGAGGCACTGCGTGTTGGACTCAGTGCCTCTGGAAGTGCAGGAACCCGCAGGAGAACACAGGGAGATCGCAGCCGCCCCCTACTCACGAGCTGCGTTGGGTATAGGGTGGCTTCTCCTTGCACTCACCCACTGGAGATCGCTTATGACTCCGCAGCATGAAATTAACATGCTGCAGAGATTCGTAAGTCCTGCAACCCACACCTCAGCTGAAAACATGCTGTGCTGGGGAGAGCACAGTGACCATGGGATTTCTAGAAATCCATCCACTGTGCTGGTACCGTATAACGCAGCGTTTTGAATGCAGCGGCAATACACTGCACCCAAAACATTGCTATTCACGATTGTGAGTATACCCCCTTAGGCCTCTTGCACATATTCCGTTTTTGTTGTGATTTTTCTGCTCAATTTTGTCAAAAAACCTGAAGGGAATTCTGATGACTAGCATCAGCTAGTTAGAGTCCTGAAATGTCATGCACACATTGCTTATATTTGACTTGTAGTTCGAGCATGACAATTGTTTCAGCTGTAGATTTCACCCATACTAATGAGTGGGGAAAAATCTGCACAAAAACACAAGTCTTTTATTCTGCATTAATCCTGCCAAGATGTGCAGAAATAGTACAGTAATTTATGCACCAAATGCTTAACGTGTGCACATATCCTTGTGATAAAAATCAGAAACATGGATCAAAACCTTAAGAAAATCTGATGTATTACATTTATTAGAATTGGTCAATTGTTTTCATGTACAAGAAACAAACCAACGTCTAAATGTAGCCTTAAATGGAACCTGCCAGCTTGTTTTACCCCCCTAACCTATCATTACCTACCGCTGTACCATGGTAGCTGATTCCTAACCATCCCTCTTTGAGCTAAATGTGCCCCATAAAGCTTAAGAAAAATGCTTTATAACTTGCAAGCAGTCTCCATCTGGAGACTGGAAAGGCGGGCTCTGGGGCTCCATTTCCCCCCCCAACTTGCTGGCTCTCTGCACGCCCCGCTGGGTGTCATCAGTTGTTGTATAGCTCCACCTCCTTTTGAAATTCCCAGCTCCTCTGCTGCTATCATGAGCCGGCCGGAACATCATATCTGGCCTGGTGCATTGTGGGGCGTTATGACTTGTACGGCTCGGCTTCAATATGTGCACTGCTCATGTGCTGGAGCTGGGCCATATTACATGATCTTCCCCTTCCAAATTTGTGGAGTGTCTTAAAAATATGATTATTAAAGACAAAATAATATGTGTATGTTTCTTCAGTTCAAAAAAATCACTGACACCTTCAATTTTTTTTACAGGTTGGGCACTACCTATTTTTTTGGACTGTCCTGGAGTTTTTGGACGGTTGGCCATCCAGGTCATGTCTTTAGGCTGCTTTTCATTATTACATTGCTAAAAACCACACTAAATAAAAAGGTGTATTTATCTGGAAACTTATGGCAGATTTATAAAAAATGGAATATTAGAACAGCAGGGAGAATATAAGAGCAAAAACGGAGCACTTTTGATTTGGTGAAAAGTGCTACCAGTATTTAAATTGTGTGTATTCAAAGACCATGGGGACAGAACAATCTTTAATTTGAATGTAGTGTCCCCAGGGGTGTACATACCATTGTTGCAGCCTGTGCAGCCGTACAGGGGCCCAAGAGGTAAGGGGGCCCATTTTCATCTCCTTTCAACCTCCAAAACAGGTGTAGTTCTGCATTATGATGAGCTACTTGAATTAAATGGGTCCATTTGCTGGTCTTGCACAGGGGCCCTTTTTTGTTTCTGTCCACCACTAAGTGTCCCCATACAGTCTGCATATTGATTAGCAATAATTTATAGGTCAGTCGGCCAACACTGGGCATTTTTCTTAGTCATCAGCTGATCAAGTGTCACATTTACTCTGACAAAAATCAGGAGTGAGAAATTTCATGAACGCTCATTCAGCTAATTATAGGCCTTGTCAGTGATCATGGTGGATATATCTCTATAGATAGAACTTTACTACTGTGTTATGCCGGCTTCACACCACGGTTTAATCCGATCCAGGGCTGTCTGGTGTAAACCGGACAGCCCCGGACTGGATTTTGGCCCCATAGTGTCCTATAGGGCCGGATGGAGCCGGATTGGCAGCTCTCTGCCATCGGTTTCCATGTGTCCGAGAGAATCCGGGATTAATCAGATTTTTTTCCTGGACACAAATTCGGAGCATGCAGTATTTTTTTGTCCGGGGAGAAAAATCTCCCCGAATTGGATCCTCCCGGATCCGGGGCAATCCGACACTACTTAACATGGGAGTCTATGGGGCCGGATTGCCCTGATCCAGGAGGATCCGGCAACCGGACACCGGGGGCTGCACACTGCTGTAATTTCAGGGTTTGAATAATCAGCAGCTGCGGCTGCTATTAGCGGCACCCGTGCACACCAGACTGGAGGACATATTTGCCCTCCGGTTCTGTTTACAAATCCGGACCGGGGCTGTCAGGTTTATCCCTGACAGCCATAGTGTGAAGCCGGCCTTAGTCTATTTTTATATTAAATCTGTGGTAAAACCCCTTCAATATACTGAGGAAAAGCTATTTATTTGATCTGATACACCGTGTGATTAGAACTTAGTCAAACAATGTACATAGCAAATCTTTAGCGTGTTTTCATAACAGCTTTAATGTGCAATATTGTTTTACAGAAAAATCATGATTTCGTTCTTCACATTTGTGACTGGCTTTCAAATAAAAGTAGGCACTAGATTGCTTAAACTTAATTGATTATAAATTTACATTGAATTAAATGTAAACCAATTCAGAGCCACGATCTTAATTAAAATAAAATATATTTGTTTTTCTGCTTATCCATCAAAGCTGCAGGCATGAAAAGAAATACACTACAAGAAATGTTCAATTTCACAATTCAAATAAAAGGAATTTATTTTTCTCTCCAACCATCCTTGTGAAACTGTGCTCTTTAAAACAAACTGAATGTAAAATGCATACAAGCTGAATGATTAATAAGAGAAACCTGTAATAATACATAGAATTTATGCAGATAGGTAAATCACTATAAATACAACCAAGGGTACTTTCACACTAGCGTTTTTTTTTAAACGCATACCGGCTGCACTTGCGGCACAGTTGCGGCAAACCCCATACAATGTATATGCGGGCTTGCGGCAGGTGCGGAAAGTGCGGTTTTGGCAATTGCGGCAGTGCGGCCGCAAAAAAAAATGCGGTCAGCCACCTTTTTTTCGCAGCCGCACCTGCCGCAAGTGGCAAAACCGCACTTGCCGCACCTGCGCAAGCCCGCATATACATTGTATGGGGCTTGCCGCAAATGTGCCGCAACTGTGCCGCCAGTGCAGCCGGTATGCGGTAATCGCGGCAGATGCGGTTTTTTCACCGCATCTGCCGCGATTTAAAAAAACGCTGATGTGAAAGTACCCTTAGCAACTAGGCTTATTGGATTCTTGGACTCAAGTCACACTTGACACTATACTATCCTTCAATGTATATCACATGTGATCTGTCTTTCATTTCTTTTTTACAGCTGTAATTAACCACATGACAGCAGATTGTAGGTAAGTCAAATAAATGCTTTTTCTCACCTAGCATCACCTAGCATCCATATTGATCTTACCAATCTCGCTTCTGGGGCCGCTCATTAAAGGGAAGCTGTCAGGTCGTTTTTACCAGCTAACCTATGACTACCTGTCACTGCACCTTCCTAACACATCCCTAACCATCCCTGTCTGACCTAAAACTGTCCTAAGTCACAAAGTGTTTTTTCAGCCTATATAGGACAGTTTTAGGTCAGAGAGGGATGGTTAGGGATGTGCTAGGAAAGTGCAGGGACAGGTAGTGATATGGTAGTTGGTAAAAACAACCTGACAGGTTCCCTTTAGATTCATGCATACTCACTGCACTGACCAGCAACAGCCAATCACAGATGCTCACTCTTTGTGAGAGCCTCTGTGATTGGCTGTTGCAATCAGACTGCACTCCCACAACCTGTACCAATGTCTGTGCTTGGTTGCCATACACATTAGCAGGGGCGGGCTGGCCCAGTGGCAGGGGGCAAGTGCCCCTGGGCTGGTGTATAGTCCACATCTAGGCCGCCCCCTACAGAAACGGGCCGGCCGCGGCGTCGCTTTGCGGCCGGCACATGACGCGAGACGGCCCGGCCGCGGGAGTTGCTCTGTGACGCTGGAAGTCTCTGATCAGGTAAGGGCTGATAGCTTCCCCCCCCCCCCCCCGACTTCTCAAGTCAGACCTGACAGCACCCCCCCCCTTCTCAAGTCAGACCTGACAGCACCCCCCCCCCCGCCCCGCTTCTCAAGTCAGGGCCGGCAGGGCAAATCTGCCACCCAGGGATGGAGGCTCCAGCCAGCCCCTGCACATTAGTGTGTGGTAACCAATCTGCTGTCATAGTGTGTTAAATAAATGACGGTAAAAAACTAGCACAGAGCTGAGGATTGTTATTTTTACCCAGGGGAGGCACATGGTTATTGCCACCCCAGGATAAGAACAGCAGCCCGCAGCCGCCCCAAAATTTGACACATTCATTAGAAGCACCACATCCTTGCCCTTTACGCTGCTCTTCTCCATGACATGGTGCTGTGGTATAGGGGTGATAGAAGAGGTTAATGACAGCGGAGTATTGACAGCTGTCATTAACCCTGGATTGGTAATGTCAGGCGTCTTCTGATATCTGCCCATTACCAATCCAGTAAGTGAAGAGTTTATACACACAAAGAGCAAAATCCTTCATTAGAAATAAACACACTGACAACTCTTATTATCTACTTTATTAACCCCAACACATACCCTCCTACGATGATCCTCCACGAGGTCTCATGTTGCAATCTCAGCTTTGCTGCTTTGGAGGCCACGCTAAAGAAGAAGCATCCTTTCATCGCGGCCTCCAAGCACTGAATGACGGCATCGAAAGATGTGTCCATGTGAGCCGTGAATCAGTAAGGACACAGTTCAGGTACCATGGTAACCGTGATGGCTAGCAGAAAGTGCTAGATGAGTTGAAGAAGTGGCCATGAATGAACGTTGTAGTATTCATTGTCATTTATAGGAGTAGAGAAACACTCAACTATTTCAGCATCTGGCACATACTGCAATGTAGAGAGCTGAATACAGGGTTTATTCCTTTTTGGACAGCGAAAAAATGAGATGGGTACCTCTGCATTGCTGATTGATGGGAGCTCTATAACTGATACCACCATCTATTAGATATTTATGTCATATATTTTTAATATGCTATATTGAAATATCTCAGAAGGTTATACTTTGGTAATATCGCGACCCATGTGGTTGATTTGATCTGACAATGTGGCCTAGACCCCTGTCCATTATACAGCCCAGCAAAGGACAGCAAGCAGAACAGGGTGTACTGCACACTCCTTTTATTCCAGACACTGGATCAGTCCCTCAGCATGTCACCCTCTGGTCTCATCAGAAAAACACCCCCACAGGTACTCATGGGCTCATTAATCATTGACGTGTCCCCACTCCTGGAGTTTACATGTGTCTTTCAACCTTCTAAGCAAGTGATGTGCTGGCTGCAAGTCACACCTCTCAGCCGCCAACACTATATCTTCAGCTGCTGCCCAGTAATGCAGCGGTGAGCTGGCATCTCACCCTATTGTTGCTTCGTCAGTACTCCATACTTCAGAAAAGAAGAGAATTTCAGCTATATGGAAGGAGGAAGGTTTAAAAAGATGGTGAAAGAAAAGTTGGTTGCAGAAACCTGAGCTGCTATCAGTTCCGTGCTGAGATGTGCCCCACCTTTCTTCTTATCCTGGTCACATCCAGTCCTGTCCTCATAAATAGTCAGGTCACTGCCTTCCACCCACAACATCAGCAAAATTACCTCACGCTGTGGTGATCATTCCAGCGATCTGCAAGATGTTATGATGTTTTCATTATTCCATTTACGACGGCCTACTACATTTTTACGGCAGGCTGACATGGGCTTTAAACCTAAGCTCTGTAATTTTATAGTGCATGGGAATGATGGCAGCTCACTGCCGTGTGTTGTCGTACATCTGTAGCAGGGCCGTCAATGACAGCACAGGACACCAGAGACTTACAGACGGCACTAAGAATAAATGGATCTGGATGGTTTGATAAGACATTCACAGAAAAAGAGCAGCACAAACAGAAAGCAAAATCTATAGGAGATGAACAAAAGAAAAGATGTCCCATGGAAAAAATAAGGGTCACATAGTACAAGGACAACACAGTGTTAAATATCCTTGACAGCCCAGCTAATCCCAGGACACAGATTCTAAATAAAAGATTGTGAAAATAAAGGTTACAAATGTCAGGGTGCTGAGACCCCATCATTGACTAAAGTTATGTGGTGCATCGCTGAGTTTTTCTTCACCTTAAGATCACATGCACACATTGAGTATTTGGTGAGTTTTTTTACCTCAGTATTTGTAAGCCAAAACCAGGAGTGGAACTGTCGCACCCCCAGGGGCTGGGGTACTCAGAGCCGGACCGTTCCGTCTCAGGGATGCCACGGCAGCGTGGCCCAGCCCAGCAATGAAAAAAGGGTTTAATAAAGTTAATTCATGATGCCACCCGTAGTTTGTGGCCAGTATGCACCACCGCTGCTGTTCAGACCTCTGGGGATGATAGTGATGGCGACAGCATGGTTGGTGAGCCCTCCACGGGTAGGGCTTGGTTCCCCAGGGCAGATGTAGGAAAGAAGTACTTAGTTGCAGCGTTAGGAAACAAGTGTGAGGCTCCACATGCGAGCCGCTGCAGTCTCAGTACCAATAAGTCTCATACACCACTCTTGAGTTCACCGGGTACTTTACTCCACTGTTCACTCGAAAACACAGTCTCTACAACAGTTCTTTACAGTTCTTTACAACACTTGTAGCAGACCAGACCCACACAGTAGCTACGGGATTAGGCTCTCACTGCACCCGGATGGTTCCTGTGCTTCACTCCCTCTCTGTGTATCTTTCAGACCCTCTGTTTCTCTCTCCTCTCCCTCACGTACGGGTTTGGTCCGGCCGTCACAGCCTCTTCAGTGATCTATCCCACGATCTGGGTCACTAGCCCTAGTACGATGGCTTTGTCCTACTCCATACTAATTGTTGTGTCTCGGGACATAGAGTTCCTGCACCCCACCGGGTGTCTCATGATTAGGGGCCTGAAACGTTCCCGGCCACATCTACAGAGCCGTCACTCTGGTTCTTTGGCCCAGCCACCAGTGACCCGGGCTCACCTGGCTCCTTCTGTCTCTCCATGGGTTCAGCCTGAGTTCCTGGCCGGCCATTAGTGGATAAGGCCGCCGGGCCCCGTTGTTCTCTCTGCCTCTGGAACTCAGCTGAAGGGTGTCTCGGCTTGGGGATCCTTCCTTCCTTCTCACCCTCCAGGGAACTTTCAGAAAGTCTCCCAGGGAGTTCCTCCTCCAACTTAGTGTTCCTGTGTATTACTACAGTTCCTCCACTCCTTTGGGTTCTCTCTATTTCCCACCCACACGTAGCTACTGCCGCCACCCCTCACCTGGCATGAAGCGACTTGGGCTCAGGGTTCGAGTGTGTGTGTGTGGGTGTTTGTGTGGAGTGACCGTCCTGCCTATCCCAGCTGCAGCGACCCTTTGGCCTCCAGGGAGCCACAGAACAATCAGAGAAATTAAATAGAAACACATCACCAATTCTGTATTTATCACCCACTCCTGGTTTTGTCTTACAAATACTGAGATAAAAATCTCACAAATGCTCAACATGTGCGAAGCATAAGATGTATGTGCACCATGTCTTTAACTCTTGGCAGGAAAAACAGCGTATAATACTTGGTCCTGCTTTACCCCATATACATTGAGGTCTGTTGACACACGAGCTTCGATTAGGACCATCCCAATTGGGGTACACCATTGTCGTGGTGGACACAGCCTTATGATTTTTTGATCAAAAACTGTGTTACTAAGTACCCTGAGTTATTTACATGTACTATTACAATTTATTTACAGCAGAGTATATGCTCAATTTGTTTCTATCTTAGGTTTTACCTGTTAAATGGTCACAAGGTGAAGATGCTCGCATACGCCGCATGTATACCAACTTAAGCTCCAACTTTTTTGATTGGTTTTATTAAAGCACCACTCCAGTGTTATTTTTGTCAGCGCTGTAGTGGCGCTTTAAATGTAAGCCCCCTGCCCATAGTCTTATACTCACCTTCCAGCACCTTTATACTTTACCAACACTACTCCAGTCCCACAGCGCCATCTTTTCCTTGTAGCTTCTGACTGACCGTAAGTCACAAGATATGTCATCGGTGCTAGGTACATCTCTATAAGAGGCAGAACAAGGCTCTGACATGTATTTAAGTGATCTTTAGCACACTCCCTAAAACACTGGAGCTGCTGACTGGTCACTTTTCAGTGCAGACTGTCTGGACCGCCACTGGAAAAGGATGAAGGTGGCGGAAGGTGAAAGGGCTCAGGTAACTTTGAATTAAAGCACCACTCCAGCGGTGAAATAAAAAAAAAAATGCTATAGTGCATTAAGCATACTGCTACATCTCGGCAACACCTCACAAATTTCCTGCCTCTCTTTACAATCAGACCTTTGCTCTCTGTGGTCTACATCAGCAACCTGAAGTGCTGTGCAATGGTGTCAGTAGGCACTTTGTTTTGGAGCCAGTGCCCTGAATGAAAAGTCCATTGCTCCATATCTTACTAATGTCACAATTTTTAATAAATTATTTTATTTAAAGCTGAGCTGAGTAGCGCTCCCAAACTCCACGCTGTCAGGCATGCACATGCTGCTTTACTTATAGCTCTGAATATAGCATGGCGGCCTACATAAGCAGAAAGTTAGGGGAAAATGGAGGAATAAGGAGAGTGCCTCCACAGACTGAGAACACTGGAGATTGGAAGAATGGAAAAAAGACAATATCAGCCTGTTGCTGAGAGGTTCTGTGTATATAAGGCACCTTTCCCTTTAGAGGATTGCATGGCAATGTGTTCTAATCCTTAGAGCGTTCCTAGTGTTCAGGTCCTCTTCCTTTGTGCCTTGCACCAGAGACTTCAGTTTTATGTCTTGCGTTGTAAACATATGTGTGTCTTTCTCCAGAAACCGCTATGGGCTGTACCTTCTGATTCTGTACATCACAGAACTACCTGGTCTCCGCTACAGGCTAATGCAAAATTCACTGAACTTCCTCTCTCCACTTAGGTCAGCCTATCTAAGACTACACATGAGCAGCCACATTATCATTACAGTCTGTGCCAGTCAGGTTTCTGTCCTTGGCAAGAGATGATGAGCACTTGCTGTGCGGTTTACGGGTCCCCTTCCCTAGAGACTCTTCTTCATTTGAGTCACCCCTCTCGTTCTGGGAGTCGTGGCATTTAGACCCCCTGGGGCTTTGCCAGGTCAATCCCTGTATAGGGGTTTGCACGCTAGTTGCTACTCCAGGGGAGTTCGGTGTCACATCCCAGAGGGTCTCTCTCTCAGATACCACCCTTGTGGCCATACCTTTGTACTTCTAATAAAGGTCAAGTTTTCATTGAAGTTGCTTTCCAGCCTATTCCTTTCTTAAGTGTTCAGCTTCCACAAGCTAACCTGTAGTCAGTGAATCTACACTTCACAACTCAGCCTCCTAGGGTGTAACAGATAGTTACTTGCTGAGCCACGTGTTACAAAAACAGAAACTGCACTGATAATATAATTTCTGCATAATCGGTACAATTTCCAAGGGAAGAAGGGCTTTGGTGACATCCTGGTCACATGACCAAAGCTCATTCTGTGGTCCGCAACTTTCTTCTTGTAATGTAGGCCAGATACACCAAAAGGTTGGACTCCCCCTGCTCTATATAGTGTGTTACAACACTAAAATATGTAATTAGTGGATCCAAGGAATAGATGCCGGGCACTTCACCTCTACGGTTTTGCACAGTTTTAACACCCAGAAAAAATGGCTATGTAGAGTGCTATTTTGTCATGGGGTGCTACCCAAATGAGAACAAATCAAAACAAGAAAGCTGCACTCACCCGTTAGACGTTGCACTTGAACTTTATTTTTGTGGTATCATATTTAACACGGTGCAGGGGGGAGGGAAGGAATGGACAACGAGTCATTTCACGCTAAGTGTGCACTTCCACTGGTCCTGAACCTGTGATGTTATCCAGAAGGACGTTATCCTGAAGGGGATTGAACTTTCTTCATAAAATATGTCATTTGTGGGCAATTACTATTGTTTTGGTATTTTTGACAGCTTTTTGATTTTAGACTTTTATAGTTTCGTAGTTTGTAAGGTTGAAGGTAGACTTAAAGTGTAACCACAGTTAACATTTTTAGTTAGTAGTGTAGAGTAAGTGATTATAATAGACTTTCAAATATAATTCATAAGTGACACCTGGAAGAAAACCTTTCAAAAACCTTCCAGAAGATGTCCCCCCAAGGCTGTTTCTAAAACTGATGTATGCTGATTGTCAGGGAAATATGTCTTCAGATCCACACATTGAATACGGCCACATAATGTGGGGGGGCTATACAGAGTTCATAATACAGCTGATAAAACTCTCAGTTTACCTCAGGCAGTGGACAGTGCTGAGCTCAGATTGTCAGCACATAGCTCCTGTGATGTTATCTGACTCCTTTCCATTCACATCACTCTGCTCTGTGCAATCAGCTGATAACACTGAGCAAAGTGAAGTGAATGGAGAGGAGTCAGATAAGATCACAGGAGCTGTATGCTGACAGCTTGAGCTCAGTGACTCGCCCCAGGGCAGGGTACTCAGATCTCGGGCTCGGGTTCAGTCTGGGATGTCACGGGTGGCTGCCCGAGGCTGTGGCCCTGGCGGTCAGATGAAAAGAGGGGGTTTATTTACAGGGATTATGTACAAGGATTGACATGATGCCACCTGCTGTGTCTGGTGAGGCACAGTCCCCGGAGGTCAGTGGGATTGCGGCAGTGATGGTATGGTCCCCGCAGGCAGGACCGGGACCCCCGGGGCAGCTTGGTGAGGTGGGCAGATTGTAGCAGAGCTGAGGTGGTGGATGAGAGTAGGGAAAGTCTATTGAGGGCACGGTGAGGGATAGGAAAGGATGCGCGCACACACTTGAAGTCTCTTTACCTTTTACTGGTGGAATGCAGGTAAATTGTCCAGAGCACTGATGGGTAACCGGGCTGCACAGTGGGCTCCCACAGCAAGTGGGTATCAAGCCTCCTTCCCTTTGTATTCACTGAGGCACAGTCTATTGAATCCTTACTCGCCTCCACTCTTCTCTTGTCTGTGTCTCCTTCCCTCCTGTGCGGTCTCCGGGACAACCTTCTCTAATTCTGTTGTGGCCACTGCTCCTGGCTCCCTTTTTTGACTCTCTCAGGAGACTGGGTAGCTGTAGCTTCCTCGGTGCCAAGGGTTTCTTGTGGGACTTGTAGTTCTCCACTGGTGCGGATCCCCAATATCCGGCTTCTCTCTCCCTCTCTCTGGAACAAACTCACGGCTGGAGCTACCTGTTCCTTGCTTCTGCTTCTAAACTCCTTGCCTTCAGTCCCACTTAGGCTGGTGGGATACTGAAAGGCTACTTCTGGGTTACTGGCTCGGGCCTATACGTGGCACCGATCACCAGAGCTTCCCTGCAGCTCTTCTAGCGTCTGCACACACTTTGAATAGCTCCTCTCCAGCAGCAGTATATATAGGGGATCCTGCCTAACCGCAGCAGGTTGAGCTCCCTCTACTGTGCCGGCGTGGAAGGTGTTGTTCGTAGTGGTACCTGCTGTGGAAACCCAGCTGTGCAGTAGAGAGATATGTGGTTACCTGCGTTGGCAGGGCGCCACATCAGCACTGTCCCTGCCTGAGGTAATTAGAGACTCTGATCAGCTGTATAGGCCCCCTCTTATATGGCTGTATTCGGTGTGTTGAGCACAAGACGGTTTCCCCTAACAACCAGCATATGTCAGTTTTAGAAACAGCCTAGTGGGGACATCTGGAAGGTTTTTGAAAGTTTATCTTCCAGATTTCACTTATGAAGTATATTTGAAAGTTTATTATAATCACTTGCTCTACATTATTATTAAATAAAAATGTAAACGGCGGTTACACTTTAAGTTTATCAAGTTCAATTGTTGCCTAACATTTTGACATAGATGAAGGCAAAGATCCCAAGAGGCAGACTCTAAGCTCCATATTAGGGTAAGTTCACACAGGAAGGTTTAGTGGCGTTCAAACCGTCAGAAAACCGCTGGAAATGATCAGTTCTGAGCTCTGAAGTCTCCAGCTGTGTTCCGGCGGTTTTCCGGCGGTTTTTTACAGCGTGTGCACAGCGGTTTATAGTCGTTTTTCCCAGCGGTTTTTCCAGCGGTTTTCTATGAAGGATTTTGTTCATGGAACTGATCCAAAACCGCTCGGAAGAATTGACATGTTGTATGCTGCTAAACCGCTCGGAAACCGCTCAACCGCTGGCGGATCCGCTCACATAAACCGACTATGTGTGCACAGCGGTTTCTAAATTACATAGGGTTACTTGTAAGTCCTCAAGCTGCTAAGGATTTACATAAATTTAAATAAAACCTATGCTAAACCGCCGGCGGTTTTCGCTGCTAAACCGAGGTTAAAACTGTATGTGTGAACTTACCCTTAGAGGAAAATTAATTCCCAACTCCACATTTAATAATCAAACTAGTTCCCTGGATCAACACCCAGTCACAGAATCTAGTACATATACAGTAATCGGTAATGTGATTTTCAAGAAAGGCATCCAGGCCCTTCTTAAATGTTAGTAGTGACTCACTCATTACAACATCATGTGGTAGAGAGTTCCATAGTCTCACTGCTCTTACAGTAAAGAATCCGCGTCTGTGATTATGATTAAACCTTCTTTCCTCCAGATGTAGAGGATGCCCCCTTGTCCCAGTCTCAGGCCTAATGGTACCTTTACACGCGGCAACATTTCTAGGGTGGCTACAGGTAACTTACTGGCTGCAGTGAAATCATGGAGACAAGGTTCTATCTTGTTGTTGTGTACAAATGGAATAATGTCTCCATGATTTCACTGCAGCCAGTAAGTTACCTGTTGACACCCTAGAAATGTTGCCGCGTGTAAAGGTACCATAAGAGTAAAGAGATCATTAGAAAGGTCTCTGTACTGTCCCCTCATATATTTATACATTATTATAAGATCACCCCTAAGCCTTCGTTTTTCCAAACTAAATTACCCCAAGTTTAATAACCTGATTCTTTTTCAATTTTGTTTGCCTATTCCTAATAATTTATTTATTGGTGAATTCTCACAAGATTTTTATAAATATGCTGAGTTTTACAGTTCACAGTTGTTAATGAAAAGTGTTGTACCAGGTTGTATTGATGCATTCTTTTAAGTGCTGAATCCACACATAGCAGTTGTGATTTTTGCTGCTGGTTTCTGAAATTGTGACAAAAATGATGTGATTTTAGAAAAACACACAGTGGCTGCAACGTGGATACAAAGTGATGACACAATCTAGGAGAGTTGTTACCTTTTTATAGGGACTTTACTATTTATCTGTATATTTCAATCCAAGTGATACCTAGACATGCCAATACGCTAACATAAAATAAATAAGCTGCCAGAAGCGCAGAATGCATACTTTCGACTACATTGCCAGCATACACATTAAACATATGGCAGATGGAGAATCTAAGTGCATCCAACATGTACTCTGTTTGTTGCACAACAGTGACATCATGTGGCAACATTGGGTAATGCTAAATTTTTTAAGGAGACTGCCACCTACCTTGCACTGCCTACTATGCAGCACACACATTTCAGCCTTATGCGGAAACATGATGTACTTTGTCTAAATATGACTCTTATTAGTTGCAGAGTTGCAGTAAACCTGAATGTTAGGGATTAGTCTTCCCTTTTCAATTACCAGAAGTACACTCTTAACTAATCATTATTAACCTACAAATGGCTACAGCTATGCAAATGATACAGTCCTAAGTTGAGGCCCCAGTTGCCATGGATGTTGGCCCACTTTCAGTAGTCATTGGTACACTTAATATAATGAAAACAACATCCCCTCCAACCAGTGACGTAACCAGAGTCCTATGAGCCAAGGTGCAAAATTTGGACCATTGCTCCCCTCATGTTGGTCAGATGTAAGGGCCCTTCTAGTATTCTAAATCCTATAAAGATATATGAATTGTCCCCTCACCCATCTATATGTATTAATGTCCCCCATCCTGGTATACATATCCCAATCCTGGTATATACTGTAAGCTCTTATCCTGGTATGCATGTCCTTATCCTTCTATACATGGTCCCCATTCTGGTATATATGGGACTATCCTGGTATATATGGGCCCATCCTGGTATATATGGTCCATATGGTCCCCATCCTGCTATATATGTCCCAATCCTGGTATATATGTTCCCATCCTGGTTTATATAGTCCTCATTCAGGTAAATAGGTCCAATACAGGGGTGTAACTACAACAGGTGCAGGGGTTGCAATCGCACCTGGGCCCTGGAGCCTAGGGAGCCCCAGAAGTCCCTTTGGCCTATAGAAAAAGACTATTGCTACTAAAGATGTCCAATAATTAGGGGCCCCATTGGAGCTTTGGCATTGGGGCCCATGAGCTCCATGTTATTCCACTGGTCCAATATCATGATATATAGGTCCCCCTCCTGGTTATCTATGGTCTATATGGTCCCCATCCAGGTATATATGTCCCTCATTCTGATATACATGATCCTCATTCTGGTATATATGGGCCCATGCTGGTACATATTTCACCATCCTGATATAATATGGTCCTCATCTTGGTATATATGTTCCAATCCTGCTATATATGTCGCCATCTTGGTACCCATTATGTCTCTAATGCATGAATTAAAAAAAAACAGTCAATTCACCTTCCCTCCGCTCCCACTACTCCCGGTGTCCTCTGTAGTTTGCAGAGGCCAGCAGCTGACGTCGACATGTGAGCCATGGTGCATAACATCACTGTCGCGGCACCTCTGACATTAGCTGCCAGCCACTGTCTGGCCAGCAGCATGTATCGCAGTGCAGGGACCTGACGGGTCTCTGTGCAGTAATGCATTCCAGCTATATGTTTCTTCTTGGATCGGATGCACATCCAACTGAACCTGGGTCGGCATGTTTCAGACTCTTGTACCCCCAGGCCCAGTCATAGCCCTTGTGAATGCAATCGTTACGTCTCTCCCTCCAACAAAAGAACCACAGGCCCCAGTAATGCCCCCTTATAGTTAACTTTAGTGTGCTTCTCAGACAGTAGAGCTACAAGACCAAGCAATAGCTACTCACTTCCTGATACAGCAGGTCTGTATTGACACAGGGTTCCAACCTGACGTTTCAGGGCCCAGTTGTTTATTAACACTGGGAATAGCATGCAGGATTCTTCTCCCACATGGGATGCATGGTGGGGGTAGGCAACTCTCAACAACCTGGCTGCTTTGTGGTTTGGTGTATCTCCAGGGTTCAGTTTCCTATCACATGAAGCTGAAGAACTGTCAACTGTACCTCAGTACTCACACGCCCCTCCAGGGCCTTAGGATACTTGGAACCGGGTTTTGAGGCTTCATTACAGGAATCACAGGGACCGAGACCTGGCTCCGTGACCCTGGCGGTGTCATTATAAGTTGGGTGTGGGTGGCTCTCTCTCTTAGGGAAGGTGATCTGGCATGGAGGGTTCATTTGGGCAAGAATCACCGGACTTGGGGATACTTGTTAATTTTACGTGATGCCACCTGAAGGTTGCAGCTATAGATGGGGCCGATGATAGGGAGGCAGCAGTGTGGTTTAGCCCTCTATGAGTAGGGCTTACCCCCAGCGTAGCAGAAGGTACCTGAGTGAGTTAGTACTTGTGTTTCTGGTGCTCACGATGCATCAAGAAAGTTCACAGACACAGCGGGTTGCAGTCTTCAGGTGTGTTATTCACAGTTTCTGTGCAACAGCCCGCTGAGCACTGGGTTCTCAGAGGCAGGGATCCAGCTACTCCCGGGTAGGAGGATGAAACATAATCGGCACCCCTTCTCTGTCCTTTCTCTGCCGTCTCACACTGCGCTTGTTTCTCCCTCCTGCCTTGTGCCTCACCATACAGAGCTCTGAGCCAGTAGCTGTGGGCTTTTTTTAGGGGTAAACCTGGAGTATCTCCCCCTAGCTCTATGATTGCCACCTTTTCAGCAGATGTGCATGGTTCTTGACTATGTCACCATGGAAGTGCCACACAGCCTCTGAGTTGTTAGCTTAGCCTTGTCTGAATTCTCCACTAGTCTTGGGATCCCGGTGCCCCTTTCTTCGGCCTAGTCCCTCCACTGCCTGCGCATGACAATGGATACGAGTCCCTCGGGTGGAATGGTCACTGCCCGTGCCTCTGGAACCCTCTCTTCCCCCTAGAGCCACCTGGTTCTCCTTCTCTGCTCCTCAGTCTGGCCTCTGGACACTTCTCTCGAGTTCTTTTCCTTCTGTGACAGGCTTTCTTTCTCTAGCTTCCCTCCAACTCGACTCTAGCAGCTTCACTCTCCTTTTCTCTCTTTGCAATAACTCTCCTCTCTGCTGTTCAACTGTCTCTCCTCCTTTCTAGAACTTTCCCACTCTATTTATACCCTTTGTCACGTGTCCCACATCATCTATGCGTGTGCTTCCTAACTTCACTCCTCCCAGGTGCTCCCTCTAACTACTTCCTCTCCACCCATCCCCACTACAATGGTTCCTAGTGTGTGCTCTGGGTGTCCCTGCATCAGTCTATCCCCTCTTACCAGAGAGTGGGATACTACACCATAACAGGTGTGCAGTACTTCTGTGGCGACTGGATTTGCAGGGGCGCCACACTCCCCCCTCCTTAAACTCAGCACGTTCTTGGGCTGAAAGAAAACAGAAAAACAAGTGGTACAAAGCCATGCAAAATTTTTATAGTGCTAAATAACAAGAACAATGAAAACTTTTCATTCCTTTAGCAGGAGGTACGATTACTTGAAAATTGCGAAATATAAATGTAGAAAAACATGCATAATTTACTATTGTGGTGATGCGACCCCGATGTGTCCCCTGACCGGTGTACAGCACATGGGGGATTGTATCTTTTGCTCTGTGGCAGCACTCACAGGGTTAACAGTAGTGAGATCTAAGCTGAGTGCTGATTAAAAGCACTCACGCCCACCTGTGATGGGATAGGAGATGATATGAGCTGCCCTGGGCAGAGGAGTGGGGCAGAACAGGAGGAACTGCTGTGTGAGGCTAACACAGCCTGGGAGCTCTCTCAGAGAGGACATTCATGAGACTAGTGAGCGGACGGTGCAGAGAGAGAGTGGTTGTGTGCTGATAACACAGCCTAGCAGTGAGGACCTGGTCCTCACCAGTGGACCCGGCCAGGACACAGCCTGTCCTAGGTACAGAGGTACTGTGTGTGTTGGATGAACAGAGTTGTACCGGCTGCGCCCCGGAACCTGGAGGTGTGTAGTATACCTGAACTGTACCATTAAATTGTGTGAACAGTTGCCTGGGTCACTGCCTTCCGTCGTGCCGATCCTAACTGTTACCTTACACTATGCACACTCCCCGCCAAGTCTAGTGTGAACCCTACTCAGGCTTCTATCACACTGTCCTAGGTATAAAACTGGCGAGTGTCCCGCACCAGGTGTCTCCCTTTGTCTTTGGGGGGACCTACCACCAATAAACCCCAGCACAGACCCTGGGCATGGCTACAGGGCAAGATAGACCAATTTTTCGGCCACACCAGTGGGTTTTCCTTCATGGTCTTACTGACATGTTAGCTCTAAAACCAACAGGGAGCACATCAGGGTGCTAACTTTTTACATTTAAAGTTCGGGCTAGACATAGTCCATAGCCACTTTGTCCATGATTCACATTACTATCATACACTCTATTCTAGCAAAACAAAATCTACATACACACATTACTAAACAAGATCTACAAATATATACCCTAACCGGGTCAGTAATTATAAACTATGTACATGGCTGCACCTCTGCTAACACACTAGCTGTAAGTTGGCATTCTCCTTTTCCACGGTAGCATGTTGTCATCTCCGCTTTTCTGAAGTTCTATAGTGCTACTTACACAATTGGTTGCAGCCTGGTTTTGCGCTGCTGCTGGCATCATCAGCAACGATCCCGTTTGGGCAGCCGCTCCCTGGGTCCCAGGGCAGGTCTTTACACACCCGGCCGCATACGAGGGCAGTCAGGGAGTCTAGGGGCCCCACCAGGGTCTAGTCCACTACCAGGGAAGGATCAGTACCCTGAGCTGTCGGTGGTTCTTCAGCATAGGCTTCTTCATCTTCCTCCGGGGCTAGTGATGGTGTACAGGACTGCGCCCACCGCCGGCTTATGCGCTCCACTAGGTCGACTTTCCAAGCCTCCACCACCTCCACCTGGGCCTTTCTCAGTTGCTGGCCTAGGCTCTCCACCTCACTCTGTAGGATCCTTGGGTCCAGGAGTGACAGCTGTCCGAGGCGCTCTTTCACCTCTCTGGGGAAGTCTTCGCCCACCACGATGACATCCGGGTCCTCCACTGACATCTTGCTTCTGCGCGTGTGACTCTCCCGGTCTCCTGCTCCCTTCTCTGGGCTCTTTCTTTTTCATGGGCTATGTCGGCCACACCTCTGGGTAGATCTTTCTTGTTGACTGGCAAGTTGTTCTGCACAAAAGTTCCTTTGGTGGGTGGGTATGCCTTTTTGCGCTTCTCTGTGACCCGGCCCACGAAGGGAGGCCGCACCACTCCCTCCTTGATAGTCATGTTGCTCGTTCTTTTAACAGGACTTAGTTCAAAATTCTCAAACACAGTTAGTAAGGCGCACAAAGCCCGTTGAACCGGGCAGGTAGATCCTGTTCATGATGCCAAGTTGACACGCCTCTCCAGGGCCTTAGGATACTTGGAACTGGGCTTTGAGGCTTCATCACTGGAATCACAGGGACCAAGATCAGGCTCCGTGACCCTGGCGGTGTCATTAAAAGTTCAGTGAGGGTGGCTCTCTTTCTTAGGGAAGGTGATTTGGCGTGGAGGGTTCATTTGGGCAGGAATGACCGGACTTGAGGATACACTCCATTAACCGTTGAAACGTTCCGGGTGCATTGCAGAGTCCGAATGGCATGTTGTTAAACTCACACAGACCTATTGGTGTTGTGAATGCGGTCTTCTCTCGTTCTTCTTCTGCAACGGAGACATGCCGATACCCACTAGTAAGATCTAGGGTTGAAAAGTAATTACAAGACTTTAATGCAGCAAGCGACTCTTCTATACGGGGTAACGGGTAAGCATCTTTATGTGTTAAGCGATTTATTTGTCTGTAATCTACATACATTTTCATAGCGCCGTCTTTCTTTTTAACTAGGACTAATGGAGATGCCCAGGGGCTGCAACTTTCTCTGATGACCCAGGCGTCCTTCATGTCCTCTAACATCTCCTTGGCACGTTGGTAAAATCAAGTAGATGCTTACTAAAGACCCGTTCATATTCCTGAACTACCCGATAGACACTGTGCTACTGGTGGGATGGAGTGGAGTCAGTTCCAACATGGAGCTCCTGACACGAGTCCTCCAGCTGTCCCTTGGAACTGTTGTCCTCCGCTGAGTCTGGCAGGGTCAAGGGTTCCACTGCGTGTATCGAGTTATAATCTACAGTGAACAGCTTGGCAACTGTGGAATATCTGGGCAGTTTGACCTCTTCCTTTCCACATTTTAATATACGTACGGGTTACCCTTCCTTTGCGTACATCAACCATTCTCTGGCTGTCAGGATTGTAGGCCTACTTTCTGAACACATTGGCTCCATTACTGTTTGGTAATCTTGCCCTCTGAGGCCTATGGCTACCGGACACCAGATCATTATTTCACTCTTTGGGGGCAATACAATGGGAATCGGGTCTGTTACCCGTACCTGTTGGTTGCGCAGGAGGGCTCTGATCTCCTTCTGAAGAACTCTCCGCTGTCTGGCATTGGCAGTTTATGCAATCTGTTGGAGTAAGAACAACACTTCATCCAGGCAATTTCTAGTTACATTTGTACCAAGTGTTATGTATGGATCCTTTTCATTAGGGTCCGTTTCAATCACAATAAGAACCATGGCCCTCTAACTGCACCCTACTCACTTTTACTGTTACCTCTCTAGACCCTATTTGTCTTACTTGTAACCCATTTGCAGCATAAATGGTGAGGTCAAGGTCCGTGGAAGTAAGTTCAACATTAGACCAAAATCTTTTGTAAAGGATGATGGTCACCTTCGAACCAGTGTCCAGCAGTGCTCGTGTGGGAATGCCATCTAGCATGATGGACAGGTATGGCCGTCCTCCTACATACCTATCATGCCAGTTTGGTTGGTCTTTACGGTTCATTCCTGGGGGTTGGCCCTCAGCCCCAGGGACTGCTGGCTTAAAGTACACTGTCTTGCGAAGTGGCCCGCCTTGTTGCAACGGCGGCAGATGGGTTCTCCTCATGAGCTGTAGCTGTCATTGGTCCTCCCACAGAGCGATTGGGTCTTCCTTCCTCTCATCCATGGGACTTCCTCAAGGCTGTTGGAAAGCTGGATCTTCTCTGACAGCTTCATCTTTGTCCTGAGCTGTAGGGTTTTTATCACCCTGGCCATGTCCTTACTTTACTGGCACACCTCAAAGCACAGGCTATCAGACTCACCAGGTGTCACAGCCTGTATGTTGGTGTCAGCAGCAGTTGTAGAAGAAGGTGTCACTTGTAGAGGAGAGGTGCTGACCTGCCACTGCTGCGGTGCAGGATCTTGAGTTGCAGTCCTTTTGTGGCCCTGTCTTTTAAGGTGGCAAAGTCTGCATCAAGGTGTTCTAGGGCCCACCAACGCACTTGATGAGCACAAAGAGAGGGGTTCTCGGGTACCAGGATGAGTTTGTGGCTGTAACAGGGAATCACAGGTGGTCAGTTTCCCATTCTGTGCCCTGGCTCTCATTGTTGGAGAGCTAGGGGGGGATTTGGGGAAAGGTCGTGACGCCACCTGTGGATCCTGGTAACGATGATACCAGTGCTGCAGGCCGGCCGCTGAGGTGATGGGATGCAGCTAAGTGTAGTATAGCTCCCCACAGGTGGAGCTTACCTCAGGGCAGCGATGATGGATGAGGGGACTCATTGTTCTTACCTCTCTGATGATGCTGAGGCCCTCTGGGCGTCGGCGGGAAGGAATGACAGACACCGATTCAACTCCAACTTCACTTTACTGGTATCGGCAGATGTTATAGTACACAGTAACAGTCTGGTTCAATGGGAACATAGTCACAGATTTCGGGTTGCCTTATACAGTCTGTCAGTGTACCTTCCTTTTGGCCTTCGGGGTCTCAGTCTTGCTTTCACATGCTTAACCACCTTTGTAGAGCTTTTCGCCAGTCCCCTGGTCGGTTACTAGTAGATAAGGTTTGTTCCTTACCGGTACGGACAGGAGTTTACCAGTCTCTTCTCCTGCCACCGGAATTTGGTCCATTACCTATAGTGTCCTGGACCTGTTTTGGGACTGAGTTGGAGGTGCTTCTTTGTGGCACTACGGCTCCCTTATTGGGATCCCGTAGTTGTTTGGTTTGCAGTGAGGGATAGACCACTCACTGCCTTTGGCTCCGTTATGCCGGTTTTGTCCCCAGACGTTTCCAGACGGCTCCAACCGGTCCTGGATCGCTTCCCTCCGTCCTGGGTCACCCTCTTAAAGACAGGTGCTCTCCTGGCAGCAGCCCTGTCAGGCACGTCCTCTCTGGCTGCCTTTTCAGCGCTGACTGAACTAAAAGCTCTCTCACTAACTGTCACTTAAGTCTTTCTGCACTAACCTAGGCTCCACCCCCTTTTGGACCTACTGAATAATCAGTCCCTTTACCATAAAGTGGCCTAGTGTTGTCTGTAAATTGAGACTCCATAAGTTAACCCTAAACCCACAACTTACAGAGATACCACATATATTTACAAGGTGTAATACCTCTCTGTGGCGCCTAGCCAGAGGGGCACCTCCTTGGTGAAATACACCCGTCCGCGGGTGTTAAAACCAAACCGGGTGTGAGTTGACATTTTTCATATGCATAACAAACAATAAAGCTTTTAATAACAACAGGTATTCTTGGATTCTTCCCGTCTGGGAGGCGCATTTCTTGTAACGTTGCAAACGGAAATATAAATACACATATTAGTCCACATCGGCCCAATGGGGATCGGGTGTCAAGTCTCTGATTTAAAGTTCATCAGGCTTTAGCATAAAAGTTCACATTTAGAAATTGCACAGTCCAGCAGGTATAGTCTCTGTAAGCTGTTAAAGTCACAATACACATAAACATTAACCATTGGTGCTACTGCGTAGGAGTCCTTGGTACTGCAGGGGTCTCTTTTGGCTATAAGTACTGTAGGTCTCTGGGCCCGTGGGTCACCGGGTTGGCAAAGATTTTACTCTCCCTGCACAGCTCCTTACACCTTTTCCACCCTCTTTACTATTGTGTACCGGATTTTACCTCCTGCTCTATACCCGCTTCATATACTCGCACACAATAAGACAATATACACTATAATAGATAATAGTGCTGCAAAAGAAAAGGCATTAAACTCAACTATTTACATTGATATACAATACCAGGACTGTTCATCACTCCTTTCCTCTGCTAACCCTGATCGTATACCACCCCCGGGGTCCTGCATAGCATTCGTAGGTTATGATGTTGCCTTCCGAGTCATCCTGGAACTGTGGCCTCCGGACGGGTTGCCAGGAGTGCGGGATCGGGGCTGGAGACTGATATCCAAATCTTTTCATCTCCATACCGACCGGTCTTGTTGTTGCTCCAGGCGATCGGCCCACCATAGCTCACGGGGCCCGGACACCTTTGCACCGCCGGCTGTTCCTTCCTCTTGGTCCTCCTCCCCAGTCAGGTCGGGCTCTTTGAAGAACCAGATTAGGTTTTCCGGTTAAGCGGTCTCCTCTCTTCCGGATTCTACACTCGCTGGATCCTCTGGTACCGTGCTCGACCCGCCCCCTTGGTTGTTTGATAGCAAGGGAGGTGGGGAGACACTTTGGCGCCTCTTACTTGGCCCATCTATGCTGAGGGGCCTAGGCATGCCCCTGGGCCAGCACATAGTTCTTTTACATTTTTAGGCCCGCCTACCACAAGAAACCTATAGGCGAGTTCTTCGGCCTTTCCGGAGCCCGCCACCACACTTCGTCACTCCTCGGCAGAGCGGAGGGGCGGGGTTTATATTCCCACTCTTTTCTCCTGCTTTAGTGATGCAGTTTAAATTCTGAGGCGATGTAATGGCGGCTCTATTTTGTAATCCACAGACAGTCAATAAAGTCTTTAGGCACACTTTACCCGGTATTACTAGGCTGGTTCAAATCCTGTTCATAGACGCCAGAAAATGATGAGCCCTGGGCTAGGGGTACTCGGATACCGGGCCTAGATTTGATGGATTTAACTGGGGGAATCACGGGTGGTTGGGTTCCCGGTTCCGTGCCCTGGCTGTCATTTGTTGGAGGGGGGTAATATTTACAGGGGATAAAGAGTACGTGACGCCACCTGTTTATCCCGGTAATTTGGATACCGGCACTGCAGGCCGGCTGCTGAGGTTATGGGATGCAGCTAATTGTAGTATAACTCGCCACATTTGGAGCTTACCTCAGGGAAGCGATGATGGATGAGGGCACTCATTGTTCTTACCCCTCTGATGATGCTGAGGCCTTCTGGGCATCGGCGGGAAGGAATGACGGACACCGATTCAACTCCAACTTCACTTTACTGGTACCGGCACATGTTATAGTACACAGTAACAGTTTGGTTCAACGGGAACATAGCCACAGGTTTTGGGTTGCCTTATACAGTCTGTTGGTGTACCTTCCTTTTGGCTTTCGGGGTCTCAGTCTTGCTTTCACGCTTAACCACCTTTGTAGAGCTCCTCGCCAGTCCCCTGGTCTGTTACTAGTAGATAAAGTTTGTTCCTTACCGGTACAGACAGGAGTTTACCAGTCTCTTCTCCTGCCACTGGAATTTGGCCCATTACCTATAGTGTCCTGGACCTGTTGTGGGACTGAGGTGGAGGTGCCTCTTTGTGGCACTACGGCTCCTTTATTCCGATCCCTTAGTAGTTCGGTTTGCAGTGAGGGATAGACCACTCACTGCCTTCGGCTCCGTTATGCCGGTTTTGTCCCCAGACGTTTCCAGACGGCTCCAACCGGTCCTGGATCGCCACCCTCTGTCCTGGGTCACCCTCTTAGAGACAGGTGCCCTCCTGGCAGCAGCCCTGTCAGGCACGTCCTCTCTGGCTGCCTTCTCAACGCTGACTGAACTAAAAGCTCTCTCACTAACTCACATAAGTCTTTCTGCACTAACCTAGGCTCCACCCCCTTTTGGACCTACTGAATAATCAGTCCCTTTACCATAAAGTGGCCTAGTGTTGTATGTAAATTGAGACTCCATACGTTAACCCTTAACCCACAACTTACAGAGATATCATATATGTTTACAAGGTGTAATACCTCTCTGTGGCGCCTAGCCAGAGGGGCGCCACACACTGGTCTGCTGTCATCTGGTGACTGTAACCCCTGAATAAACTGCTCAACCATCATTTTGTTTTTATCTCGCACACTGGCTGCGTCTACCTGCTTTAAGATCCGCAATGCCTCCTGTAGGCGCAAGGCATAGTCTCTAATGCTATCCTGTGGCCTCTGACTGCAATGGTAGAACCTCAGTCTCAGTTCATATTCAGTGCGGTTCTCAAATACAGCTTTAAGTTTATCAAAAATGGTACTTACTGATTCCTGATCTGCCTCTGACCAGGTTTTAACTTCAAGCTCCGCTAAACCCCTCAGTTGTCCCATTACAACAGATGCTCTCTGTTTGCCAGCCATTGCATACTGTGAGGCACCGCCGGCATGATCCGCATGGCCGGGGTACATCACATGTAGGATCAGAGGATGATCCTGTGCACACTGGCCGGTTTTCCTGTGATGATAATACTGTGTGAACCAACTTGTGAACACAGGGTTTCATGAGCCTAATGAGCGGCAGTGAGAGTGAGTTGAGATCGAGGAGTCCCTGAGGAATAGGATGTGAGGAGTGAGTGCTGACAACCCGGAACACAGGGAGTTAACCTGAGCTGTGTGACAGGCTGATTACAAGCAGCTGAGGGGGTGTGTCCATGTGGGAGTGGCTGGCACGATAAGAGTCGGCCACCTGTGTGATTGAGACCAGAGATTGATCCTGAGAGAGATTACCAGCCTGTGATTGAGATGGAAGCTGAGACCAGCCCAGTGCAGAGCAGTCCAGAGGCTGTGTGAATGAAGGGAGCATGCTAGCTCCATGCCGGTGCCAAGGTCCGTGGTTGTGATAGCACCTGGTGGGGAAGCCATGGCTGAACCCGGTGGAGACTGGTCCGGGCGTGGGGTGAACCACGTCCGGGAAAGGAGCCTTGGGGGACGCTGGGTGGACCCGTTCTACAGGTAGCGAGACCCGGATCCGTGCCCGGTAAGACAGCGGTTCCCGTGTAACGGAGTGAGCCGTGTGTGAGTAATGCCAGGTGGGCATAGACCGCCTTTGGGTCCGAGTCAGAGTGCTCAGTTAAGGGACCCGATGAACTATGTGTATGAGGGCTTAAGTAATGGCCCTGACTGAGAGATGATGGCCTATATGTAAGACCCATGTATAAAGATGTGGGGAGAGAGTGACCCAGCGAGTATGGATGATGTTGGAGGCGTTCCGTCCTTGGGACGAGAGGGAGGCTTGCCCTGCTGCTTGCAGAGGGTACCTGATCCCTCAACCACGACCTCTAATGGTGTGGGTGTGCCTGTGGTGCCAGAGACAGGGGTAATAGGGCTCCTAGTAGGTATCGGATGTGGTTCCCGTGTACTATGGTTTGCCAATCCCTGTAATGGGCCATGGAGGGGCCACAGTCCATGGATGTGGGCTGTGAGCAGGTGTGTGATCCATGGACGTTTGAATGATGGATCACATACGGTATGTAAGGACCCGGTCGGGCAGGTATCCTGACTATGGGTGAATGTTGTATCATCATGCTGGGGGACTAAAGCCAGGCGGCAGGTACCGCCATTGGGACCCACAGGGCCCGTTGAGGCGTATGTAACGAAGGTTAGAAGCAGGGGTTAAAAGGGCTCCTAGAGTGGGGACACCATGGTTGAACCAGGTGGACTCTGACCAGGACGTAGGCGGAGATATGTCCTGGAAGGAGCCCCTTGGGGATACATGACATACCCGGTACTCAGGTTGCTCAATCCCTGTTATGAACCCGGAGGGGTCATCGTCGAAATATAACACATGTATTTATTATAAATGTACTGTAAGATGTGTAAGTAGGCCGGAGGCCGTAGCTACCCCGGGAGCAGGTGTTAGAGCTCCAATGGGGACAGTGAGATGGTTACAGGTCCCGGGTTACTGTGAATGTGCAATGTTCTATGTAATGTATGATGTGTTTATGTAAAGTGTTTATATGCAATGTGATATGTGTTCAACATGCTACCCGGGTTATATTATTATATGTGAAAAATAAACGGGTACACATTGGTTAAACTTATAAACACGTGTTTGTTGTTGTTTGCAAGCGGGTTCCCCGGTTGCTACCTCACAATACATATCAAGCATATTACAAATCGTCTTCTTAAACCCAGCCAGGATATTTGGCAGGCCATCATACTGCAGTAACCACTTGGCTCCTGGGACTTATTCAGAGAGATCGGCATGATCGGTGCCACAGCTCCTGGTGCTGCAACGGCTCCATCGGTTGAGGTACCGGCTGGCGTTGCATTACCAGCACCATTTGGATTAGGAACTGTTGCATCCATTCTCTCTCTCCCCTAGTGGATTGCGGCCAGTCTCTGTAAGAGCAAAGCAAGCAGTGGCTCCACAGGCGGGAGAGTTGAGCACTCAGGGATTTCCGGATTGGGCCGCTGCGCTTCGTCAGTTCTCGGCAGAGCGCGGGGCTTGTCTTCGTGCCCTTTCAGCCGTTACGCTCCCTTTTTACCACTCTGTGGCGAAGTTATGGTGGCCCGAGATTAACAGTTCACAATCACATTGAATACACGGCACACAGTACCTGGTAATACCGGGCATGGGATCCTGTTCGTGATGCCAAAAGCTGACACACCCCAGGGACTTGGGTACCCGGGTCTCGGGCATTGATTCAGTGGGGTTGTCACAGGTGGATTGCCAGAGCCCGTGGCCCTGGTGGTCGCTGAAAAGGGGTTAAAAAGAAAAATAATAAAAATTTGTGACGCCACCTGAAAAATATACTGGCGCTTCCTTCAGACCTCTGGGGATGGTGTTGCTGCAGCTAGATGATAACACTCCCCATATGTAGGGTCCCCGGGGCAGGGATGGATGCAGAGATCCTGCACAGGGAGGCAACTCTCCACATAGAATTGTCTCTGGTGCTGCAGGGGAAGGCGGCTCATCAGGTGGAGAGGCTGGCAGGCACTATGTGTTAAGGGCAGGGTCAGAGGCTGCAATAACAGACACACAGACGCTGGGAGATGTTTACGCACCTTTAATGATGGAATTGCAGGTAACGTCCAGGGTACACTCCAGGTGGTCGGGAGGCACTTTAGGATCTCCACACCTGGTGAGTTTTGAGGCCTCATTGTGTGTGTGTTAATGTCCCGGCCTGCCTGGAGCTCAGCCCTGACCTCTCCTGTGTTCCTTGCTTGTATTGCAGGTGGTGAGAACCTGTTGCTGGGCACTGCTCCTCTCCTGCAGTCCCTGGCTCTCTAGTACTCTATGCTACAAGCATCCCAGAAGACAAAAGTCTTCTGGTTGTCCGATGCTTTCTCTGCTGGGCTAGTTTTCCCTCACAGACTTGGACTAAGGTGTCCGGGTGGTTTCCTGGGGTGAGGCGGTATGGCTCCTCTGCCCCCACTCTGTCCTTGCCTTGCCTCTGACCCTCACTCTTGGGCCCCTGCACTGGCTGGGCTTCCCTCTGGCACGGGCTTAGCGCAGCACCGTTCACCAGGTCGTCTTCCTCAGTACTGCTCCGCACTGAACTGCCTACTTCCTCCTCCTGGCCTGAATTTATAGGGGATCTTGCTTGAAGGCAGCAGGTAGATCTCCCCCCTCAGGTCTGGGGTGGAAGGTGTTGCATGTGTAGGGTACCTGATGTGGAAATCCCTCTGTGCACCAGGTGATTCTGTGACACTTACCCGCAGGGGTGCCACATGATCATTAATTTATTTTATCTGTTTTACTCTTTTTCTCACTTTCTCTTAACATCCCTGTGGTATCTTGGCCTAAGAGCCCAAAATTCTAGGAAAGTTTTTAGATACAGTTGTGGCCAAAAGTATTGACACCCCTGCAATTCTGTCAGATAATACTCAGTTTCTTCCTGAAAATGATTGCAATCACAAATTCTTTGGTATTATTATCTTCATTTAATTTGTCTTCAATTGAATTCCTGCCTGTAAATGTTTGTACTACCCCCATGCACAATCTCAATAGAACTGGTTTGAAGATCGGGAGGTAGTTGGGGGGAGGAGAAGAAGATGTGAGTCTTTCTGTGGAAGGACGGTTTTTTAGTTAGTCTGTGTGGAACGCTGAAGCTGAGGTGAGCTCTCCAAAGGCATGGGAGAGTCATCTAGATTACCTGGATATACAAGTTCAAGCTGCCCATGCAGTCCGAGGGTACAACAGTGTCAACCCGTACTATCCGTCGGCGTCTGAATGACGGCATTAACCCCTTGGGCTGTGGGCCCCCCCACACCATTGGGCCCGGGGGCAAAAGCACATATTGACCTTATTATAATCCGCCACTGCGTCCACAGAAAGACTCACATCTTACTTCTTCTCTTCCCCCAACTACCGCCCAATCATCAAACCAGTTCTATTGAGACTGTGCATGGGGGGTAGTACAAACATTTACAGGCAGGAATTCAATTGTTCAATCCTCTGGATTGTAATGAGCACACAGGACGTGGAGGAAGGGGAGAATACACAGTATAGGAACACACTTGTAAAATGTAGTAAAATATATAACACTATCACAGTGGGACACAACACTCCCCATCTGAAATCGTTAGGTTTCACAAGTCTCTGTTGTGATGAATCATGACTGTCCCTCGCCTTTCATTAGACCTGCAATTAGCTGCTTGCATGGGTCATAGCTTCTTGGTTCTGAAACGTGGGATGGAACGGCGTGGCATAGGCGTTTAGACTGGAAAATGGTTTGGTGTATACAGTCTCTCTTGTATGCGGGGCTGGGACCACGCAGTTGTCCAGAGTGTAGTGCCTTTCCGGCATGTTAAGTTGCATGTATACATTGGCATATGGGGGTTGTTGAGGTGCCAGGTCTGGCTGTGCATTGAAGCATGAATCAGGTTCAGATTTGAACGTTTGAGGTGCATTAGACTGACCTGTGAAGCTGGGAGCTGCAGGCAGATCGGCGTCTTGATGCTCTGGAGCAGTGTTGGTATCAACAGGAATGTAGATGATGGTCAGCGGTTCGTTGGCTTGGTAGCATAAAATTAATACTAAACAATAAAAATTATACTTACCGGTCCTGCTGTCTCCCAGCCGCAACTACTTCCAGGGGCCGCTCATTAACTTCCGGGGTTATTCACTCCACTGCTCGGCACTTGGCAATTTTCACCCGGCGTCGGCAGTGTTCGGGCGATGACGTCAGAGTTCACCCAAGCACATGGCCCGAGCCATGAACTCGGGTGATCTCTGACTGTCACTGTCAGTATCAGCCTGCTTCCTGCTCTCCATGGACGCTTGTCTATACAGAGCGATGTAGCAGAGCTGACATTGCTATCCATGTGGACTACGTTGGACTGAGGATTTTTTTTTTATAATAAAGATAAAAATTATTTTTCTCTGTGTTATTTTTTTTTACTTTCCTATAAATTGATGGTGGCCATGTCTAATATTGGCGTGACCCCATGAATTTCGAGCTTAAGGCCAGCTGATAATAGAAAACTGGCTCTAACCCCATTATTACCCAACAAGCCACCCGGCACCAGGGCCGCTGGGAAAATTGTATTCTGTGCCAGAAGATGACGCTTCTATGAACGTGACATTTTCTGGGGCGGCTGCGGACTATAATTCACAGCGGGAGGGGGGCCCAGTAAGCTTAGGCCACCCTGCACTATGGATTCCAGCCCCCAGCTGCCTAGTTGTACCTGGCTGAACACAAAAAGAGGGCGAAGCCCAAAAAACACATTTAGGGGCTGCATCTTTATTAACCCCTCGACACTCATCTCTGTGTTGAACACTCTCGGCTCTGCTTCATCAGAGACCAAGGTACCGAACAAAGTTTCTATCCCCTTGGTCCCTGAAGGAGAGCCTGAAGTGCTGCGGCATCATAAGGGGGTAACTCAGGTCACCAGGGACAGGTCAGGTCATGCCACCTGGGCTTTCCTCAGGTGACCCCAGTGTCTCCCCGGTTACAATACTACAGATTGTGCACCTTACTCCACTTACGCACTGAGTTGTCAGAAGATTGAACCAAAAAGCATGAAAACTGCACCAAAAAGCATTAAATCTGTGGCAAAAAAACATGAAAAAAACATTGCGTTTTTTGTGCTTTTTTGGGCCCAGGAGATGCAGATGAGCGCCTTGGGCACAATGCATGCAGTTTCATTCCTAAATTGCACCAAATATCAAGAAATCCACAGCAAAAACCGTAGGAAAAACGTTGCAGTTTTATGTGCTTGTTTTGGCCCATGAGACGTGATGAACACCTTGGACACAGTGCATGCAGTTTCAAGCCTAAATTGCACCAAAAACCATGAAATCATTGTGGTTTTTGCCATGGAGTTCATGCTTTTTGGTGCAATTTTGGTCTGAAATTGCATGCACTGTGTCCAGGGTGTTCATCTGCATCTCCTGGGCTACAAAAAGCACAAAATCCGCAACATTTTTCCCCCAGTTTTTGCCATGGATTTGTCATGGCATGACCTGAGCTGTCCTCAGGTAACCTGAGTTACCCCACTTTACAATGTCGCAGCTCTCTGAGCTCTCCATCAGGGACCAAGGGGATAGAAGCTTTTTTCGTCCCCTTAGTCTCTGATGAAGCAGAGCCGAGAGTGTTCAACACAGAGATGAGGGTCGAGGGGTTAATAAAGATGTAGCCTCTAAATGTATTTGTCTTTTTTTATGAACTACCGTATATACTCGTGTATAAGCCGAGTTTTTCAGCCCACAAATTGGGCTGAAAAGTCCCCCCTCGGCTTATACACGGGTCTATACGGTAATGCTGTGGGGGGGGCTGTGACCGGGAGCTGGAGGAGGCAGGAGGGGGCCGCGGTGACCGCGGGCGGTCACGTGGGGCCGCCTCATTAGTGCAATGAATATGCACGGCATCCCCCCGTCCATCAACGGCGGGGGGATGCCGTGCATATTGCAATACACAGCCCCCCTCCTTAATATGGGTCCCCCAGTATTAATAAACAGCCCCCCCCCCCTCCTTATCATGGCCCCCCAGGCTGCGGCAGCTGTCAAAATAACAAACAGTTTATACATCACCTTCCGACGCAGCTCTGCGCTCCTCCGGTCCTCCGCTCGCCGGCTTCTTCTTTCTTCTTGTGCCGGTGTCATGTGACCGGGCGCAGGAGATGACGTCATTTCCTGCGCGCGGTCACAGAAGTCGGCACAACAAGGAAGAAGAAGCCGCGAGCGGAGGAGCTGAGGACCGGAGAAGCGGAGAGCTGCGTCGGAAGGTGATGTATAAACTGTTTGTTATTTTGACAGCTGCCGCAGCCTGGGGGGCCATGATAAGGAGGGGGGGGGGGCTGTTTATTAATACTGGGGCTGTATATACCTCTGGGGCTGCTGGATAGTACCACTGGGGCTGTATACTACCACTGGGGCTGCATATACCTCTGGGGCTGATGTATACTACCACTGGGGCTGTATACTACCACTGGGGCTGTATATACATCTGGGGCTGATGTATACTACCACTGGGGCTGCTTGGGCTCCTGTATACTACCACTGGGGCTGATGTATACTACCACTGGGGCTGTATACTACCACTGGGGCTGTATATACATCTGGGGCTGATGTATACTACCACTGGGGCTGCTTGGGCTCCTGTATACTACCACTGGGGCTGCATATACCTCTGGGGCTGATGTATACTACCACTGGGGCTGTATACTACCTCTGGGGCTGTATATACATCTGGGGCTGATGTATACTACCACTGGGGCTGCTTGGGCTCGTGTATACTACCACTAGGGCTCCTGTATACTACCACTGGGGCTGCTGGGGCTCCTATATACTACCACTGGGGCTGCTGTATACTACCACTGGGGCTGCTGGGGATGCTATATACTACCACTGGGGCTGCTGTATACTACCACTGGGGCTGCTGTATACTACCACTGGGGCTGCTGGGGCTGCTATATACTACCACTGGGGCTGCTGGGAATGCTATATACTACCACTGGGGCTGCTGGGGATGCTATATACTACCACTGGGGCTGCTGGGGATGCTATATACTACCACTGGGGATGCTATATAGTACCACTGGGGCTGCTGGGGATGCTATATACTACCACTGGGGCTGCTGTATACTACCACTGGGGCTGCTGTATACTACCACTGGGGCTGCTGGGGCTGCTATATACTACCACTGGGGCTGCTGGGGATGCTATATACTACCACTGGGGCTGCTGGGGATGCTATATACTACCACTGGGGCTGCTGGGGATGCTATATACTACCACTGGGGATGCTATATAGTACCACTGGGGCTGCTGGGGATGCTATATACTACCACTGGGGCTGCTGTATACTACCACTGGGGAGGCCTGTATACCACTGGGGGGGGCCTGTATACCACACTGCTGGGGGCTGTATACCTGTGCTGGGGTCCACCCTCGGCTTATACACGAGTCAATAGGTTTTTCCAGATTTTTGGGGCAAAAGTAGGGGGGTCGGCTTATACACGGGTCGGCTTATACACGAGTATATACGGTATTTAAAAAAGATTTGACATGGGCATTGACACATATATGTTTGCCAACCAGGTACAGGCTGCTCCCAACTCCCAGCTGCCTATTAGTACCTGTCTGGAAACAAAAATATAGGGAAGCCCTTTTTTTTTTTTTTTTAAATAATTTAGAATTTCATGAAATAATTATATAAAAAACAATGTAGGCTTCACCCTATTTTTGTGTCCATCTAGGTACAACTAGACAGCTGGGGGCTGGAGTCTGCAGTGCAGGGTGGCCCAAGCTTTCTGCCTCCCCTCCCCGCTATGAATTGCAGTCCGCAGCTGCCCCTGAAAATGGCACATTTATAGAAGCACCACCTTCTGGTGCTGTATCCAACTCTTCCAGTAGCCCTGGTGCCGGGTGGCTTGTTGGGTAATAATGGGGTTGGGGCCAGCTTTGTATTATCAGCTGGCCCTAAGCCCGAAATTCATGATGTCATGCCAATATTAGACATGTCCACCATGAATTTCTTGTAAAGATTAGGAAAAAAACACAACACAGAGAAATTTTTTTTATTACAAATGAAACAAAAAAACATTTAGAGACTCTATCTTTATTATAAAACAAAATCCTCCATCCAACGTAGTCCACAGGGATAGCAATGTCAGCTCTGCTACATCACTATGTATAGACAAGCGTCTATGCAAGCGTCTATGCAGAGCGAGAAGCAGGCTGATACTGACAGTGACAGAGTTAGCCGGGGTCTATACTATACTCGTTCCAAGTCCATTTCTAGAATATTTAATCTTTACAACATAACAAACTCTTTCAAGCACCCCAAGAAGGCTGGTTGCCCTCAAAAGAAAAATGCAAGAGAAGACAGGATAATGCAGATAATCTCCATGGTTGATTGTTACAACACTGCAGCTGGAATAGGTCGCCAGTTCAGCACTGAACAGGGTAAGGATCTGTCTTGTCATACAGTGTCATGATGTTTAAGAGCATTTGGAGTGAAAGTACACTCTGCAGCGACCAAACCTTTCACTAGCAGAAAGCATGAAAAGGCTAGACTCACCATTGGTGAGGAGCATGTTGTGTGGAGAAGTGGTCCACAGTTCATTTTAGTGAATAAAAAAAGTTTAATTTATTTATGTCTGATGGGAAAAATTATGTTTGTTGAAAAACTGGTGAAATACTGAACCCAAAGTGTTTAACAAAGTCAGTGAAAGGTGGTGGAGGAAGTGTCATGATTTGGGGAATGTATTCTGCTGCAGGGGTGGGACCTCTCATACAGCTACATGGCAGAGTGAATGCAAGTGTGTATCAGAACCTTCTTCAACAACACGTGGTTCTTTACTTGCGTTCAGCACTCAATCAGCCAGCAATTTTCATGCAGGATAATGCCCCTTGTCACACAGCAAAAATGGGTAAAGCAGTTGACTTGAAACAGAAAACATTGAAAAATGAAATGGCCAACCCAGTGTCATGGTCTAAACCCAATAGAAAACCTCTGGAAAATCCTTGGTGACAAGAAACTCACAACAGCCACAGAACTGTGGAAGAGACTAGAAGAGTGAACCAAAAATACTTGTACATAGGAACAGTGTCAGAGACTAGTGATGTCCTGTGGCCGCAGACCAAAGGCCTGTACACTTCCTACTGATTGGTGACTGTTGCAACCTTCACAAAATTTTGTTTTAATCTTTCTCTGTGATACAGTCTTAGCTGTTTAACTATGATCATCACGTTTTAGGTAAAATAAAGGTTTTAACTTGATAAACTTTGGTTATTTTTGAAAAAAAAAATTCTCAATGGGGTTTACGTCAGGCAAATTTGCGGGCCAATCAAGCACAGTGACACTGTGGTTATTAAACTAGGTATTGATACTTTTGGCCGTGTGCACAAGTGCTACGTCCTACTGGAAAATGAAATTTCCATCGACATAAACCTTGTCAGCAGAGGGAAGCATGAAGCATATCTCTGCTCCCGTTCGCTTCCAAACTTCTCGAAAAGCATGTCCACATTGTAATCTCATCCCACCACTTATCCAACTCTCTCTTTGACGACCTTCAATCCGGCTTCCGCCGTCACCACTCTACTGAATATGCCCTGACCAAAATTACTAACGACTTACTCATGGCCAAAGCTGACAGACAGTTCTCCGTCTTCCTCCTTTTAGACCTGTCCTCTGCATTCAACACAGTCGATCACTGCCTCTTATTACAGATCCTCTCTTCCATTGGTATCACTGACCTTGCCCTCTCCTGGATCTCCTCCTATCTTTCCAACCGCACATTTAGTGTCTCCCACTCCCACACAACCTCCTCACCCCATTCCCTCTTAGTCGGGGTCCCTCAAGGCTCTGTCCTCAGGCCCTTCTTTTTTCAATCTATACTATTGGTCTCGGACAACTCATAAAGTCCCATGGCTTCCAGTATCACCTGTACGCTGATGACACTCAGATCTACCTCTCTGGCCCAGATGTCACCTCTCTGCTGTCCAGAATCCTGGAGTGTCTATCAGCCATATCCTCCTTCTTCTCCTCCCGCTTCCTAAAACTCAATGTAGACAAAACCGAACTCATTATCTTTCTTCCATCTCACACACCTTCCTTGCCATACTTATATATCACAATAAATGACACACTTTGCCCTGTACCTGAAGTCCGCTGTCTCGGAGTAACACTTGACTCTGCATTGTCCTTCAAACCGCACATCCAAGCCCTTGCCACCTCCTGCCGCCTCCAATTCAAAAACATTACCAGAATCCGTCCCTTCCTCAACCCCAAATCTGCTAAACTATTCATGCATGCCCTCATCATCTCCTGCCTTGACTACTGCAACCTCCTACTCTGTGGCCTTCCTACTAACACTCTTGCACCACTTCGATCTGTCCTTAACTCTGCTGCCCGACTAATCCACCTCTCTCCTCGCTATTCCTCCACTTCTTCCCTCTGCAAATCCATCCACTGGCTCCCAATTCACCAACGTATCCAATTCAAACTACTAACACTAATTTACAAAGCAGTCTACAATATGTCCCCCTCATATATCTCTGAACTAATTTCCCAATATCATCCAACTTATAATCTTGGATCCTCCCAAGACCTCCTTCTTTCCTCCACACTTGAACGTTCCTCATCTAACCGCCTGCATGACTTCGCCCGAGCATCCCCCATCCTCTGGAACTCTGCACCCCATCACGTCTGACTGTCCCCTAAACTCAGAACCTTCAAGCGGAACCTGAAAACCCATCTCTTCAGAACAGCCTACAACCTGCAATGACCACAGTGCCGCCTCAACACCACTGGATCCGGCGCTCCACCACCACCGGACCTGGCACTCCAGCACCACTTAAGCAGACCCAACCTACTGTCTCCCTCTTCATTGCCCTGTAGAATGTAAGCCCGCAAGGGTAGGGTCCTCTCTCCCCTCTGTATCAGTCTGTCACTTTGTTCATTATATTTTTAATTTGTCTGTATATAACCCTTTCTCATGTACAGCTGACTCACCGTGGCCGGGTCGACACGTTGCAGGCGTTTCATCGTCCTCCTTGTCACGGAAACCGCGCCTGCGGCTGTGGAAGCCCGGTGGTCCAGATCAATAAAGACGTCGTCGGTTGAACAGTTTAGGGGTTAAATTGTTTTGTGACGCCACCTATGAGAGTTCCAGTGATGTCCACCGGCACTGCTTGGGCCTCCGGGGGATGGAATGCAGCAAGATGGAACGCTCCCCACAGGCTGAGTGGTGATCCCCAGAGCCAGGCGCTGCACAAGATGTTCTGAGGCAGCTGCGGTTACCTTAGTGTGCGGAGAGATACAGTTCATAAGAAGGCACGGACACTGAAAGTCTCTGTAACGGGTACTTTACTGTAACCAGCAGGCAGTACATGGCATACAGTTACGGGTAGTGGACCGGGTGGACTCAGCAATGACCAGTGTTTCTCAGAGCTCCGCGGTGTTCCTCCATTCTAACTACTTGTGTTGCCGTGGTTGCCCAGGAATGCCAGATCGGGTACAAGGAGGCTGCTTCAATGCCCTATCCGGGGTATACGTTCCGGATGTTTTGGGGAGCCTTGATTCCTTTTGGTGGGTATTCCGCTGGCTAGACGACTTGTAAGCGGCGGTGTTGGGGTGCTCCTATAAAGCGGTCCTCCACTCCTCTGGTTCGCATAGCATTGCTGAACAACTACTAGCTTCGGTACCAGCAAATCGGCTGTAGATGGGCACGGGATGTTTTTGGACCCGCATGTAGATGCCCGTAGATCGGTTGTTAAGGCACCGGGAATAATGGCGCTCAACCGGGGTGATGGCCAGGGGGCTGCACGGAACTGTGCAGGCCCCCTCTCCTAGGTTGCAGAGCTTGTTGTTTTTGCTCCCTTCTCCTACGTTGTTGCAGAGAGTTCTGTTCTTTAAACTCACTTTTTGCAATAAGTTCTCCACTACACACTACCACTACACTCCGCCCACCAGGACCTTATTGGCCCTCTAAGCTGATGATGCATGTAGGGTATGGAGCTCTGAGTTAACTGTGTCACTGCTTAGTCAGAGAATATTGCTGCTGCTGTTTTGGCTGCAATACCCTCCTATGACGCACTCGTTGTGGGGCGCCACACAGCACCATGGAATGAATGGTGCTCTATAACTAAATAATAATAATAATAATAATAATAAGTGCTCTGAAACCTCCTGGTAGACAGCAGCGCTGACTTTGGTCTTGATAAAACACAGTGAACCTACACCAGCAGATGATTTGGCTCCCCAAACCAACACTGATTGTGGAAACTTCACACTAGACCTCAAGCAGCTTGGATTGTGTGCCTCTCCACTCTTCCTCCAGACTCTGGGACCTTGATTTCCAAATGAAATGCAAAATTTACTTTCATCTGAAAACAACACCTTAGACCACTGAGCAATAGTCCAGTTTATTTCCTCCTTGGCCCAGGTAAGACGCCTCTTGCATTGTGTATTGGTTATGAGTGACTTCACACAAGGAATGCAACAGTTATAACCCATATCCTGGATATGTCTGTGTGTGTTGGCTCTTGAAGCACTGACTCTAGAAACAGTCCACTCCTTGTGAACCTCCCCCAAATTATTGAATGGACTTTTCTTAACAATCCTTTCAAAGTTGCGGTTATCCCACTTGTTTGTGCACCTTTTTCTACCACACTTTTTCCTTCCACTTAATTTCCAATTAATATGCTTGGATACAGCACTCTGTGAACAGCCAGCTGTCATGCCCTCGGCTGAAGGGCCAGTCTTTCATGGACAGGGAGACCGGCACCCATCACGCGGTGCTATGCTTCTCACCTGCTTTGTGTCCCTACTGCGGGGCCGGTCTCTGCTAAGCAGGGAAATCGGTGCCTACCACACAGCTCCACTGGTACTGCTCACCCTGTCCATGACTCAATGCGGTCAGCGGTTTCCTTCTCTGCTGGGAACCTGCACTCTCTTGGCAGGTCTCCTGGGAATGCTCTAGGATGTGTGCCCTGCTTCCTGCACCTGTTCTCTATTAGGGCTTTCTGTACTGTGATACTCTGTGCATAAAAGACATCCTCCCCCTAAGGCTGGAATCACAATGTCCATGTCATATGCGAGGCAGTCGGATGAGTCTTGGAGCAGTCACCTCTCTCCTGTCAGGACGGGAATGTCAGCTGCTTGTATTTCTATGCAGCTCCACACAACCCGTCCAGAGAGGAGGAGGCCGTTCAGGGTCACTGATGCGAGTCTCGTCCGAGAGACTCGCATGTAAGTAGGATAATATGTTTCCAACCTAAGGGAAGTGACTGGGCAACATGTTCATTCTCTAGGATTGTTGCCTCTGTCCAGGCCACACTCTGCTGAGCTCTCCAATATTAAGACTGTTGCCTTGTTTCCACATCATTCTAACACATCTGTATCCACAGAATTCTTAGGCTGGCCAGGCCTCTTCTGATGTGCACAGAACCGTACGGATTCTTGTACCGCCTGGATCCTTCTCTCTGAGATTGTACGGAGCTCACAGGGTTCATCTCACCGACAGAGCCAGTGTTCCACAGTATCTTCATCTCTAGTGTCTGGTCTGTACGGGTTGCCTCTCTGGCCGGGATTTGCGGCATTTAGACTTCCTGGTGTTGCAACAGGTGAATCCATGCACAGGGGTTACCTCTGCCGGTACTCCACTATGAGAGTCCAGTGTCATGATCCAGAGGCTCCCCATCTCAGATATCTTTCCCCTTGTTAATATCTTCCCTCAATAAATATCCTTGGTTTTACTATAGTCACTCTCCTGTCTCTTGAGTATCAGCTATTCAGCTACCACCAGTGGTCTAGTGAGTCCACTCTTCATCTTCATGCACTGTGGGTGTAACACCAGCTTATTTAGCAATGACCTTTTATGGCTCCTTGTGGAGTGTGTCAATGACTGCCTTCTGGATATTTGTGAAGTCAGCAGTTCCCCATGATTGTGTAGCCTACTGAACCAGTCTAAAGGCCACTTCACACGCTAGATTCTCGTTAACGATATCGTTGAAACATCACGGATTTGTGATCGTTCAAACGATATCGTTAGTGCGTCGTTGCGTGTAAACAAATGATGTAGGATGGAAAAATCGTTGGAACGGTCATCAAAAATTTGAGATCCAGACCTCAAATCTATCATTCGTCATCCAATTAACGTTCTGGGAAGCAGAAACATCTTTCAGTGTGATACCTTTTTGAACGATATCATTCATAATTCTCCTATTCCTGCCGCTGTTTTACATCGTTCAATCGTTCTTCTCAAAATAGCTGGTGCGTTGCCTAATTTAAGATCGTTAACGATATCCTTGCGTGTGACAATGCACTAACGATGTAGGAAGGATCGCGGTCACGTGACATAGCTAACGATATCGTTCACCTATATCCTATCGTGTGACGGTACCTTAAGGGACCATTTTACAAGCCTAGTAAACCTTTGCAGGTGTTATTTATTCTGATTTTCTCAGATAATGACCTTTGGGTTTTCATTGGCTGTAAGCCATAATCATTAACATTAACAGAAATAAGCAACTGAAATAGATCACTGTTTGTAATGACTATATATAATATGCATTTCACTTTTTTTATTGAATCACTGAAATAAATTATCTTTTTGACGATATTCCTACTGAGATGCACTTGTATGTTATAGTTGTGCTTACTGATTGCAATGTATACTATTCTATATTACTGTCTAATTACATTTTCCTCATCTTTGTGGTCAATTATAACATGGAAGTAGACTTTTTGTTTAAGAACATTTAAGTGGACATTTCATCTAATCCATTTGGTTTTCTATAGTTCTCTCCCATTATCATATACTAGATGTGGGGCCTATGCTATCGCATTGGAATGGTGGTCATATCACGATGGGGGCGGGCTCTGTGGAGCTGGGGCAATGGCATCTCCCCCGTGTGGTTTCTCTGCTGTCTGCCGTCTATTTCCTCCGTGCTTTTTCCCAATGCATGTAAATAAATGTACTTTTAGTAAAAAAACAGTTTATTAATAATGTGTACTATATGGAGGAGTTTGGGGGTGCATAATAATATAGGAGCACTTTGTGGGTGCATTATACTATATGGAAGAGTTTGGAGGTGCCATTATACTATATGGAGGAGTTTGGGGTGCATTATACTATATGGAGGAGTTTGAGGGTGCATTATACTATTTTGCTATATGGAGGAGTTTGGGGGTGCATTGTACTATATGGAAGAGTTTGGGGTGCATTATACTATATGGAGGACTTTGGGGGTGGATTATATTATATGGAGGATTAAGGGGAGTGCATTATACTATATGGGGGACTGGGGGGGGGGAGTATTATACTATATGAAGGACTATGTGGGAGCATTATACTATATGGAAGACTGGGGATGCATTATTCTATATGGAGGACTGTGGGGGTGCATTATTCTATATGCAGGACTGTGGGGGTGCATTATACTAGATGGAGGACTGTGGGGGTGCTTATTATATGGAGGATTTTGGGGGTGCATTAGAATATATGGAGCCAATTTTAATATATAGAACCCATGATAATATTTGGAGGGCTCTGTGGGGCAATTTAATACTTGAAGCAGTGATGTAACGATCGCGGTCACATGTGCAAGGGGGCCGGACCTATAAGGTGCCCAGGCAGCCTGCAGACCCTTGCGACTGCCGATCCCAGCACCGGGCGCCCGCTTCACATGGATGTGTGTCTGCAAGGACGCACATCCATGTAACTGCACGGCACCAGAAACGCTGGTTTAGGCCAGTGTGTCAGAGAGGGGAGGGGAGGCGAAGCTGCCGGCCTGCGTTCCACTGCAGAACGCATATAAAGCAGGCTGGTGCCGCCTCCTCCACACTAGGAGAAGACGTCTCTACCTGTTTTGCCGACACCGCCCCCTCCTCCTCCTCCCGAGTCTGTTTGTAAGGAGACTGGAGCAGCAGGGGAATCGGGAGAGGTAAGTACAGATTTATTTTTTTTTATAAATCAGTGCAGGGGTCTCAAACACCAGGCCTCGAGGGCCACACACAGTGCAGGTTTTCAGGATTTCCATAGGATTTGACTGTTGGTAATCAAATGATCAACTGTCAAATTCTAAGGAAATAATGAAAACCTGGACTGTGTGCGGCCCTCGAGGCCTGGAGTTTGAGACCCCTGAATCAGTGCAAGGTGGCTGGAGAATTATGGGGGAGGAGGGAGGAGCATTCTACTATATGGAGATTGGAGAGGCTACGAGGCTGCACTATATGGAGAGGCCATGATGCTGCACTATATGGAGGGGCTATGAGACTGCACTCTATGGAGTGGCTCTGAGGCTGAACTATATGGAGGGGCTATGAGGCTGCAAGATATGGAGGGGCTATGAGGCTGCACTATGTGGAGGGCCATGAGGCTGCACTATATGGAGAGTTTTGAATCTGCACTATATGGAGTTTTGAGGCTGCATTATTCTATATGAAGTGCTATGAGGCTCCATTATACTATATGGAGGGCTGTGAAGCTGCATTATGCTATATGAAGGGATATTAATCTGCATTATGCTATATGGAGGGATATGAGGCTGCACTGTACTATATGGAGGGATGTGAGGCTGCATTATACTATATGGAGGGATGTGAGGCTGCATTATACTATATGGAGGGATGTGAGGTTGCATTATACTGTATGGAGGGATGTGAAGCTGCATTATATTGTATGGAGATATATGAGGCTGCATTATACTATATGGAGGGATATGAGGCTGCATTATACCATATGGATGGCTGTGAGGCTGCATTATACTATATGGAGGCAGTGGCGTAGCAACTGTTTGTGGAGCCCGGGGCGGTCGAAAAATTTGCCGCCCCCTTGGTCGTTGATAATTCCGGGGGTCAGGGGGGTACCGCTAGTGGGTTAGGAGCCACTTAAGTGTACCTGTTAATCAGGGTCAAATTCAATGGTGATCAACTGCTGTAGGATGTGCGCTTGTGGCCTCTGGGATCCGGAACGGCCGCTGGCACTTAGTTATGATGTCATGCCATAATGCCGTAAAGTGCAGGCAGAGACATCACCACAGGTCCTATCACCGATCACCAGTGTCCCTATTATAGTCATCATATTGTTATCTGAAACAACAATGTTAACAATTCCCCAATAGAACACGCTGGGATATACAGTATATAGCACCAAAGATAAAAGAATGGAATAAATCAAACACTGAATACAGAACAATCTAACTGTAAATTAATGAGAATAAACAGTAATATACACATAGGAAACATTGCACACGGAGGAAGATAGTAATATACAGGTCATCACCTAGTACAGAGATCAGAGGATGGCAATATACAGGTGTACACCTAGTACACGGCTCGCACACACACACACACACACACACACACACACACACAGAGGCACGGCCCGCACACACACACTCACAGGCACGGCCCGCACACACACACACACACACACACAGAGGCACGGCCCGCACACACACACACACAGAGGCACGGCCCGCACACACACACACACACAGAGGCATGGCTCACACACGGCCGCACACACACAGAGGCACGGCTCGCACACACAGAGGCACGGCTCGCACACACAGAGGCACGGCTCACACACAAAGAGGCACGGCTCACACACACAGAGGCACGGCTGTCACACACACACAGAGGCACGGCTATCACACACACACACAGCTCACACACACATTCTACAGATTCCTCACTCAGGTATCACAATCCTCTGTGCTGCAGGAGGGCTTGTTCACATGGGCAGCTTCATCTGCTCACAGCAGCTGGGTCCCACTCCTCGCCCCTCCCCTACTCACTACAAAGCAGGAGATCAGTCACCTTGTGACCCAGAGCTGCTCCTAGGTGTCCTCCTGCAGCACAGGTAGCCACCTCTGCTGGTTCTCACTGCTTCCCTTCATTTATATCACTGGCCAGTCATTACCCCCTCCCTCCTCTGCTCTCCTCTCAGCTCCTCTGCTCTCCTCTCACCGACACCTTCAAGCTCTTCCCTCCGCTCCTCTGCTCTCCTCCTCTCCTCGCAGCTCCCCTCACCTCCTCCAGTCTCCCCCAGCATGTGCCCTGTGCTCTGCCCTGCGGGACGCTGACTGATGACATCACCTCCCTCTCAGTGCACAGCAGAGTTGCAGGGGGCAGGAGATTTGAAAGCAGCCAGCAGCCGACGTGCTGCACTGCTTCAGTATATAGCGCAGGCGGCGGCCGCGGATCCTATGGCAGTAGCTGCCACATTGCCGCCCCTACACATGTGCCGCCTGGGGCGGACCGCCCCCCCCTTCCCACGCTACACCACTGTATGGAGGATAATGAAGGTGCATTATAATAATTGGATGACTATAGTGGCTACCTTATGAATGGGGGAATATGGGATGCATTATAATACATATACAACTATGGGGTACATTGTAATATATGGAGGAATGTGAGGATGCATTATAACAATTGAAGGACTATGGTGGCGGGAGGAGGAAGACAATATAAACCATGATAAGAGACATTTATACCACAATAAGGGCTATATTCCAGGAGGAGGACCATATAGAGTAGGATGAGGGACATTAATACATAATGAAGGGGGAGAGGGGTCAATTTAGGAGTCTTTAAAGTATTTAGAACATTACCCAGGGTCCATACATCTGACCAATGTGTGCATGGGGGAACAGGGCTTAGGTCTAAATTTCGCACCGGGGCCCACCAGTCTCTAGTTACGCCACCGACTTGAAGGGCTGTGGCTAGGTTCACATCACACTTGTGTTGTCCATTACAATGGAAGTATTAATAGATTCTGTTGTAAAGGACAGCAAAAGTGACATTTTGGATCATTTTATAGCGCATACATTGTAGAACTTAAAACATTTATACGCTACATCAGAGGTCCCCAACTCCAGGCCTCAAGGCCCACCAACAGTGCATGTTTTCAGGATTTCCTTGGCATTTGACAGTTGGAATCACCACCTGTGCAGGAGATTGAATTACCAACTGTCAAATTTCTAAGGAAATAATGAAAACCTGGACCGTTGGTGGGCCTTGAGGACTGGAGTTGGGGACCTCTGCGCTACATGAAATTGATAGATGATAGGATAGGTAGAAAGATAGATGAATAGGATAGAAAGAGATAGGATAGATAGGAATCTACTAGATAGCAGGATAACGGTTCTCCCAAGTGATAATTTCTTTCCTGTCTCACTTAGGGAGAGAGATTTTGACCATTCATCAGCTGAATCAGTGTTAAGAGGTTAAAACTTAACGTTTAATGAAATATTTAAAAGACTAGATCGTCTCACAAACTATACATATAATTTCAAACAGTGCCCAAGTGTCACACTATCTAAAAAAGCTCCATTATCATATTAAGAGCTGTGTTTTATTCAAAGGTGTTATTCATAGAGCTCAACCTGCCCTTCATTATAGTTCACCTTCAAACCTTTATGTCAGTTACAAATATGCTGGTGTCATTCCTTGCACCCCACAGTAACTTGCACACATCCCTGCATATGGAAATCAAATAAAGCCCACTTTCCCCATATATAGGAAAGGTCTCACCGGCTTCTTTCCATCAGTGCAGGTACCAATTAGAGTTACTTCATTTCAGGAGGTCCTTTTGCCAGTGACAGCCTGAAGCTTCACACTCAGACCACCGAGCTATGCTGGAGACATATACCATCATAAGGGGCACCTATCATTAGGACCCCATTGAGAACAGAGCCACACATCCCCTGATGAGGATTGTGAATCCGAAACGCGTAGGGAGTGGAGCATGGTGGTGATACATGATCTATTTTGAGAGTTCCACATCAGGCTGTCACTGGCAAAAGGACCTCCTGAAATGAAGTAACTCTAATTGGTACCTGCACTGATGGAAAGAAGCCGGTGAGACCTTTCCTATATATGGGGGAAGTGGGCTTTGTTTGATTTCCATATGCAGGGATATGTGCAAGTTACTGTGGGGTGCAAGGAATGACACCAGCATATTTGTAACTGACATAAAGGTTTGAAGGTGAACTATAATGAAGGGCAGTTTGAGCTCTATGATTAACACCTTTGAATAAAACACAGCTCTTAATATGATAACGGAGCTTATTTAGATAGTGTGACACTTGGGCACTGTTTGAAATTATATGTATAGTTTGTGAGACGATCTAGTCTTTTAAATATTTCATTAAACGTTAAGTTTTAACCTCTTAACACTGATTCAGCTGATGAATAGATAGGAATCTAGATGCTAGAAATCATTACCAGTGTCCCTGCTCTGTCTCCCCACTCTGTCTACTGCTTGCTGCACCTCACGAGCCACTGGGTAAATATTTGTGGCACCCCTGCGGTCCGGGTCACCACTATCAGCCTGCGGCAACTGTGGTTGGTGAGTCCTGTCACCTGCAATTACACCCACCACACCCGGTCCCAGGGCTAGCGGGTGAACCCAGGTAGTGGGGCGGCTCAGGCAGCCCGTGGGACAGCGGGGGGAGCAAGGGGGTGGGTGGGAAGTGAGCAGGAAGTGGTTAGGGAAAGGAGAGGAACAAAGGGAAAACACCATAGGAAATAGGCGGTCAGTTGGAGGAGGTCAGGAGAGAGGATAGAGAGCACGGACCCGGAGGCCCTGAACCAAAATGAGGCCTGTCTCGGGGCTAGAGACCACGAGAAGCCAGACAGAGTCTTAGGGGCACGGGCATTGAGCGATCCACCTGAGTCTGCAGGGAAGTGAAAGAATAGGGCGAGGAGAAGGGGCCCGGCCCTGAAGGTGGTGGGAAGGCTCCAAGCTTCAACCACAGAACCACGAGATCTCCAAGAGATGTGGCCAACACCAAGAAGTTAGCTGTACTAGGGCCAAGGGATTATGATGGTTGCCTGAGAAGGCCTGTGGCTGCTGGAATGGGCTTTGTGTGTGGAGGCACGTGCAGGAAGGAAGAGAACAGGCAGCGGCGAGAGAGGAAGGCCCGAGAGGAAAGGAAGACAAAGGGCGTGTACTGGACAAACCATACTGGTTGCCAAGGACTACCCAGGCCACTAATGTTCTTGTGCACTTGTGCTATAACCTGAAGTACCTGCCAAGAGAAACCAAGTAAACCGGGTTGGAACTCAGACTGTGTGTGAGAGTCTTATTTCCAGCCTGCACCTAGAGGAAGGTAGACTGCTAAACCGCACAGATTGCAGGGCCCTGCAGTTGAGCCACCCAACCTTGCCCAACAGTCAGCTCTACCCTGCTGGCCCTCCATCTCCCCAATCCCCTCCCTCGCCAGATGCCCTGGGTACCTACTCCTCCCATGGGGAGCAAAACCATCACAGCTGCAATCCCATCATCCTCAGAGGTCCCGAACCGCAGCAGCGGCCCCTATTCGTCTGCCTTCCACAACTAACTCTTTACTTTTTCTTTATATTTTTACCCCCTTTTAACTCTCCTTTTACTGACTGCCCATCCGGGTGTCCACGGACCGGGTCAAGCCACCATGACATCTCACAACCCTGAGGACGACATCCAGAGGGCCCGGCTCCGAGAATCACATGGCTCCCTCTGGGGCGAGTCATATTCATGAGCGGCATCGGAAGCAGCAGAGAGCAGGAGACAAAGCAGGGACACTGGTAATGCTTTTCTACCATCTATATTCCTATCTCTTTCTATCCTATTCATCTATTGCACACGCAGCATAACACAATGCTGATGATTTGCACAAATCTGTAACATTGCGTTATATTGCGCTTGAGTTGTAACTGACTGAAACTCGCTGTCAACTTTTGCTTGTGCATTTCAACAAACGCATACTTGCAGACTCATGCCTACTTTGACCTTTGACAGCATTAGAATGTGTTTGTTCAATGCAAGTCTATGGATGCATTAATGCATCCGTTACAATGTGTTTGTGCTGCTGTTAAACGGATGCGTTAAAAGCACAGCACAAATGCAATGTAAACCTGGCCTATGAGGGAGCTTTTATACTTTATGGAGGGCTATTTGAGGGCTGTGTTGGGGGCCATTATACAGTGTGAAGAGGTTTTGGGGCCATTATACTGTGTGTAAGTCCTTTATACTGTATAGAGGGCTGTGTGGGACTCACAGTTGGGGATCATACTGTGACGGTGTAGTTGAGGGAAGTACAGTAAGGTCATCATACTGTGCGTGTGGAGGAATCACTGGGGGGGCACACAGTAGGGGCACTTTTGTTGGCAACATACTTTATGGGGCAATGAAAGAGAAGTCTAGGCGCTTCAATAGGAAGAAAATGACTTTGTAAGGGCAGCAGAGTTGTGAGATACCGTATATACTCGTGTATAAGCCGACCCGTGTATAAGCCGACCCCCCTACTTTTGCCCCCAAAATCTGTGAAAACCTATTGACTCGTGTATAAGCCGAGGGTGGACGCCAGCACAGGTATACAGCCCCCAGCAGTTGGGGTATACAGGCCCCCCAGTGGTATACAGGCCTCCCAGTGGTAGTATACAGCCCCCAGCAGTGTGGTATACAGCAGCCTCCCCAGTGGTATATACAGGCCCCAGCAGTGTTACAGCAGTCTTCCAGTGGTACATACAGCAGCAGCCCCAGTGGTAGTATACAGCAGCCCAGAGGTATATACAGCAGTCCAGTGGTAGTATACAGAAGCCCCAGAGGTATATACAGCAGCCCCAGTAGTAGTATACAGCAGCTCCAGTGCTAGTATACAGCAGCCCCAGTGGTAGTATACAGCAGCAGCCTCAGTGGTATATACAGCAGCAGCACCAGTGGTATATACAGCAGCACCAGTGGTATATATAGCAGCAGCCCCAGGGGTATATATAGCAGCAGCCCCAGAGGTATATACAGCAGCAGCCCCAGAGGTATATACAGCAGCAGCCCCAGGGGTATATACAGCAGCAGCCCCAGGGGTATATACAGCAGCAGCACCAGGGGTATATACAGCAGCAGCCCCAGGGGTATATACAGCAGCAGCCCCAGGGGTATATACAGCAGCAGCCCCAGAGGTATACAGGCCCCCCATCAGTATCCAGGGCCCCCCCCTTGCTCCGCAAACCTGTAAAGTAAAATCATTATACTTATCACTGTCCTGTCGCCGCCGTCCCCGCCGCTGCCGACATCGCGCTCCTCCGTCTTCATCTAGCGTCTTCCCGCTTCCTCCTGTGGCGCAGACAAGACGTCATTGCCTGCGCCGACCAGAGGAAGTCGGAAGAATACGGATGAAGCCGGAGGAGCGCGATGTCGGCAGCGGCGACAGGACAGTGATAAGTATAATGATTTTACTTTACAGGTTTGCGGAGCAAGGGGGGGGGACCCTGGATACTGATGGGGGGGGCCTGTATACTGATGGGGGTGGTGGGCGGGCGGCCTTCAGTTGGTATACTCGCGTATAAGCCGAAGGGGGACTTTTCAGCCCAAATTTTGGGCTGAAAAACTCAGCTTATACGCGAGTATATACGGTATGTATGTATCTATGTGACCCAGACAAATAATTCTATTTTTGATGGGGGCCTCAATTAGAACTTCTGCTATGTGGCCCCATGATTTCTATGTGCGCCCTGGTGCAGGATGCATTGTCGCTCTGCTGCAGGACGGATTGGCCATAACTTACACACCAGGTCCAGTGCCGTCCCTCAGTATATACAGGCATCCAGCTATGTTACTCCGAGCGGCAGTTGGTCAGTGGCGCTCACCCCCCTTCCTGCTCCCACATCTCAACCCAATTGGACAGCCCCTGCTATTAGCTCCAGACAACCCTGTGTGCGGCCCTTGTCATTGGCTAAGCGTTTCAGGAGGAGGTATGGTCTGTTGGGGAAGAACACACCATTTTACCATTTTAGTGCAGTGGTGGCTTGTTGATGCTCGCACTGCAGATCGTTACATGTGGTGCTGCGTGCTGTACATGTCTGACTAGTCAGTGCCAGGCAGCGGTCACTTAAGAGCTGCCCAGAGATTTGTAGGCGTGTGCCAGAGATCATAGGTTGGCAATCAGAGCTGACTCCTGTGCTATAAGGATGCATGATTGTGTCTGTCTACAGGATCACAGCTCTGCGGTCATCATTCTGTGTCTGTATGTTTGTGCCAAGCCAGCATTGCCATTTGTGCTGGATTCTTCTGTGTGGTTCTTGTATATGCAAGTGATGGCGCTGACATCCTTGTTCTATTTTACCAAGATAAAATTTCCACTACTGTACTCATTTCTACAGGATATATAGTTCTGTATGCACCAGATTTATTGTTACCGATTAAGAAGATTTACTAGCGGGGGTGGGGGGGGGCTCTGTGGAGTTCACCTCAGGTAGCACAGAGGCCAGGTTCACCCCTGGACCTATGGTGACAAATGGTAGTGTGTGTATATCACTGGAGGATAGCACTTATTAGTATATGTATTATCCTTAGGCTATGCCCGTTTATTTATTTATTTTTTATTTATTTTGGGTTATAGTTTATTACCCTTAGCCAGACAGCATATTTCTATGATTTATTGGGATTTATTCTATTTTCTTTGTTTTTTTATGTTGTGTTTTCGGACGTTGCCAATTTTTTAAAAATTGATATTAAAGGGTAAAATTTATATTTCTTGGCCATAATATTTTTTTGTATTTGATTCTGGACCCTCTGCTTATTATGGTACTTTTCATTTTGGTTCTTTATGCCCGATATACCGTGGATGCCAGGTCCCAGGCTGAGAGAAGTCTTAGTACACAGCATAGGGCTATAACTAGCAGGAGGAGAGCTGCTGTATATTGCCAGAAAAGAGGTGAGTTTATCACACCATGATGTGTTGTTGACTCTGTGTACTGAATAACTGTGGATTAAAGAATCTGTAAAACCCGGTGGATTTGGTATTTCAAACACTAAAGGTAGTGTCACACAAGGAGATGTCGCCCGCGACATCGCCGAAAAGTGATGTAACAGCGATGTCGCAGGCGATATTGCAAGTGCGTCACGCTGTGTGACAGCGCGACGCAACTGCAAATTATCGCTGGTCGCAGGTTGACAGGTTTATGTACATGTTCATAAACTGTCAACCTGCGACCAGCGATTAGGCTGGATCGCGCCGTCTGACACTGTTGGCGGCGCGATCCAGCTATATCGCAGCGTTCATGAGCCATCGCTCGCTGGGCTGAGCCCAGCCCAGCGAGCGATGGCTCCGCCCACATCGCCGCCATGTCACCGGCAACGTCGTACCGTGTGACAGCTGGCCTGCGATGTCGGAAGCGAGCGTGCACCTGCACATCGCTTCCGACATCGCAGGCCAGATCGCCTAGTGTGACACTACCTTAAGATTTGCAGCAGTTGTCATCCATATACTATTGGTTTATGCAACTGGCAGGCAGAATTTAAACAAAGGCGGGTTCGACAGCCATACTTCACTTTCTAAAGTCACACTGACTGCAATATCCTGACCCAAACTTACAGCCTCACAGGGATAAAAGGATGAAAGTGGAAGATTGGAAGACAAAACCAAAGAATCTAGATGAACTCTGGGAGGCATATAAGACTGCATTCTTTGCTATTCCTGATGACTTCATTAATAAATTGTATGAATCATTGTTGAACTGCAAGTCCTTCAAGCTCATGGAAGTCACACAAAATATTAAATATGACTCTAATAGCACTACAAATTCATTCACCAATGTTATGCAACATATATTTGTATTTTAAGTTAATTATTTGTTTGAATATCACATTACTTTCTGTGGCGACAAAACTTTTGTCTTGCCTAAATCTGACCATTCTGTGTTCATTAAATGATCAATATTTGATCAGCATTGATGCCAATTTATTTTCTTAACCTAAACCACATTTGGGAGGGTTTCAGCTTTCAAAAGAGTAATTTATAAAACCAATGGATGAATTTAACGTCAGGTTATAAGCTTTTATTTACATAACATGGATAAGCGACATAACTTTTGTCAGGGACTGTATATTACCTCCATCTCCCTGCAATGTGAGTAGGTATGTCAAGTATAAGCATATATGTGAGCAAATAGACTAGTAGACCCAGTGACCAGTGTCTGGGCAGCAGCTCCAGATTACTTACTGTAAATAAAAGCTTCCTAAAATAGAATTAAGAAAAGTGTACTACCCAAACGACAGATTTATGTAGCTCTTGACAGAGGCACTGTTTCTGAAGATCTAAGCACTAAGAAATTGTTGTGTAGAATGTGAATAATTGATAGCAATATGAGTTAACGCATATTTTAAAGGAAATTTGATTCATGCCACACAGACTATGGGCAGTTTGGATCAGAGCCTGGCTGCACAATTGAAGCAAGGAATGTCTCTCTGAATAGCTGTGGCATTTCAGAGAAAACAGTTTAAAGAACCAGTTGGGAACCATAGGCAAAGACAAACTAGTCCGGCTGGCTTTTGCCATTTTGCTATCTTGATTGACTGGTCTATCACGATGTGCACACATGGGAAAGGCCTATCCACCGCAGCTGTGCAGGAAAGAGTCAGATCTTTAAACTAAGCCTTTCAGAGAATGACATACCAGGTAGCAATTCTGCAGCCAGACTGATTCATGCTTCCTGTGGTTTGAGCAGCATGATTCCACTGGCATGTTCCCTTTAACTGGTATATTTCAGTGTGTGCCAATGCTAAAACCTGCACATTAAAAAAAAACTCAATCGTGAAGCAAACAATTTTGATGGTGAGTTCTACATGATTGCAATAAAGTAACACAATAAAATATCTGTTTGTAGTTCAGTTTATTAATATATATTTATCACAAATGCTCACAATATCAAAGCATTGTCCTCAGCATGCTAGATGGAGACATTATAAGAAAAAAATTATCATATTTTCCTAATTTAATCTTTAAAAAGGTCTGAACATTTCCAATGCTTGTCCTTATCTAAGTTTTTACAATTTCCTGAAAATATCATTTGGTTGCTGTACTTCCAAAGCAACATGTGGGGAACAAAACAGGAGGAACATTAGCTAGGAAGAAAAAACGAAAGGAATCAGCATGACGGCACGATTGAGGTGAGCTGTACACTAAAGGATAAAAAAAATGCGGCAATATATTGTATTCACAGTAAGCAACAACAGTTTAGTAACAGTGAAACACAAAAATTTGGAATCCGAAGCAAAAAATTCACTAGACAAAGATCATTAGCATTAGGCATACAGAACAGAGCAAGAATCCAGGGTGCAGCCTAGCTTTAGGCCTACTGGATGCCATTCAAAGCACAACATAGCTCAACATGACTCTTCAAGTATTGTAATATCACAGATTTATTTTAATTAATGTGGTATATGGCAAAATAAAAAAGAAGTATGCCTTGTAAATAAATATAGAGAGATATATATATATAAAAAAGATTAGATAGGCTATATTTGTTTTTCATGTACTGATTTATATAAACGTGTAGAACATTTAATAAATCGTTGGTAAGGACGTCTTAGTCCCTTGGTTTGTATCAGCCACTGCATGCACAGCCAGGTCGAGGCAGTTAATGGATTATCATAGTAACAATACAACTACAGTATGACTAAAGAACACACAAAGTGCCATCATACGAAAAGCCTTCCCGGGAGGAAGTGTGCAGTTTGACACTATATAGGCTACTCTTCATGGCACAACTTTACTGGAACGGATGGTTACACTACAAAATGGAAACACGGAGTGCTTGGTAAATGTGTCGTGTGCTCTAACATTCTGTAAATTCCTTCTTGATTCCTTCAGCTCCTCATGTAATAATGGGTGGATCCTATGGGGAAAAAGAAACACTATATCATATTTGCTACTAAATATACTCAATAACCTTTGTTTTTTTAATGAAAAGCAACAAAGCTATAACTAGAGCCACACTTCTGGCTCATGTATATAGCAAAGCTCAGTGCGTGCCACACAAGCTCTGTGGGCTGTGTGTGTATGGAGATATTTCCCCCTAGACATACATAGTCAATGAAGCATGCATATTTAGTTTCGGTCAAATTACTATGGATTCCGCTTGAAAGAAAAGAAAACTCTGAATGCTTTTACCGCAGGTACAGAAGAGCCCCCAAGGCGCTCAATAACCATCCTATTAAGGCTGTGTACATGACTTCTTAATAAGTAAACATCCTGTACAAAAAAGGGAACCGGTCTGGTCCCTTAAGCCAGCCAAGCTGCCTTCATTAGGTTGTAGAGTCCTATTATTGCATTTAAACGTAATCTTCCAATTCCTAAACAAACGTTCACTTCTACAACTTTTAATGTACCACTCGTCATATTCTAATTAGGTAGGACTAGGTTGTGTCGGCTTGGTTTCACCCAAACTGTTTTGCTTAGTTCCTGTAATCACACTCTTACCTGGGCTTCACCCACCCCACTGGCCTCATCAATTTAGGAATCACATCACTATTTCTTCCTGAGCAAAAGCACTGGAGTTGGGAGCATGATTTGTGGCTTCATTAGCGCACTGTACTTACTCAAGAGGGCGTAGCAATGCAATTCCTAAGTAGACGAGGCCAGGTGGACCTGATTACAGCTTCTGAAGCGCAATAGTGTAGATGAAGGGAATGACCCCACTTACAATGAGTGCAAGAGTGAACACTTGTTTTGGACATAAAGGACTCAATATGTAAGAATAGGCTAAATAGCCCATTGGTAGAGGTTAGGTTAAGGCTCTTAAAGGATAATTGTACTTTCAATTAATTTTTCCTTATAAGCTAACCTGTGTGAGTGCATGAGGAATAACATTAATTTCTAGCCATTATGTGACATATATCCTCTATTTCATCAGTTTGTGCTCTGTGATGTGCAAACTACAGGTAGTTAGGAGTGGGAGCTGAAAAGAGACAACCTGCAGTGATTTCTTCACTAGATAGCACAGCACAGAGAGGGGAATGCCTGCTCTTCATTAACCTTTTAGCTCACGGAGACAAGATGCAGCAACACGTAGGAAATTATACAGCAGAGCTCAGCTGTCTTCATCTGAATCAAGCTCTGATGTGAAGTAAAACACTGTTTTATAGTTATAGAGCACTGCTTGGTGTTTTTCTGTCTGTTTCCTTTCCTGCTCATCTCCCTTACTCTCTCCAGAAAGGCTAATGTGCTGTGTCACATAACACCTGTTCCCCATTTGTTTTGACCATGACTAAGGCCCCTTTCACGTCAGATTTAGCCAATGGTCCGCGTAACGGCTGTACTTGTGGCAATCCCCATTCATTCTCTATTGGACTTGCGCCAAAGGTGTGGTTTTGAAAAAATACTCAACTAAGCAAAATTTTAAAAGTTAACAAAATATCCAGAATTTTAAAAATGAACTTTTTGTTGCATAATGAATTGTCCTTTATTGATATTAATTCTATACATGTCAAAATGAATGCTAAAATATTGCCAAAACTGGTGTGGAGTATGGGAACTGAGCTTGGCAAGAGTATGTGCATACGATCTGGGTTTGTAGCATTATGGATGCAGCAGGGGCATTACCAGTACAGTGGATGGGATTTCTAGAAATCCCACGTCCACCGTGCTTCTCTCCACTGCAGCGTTACTTCAGCTGCGGTGCGGGTTGCCATGCATCCGCATTGAAAGCAAGCTCCAGCAGGTGAATGCAGGCAAAAGATGCCCTGTACCGAACGCTGATCATGGGTACAAGATGTCTGAATTCAACCCACCTGCAGTTTCTACCAGAGCATAGGAGGTTCTGAAGGTGGGCTCACTCTTTTGCTTCCATTATTTTGGAGCATCATTTAAATAATAATGTAATTTACAATACTACTTTAATAACATTGTCGCATTAGAGGGGAACTCTGGGGAGATACAATTTTTTAGTACGGTCTCTGCCCTCCTACATGATGAAGCAGCTCTCCCCCCTCCCTTTGTGGACAGAGAAATTCAGTCATCCAATAGTGCTAAAGTTTCAAGGAACAGAAAGCTACCAAGAAGATAAAGGGGAGACCACGGCAGTGCTAAATCATTCAATGTAGTGCTTTGCCTCTGCTCCTAGCCTGGTACATGACAGCATACATAAAGAATTATCATATTAATGTACAACAGAGGATCAAATCATGTACCGTATATACTCGAGTATAAGCCGACCCGAGTATAAGCCGAGGCCCCTAATTTTACCCTCCAAAACTAGGGAAATGTATTGACTTGAGTATAAGCCTAGGGTGAGAAATGCAGCAGACCCCCATCCTGTTATATAGCCCCCCATCCCGGTATACAGGCCCCCCTCTTTAGTAGTATACAGGCCCCCCCCCCTCCTTAGTAGTATACAGGCCCCCCTCCTTAGTAGTATACAGGCCCCCCTCCTTAGGTAGTGTACAGGCCCCCCTCCTTAGGTAGTGTACAGGCCCCCTCCTTAGGTAGTGTACAGGCCCCCTCCTTAGGTAGTGTACAGGCCCCCTTCTTAAGTAATATACAGGTCCCCTCCTTAGGTAGTATACAGGCCCCCTCCTTAGGTAGTACACAGGCCCCCTCCTTAGGTAGTATACAGGCCTCCGGTCTTCATGCTTCTTCCTGCTTGTGTCTGCTTCTATTCCTGTGGCCGACGCAGCAGCAATGACGTCATCGCTGCTGCGCCGGTCACATGATACCGGCAAAAGCAGGAAGAAGCATGAAGACCGGAGGAGCGGTGCTGCCAGCAAGGAGTTGCCGGAAAGGTGATGTATAAAAAGTTTGTTATTTTAATGTGTGCCGCAGCCTGGGGGACAGATACTAAGGAGGGGGGCTGTAGATCACTGATGGGGCCAGTGTAGTGCAATATGCACCGCTCCCCCAGCCGCTGATGGACGGGAGGATGCAGTGCATATTCATTACACTAATGAGGCGGCCCCACGTGACCTCCCGTGGTCACTGCGGCCCCCTCCCAGCACCCAGTCACATATCCCCCCAAGCAAATACAGAGTGACTCGAGTATAAGCCGAGGGGGGCACTTTTCAGCACAAAAATTGTGCTGAAAAATTCGGCTTATACTCGAGTATATACGGTATTGCTTGGCAACATGATTGCTATTTGAAGGGAGAACATCCCTATTTATACATTACATAGGCTGATATATCAGGAGCAGGATTGTAGTGTAACCATGGGGCACCCTGCCACACCCCAACTGTTCATACAAAAGTTTGAGGGGGCGGGAATGTAAGATGATCTTGTAACCTCCAGGGTCCACCCCCCCGGACACACCTCCTGTCTGTACTGCAGCATGAGGCTGAATTTCTCTGTCCTCAAAGGGAGGGTTGAGAGCTGTGGAGCAGATGATGTTACTGATTTATAAGTGATCTATAGATCCTTGAACTGTAGTGCCCAGCACTGCTTCATCATATAGGAGGGCAGGGACAGGACAAAAAAAAAGTATCTCCTTGGAGTTCCCCTTTAACACCTCCTTTATTCCTTCCCCATTATAGACACACTTCTGCTGTCTTTGCTCTAAAGGTGGGAGGGGGGTCTCCAGGCTGCAGCTACACTGAGTAAAGCCTTTTTACCTGTACTCAGCTGTAAAGTACGTTTATATGTGTGTATTTATTGGGTATTATTAGGCTACGTGCCCATGTTGCAGGAATTTCTGTACCTAATCCACAGTGTCTGCACCACTTATTTCTTACTGATGCCTTTTACTCTTTATTTGATATATAAGATCTCAGCACATGAACAATTTTTCATTTATTTTTACACACATCCAATTATGGAACTTTTTACTTATTCCAAGATCTATTGAATAAAATAAGCTTTGTTTGTGTGACAACCCCTTTAAGGCCAGACCTTCAGTAGACCCTGCCCATGAGAAAACAGGGACAATGATGGTTTCTTTGGTCCCCTGCCTAAGGCCTCATTCAGATGTCCTTTTTCACAGTCGTCTTCTCGCTCTGATTTTCCCAGATCAAACACGTGTCTATTAAATTGCTTAGAGTTGTTTACATCTCTGTGTTTTTTTGTGGACCATGTGTCTGTACTCGAAATAATTACAAATATACATCAATTGTTGATACAGCCCACAAATCAAAATTGGGTCTATTTACAGCAGTTGTACTCATCTGTATATTGACCCTAGTATTTTATTATTTTTCTGATGGCTCCGTTGCATTATTTGATAGTAGGCGATTGTAAAGTCATTATATTAGAATAGCACTAATTGGGCTTACAGATGTTTTATTGTGTGTGGTCCTGTTTTGATCTGTATTGATATATTTTGGACAGATATTCTGGAGAATGCAATTGTTAAGGATCCCATACATTTATTGCTTGGTATATGTGGTTCTGTTTTGGGAGTGGAGTTCACTTGCAGCAATTACAGTGATGACTGAGTGTTGCTATCCAAACTTTAGAAGTGCTGCAATAAAAAATGTATTTCATTCTTCTTATTGTAATGTGTTCGTAGCGTTTTTTGCAGGTTTCCAGCTTGGCCTACATCGGATTCAGTGCACTATGCTGGATACAGCATGGGATCCATGTCTTTACTAAAATGGTTACAGACTAATGATGCCAGGTATTTTTTGTTTTATATATTTTTATTTTTGTAACATTTTATTAAAGCATTAGTGATGCCATTTTTCATCAATAGAAACCTCAATGCCACTGTATATCTGAAATTGCTACATTATTCATATATCCAGTGGCATCGTGGTTTCCATTGATGAAGAATGGCCCCACTATCTTTGTACCCCATATACCACACCATACCATCAATTTTGTGTTCCAACAGTCTTGGAGGGATCTATCCACTGTGGGTTAGTGTCAGACCAATAGCGGTGGTTTTGTTTGTTAACTTCACCATTGACAAAATAGTTTGCCTCATCCCTCATCTGAAGGCAATTGTCTATGCTGTGAAGATACGAGATGTGCAGCATCTGAAACAACGGACACTGGAAGCCAGTGCTAGCATTTGTTCTGCGGTGTTGCTAACAATGTGTCAAGAGTGGGAGAAGAGGGTTGCATTGACAATCCAACACAATGGGCAGCACTTTGAACACTATTTTATTTTATATTATAAGTGGTCATAAACTTGTAAATAACTCATGAAAGAATAAAGTTAAAACCAAGCACACCATTGTTTTTGTTATGAAATTCTCAATACATTTGGGTCACATGACCTTCTTCCTAAAAATAAAGTTGGATCCAAAATGGCTGACTTCAAAATTGCCGCCATAGTCACCACCCATCTGGAAACGTTTTCCCCCTCCCATATACTAATGTGCCACAAACACACAAACAAGAAGTTGATATCATCAACCATTCCCATTTTATTTAGGTGCATCCATATAAATGGCCCACCCTGTACCTCATGTCACAAGTTAACCTCTGGTTTATGAGCGACACTATTGCTTGATGTGGGTAGTGATTACCGATTAGATCATCTGGTCCTTAGAATTTTCTCTGGACATTTTCCAGAGTGTGATTAGTTTTATATAATTGTATTCCCACTGAGCATAGACTGTGACAGATCTACTTTGGTTATTCCAATTATCGAGTTATCCTGACCTGGGTGGTATTCCCATCCATTTTCCTGTTTGTTCACTTGGTGTATTATTAATCTTTAATAAACTTATTAATTATTGCATGGAACAGGTATTGTGGTGACTCTTTCGTATTGAGAGTAATTATGTTAAGGGTCCTAATTTTATAGGTTTGGTAGATCCTATATTAGTTCAACTTAGTCCATAATCCACGAAAGTCCAAATAGTGATGCAAAAAATTAAAAACCTATTGTTTAATGTGCTTTATATTAGTGTATCCTATATTGTATTGATTTTTGCCTTTGGTATTTTTTCATAAGTGGATGTTGGGCCCCAAGTATGATGTTCTCTGATGGGCCCAGTGTTCTTCACTCCGGCAACATTTTTAAGAGTTCACTACTGGTTAAAGAGAGATACCACTCCTTATAAGATGCCATCATGTTTTCATCAGTGGAGATTCAACTTTCAACTCTCACAATGAAGGAGATTTTCCCGATTGCATCCATGAGCAGTGTAGAAAATTGCAGCCTGGTCTTATTTACTTGAATACAACAATGTATCATTTCGTGGACAACAGTAACATTGTGCATGGGGAAATGTAAAAGGGACTTCATTTGTTATGGTGGAAATTCCCCTTTTAGCCTGATAATAATTCTTACATTGAATAATTGAAGATTAACTGAAAAGTTTAAGTATATGTCAAACTTGAATATTTTTCTTATTTTTGAGCAATCAAGCATTAATGTTGAGTAAGGGTGCTTTCACATTGCGTTGTACCACGTGTTCAGTGGTCCCATCAGTCCTTATGTCTGAGTCCCTGGCAAAACGGGCTTTGGCTGTATGCACGGATGTGGCCATTGACTTTAATAGTGCAGATGGAGTCATCGTATGCTCTACTATGCACCATTTTTGGGCGTATATGTTTACAGCTGGCAGGCACCTGAACGTAGTACACTGTGTTTGTGTGTCCACCTGCAGAAAATGTATTCTCCCAATAATGGTGCATGGCAGAGCATACGTTGACTCAGTCTGCACCATTACAGTCATTGGCCCAGTCAGCGCATAAATCCAAAGCAGTTTTGCCAGAGGCTCGGACGTATGTCCCAATGGGACCAATGAACGCATGGTACAACGCAATATTAAAGCACCCTCAACAGAATTACATTTACTCAGTTTTCTATCTTACAGATAAAACAAAGCATAAACTTGCATGAGCAGTATGTGTAAGTGCCTCGCACACCAATAAGGCAGACACATTATCACCAGCGGAGCTGATTAGTTTTAAATCACAGCAATTTAAAATCAAATACAATTCAGGACTTGTAAGTGATGGAGGGAGCTGGACAGGAAAAAAAAGTGGCAATTTACCATGTTACACCATCTCGTATTGATTTGCAGTGATAAACCGGGAAAGACAGCACGCCAAGAGCATTCCAATCAGCTGCAAGACAAAGAAGCATATTCCATATATTAGGCGGCAATCATGGACCATTTTGTGTTAATAAAGATCATTTAGTTGTCAGTGCACATAATATCACTTTGTTGTATAACAGTAATACATGTAAAACTGCTAAATACAGGAAAACACCATGGAATTTATTTTATCCAGCATCAATGGCATCCAATAAGTCATTACTACGTATTCCAGAAGAACACGATTAAAGGCAAATTCTATGCAATTTGTATGAAGCACAGGTTGAGTATTTGTACTGCAAAAGTGCCCAAGTAAAGTTTTTAGAACTGATGGGAACTACTAAGCACAATGACCAGAACTCAACTTATCTAATGTTGATAGGTGATTGCTGTTTTAAGCTGGATTCTGATGCTCATGTGAAAAAGTTGTTTTCCATGCAGAAAAAAAAAAAAGACAAATTTTTAACCGTATGGTCATATGTGTCCATTTTTTGCACCAGTTTGGCATCTGCTTTTATATATCAAACATTAAAAGATTGCATTTGGTCTTGTAAACTATTTATGCAAAAGGGATGATCTGTATTGGAGCTCAAATTTTTGCCACACGATTGAAAATGTAAATCTCATCCAAAAAAACAGAAGAGAATATATTACACGCTGACATTTTTTCATAAAGACATTAGGAACATGCAGAAGCCCTATTCAATAAGATTGGTCCACGTGCTATCCTGATTTTAACGTGGACAGCACAAGTATGTGCAACACGCCTTTCTGAACTTGTCTTTAGACCCTTCAATGATAAAATTCAAGAGCAACAAAAGGGTATGTTTCAATAATAGGGTCACGTTTGTCTGTAGGTTGTGTCTTATCCTTGTTCATGTTTAGAGGGCTCAGCTGCGATTCCAGACACAGCCCGTGGACCTGTAAGGTGCGGTTTCCGGTAAAAGTAGACCCTATTTTATAATATTGATCAACTCCTAATTGTTTGCAATGTATGTGATTTGTGTGCATAAATAGCTGAGTGTCATATGGTCGGTAGAATATTTATCTCCAATGTATAAATAATAAGAAAAAACTTGAAGATTGAACTGCAGATCTAGAGATAGAAAGCATAACAAAAATTATACATTTCATGAACCAATGCAACTATGTGAAAAAACAAAACTAAATATTTTAAGTACTACTACTAAAGGCGAAACGATAACTCTATTAAATAGTTACTTAAAACCACTATTAGCATGAACTAGTGATGAGCAAGTAGCAAAATATTCGCACTCACTATACTTATAACGAGTAGTTTTTAATACTCGCATATTCATCCGAATAGCAAACACAATATTAGGCAATTAGTAATAGACTCCGCCCCCACACATATCGGGCCATAAAACGGCGGGAGGGTGGGATTTTCTGAGTTTTCACTCTATAAAACACCTTGTTGTGCCCCCCAGAGAGACCCTAACATTCAATCTGCTCTCAATGAGGTGCCTGCTCACTTTGTGTACTGAAGGAGTCGGCAATATGTGTCAGATTGATAACGATTGACACATCACTCACGAACACCAGCGATACTCGACAAGTAACGGGTATCACAAATACTGTACTATCCATGCGAGGAGCGAATAGGAAGGATTACACTCACTCAACCCTAGCATGAACACTTTTTTTCAGATATTAAGGTGCTGATTCATCAGTTTCTAGATATAACACTATTTGAAATGATATATATTTGTGTAGCTTGACTTTGTAGTGTTCACATTTTTCACACCAGCTTTGTAGGGAGGAGCAGGACTTTACACTGCCCGAAAAAGAAATCATAAATGAATCAAAATTTACTCTATTATTTTTAAATTATAACAAACATCACATTTTCTTGGCAGTGTGATCTGTTTGGGAGCTTAACATTGAAAAGCTCACAAATTCTCAAAAAATAGCACCAATTTCCATGAAAAAGATGTGATATAGAAGGTAAAACCAGAAAACTAGCATGCCACCTAATAAAGAGGACCTACTCCCTCCATGACCGTATCGGTTTTAAATGAAAACAGGTTAGTACTCATAAAAATACGTTTTCTAAATGTAAACTTCCATATATTTTCTTTTTTGCTTTTGCTTTTTTTTATGCAGGTTACAAGAAATATAATTCCACACAGGGGTCAAGTATGAACATCTGGGCTAGAGCTCCAGTCATGCCTAGTGATGCTCCCATAATCCTTAAATATTATTTTTTTTCCCCAAGCATCTTTTCTGTATACTGCTTACATGTACTTTTTGCATGGAGGCAGATTAAATTCTATGACTGTAGCATATAATCAGTATGACCGAGAAAAAAAATTCAAAGCAAATCTTTAATCTGTTTCACCAGATGGAACTAATTTCCACTCGTTGGAACTAATCGATTTTAATACCATACACAAAACATTAATCCTTGTGGATTGACTTTACAGGTTGCATCAAACAAGTATTGTGCATGGCTACTTAAGTAGAGATCAAGGAGTTTCATGACATTTGGTTCTTGCTTCCTAGAACCTACTTTATTAATGTTGAAAACGGACCGGAACTTTTACCCCCCACACAATATGTATGAAATCTTTTGTACCTTATTTTATGTTAATGAAGACTCATATGTGGGAACTTAAGAAAATCTAACAGAAGCCATAAAAACATATACAGAAAATATCATCGGCTGCTGCAAGGAACCACTAGAAATGTAACAGTTTGCGTATAAGATGTAGTTTTAAATCTGTGCTGCCAATCAGTAAAGGAACTTGTAGAGAATCTTCTTTAATGTTTTTATTAGCCTACTCCTTTCATAGTAGTCTTGCTACTTCTTCAAGGCGAACATCTTAACATCATCTCAAACGATCACACATTTATATACATGTTACGCAGGAAATCCAAAGATTAACAGACCCCACCCAAAGGATTTCATTTCATTGATTAACTTTAGTCATTATTTGGAGGAGTCTGTGGGATATCAGTGAATATCTCTGGAAATACAGGGTGACTGAAAAGCTAAAAACTCCCTCTGGATTTATAAAGGGAATCCATTGGGTCAGGAGTTCAGTTCTCATATTAACTGGTTTGATGAAAAAAAACTTTTTTTTATTATGATGTTAAGGGTTGTTACTAACTAGATGTGGGTCAGATGCTACCGCATAAGGAGTGCGGTTTCTGTGAGCTGTGTTTCCCCTGTGCTCTCTCTCTGCTCTGTTCCAGTCTTTCCTCGCCCCGTATGCCATCTCTCCCCCTGTGCGCCATCTCTCCTTTGCGCGTGCTGTCTGTCCCCTGTGCGCTGTCTCTCCTTGCCCCTGTGCACCGATGGTCCTACCGATCTCGGTGGGGAACTGCGTGATCCTCACCACAGCGGTTTTGGATCCCGGTTTCAGTGAATGACAGTGATATTTGAAGGGTTAACAGCACCGATCGGATTACGGATCCAATCAGTTCTAGAAACCTGACATCTCAGCTGATAAGATCAGCTGAGATGTCGGGTGAATGATGTGAGCGCCACACCGGAGCTCACATCAAACATCGGGACCCGACACATGACGTACCATTAAAGGGTTAAAGAGTTGTCTGGCCTAAAATGACAAGTCTGCAGCCACTCTGTGTCACTCTAAGTGACTGTAGACTTGTGAATCCTCACATAGCATGCATTGTGCTCTGTGAGGAGTCTCTGGTGTGCACTTGCATTGAGCATGACCGTGATTGTCTAATCGCATTCTGGCTAGGAGTATTCAGATAGCATACTCACTGCCATTTCTGGCTGACACCGAGTTATTTCATGTCAAGTGATCTAAACCTGAATATTTTTTTTATCTGATGTCTTCGGATTCTTTTTTGAAGTGCTATTTTCGTGAAGTACAAAATAAAGTTTTGAATTTTTATCTTTATTACGTATATACTCGTGTATAAGCCGAGTTTTTCAGCACAAAAATTGTGCTAAAAAGTGCCCCCCTCGGCTTATACAAGAGTCAGTGACGGCTCCCCCCCCCTGTGGTAGTATACAGCAGCCCGCCCCCCTGTGCTATATACAGGCCCCCCGTTACTGCCGCCGCACACCTGTAAAAGAAGAGCTTTCATACTTACCCTCCTGTGACCGTGCGCGCATCCCCCGTTGTCCTTCCTGCGTCTACCCGGCGTCCATCCACGTGACTGCGCGCCTGTAATGGCGTCATTATTTGTGCGCGGTCATATGGATGGACGCCGGGTAGAAGCAGGAAGGAGAGCGGGGGATGCGCGCGCGGTCACAGGAGGGTAAGTATGAAAGCTCTTCTTTTATAGGTGTGCGGCGGCAGCAACGGGGGGCCTGTATATAGCACAGGGGGGCGGGCTGCTGTATACTACCACAGGGGGGCCTGTATATACCACAGGGCGAGGGCTGCTGTATACTACCACAGGGGTGCCTGTATATACCACAGGGGGGGGAGGGCTGCTGTATACTACCACAGGGGGTCTGTATATACCACAGGGGGGAGGGCTGCTGTATACTACCACAGGAGGTCTGTATATACCACAGGGGGAGGGCTGCTGTATACTACCACAGGGGGGCCTGTATATACCACAGGGGGAGGGCTGCTGTATACTACCACAGGGGTGCCTGTATATACCACAGGGGGGGGGAGGGCTGCTGTATACTACCACAGGGGGTCTGTATATACCACAGGGGGGAGGGCTGCTGTATACTACCACAGGGGGGCCTGTATATACCACAGGGGGAGGGCTGCTGTATATCCTTCCACAGGGGTGCCTGTATATACCACAGGGGGGGAGGGCTGCTGTATACTACCACAGGGGGTCTGTATATACCACAGGGGGAGGGCTGCTGTATACTACCACAGGGGGGCCTGTATATACCACAGGGGGGGGACTGCTGTATACTACCACAGGAGGAGACTGCTGTATACTACCACTGGGGAGACTGCTGTATACTACCACTGGGGAGACTGCTGTATACTACCACTGAGGAGACTGCTGTATACTACCACTGCGGAGGCTGCTGTATACTACCAATGGGGAGACTGCTGTTTACTACCACTGGGGAGACTGCTGTATACTACCACTGTGGAGGCTGCTGTATACTACCAATGGGGAGGCCTGTATACCACTGGGGGGGCCTGTATACCTGTGCTGGGGTCCACCCTCGGCTTATACACGAGTCAATAGGTTTTCCCAGGTTTTGGGGGCAAAAGTAGGGGGGTCGGCTTATACACGGGTCGGCTTATACACGAGTATATACGGTAGTTAATTTTTCATAATTTCTAAAGTTTTGAAAAAGTCAGAAGTTGGGGCTTGCATAATGTTCCATTATTTGTCATATCTTGAGTTAGAAATAAAATAAAGAGATAGGAGAGGCCCCATTTTGTTTAGAACAGTACAGGTTTTAATGTGAACCTGTCACTCCCCAGGGCTTATGAAACTAAAAGAGCCAACTTCAGCAGCGCCTATGCTGCATTTTGTGAAGGTGGATCTTATCGTTCTACCGCTGCAGGACACCAAAATTATTATTATTATTATTATTAAGTATTTATATAGTGCCATTAGGTTACATGGCGCTTTACAAGTGAGAAGGTAGACAAAGACAAGTGGTAAAAACGACGACAAATCAGTCATATGTAAACACTTTATGCTCACAGAGCATGACCGATAGCTGAGGGAACTGCGCAGTCACCACCGCTGCTCCGAAGAAAGAGAGGAGGAGGGACCCGGACAACAGAGAAGGAGGGGTAACAGCAGCAGGCATTTAGTGATTATTTTGGTGTCCCTGGTTGGTAGGATAATAAGAGCCACCTTCACAAAATGCAGCATAGGCACTGCTGAAGGTGGCTCTTTTAGGTTAATAGGGCCTGGGGGATGTGACAGGTTCCCTTTAACTTGATTCGTCACAAGATTATGCTTGTTTATATTTTATTTTTGTGGAGTCAAATTAAAAATTTTGATGCACAATTTTGAAAAAATTATGTTTGAAATTTTTTTTCAAAAAAAGGCATATGTGTTACTTGAGTTCTTGTTTACAGTTGTACAAGGATTCAAGATGGGCCCTCACTGGGATCATGTTTTTAAGTGTGAAATTCTAAATACAGTCTCAACCAAATCATATGTTTAATACTGATGTAAAAGAAGCAATATTTAAATATACGTGTACATCTGAATTCAAGATTTTCGAATTAACACTGTTTATATAGGGATGTTTTATTTTATTTTTAAGTATGATCCCATTGAGAGCCCTACTTGAATTTTGATACAGATGGGGCTAGGACCATAGGAGGCAGAAGTGAATTTTTTGCAAATTTGATAGCATATAGTTTCTACAGAAATGTCTTGGAATTTTACGTTTCCCTCCGCACAGGTAAAATATTAACAAAGATACTCTTGTGACCTCTATACTCTACTGTTCCGAGTTGAATGGGGTTTTTCACAATGCTCTATCTTGTCTCAGGCCTGAGTTATGTGGAGAAATGTAAAGGCATGCAATAGAGAAATTCACATAGTTTCACCACTTTGATAATTAATTTTTTAAAAACAAACTATTAGAATATTTTTTCTTCACATTTTGCATTCTCTATCACAGTATTACCAAAAAACAAATTTTCAAAAGAATGAAAAATATAGTGGTAATTTTGATTGGTTAACTTGACATGTAATGACCCCTCTGTAAAAACTTCATAGCGCGCAGTGAGCATGATGTGAAAATTCACAAGTCTGCATTTACAAGCCATGAGGGCAGACTTGTCGTTTCAGACCGGACAACCCCATTAAAGGTGGTGAAGCCCAGGGTACATGGCGAAGTGTTGTGCAACAGCAATTCCCACACAAACCGCATAATCAAAATCATTTGTACAACGTGTCACATGCAACTTATAATAAGGTCTATAACAAGTGAGTTATATGCAAATTCTGATCAGCGACAAGAAATCCAACACATTTAGAACATGCGACCTTGTGTTGCAGTAGGTCACAATACCATACCATTGGAAATCATGTAACAATGTGACACCATGATCTCAGTGTCGCACAACAGATGTCACCATGTAGCATTAGCTTTAATATGGATCGTGGATCTCCTCTGAAATCTACAGTCTCATAATGTAAATTTGTGTTTGAATCTTGGAAATATTTTCTAAATCAGCAGAGTTTCTACAAGAACAACTTTATCGTCGGTTAGTATACATGGTAATTTCATGTAATGATCGTATTATCTGATCACTACTACAAGGAATCAACATATAAACAGCTCACTTTGTAATTGGATTGAAAAACAAAATTAAGACAGGAATGGCGCATAGTGTTTAATTGCAACCTGAGGTTTAATTGCTAGAGGAGATCCAGCTCTGTGACATGCACCGGCAAGGGAGACCTGATCGACTATGGAAGAGAATGTAGGATTTCTATCAAAAGTAACTGCCACAGCGGTCTATCTAAAGTCTGTTTTACAATTATGGAGAGGAACAAAGGTCACTTATCCTGTCCTCTACCTGCCCAGGGATCAAGCCTGCCTGCACAGAACAAGCATATTTTCTTCTTCACATCAATATTCTCTATTGGATTATTTTGGCTCTTGTAGAGAGACTCAGCATGGAGAAAAACTGGCGCCGGTGTAGCACGTAATATATATTATTAACCCTTTGTTGCTATTCTACCTGTATGAGTAAGTTTCATGTAAAGTGAATTTAGGCAGCTGAATATTTTTTTTTTATTTTAAAAAGTGTTGTGTGACTTTACAGATATCATAATATAAAGTGAACGTTTTAGCAGCTGCTATAATGCTATTAAACTTGCCCCAGTAAGTTTTTGAGACTTTTTTCTGACATCACAATAATGTGTTTATTCCTATATACATATACAAATATTTGCGCAAAATTAACTTTATCACAGCCTGCCACCTCCTATACTTACTATGATCCAGGCAGCTTGCGCCCGCTAACCCCATTAACTCTATTTCCAATGTCATGACCATGGAACAAAGATGTCAGGAGCAGTGCAAAGTAACTGGGCTGTAATTAGGATCAGAGGAAACCTGGAAAAATGAAGCAGGCATTGTCAATCATGCTCATTAGGGTGTGATTGAGTCTTTGCCAGACCAGTCCATCTTCATTTGTATAACTGAGCAGCAGTTTATAACTTAAGTTCTCACAAATATGTACATATATAGAGTGGTGTAACTACAGTTTTATGGGCCAAAGTGCAAAAATTGGACCTAGCCCACCTCCCTGCATGTCCAAGTATACATGCCCCCTATCCTGGGCCCTGTCCAGTTATATATGTCCCCCATTCTGGGCCCCTTCAAGGTATATATGTCCCTCTTCCAGGTGTATATGTTATCCTCCCTGGGCCCCTTCCAGGCACCCATGCCTCTCATTTTGGCTCCTTATTTTTTTTCTCAATAGTGTACACTCTGCACCCCATCTTGACTGAAAAAAAACAGAAATGTAGATATTTGTGCAAATTTATTAATAAAGAAAAACTGAAATATCACATGGTCATAAGTAATCAGACCTTTGCTCAGTATGAATAGAAGCACCTTTTGAATAGTACAGCCATGAGTTTCTTGGGAATGATGCAACAAGTTTATCACACTTGGGTTTGGGAATCCTCTGCCATTCTTCCTTGCAGATCCTCTCCAGTTCGTCAGGTTGGATGGTCAATGTGGTGGACTACAATTTTCAGGTCTCTCCGAGATGCTCAATTGTGTTTATGTCTGGGCTCTGGCTTGGCCAATCAAGAATGGTCACAGAGTTGTTCTGAAGCCACTTCCTTATTATTTTAGCTGTGTGCTTTGGGTCACTGTTTTGTTGGAAGGAGAACATTCAGCCAAGTTTGAGGTCCAGAGCACTCTGGAAGAGATTTTCATCGAGGATATCTCTGTACTTGACCGCATTCATGTTTCCTTCAACTGCAACCAGTCATACTGCCCCTGCAACTGAAAACAACCCATAGCATAATTCTGCCTCCACCATGTTTTACTGTCTGGGATTGTATTGGGCAGGTGATGAGCAGTGCCTGGTTTTCTCCAGACATACCACTTAGAATTATCACAAAACGTTCTATCTTCATCTCCTCAGATCAGAGAATCTTATTTCTCATTGTCTGAGAGTCCTTCATGTGTTTTTTTGCAAACTCTGTGCGGGCTTTCATATGTCTTGCACTGAGTAGAGGCTTCCGTCGGACCACTCTGCCGTAAAGGCTCGACTGGTGACTGCAGTGATAGTTGACTTCTGTGAAACTTTCTCCATCTCCCTACTGCATCTCTGAAGCTCAGCACAGTGATCTTGGGGTTCTTCTTTACCTCTCTCACCAAGGCTCTTCTCCCACGATTGCACAGTTTAGCTGGACAGTGGTCCCAAACTTCTACCATTTAAGATTATGGAGGCCACTGTGCTCTTAGGTACTAGTCACACGCCACGTATATGGCTTCAATATCATTGGTGATTTGACGTGAGCGCTCACATTTCAGGCACTTTTTTACAACGCGTGGAGCTAGTCACAATAGCGATCTTGCGTGGATCTCCGCGATCCTGTGTACCGGAAATCGCCTGCAGAAGACCGGAAGAGATCTTCCCTTCCCACATCACCAATGTCACACGCCGCAACCACATCACGATGATGGGTTAAGAGTTGTGACCACGGCGAGGAGACTGGCATGCCAGAGTGTGCTACACCGCGTCCCTACCACTCAGATTGGCCTACACAACTGTGTTACCATTGGTCAGCCTTGTCTGGAAGTCTGCCCACTACATGACGCATTTGCCCTTTCTACTAACTCGCTACTCCACTCTCGTGTCATGTGTTGCGGCTTCTGCAAGACACTTTGGCTTTGACAAAGTGCCACACAGGACTGCTCGTCTGTTGCTCTGTGGATTACTCTATGAAAGGCTAATGTGTGTGTCTGTTGTTGACGTCGGTAAGCAACAAACAACACTCTGGACATATGTGCATGGATTGTGTCTGGGCCAGGCTGAACTATGTGTGTGCAGACCTATGATGTGGATCCAGGGGAGTAATTATGGCATATTGGGCAACAAACCACAGTGTTAAGTTTGAAACAAACAATACTGACCCGCCATATACATCAAGGCTAATGTACAGATGCACATGACCACACAGGGAACAGGTGGTGGACTGGTCATGTGGCAATATATATTTATGTTATGTGTAATGGATATATTGCCATTCCCACCACCATTGTGTGCAGGCTATATGTCACACAGCACGCAGATATTGGCTGTATTGTTAATGGTGGCATTACATGACTTACTAGATGTAGATGTTAACTTCAGCCTTATTAGACAGCTATGTGTGTTGATCTACTGTTAAAACGGCAATGTTGACGTCAACAATGCCAACACCTAGTAGTGTAGTCTGCACCTTTATGTTGCATTTTGCACACCCTGCAGATGCAGAGGGATGAAGCCTCAACATCATCTACTTAGGGTACTTATCTGACAGGCTACACTTCCATGTGATGCTACAGGTTTGATTGGTGTTGGGATGAGGTATGTGTGTATCACAATTACTCACTCACCCGCCTCATAATCCGTGCCCGGATGTTGGCAATGCGTCCTGGACACTTGTATTTCAAGTCCGCCACCTTCTTTGGATCTGCTAGGTGGTGGGTCCACACCCAGTCTCCTCAGCAGGGCCCTCTTCACTTTACACAGGATGGCCTGCTTGTGGAGACAGTGGGTGCTAGTGCCGACGGTGGCTCCAATAATCCTGCCTGTCCAAAATGTCTATAAGAATTAGCAGCTCTGGCTTGCCCCATGCTGCAGCTCTCTGTGCTGACACCATCGCTACCTATGAAGGGGAAGGGAAAGCCCTGGAAGGCAGGGCACAACGTCCAACAACGACATTACGTCATAGCGCATGCTGGTTTATGCCGAGGAGACTTGAGGACCCAGACAACTTAAGGCGCAACAGAGTGGTGACCTTTCAGGGACGCCATGGCGTTACCAAACTAAATCAAGAATGAACCGCAGGGTGACGATGTGCGTAGCAAATGTAAGACATACATGCGTTAGTATTTAATTTGGGGGCCCATATGGTTTCTGATTTGTGTATGGTCAACATGTTGGTTTTGACATTTCAGTCATCAGCAATAAGAATTGGCTTATTAAACATATATTTCTGTGTATGAATTCATACACCAATCGTCATTATCGGAGGATTATTCATTTAGTCAGGGCGTGCCAACATTATACACGCAGTATCATTCTGATGCGCTAGTCCATGACGCTCGTACTTTGCCTTTCCAGACACTTGTGAAGCAGAAGATGATGAGTCGGTGAAAAACGCACAGATCATCAAATATGGCGCCTTTGCCACGGGCAGCCAATGGGAACGCAGGAGAAGCCACCAATCGCTGCAGACGGGGCGCGGAAAACAGCACGCCTACGGGATTGATTCCAGGATGTCCTAGCTTGCTTTCTTCATCGCTATCGCCCTGTCACACGCCAAAATCGTCTGTATATCACCTGATATCACGACAGTGCAGGGCAATCAGGCGACCTCCACCAGCGATTTCTCGCTGTAGAATTGCCCAGTCACATGCCACTATGCACATGCGATGTAGTTTCCACATTGCCGAATTCAGGAATTGCCAGCGATCTTGCCGGCGATATTGCGGCGTGTGACGGTATCTTTAGGAACCCTGAGTACTGCAGAAATACTTTTATAATCTTGGCCAAATCTGTGCCTTGCCACAATTCTGTCTCTGAGCTCCTTGGGTAGTTCCTTTGACCTCATGATTCTCATTTGGTCTGACATGCACTGTGAGCTGTGAGGTCTTGTATAGGCAGATGTGTACCTTTGCAAATCAAGTCCTATCAGTTTAATTAAACACAGCTGGACTTCAATGAAGGAGTAGAACCATCTCAAGGGGGATCACAAGGAAATGGACAGCATGTGACTTAAATATGAGTGTCTGAACAAAGGGTCTGAATACTTTTGACTATGTGATATTTCAGTTTCTCTTCTTTAATAAATTTGCACAAATATCTACATTTCAGTTTTTTCCATCACGGGTTGCAGAGTATATATTAATGAAAAAAAAAAAAGAACTTTTTTGAATTTACCAAATGGCTGAATGAAACAAGAGTGAAATTTAAAGGTCTGAACACTTTCCGTACCCACTGTATGGCCAGTTTTATAAATTGGGACCCAACAAGTTACCCCTTAGGCTATGGGCCATGCTAAAAATGTTTCCATAAATCTGCACCTTCTGCAAAAACACGCGCCAAAACAGGTGTCATGCCAATGCTGTGTTTTCGGTACATATTTGGTGCGGGGAGGTGCAGATTTTTGTCCTGCACGTGTCGGATTTCAGGTCAGCTGCGAGAAGGTGACACCTGCCTCATAAAAAGACTTGTGCCCCATCTTATTCTGCCAAAAGGATAGTAAAAATGTAAGTGCACATGATTATATTAGGGGACCTAGTGAGGGGCAGCACTAGACCACAACTTTATTATAATGGATAATTGAAGTCCCCATCAGCTTTTGCTGGAGCGGTTCTTATGCTCCTGACGTAGCGGATTGTCAGAACTGGGGTAATAGCGTCATCCAGCTGCTACAAGAGATACACAACCTCTCACTCCTGACGGGACATACACCAGCTCTGACAGTTCTCTATGTCATGAGCGTAAAACCACTCCAGCAAAAGCCGATGGGGACTTTAAAACAACTTTATTATAATCAATGATTAAAGCCACTGGTGCTGCCCCTCACCAGGTCCCCCCACAGTATAAGCATGCGCACATACATTTTTATTATCTTTTTCACAGAATAAGATAGGACACAAGCCCTTCTAGTGAGGCCACTTTCTTGCAGACCTGAAATCAGGCACTACATTCCAGCCCTGCTGTCTGAGGGAGGAGATATGCTGAAATACCCACAGGAAGATCTGCAGAATATACTCAAGACAAAAATCTGCAGCATGGGTACATTTCAAAAAGACCATAAACTTTGCTGGGAGTTTGCTGTGCTGCGGATTTGATATAAATAAACAGCAAAACTAACAGCAAATATGCAGTGTGGACAAAGAGTTACGGTAAGTGCCCACAACCAGGATCAGACATGTTTTGGACGCAGCATATTTTCACGGCATCCAAACACCGCATCTACAGTACCAGCACAGTGGATTGGGTGTATTGCAATCCCATGCACACTGTGCTTTTTTCTGCAGTGAAAACTGACATGTTGCATGGCTTGCTGAGCTGCAGCATGTCAATTTAGTCTTGCAGACGCGAGTGTTCTAGGCGGAACAACACAGTGAAAATACGCTGTACCCAGAATCCTGATTGTGGACATGGATGCTGTCTTCTCCCACAGAGAACACTCATAGCCTCTGCAAGAGAAAGCACGCTACGTCCAGAGCGCAGCACGTCCTGATTGTGGGCACATACCATCAAAGTCTGGTTTAAACTCTCACCTAGGCCCAGAGTAAAATGCTAGGCCTGGGCAGATGTGTCCAACTGCAATTTCTCCCCCCACATTGTTCACATGTAAATGATTGCACAAGTCCAGCAGTAATGGGCTCTTATGATCATTTATTTATTTTATCTGTCTAAGGGCCCTTTCACATCTGCGTTTTTCGTAATTCGCGGCAGATCGGTGAAAAAAACCGCATCTGCGCGTTTGGCCTATAACGGTTCCACTTGCGGCACGGTTGCAGTTTTTTTCCATAGGAAAGTATAGGGACTTGCGGCAGATGCGGCAAGTGGCGGTATTGCACTTGCGGCAGGTGCGGCAGCGAAAAAAACCGCAGTAAGCCGCGGTTTTTTTCTCTGCCGCACCTGCCGCAAGTGCAATACCGCACTTGCCGCATCTGCCGCAAGTCCCCCTATACTTCCTATGGAAAAAACCGCAACCGTGCCGCAAGTGGAACCGTTATGCGGCAAACGCGGCAGATGCGGTTTTTTCACCGCATCTGCCGCGAATTACGAAAAACGCTGATGTGAAAGGGCCCTTACTCTTTTTTTTCACCTTCCCTTAACATACCTGGGTTCTCCTGGATATCACATGCACCCAATAATAAAGTAAGGGGGTGTCAGATGGCACTTATCAAGATAGTTCTGTAACTTAGTGATGACAAAATGGAGTGAACCACACCTGATGTACACCTCCAAATACTTTAGTTTTCTAATGGATAGACTCATCTCTGATTGTTTTCAGGCTATGGATCGGGGCATGAGCCCAGAGGGCATCTATTGTAAAAATCCCCTTTAACAGAATTACAAGCCAAGTGAGAACTTAAGCTCGTGGGCTCGCTGCTTAGGTAAATGTAATATTCACCTCACCCCGCTCATCACCTCTCAGCATTGAAGCCGGTGCTGAGAGATGAAAGGGATGATGAGCAGGGAGACAGGTGAACATTACATTAACTTAAACAGTGGACCCATGTGATCACCTACCGCAGCTGCAGCAGTGGCGACTGCGTGTGTGGATATACACGGCTTCACACACATTATCACTCCCTTGCAGCACCGTACATCTTCCTGTCTTTTTGTGCCGTCAGCTGATGTGGCGCATTACTGATGTCACCGCTGTGTGCTCACACGTTGATCATCAGTTGTTGGCAAAAGCAGACAGGAGGATGTTGCGATGCTGCAGAGGAGTGATGGGAGGCGAGTATAATCAATCTTTTTTTTTTAAGAGCGCACTGTGATGTGGGCCCATTTTCTAGGCTGCGAGACAAATAGCAGGATATGAGCACATGTTTTAGGATATGGAATCATATAACAGGATATGGGCACATATACCATGATGGGGCACATATACAGGGATGAGGCACATAAACCAGGATATGTGCTATATACTAGGATGGCGAATCATATACCAAGATATGGGGCACATACTAGGATATGGGTATATATATCATGATGGGAGATCATATATCAGGATGGAGGATCCTATACAAGGCCATAAACAAGGATGGGGCATATATACCAGGATGGGGATCATACATATCAGGATGAGGTCCATTATATCAGGATATGGGCCACATATATCAGGTTATATGCTATATATACCAGGATGGGGTCCAGGATTGAGACATTAGTACAGGATTTTGGGAAATTACCCCATAACCGTATCAGTACAAGATCCACCCCCATAACAGTGCATCATGACCACATTTTTTTTGCTTGATATCTTTTTCCCCATTTTCCTTCTCTAAAAGCGTCTTATAATCTGGTGTGTCTTATAAAGCGAAAAATATTGCATACCATTTATTAAGTTCACACTGTGCCCCTGTGTTACATTGTTTGTATGCATATATTTATATGCTCCACATGTATTTACTAAAATAGACATCCGAGGTCCTCTTTAGGTACATCCTGTACAGATGTCTACGGATCTTGTTGTATATAAAATTAGTTTATTGGCTAAATGCAATTAAATACTAAAGAGATTTATATTTAATTAACAACCACTGCAATTAATGTTAACAAGTGGAATCAAATTAAAACAAACTTGTCTGCTAATTCATCTCATTGCCCCTTCATCAAAAGACACGACATTTCTATTAGAGAGAAATATACTTTCTGCTAGCGATGATTTTTATCTGTTTAAAGTGAATGATTAAACATGAAGACAGGGCTGTACAGCAATACTGCCCCGAGGGTCTCGCGTTAGGGGCCTAAACTCTCCTGCCAGTTCTAGCTGCTCTATACCCACCTGTTTCTGAATAACAGCAACGATGGAAATCACATTTTCTAATTGCAGATATTTTTTATTTTTGATGTAGGACATGATTATGCCTGAGCTTTTTTTCACAGCATTTAGCGATATGCTTTTCAGCAGCCATGTGGATATGACAACCAATAATCTAGGGATGAACACGGACCTCCAAGGAAGAGATTTCTAGGCATGAAATCAATGTGATCTGTGCAGAGATGACTGGGCATCTCCATGCTGTTACCATCACCTATTGTGAATGGTGGATCCTGTTTATACATATAACAATATCTATACATACATACATACATACATACATAATTATGGCATTACACAATACATAGCTTACTCTTACTATACAGTGCATAATAAAATAAACTAAGAACTGTTGACATGATGAAAAATTATTTTGGCCACGGCCTTGATTTAATATCCTTACATATAATCAAAATAAGTCCAAAGTAAGCCTAATAAGGCTGCGTTCACACGTGGTGTATTTACCGCGTCTTTTTACACACGCTTTTCCCTGCAAAAGCGCATCTGCGTCTGGGTTTGCCGGCAAAGTGATTGGAAATTGACTTTTGCCGTTCACATGCTGAGCTTTTTTTCGGCTGGGCTTTTGCGGGAGAAAGCGTGCGTGTAAAAAGAATTAAGGCTGCTTTCACACAGCGATTTTCTGTGATCCGTGGCTGTCCGTTGTAAAACTGACAGCCACGGATCAGATTTTGGCCCCATGTTATCCTATGGGCACGGATCACATCGGATTTGGCCTTATTGGCATCCGATTTTTGTCAGATCCGATCCTGGCCGATTTTTTGCTGTGCCCAAAATCGCAGCCTGCTGCGATTTTTGGCACAGCAGGTCAGATCGGACCGAATTGGATCCGACCTGATCCGCGCCAAATAACATGGGGCCTATACAGCGCGGATCCGAGGAAACAGCTGATGTCTCCTCGGACCCGATGTTCGTGTACTGAGCATGCTCAGTACACTAACCCCGCTCTGTGCCATCTAATATCACTTCTGCAATGTATATTCATACATTGCAGAAGTGATATCCAGTTAAATGAAAGGGTTAAAAATAAAAAAATCATTATACTCACCTCTCCACGATCCAGCGATGCCTCCAGGGCTCTGTGCGTCTAGGACCTGGCCTGACGTCACAGTTGAGTCACATGACCGGTTACCGCGGTAACCGGTCATGTGACTGTGACATCACGCCAGGTCCTGTTGATCAGAAGAAGAAGCTGGAAGCACCGCGGGTGTCGTGGAGAGGTGAGAATGAAGATTTTTTTATTTTTAAAGGCCTGGAAAGAGGGGAACAAAGGGGGCAAAAGAGGGGGCGAAATAGGGGACAAAGAGGGGAGACAGAGGGGGCAAAGAGGGGTCCGAAAGAGGGGGCAAAGAGGGGAGACAGAGGGGGCAAAGAGGGGGAGACAGAGGGGACAAAGAGCGGTCGAAAGAGGGGAGACAGAGGGGGCAAAGAGGGGAGACAGAGGGGGCAAAGAGGGGAGACAGAGGGGGCAAAGAGGGAGCAGAGAGAGGAGGGGAGAAAGGTGACAGGAGGAGCAGGGATAGGAGAGAGGATCCAGACTGATGCTGCAAAATATCGGGATCGGATGCCTATTTGGCATCCAATTGCAGTCATCAGTTTGGATCCAATGCTGTCCGAGGGGAGCAGCAAAAAGTCTGATCCCCTCGGACAGCATAAAAACGCTGTGTGAAAGCAGCCTAATTTGTCAAATCTTTGTGCAAATATGTGTGCGCTTTCCTCCATAAGCCCCATTATAAGAAGCTGAAAAACACACTGTTGTTCACACAATGCCTATTCCAGTGCCTGGGGCGCTGGGAGAAGTATCCGGTGTTCCTCCCCCCATGTGACATGTCTGGGCTGTAGTTTTACTTTTGTATCTTATCTACATAAGCTACATACGCTGCGAAAGCTAAATAAGAGTTAACAAAAGGTGTTAGAAATAAAAAAATAAAATACTTACCTCTCTGCCGGCTGTCCCGGGACCTAAGAGGAAGAAGTCTGATCGCTGCAAGGACCTTAATGATGTGATTGGCTGGTAGGAATCAGCTGATGTATCTCGTGACAACATCAGCTGATCGTGACGTGGCATCATCACCTGATCAGTTTAAACTGATCTGTTTTGGCAGGCGATTTAAACCAATCAGCTGATGCTGTCAGGTGAGACATCAGCTGATCGGTTTGCCGCCGGTCAGCTGATTAAAGGGAACTCCAGAGAGAGAAAACTTTTTGGTACAGTTCCTGCCCTCCTACATGATGAAACAGAGCTGTACACTGCAGTTCTAGGATCTATAGATCTCTTATAAATGAATAAATCATACCTGCTCCTCTGCTCTAGCCCCCACCTCAGGGAACCCAGAATGTTCAGCCTGGCAGCTTCATGTAAGAGCAAAAAGCAGGAGGTGTGTCAGGAGTGTGGATGCTGGGAGCTGCAGGATGAGCCTACATTCTAGATTTAGATTCCCTGAGGTGGGGGTCAGAGTAGAGAAGCAGGTATGATTTTATCAATTTATAAGAGATCTATAGATCCTAGAACAGCAGTGTACAGCTCTGCTTCATCATGTAGAAGGGCAGGAACTATACTATAAAGTTTTCTCTCACTAGAGTTTCCCATTAAGATCCTGCAGCGATCGGACATGGACGCCTCGCATCGGGGGACACTCGGCGAAGAGGTATTACTTTTTTATTTTTAATATCTATTGCTTTCTTTTAGTTCGCTTTGGCAGTGTATGTAGATACACAGTAAAAGTGAAAGTACACAGATGTCACACGGGAACAGGATTATTCCTGCCCCCATGTGACATCACTTCCTCCTGGGAAAAATGCGGCCGTAAAAAAAAAAAAAACGTGGTGTGTGAATGCACCGTATTTTTTACCAGCTACAGAGGGAGGAGCTAGAGACAGAGAGAGGAGCTAGAGACAGAGGGAGGAGCTAGATAGAGAATGGAGCTAGAGGCAGAGGGAGGAGCTAGAGGCAGAGGGAAGAGCTAGAAGCAGGGGAGGAGCTATAGGCCAAGCTACACCCCATCCTTACTCTTCTATCTTACATAGAATCTCATCTGTAATCTCTGTCATCTCCTATCTCAGTATTGGGAAAGTCTTTACAGATTATACCTCGGAGTTGAGATTTTTGATAATGACTGATCAAGTCTGCCAGACAAAGAAGCAAATTTGATATATATTACACAGATATATATTACACAGTTGTTTATGTTTATGTGTACAATAGATTTATGAAATAAAAATGAAAATGACGGTTATGCTTCATGTTAAAAATATTTTTACTGATTTCTAATAGAACAAAGCTGCCAAGAAAAAGGACAGGTACAACACCTTCCGAATAAACATGTCTTAAGAAAAAAATCACCAATCGTTAGCATAAGTGATTCTTCTTGTAGCATTTTAAAAACCTGCTTAACAAAGAAATAAGTGATCAACAGCTATTGGCCAAAACATTTACATTGTGTATCACTAAAGGCAAAACAAGTACTTTTCTTAAAAGTGTATTGCCCTGGTAGACGCTGCAACCCACCCAAATTTGGAGGGTAATATTAAATTAAGCCATAAACCCACATTCCTTAATCCCAGAAGGAAAAACAACAATTTTTGCTTAAAATTCTAACAGAAAAATACCAGCCTTTAAAATTTTTGAAAGCTTCAGACACTATTTCTACATGCTGGAATAAACCTAAAAACAGTTGTGTAAACTCTTAACCTACAGTACAGACCAAAAATTTGGACAGACCTTCTCATTCAAAGAGTTTTCTTTATTTTCATGACTATGAAAATTGTAGATTCACACTGAAGGCATCAAAACTATGACTTAACACATGTGGAATTATATACTTAACAAAAAAGTGTCAAACAGATGAAAATATGTCTTATATTCTAGGCACACTCTTGGCATTCTCTTGATGAGCTTCAAGAGGTAGTCACCGGAATTGGTCTTCCAACAGTCTTGAAGGAGTTCCCAGAGATGCTTAGCACTTGTTGGCCCTTTTGCCTTCACTCTGCGGTCCAGCTCACCGCAAACCATCTGGATTGGGTTCAGGTCTGGTGACTGTGGAGGCCAGGTCATCTGGCGTAGCACCCCAACACTCTCCTTCTTGGTCAAATAGCTCTTACACAGCCTGGAGGTGTGTTTAGGGTGATTGTCCTGTTAAAAAATAAATGATGTTCCAACTAAACGCAAACTGGATGGAATAGCAGTATGCCTTCAATTTTGAATAAATCCCTAACAGTGTCACCAGCAAAGCATCCCCACACCATCACACCTCCTCCTCCATGCTTCACGGTGGGAACCAGGTATGTAGAGTCCATCCGTTCACCTTTTCTACATCGCACAAAGACACGGTGGCTGGAACCAAAGATCTCAAATTTGGACTCATCAGACCGAAGCACAGATTTCCACTGTCTAATGTCCATTCCTTGTGTTCTTTAGCACAAACAAGTCTCTTCTGCTTGTTGCCTGTCCTTAGCAGTGGTTTCCTAGCAGCTATTTTACCATGAAGGCCTGCTGCACAAAGTCTCCTCTTAACAGTTGTTGTAGAGATGTGTCTGCTGCTTGATCTCTGAGTGGCATTGACCTGGTCTCTAATCTGAGCTGCTGTTAACCTGCGATTTCTGAGGCTGGTGACTCGGATGAACTTATCTTCCGCAGCAGAGGTGACTCTTGGTTTCCCTTTCCTGGGACGGTCCTCATGTGAGCCAGTTTCTTTGTAGCGCTTGATGGTTTCTGCAACTGCACTTGGGGACACTATCAAAGTTTTCCCCATTTTTCGGACTGACTGACCTTCATTTCTTAAAGTAATGATGGCCACTCGTTTTTCTTTACTTAGAATTTGTATTATGGCAAGAAAAAAGCAGCTAACAGTCTATTCAGTAGGACTACCAGCTGTGTATCCACCAGACTTCTGCACCACACATCTGATGGTCCCAACCCATTTATAAGGCAAGAAATCCCACTTATTAAACCTGACAGGGCACACCTGTGAAGTGAAAACCATTTCCGGTGACTACTTCTTGAAGCTCATCAAGAGAATGGCAAGAGTTTCACACTTTTTTGTTAAGTAAATAATTCCACATGTGTTAATTCATAGTTTTGATGCCTTCAGTGTGAATCTACAATTTTCATAGTCATGAAAATAAAGAAAACTCTTTGAATGAGAAGGTGTCTCCAAACATTTGGTCTGTACTGTATATGCAAAATACTTGTAGCCAATTGTTAAATGATCTCAGTATGGGTCTTCGCCTGTCACATTCCTTCTTTTTCTGTCGGGCTTGGAATTCCTTGGAAGCTGGGAATCGCGACAGTAAAGTAATAAATTAATTATGCCAGATTTCACATTAATTGACGTGACTGGATAACAATCTAGCTGAGAAAATGGGCAAATAGCCTCTTTATGACAAGCATCACCCACCCACTTTGCCCCTGACGATATTGTGGTTATAGCCGCCGACCCCTTTTCTCTTCCATTTAAACCCTGACAACCCTCATCTAGGTGCCTCCAAACATCTCCAATCTCTGTGGCCCCAGTGGGCTGCCTAGTCAAGCCTAACTGTTCTACAGTGGGGGGGAACATACCTTTTAAAGCTGTTAAAACAACCGTAAATTGGGTTAATGCAGAGGCCTGCAAAGTATGGGGGAGGCTATAATCATTACTAGATTGGTCGTCCTGAATGGACTCCTGCCTGAAGAGCTGACCATTGTCAGACCCTTCAGCTGTAATACCATCGGCCCCGGGACCAGCAACAGCATTCTCAAGCTGGTAGTCGACAGAGACTAGTATGGTATGGTGATGAATTAGGCCGCCCACTTTGCTCCTGCGTCCCTGATACCTTCCTAGAGTCCTGGATCCTCGGACCGGCGAAGGGAAATACATGATTTTTCTTTTCTTCATTCGTGCATCACTGCACATGCCTGCTTTTCCTGATTACTGCCCCGTGACCCTCGGCTCCTTTCCGATGTTGTCATCGCTCACTCATACCACAGCAACAGTACCAGCAACATCTTTAGGTGGAGATTCCAGGCATCGCTGAAGGTAGATAAGGGCTCCTTCTTCACCCCTCTTCCTATGGAGCACTTCAAGCCGGGCCTCCATCTAAGTGATATGCTGCAGCTCTCAGGTAGGAGACACTGAGCGTCTGACCTGACACAAACCCCGGGCATCACCATCCTTTAACCCTGAGCCGCCTTCTATTTGGAAACAATAATACCAATAACTGGCTGGTACTGGGGAACAAACTATAACCTTCCCCTGCGATGGCTAGCTGACTTGTTATCCAATTAAAAAAACAGAGTCGTGCAAGAGCGATCATCGGAAAATATACTTTCCCACCAATTAACCCTTCAGGAGTGGAATACTGGGTACATGTTTTTTGTAATGTATAAACATACCGTATATACTCGCGTATAAGCCGAGTTTTTCAGCCCAAAATTTGGGCTGAAAAGTCCCCCCTCGGCTTATACGCGAGTATATAAAAAATACCGCAGCAGCCCCGGAGGTATACAGGCCCCCCCATCAAGTTCCAGGGCCCCCCCCCCTTGCGTGCCAGCCTGTAAAGTAAAATCATACTTACCAGTGTCCTGTCGCGCCGTCCGCAGCTGCCGACACGCGATCCCCGGCTTCATTCCGCGTCTTCCGCATTTCCTGTAGTCGCGGGCAATGACGTCATTGCCCGCGACCACAGGAAGTCGGAAGCCGGAAGACGCGGATTGAAGCCCGGGATCACGTGTCGGCAGATGAGGACGGCGCGACAGGACACTGGTAAGTATGATTTTACTTTACAGGCTGGCGCGCAAGGGGGGGGGGGGCCCTGGAACTTGATGGGGGGCCTGTATACCTCCGGGGCTGTGGCTGTATACAGCCCCGGGGCTGCGGCTGTATACAGCCCTGGGGCTGCGGCTGTATACAGCCCTGGGGCTGCTGCTGCTGTATACTACCTAAGGGCTGCTGTATATACCTCTGGGGCTGCATATGGGGCTGCATATGGGGCTGCATATACCTCTGGGGCTGCAAATACCTCTGGGGCTGCATATACCTCTGGGGCTGCATATACCTCTGGGCCTGCATATACCTCTGGGCCTGCATATACCTCTGGGCCTGCATATACCTCTGGGGCTGCATATACCTCTGGGGCTGCATATACCTCTGGGGCTGCATATACCTCTGGGGCTGCATATGGGGCTGCATATACCTCTGGGGCTGCATATGGGGCTGCATATACCTCTGGGGCTGCATATACCTATGGGGCTGCATATACCTCTGGGGCTGCTGTATACTACCACTGGGGAGGCTGCTGTATACCTCACTGCTGGGGGTTGTATACCTGTGCTGGAGTCCACCCTCGGCTTATACGCGAGTCAATAAGTTTTCCCAGTTTTTGGGGGCAAAAGTAGGGGGGTCGGCTTATACACGGGTCGGCTTATACACGAGTATATACGGTAATAAAAGAAAACCTTACAAAAAAAAAGGTTTAAATTTTCTTTTTATTTCACCACTGGAGTGATGATTCACATCTAAGTCCCCTGCCCTTAGTTTTAGACCCACCCTCCAGGTCTTCACCTGTTTTCTGCATCATTCTTCTACAGCTCGTCATGTGTTGGCAGATCCAGTGTTTTATGGAGCGTGCTGTAGGTCACAACTCAATACAAGTCTATAAAAGCCTCAGTGTGGCATCGTTCCGGCTCTCATAGTGATGCATTGTGGCATAACTTCTGATTTTTGGACAGTCAGAAACTATAGTAACAAGATGGCGCGCCAGGGGGAAAGGAATAACACAGAAAAAAGATGAAAATGCTGGAGGGTCAGTAAAAGATGTGGGGGAGGGGATTTATGGAGATTATAAACTGACTATATCTCCTGTAGGTAATTGACTAATAAATAATAATAATCACGAATGGGTTTTTTGCCCCTTTTGAGTCCGGTCACGCTGCGAGTCAGCGTGGTCATGTGGATACGCCCGAAGCATTGGCCGCGCAGCGGCCATTGCGAGCAGTTCTAAGGCGACTCGCTATGCCCGCGCAGCGGGCATGGCGAGTCGCCTTAGCAGCGCGAAGCATTGGCCGCGAAGCAGCCATTGCGAGTCAGAGACTCGCTCTGCTAGAATCCCGATGCATGTGCATCGGGCACCCAGCTAGTAAATAATAATAATCATTTTCTAACTAAGCTATGCAATTAGTTGTTGAGGCAGAAATATAAAATAAAAAAATGTGTTTTCTACAGTATGGTGACGTCTGAGCACAGGTTTCTGAAATCATGCTTTTTTAGGGTCTGAGCCCCGAACGCCTCTCTCGTGCAGAGAGTCGAGATGTATTTACCTCAGTCTCACCAAACTTACTGCACTATTCTGACTGTGTTCATATCCATATTCTTACCTATAATACATAATTTATTTTGATTTTCCATGACAAAAAATGTGTCAGTCTTTGATTTTTACAATTTTGCTTACAATAAAAACGAAAAACAGAAATGATGCAGTTATCACAATGTTGGTCAACCACGTAAAACGTATGTGAGGCCTATTAGTTGGGGGAGGTTACAGATTGTTCATGCTAGCTTGCTGTGAAATCAATCATGCCTACCTGTGAAAATGCAATTCCAAAAGCCACTCCAGCTATGATTCCCATATTAGTCTCCATAAAGTCAGTGACCAGTTCGTAGCAGCCCTAAAAACACAAGTAGTTTATGTAAAATAATCATAAAATGTTATGTGTTATATTAAAAAAAAAAGTTCCTAAGACAAGAAAAGTAAAGTGGGCCTTAAAAGTTAATGTGGATCTATCATCTGAACAGGTCGCTCAATGTAAAGGTGGCATATCATATGTATCAGTAGTTGCATGCAACTATTTCTCTAGGAAGAGATAATACACTCAACATTTTATCCACTGGTTTCAGAAGGGTAGTTATCCCCCTGTTACTATCAGTCCTCTACAATACTCCTTTTATGACACTATAAATCATGCTACACCCATTTCCATTCTGATAAGTGTTCGTTATTGAAGAGGACCATCTGAGGGCTGACTTCCTGATTGGGAGGTGAGCAAGGCTGGAGTCCTCACAACCACAGATATCTGCTGACTCTGTTCCATTAGTGGAAAGTATTGTGCACTTGTCCTATTCTACAGAAAAAAAAATGGGACACGTGCATTATCTGACCTTTGTGCACACAAGCCAGCAGAAATCTGAAGACGTGACGTCACTGATCCCGCTCACCTCCTAATGCAGAAGTGAGTAAAGATAGATTACCCCTTAAAATTCGCTCAAACATATTGGAAAAATGACATTAACTTTTAGTACAACCAACAGATTTGTGTCACAATATACATTGCCCAAGGGAAAATTAGGTTGCGTTCACATCAGCGTAAATGGTATGCAGTGCAATCTTATAAAACATCAGGTTACACTCACATGCCATATTAACATATAGTGCAATGCATTAATTCATTCAGGAGCCGCAGGAATAGCAGCGCAGTAAGCAGGAAAGTTAACCGAGGTGATCCAAGGACACCATTGCTATAGTAACCGCTCACGCGGTTACTATGGCATTACCGGTGACATCACCGCTTAACATGCTGTATGGTCTCCCAGCTGTTCTTCAGTGATTAGAGTCCACGGAGAGCAGACAGAAACATTCTTCCTCCCCGTGATCACTAATGTAGCAGAGTTGAGTGAGTGCAGGAAGATAGAAGACAAGATCATGGATGGTATAAGGGTGGAGAGAGAGTAACAAAAATGGTGTTTCTCAGTGTCTCTGTGTATTTATGTCTAATAAATTAATTTTTCTCTGTGTGTCTTTGTTGATAAATTAATTTATCCGGGGTCTAACTTTTGATGCCTGACAAAGAATCTCAGGACTTTAATACCAGCTAGTTAAACAAAGCTGGTATTAACCCCTTATTACCCAGCATGCCACTCGCCACCAGGGCCGCTGGAAGAGCCTGGTAAAGCCCTAGAAATGGCAATTCTTATGAATGTGCCATTTTCAGGGGCAGCTGCGGGCTGCTACTCTTTAGTGTGGGGGGGCCCTAAAACAATTTAAAAAGGCAGAGCGCACCTTATTTTTTTTGGCTAGCCAAGGTAAAAGTAGGCAGCTGAAGGTGCAGTCACAGCTGTCCGCTTTCATCAGCTAGACTTAAAAATACTGCAAAGCCCCACACATTCTTTTTAATTATTTATTTAACACTCTATGACAGCAGGTTGGTTGCCAGACACTAATGTGTATGGCAACCAAGCACAATCACCATCCAGATTGTGGACGTGCACTCTGTGAGAGCCTCTGTTGGTTGGTCATGATTAGAAGCTTAATGGGGGCCCCGGAAGAAGCAGCGGGACTCTGTTAAGCCAGCACTTCTAGCATCTATTTATCTATTAGTCTATGTATTCTAACTTTAAACAGCATGGAATTGACCATGTTAAAAAAACATCCCATATCATGTCATACTTATAACATGAGCATGATATACGTATGCTAGGCGCGGGGAAACTGCACACTGGCAATGTCATACACGTCATACGGGTGTCAAAACGCATGTCACCCGCATGACACGCTGATACTATTCTGCTGATATCAACAGCGAGAAAAAAGAGCAGATTGAGTGCACCCTTAGAAATTAGCTGTTTTTTAGCTCTGCATTCTGGAACTAATAATTTTATATTTGTACTGTAAAGAAGCGATATGAGAATACACTGCAGCTTTTACACACACACCCTATATTGGAGTCCATAGAATGTTAGTGTTTAGTTTAATACAATTGGCATCTGTATATTACAGGCATCATCCCTTTGGTGATTGGGAAATCACCATGAAATATTAGTACATTAAGGTCTCTTAATGTAAGTGCTCACGATCCGGAGCTGGGTCTTGGACGCAGCTCTTCTTGACCTGAGGGAACACCAGGTGAGCGCAGGGAGACTGCAACCACCCTGTGCTCATGATTTTGCATTCGGGGCAGGGCGGCTATTCCCTGCATTCACTGCAGATGCTACGCAGATGATTTGCTGCAGAGCTGCGGGAGTGTGGAAACACGCTCAGGTGGGGAGAAGCATTAGTGGGCATAAGATTCTTGAAATCCCATACACTATGCTGCTACTGTACAACTGCAGTGGCAATACGCTGCATGCACAATGCTGCGTTCCCTGATCGTGACTAATTCACCCTTAACAGTTTAACATCCCTTGAAATTCTATTATATAACAATTGTAAAAGTGTTCGTAGCAGAAAAAAGTAGATTGGCATTGCACCGCATTCTCCGGTCTTTCATTTCCCGAATTGAATTTCCTGCTGATGTATAGGGAGCTATATGTTATAAACGGAGATACTCACCCTCTGATACACTTTTGTTGGAGCGATTGTCATGTTGCGCATATCTAAAGGATTGCAGTCACTCATATTGGAGCAGCAGCTAGATGGGATACCATTTTCATGAAAATAAGTACTGATAGTCCAGTTGGTGTAGCTCTGAATTCCACAGCAACTCAACTGCAAAGCAAGGGACATATGAAGACCATAGATAACAGGTGATGGCAGTGATGAAAAGGTTCATTGCAAATGCAGCTTACTGAGAGGATCTAAAGTGAATAGGAGAAAGCAAGGGACACACACACTTTCTTCATAACTCTTCTGTCTGTGACTACCCCTAGTGGGAAAATAAAGCCTTCCTCTAAACTATTATCACGGAATGGCAATTGGGTCATAAGAGACAATCCTTCAAAGCATCATTAATAAAAATGCATGCATTTAATACAGTAGGCAATGCAATGTTTAATTGACGCAATTTTTTTAATGGTAATTTTACAAAAAATTTGTTTTCTGTGCATTTCTAATGTTCCATAACTAAAAAGATCAAAAAACATAACCTGAGGCAGAATAGGGGTCAAGGAGTTACTGCCATAAAATAAAATCTGATAATACAAAGTATGAGATAAAAGCAGTAATAAGATACATTATGGCTTTTATAGCATAAATTATAAAAAAAAAACAAAAACTTGAGAAGCAGATCACAAAAGCGTGCCAGAAAAAGGATTCCCTCTAGAGAAATTAGATCGAAGTACATGTTCAATAGAAAGATATGGAAGCTGATCCACCAAACACACCTGTAGATGAGCTGCCAAATCTTTCACATTGTTTTTCTTACATTAATAATTAGTTTACTACCTAACTCTCTAATTTAAGTACCAAATACGTTTTAATTACTTGTTAAATCCTTATTGATACCTGTGTATACATGTATTCCATCTCTATGGAACCAACACTTATACATGGAACTTACACTTTTTTGAACGTCATCAACTGCGCGACTTCTTTCATCATTGCCATTGTAGTTCTGGATGGCTTCGGTGTAAGTTCTAAGGAAAGTGTCCTTGATCTTTATAAAAGACAAAAGGTACAAGAGTAAACATCAATTTAGATAACCTTGTTCTAAACATTAACTAGTGTTCTCCCCATAAAATGCTCTTCCACTAGATGGCCATCTGCGGCACAGAAAGGAAAGCCTAGAGTCAATTCACCACGGCCTCTATGAACATCCAGAATATGGTCTTCTGGTAGATCTGTGATGCACGGCTGGATATGTTGCCTGATGGATAATGGTAGTGACTCAAAATCCAAAGGAGTAGTGCTTAGATGATCCGCGCTGCTGTCAGGATGAATGACAAGGAAGACAAGGCTTCTTAAAATGCTGCTGCTTTATTCCCTACGCGTTTTGGTGCTGTCCCAGCACCTTCCTCAGTGGCTTTTTTCAGGGGAAGGTGCTGGGACAGCACCGAAACGCATAAGGAATAAAGCAGCAGCATTTTAAGAAGCCTTGTCTTCCTTGTCATTCATCCCGACGGCAGCGCGGATCATCTAAGCACTACTCCTTTGGATTTTTAATACACCACCACTGTGCACGTGGAAGTGCGGATCCAGCTGCAGCTGTCTAGGCGAGCATAATGGTTCTGGGTTAGCACAATCGAACCAGGTTTAGTGGGAGTAACTAACCTTAAAATGTATATGGTGCTGTTCAGACTCATGAGTGCGTGTGATCCGATACTCGCTGTCAAATGCAGTATGCTGCAAATATTTTCTCATGCAATTTTGGCAGGTAGACACTGCCTCATTGTTTAACAATGGTGCCAGTGGAATCCAATATTTTATCAGATTGCACTCAACCATTATAAATTCAAGTGGAACCAATGCCTTAAGGCCACGTCACACACTTCAATATTGTGAAGGGATTTTTGATTCCTTAAGTGATATCATTTGTGTGTAGTTGCATGTAACCGAGCGATCATTCAGTGAAAAATCACTTGATTGTTTGGTAGATGATTTGTGAGCAGGACCTCAAATCCGTCGTTCATTGTTTAATTAACCTGCGCTCTGTGTGACACCTCTCAAACGATCTCATTCTCGACTTCGCCTATTCCTGACGCTAGATGCTGTCGATCGCTGAGTAGTGCGCACGATCGCTGGCGCGTTGCAAATTTAACATAGTTAACGAGATCTATGCTCGTGACACCGCACAAACGATATCAATAAATTGTTCTAGCGATCTCGATCACGTGACTTTTCAGCCGATATCGTTCACAATATCGAAGCGCGTTACGTGGCCTTTAGAGTCAGACATGTCAGACAAAACAGCTGACACGCATCATCCTAATTAGTACACATGCACGCTGAACCAAGTCTGCATGTGTATAGGGGAGATGAGAGGAACAGATATTGATTTGTGAAGCCAACAGTTATCCAAGATCTCTAAAGGTACCTTCACACACAGCAATATTGCTATGCAATTTCACTGGCAATTTGCTGGTTGCAGTGAAATCATGGACACATTGCTCTATTTTGTTGCTGTGTACAAATGGAACAATGTGTCCATGATTTCATTGCAACCAGCAAATCGCCAGTGAAATTGCTTAGCAATATTGCTGTGTGTGAAGGTACCTTAACACAGCACCACCAATTTGTGGCATTAATTACATGTCAACTCAATCACAAGAGAAATTATGGTACCTTTACACGCCGCTACGGAAGGTTAGAAACCACCGGGTGTCGGAGACAATTGTAACTTGTACCTTCAAAAACACGCGAGGTAGTGGTGTGTAATTCAGGTTGTTGCCACCGGTCTCTGTCGACACCTGTTTCCCAGCCGTGCTCAAAAACAGGTAGGTATAAACCCTATGGTAGCGGCGTGTAATCGAGGAACAGGAAGGTATTTCGACACCTAGTGAACTCCCTGGGGTGTGACACAGCCTCCGGGATACCGCGCCCCATCAGCGATCATTGGTGGAAGCTCCTGCGTTACGATTGGTTGTCCCTGCATAGGGCGGCATATTTAAGGAGATGACCAGTCACACTACACAATTGCAATAGCATCATGTATTAGCCAGCCTTCCTGCGCTGGCTGGCCAATCATGATGCTATTGCATTGTCCAATCACCGTACGAGCGTCTCGTAATCCACAACTCTGGCACGCCTATGTGTTGTCCCTGCTGCCCCAGGTCCTCCCATATTCCCTTGTGGTAGGGGCGTGTAAATCAGGGAAGGTGCTCTACAGAAGGTAACCTGGAGCACCCGTCGGTGCTTCCAGGGATAGAAAAAAACCTACTGTGGAGCACCTTGTAGCGGCGTGTAATTGTGGTATCAGCTACCGTTGGGAACCGTTGGAACGTACTCATGCACGTGCGACACCCGTGGTTTCTAACCTTCCGTAGCGGCGTGTAAAGGTACCATTACAGATAATATCTGGGTCTGGTGGAATGATGAGCATATTTCCCTACTGCTACTAACAAATATAAAAAATTAATAAAAAGAATCCCTTCACAATGATTGTGAATAGCGCTGCAAAATATATTGCATATATAGAAAGAATGCTACACTATAATACATACAGTGCCATATTGCCACGGATTTCCAATAGTCAGTACAAAATTTTTAGTAGATTACAGTATTCCCACATTCTTAAACAGAAATGATCCAGAATTCATTTCCACAGTGAGATAATGTCCAGCTCCTGCACTTACCATCAAAGCGTTGGGAGAGAATATACAGACATCTAACATCTAATCATTTACAACCATCGCCACCCTACTGCTGACCCAGTCATTGATTTCTTTGTACTGGACGTATGAAGAAAAGTGATGCCTTGTGTTTGGCTATACTGGTCAGTGCCATAGACTTTAGAGCAGCAGGATGTGTGCTGGAGAGAACAGGGGACACATATCCTGCAATCGAGTAATAATTGGGGGATCCCATAATTCAGACCCACAACGATCTAACACATATCACCAATCCTTTATTATAAAATAGATATTTGTTGGGTATTCCTGTCTTTAACAGTTATGCCTTCATCTTCATGAAGCAACCTAGTCTACCCATACTTACACATCATAACAAGCCTTTGAGAAAATGGGCCTGTATAACATTAGAATTAATTCCTTACTGTTTAGCAGCCGGTGAGATGACTTTGATGTCCCGACACAGTTAATATGGCATGGGAGCACAATGACCACTATAAATTACATCTTCTATCATTCTGTTATAAATAATGACACCACAAGGGTATACAGATAACAGAGTGTGGGGTTTATTAAAGGGTTACCTGAATGAAAATAATTAACCATACATATGTAAATCTATTCAATATACTTTACCAATATCAAATGATTTAATTATAAAATTAACCAAGTCCTTCCAGCATTAGCTGGGTGACTATGCCCTGTGTAACAAAAACCATGACAAGTTACAATGGAACAATACCAAATGGGCAGGGAGATTGGGCTGCTGCTTTGTCGTCTTTTCTTCAAGGAACTGCCAGGATCACCCTGAACTGTTCCATTTTATAGGTGTCAACCTTCCCGCCTAAATGGATTTGACTGATCAGTTTAAAGCTTCACTACCTGCTGAAAGGCCACGGAACTTTCTGAAATATGGTAAGTACTAGTATACTGATGAAATAGAGGAGGAGACGGGGAGGGACAGGTGACCAAAAGAATGGTGTAACCTTAAATAAGAATACATGGTACTGAAATAAAGTGATTATTCGTTTTATCTACACCGATTATTAATATTAAAGTTCCCTCTTACTTTTATTCTGTATAGTTTACACTGCCAACATTTTCTGACATTGAATCCTACTCTTTTCCCATGGACGGATAGAAAAAAGTTATATTTAGAATTGTAGGTGGAGTACTTTCTTTAAAGGTGTGTAGGGAGGGCAAACACATACTTGATCATTAACATAATTTACACTTACCTCATGTCGAAACACAAAACCAGAGATACCGGCAATCAGTTCAGCCAGGAATACCAAGGATAAAAACATTGCATACTGCAAGAGAAAAAACATGTTAAAATAAGGATCACCATCAGAATGGAGGAATCATCCACTATAATGTTACACATGTCCAATGAGGAAAGCCACCAGCCAGTGAGAATCCTGCAAGTGTCCAATGTGTGAGCTTTCTCATAGATTCACATGAAATTAGCAAGATAAAATTCCCTATTAGGCCAAATTGGGTGTATAGTAAGTTTTTTACCTCAGTATTTGTAAGCTAAGTGGGTACAACAAAATACAGAGGAGGTGACGTGATCCTATTGTACTTTTACACTTCTGGATTTGGCTTGAAAATAAAAAAAAAATCACTAAACACTCAATGTGTGCACATGGCCTAAGAGTCAAGGGAAGAAAACTTAAAAATTCCCACAAATAGAATATTACGGTTTTAATACCGACAGATTGATGACAGTCTAATCCTTGACAATCATGTCCTTACATCTGTCTTAAGGTACAGTCGCACGAGGCGACGGTACCGACCGATTTATTAGGCGATGCAGGGGCGAGGCCTATCGGTGCGGATATATAGCACCTGCATCGCCTAATGTCAATGGGCGAGGGCGATGCCATTTACTGGTTGCCTGTGCTCTGAAACCAAGCGGCCGTTCTGGGGGACGTGCACACATCGTCCCATGTAAACGGCCGCCGGCAACCTGACAGGCGATGGGAGCCATAGGCTCCCATTGTCCTGCATCGCCGCTGGGTTTTGAGAGACCCCAGCGCCGATGCCGCATGTCAACACGTGAGCGCTCCTGTCAGTCGCCGCCGATATCTCCAGCGCCGTTGCCTCGTGTGACAGAACCTTTAGGCTATGTTCCCACACACCAGATATACTGCTTTGTTTCTGTAGAAAATCTGCTGCATTGCACAGTTCCGGCAAAGCCGATGAGATTCCATGACAACTCTTGGCCACTTTGCTTTTGATCTGAATGTTTTTGGTACTTTTTTCTCTATGGGTTTCTATCGAGACTCTGACTCTGCACTCAATAATGTGATTGCCTTTTTTTTAATGTTTTTTCAAAGGTTTTCTGTACTAAGGGAGTGCAGCTCAAAGGGTAATAAGCAGAGCCTGCAGAAAAAAAGTCTTCTTAGGCTGGGTTCACATTTGCGGACCCCTCCGCAGCGTTCTGCAGAGGGGTCCGCAATGTGACCGCAGCGGCCGCGAGCTCCTATCTTTATAATGGGACGCATGGTGTCTGCAGATGCTTGCAGACAGCCGTGCGCTCCCATAGCCCGCCATGAGTGATCTGTGCGCAGGCGGATGCCTGCGCACAAATCACACAGTCTCGTCCGCACCAGGGACGCGACATGTTGCGTCCCTGGTGCGGGCGAGAGTGTGTGATTTGTGCGCAGGCATCCGCCTGTGCACAGATCACATATAGCAGTGAATGGGTGCGCACGGTCATGCGCGGTCAAGCGGAGCACCGTGCGCTCCCATTGCGGTCACATTGCGGATCCCTCTGCAGAACGCTGTGGAGGGGTCCGCAAATGTGAAGGCAGCCTTAGCCACCCCCCTTGGTAAAGACCACAAAAATTAGCCATAAATTAAAAGGCTCATATCTATGGATGGCTAAGATGGCTTTGGATCAGTGTTAGCCAAGTGCCCTATGTTATTTACTTGCACTACTACTACAAGGGCTGTGGAGTCGGTAAGCCAAACATTCACCTCTGACTCTAATATCCCTGTATCTGCCTCCGACTCCAACCTCATCAAAATGGGCGCCAACTCCGACTCTACAGCCCTGACTACTACTTCTTTATGACAGGCATGGCCCAGGCACAGCAATATTTGAGACTTGTCACTCAGTTATTTATTTCAAATGAAATGGAACAAGGTCTAACTTTCACCTTCTGATGTGTTCATGTTCTGTTGTGAATAAAACGTGACTATATGAGTTTTCCAATCCATCACATTCTTGATTTCCTTATATTTTACTATATTTGACCTAATGTGTTTGGAACTGTGGATGTATAAAAGTAAGGGGAAATACTGAATACACAAATTTTGTAATTTAAAGGGGTTCTTGCCTAAATTTTTATACTTTGCAGGGGGAAAACCAACCTGAAGAAAAAAAAAATAGACAAAGCACCGGAATCTGCTCCCTGATCCAGAGCTGCCATTCCGACAGTCCCCATTATAGCGGAAGAGAGGTTGCCGTGACAACCAGTGACCCATTTAAAAGAGACAATCGCACACTCATGTGTAGGATTTGCAAAGAGTTAGGGTCTTGTTTATTTAGGAGCAGCGAGAAACCAACGTTTCGGTCCTTCCCGGACCTTGATCACGGTAGTTGCCTCTTTTTTCACATAGACTCCTACTTTGTTTGGGTCGTGTTGATCCCACTGGAGATTCCAGCTTTGGGGGTGGTAGAACAGAAGTACTCCTTAGACCCTGTTCTGGGGTGCCTTATTTCAGTCAGTATGTGGTCCCGTGCTGGGTATTTCGTCTAGCCGTAACTAGAAACAAACCAGTGACCCGGCCGTAGAGGCTAATGCAGGGTCAAATCTACCTGAGACTGTCAGAATGGCCACGCAGGAGCAGGGAGCACAGGCCGGTAGTCTGTATGCCTTTTTTTTTTCTCCTTTTCTCTTCTATATGACCTTTTTAAAGTAAATACACCAGCCTCATGAGGTCTAAAACATCTATTTAGCAATGTATGCAGTTTATATTGGTAAATATGGTGACAAATCTGTTTAAAAGGGGCTTCCTCATCACACATTTATAATATAAGTCTATCATGGTTATTACAGTGACTCCTGCAGACTTAAAGGGATCCTGTCACCCCCAAAACACCTCCTAAGCTCTTAAAAGCTGTCCCTAGTGCATATATAACACTTTCCCTACACTCCTTTTTGCTCCTAAATGCACCTAATCAAAGTGAAGAAAAACGTTTTATAAGTACCTCATTATTGATGCTAATGAGTGACTATCTATTCATAGTCACTCATCCAGGCAGCCCCTCTTCATGATATCACGCCTATTCAGGCGTGATCTTCCTAATAGATTCAAAATCGCGCCTCCCCACTCTCCCATTACGCACGGGCTTCAGTGGGGGCATTATGACGCGATTCGCGTCATTTCCTAGCGCCGGGTGACGTAGTACACCCGCGCCGCTCGCTTTGAGCTTCAAGTGCCTCACTGCGCATGCGTGCGGGAGCGCACTGCGCATGCGTGCGGGAGCCGGAACAGAGCGGCTAAGCGGCTAAGTTAGGGGTTTGTAATGGGACCGCCGTACTGTTGTTATGAGGAATGGAATCCTCTTCTGTGCCTGTGTCTCCGGATCGCCGGCCGCTCTGTTCCGGCTCCCGCACGCATGCGCAGTGAGGCACTTGAAGCTCAAAGCGAGCGGCGCGGGTGTATACGTCACCCGGCGCCAGGAAATGACGCGAATCGCGTCATAATGCCCCCACTGAAGCCCGTGCGTAATGGGAGAGTGGGGAGGCGCGCAGAGAGGCGCGATTTTGAATCTATTAGGAAGATCACGCCTGAATAGGTGTGATATCATGAAGAGGGGCTGCCTGGATGAGTGACTATGAATAGATAGTCACTCATTAGCATCAATAATGAGGTACTTATAAAACGTTTTTCTTCACTTTAATTAGGTGCATTTAGGAGCAAAAAGGAGTGTAGGGAAAGTGTTAATATGCTCTAGGGACAGCTTTTAAGAGCTTTCGAGGTGTTTTGGGGGTGACAGGATCCCTTTAAATGGATGTGGGACCACGTCTCCAGTCACCTTGCCAAGCAAGTGGTCCGGAAACCCTGTTTATTTGATAGATCCCAAGTCTCACTTATCAGATATCTTAGGACACATATTGTGAATATGTTATAAATGTTAAAGGTTTTATTTCTGTTTTCTAAAACCTTTATTTGTATATATTGCGTAACAGCGGACAGATATGCTCCCTGAAGAACATATCATCTTTATATGCTTACTTGGTAGAGAATTGCTAGTTATAAATCCCAGAAAAGCAGTCACATGTAAAACTGGTTAGGTGTGTTTGTGACTAAGCTAATTACAGTGAGTCAGGATTGGACTGGAACAAGATGGCAGTCTGATAATGTCTTTGGAAGTTTCCCCCAAAGGTCCTACAAAATATATGTTAAATGCAATATCTATAGTGGCCATACACCTTAGGCATCTGTCAGCACATCATTCAGCATAAGCTTGTCATATGAATGAACACTCAGAGAGGCCAAGGGTCTCATTGGGGAAACTGGAATAGGCCTCTTCCAAACACTTCTGAAAGTAGTTCATCTCCCGTGAGAGTAAAGTTGGGCACAAACAAACATTCAGTACACTTGGATGATTCCATCAACACATTTTTTTCAATTAGCTTTGCAAATAGTTTTTTATTGGAAAAAAATAATCAGACTACTAAAGCCCAGAAATATGCGTTTTCAGATCCAACGGTCATATTGCAAGACATTTATCTTCATTCCTCCATTCCAGGTTGTAGGATCGCCGCCGATTTGATATTGATGAGCTATCCTAAAGATAGGTCATCAATACACAAGTCCTGGGCAATCCCTACTATACACACCCCTTTTACTATATAACTCCTTCACACCCAGGTGATTTAATGTTTCTCCTTCTCCTTCTTCCAAGAGCCACAATTTTTTTATTTTTTCATACATATAGACATATGAGGCTTGTTTTTTGCGGGACGAGTTTTACTTTCAGATGCAATCATTTATTTTACCATATAGTGTACAGGAAAATGGAAAAAAAATTCCAAGTGCAGTAAAATTGCAAAAAAACTACAATTACACATTTGTTTTTTTCACCATGTACACTATATGTTAAAATTGACGTGTCGGTATGATGCCTCGGGTCGGTACAAGTATGAAAATGCCAAACATGTATACTTTTACTGTTATCTAAGTAGTGAAAAAAAATTCAGATGTTTTTAAAGAAATTGCAATTTTGCACCATTTTCCAACACCCGTAGCATTCTCATTTTGAGGGATCTGGGGCTGTTTGACAAAATATTTTTTGTGTCTTGAGCTGACGTTTCTAATGATACTATATTTGGGTAGATATGTTGTTATCATCGCCCGTTATTGCATTTTATTGTAATGTAGTGGCGACCAAAAAGACGTAATTTTGGCATTTGGAATTTTGTTAGTTACCCAGTTTACCGATGTGATTAATTGGTTTTATATTTTGATAAATTGAGCATTTCTGAATGTGACGTTACCAAATATGTGTATTATTTAATAGTTTATTTTTAATGGCATAAAAGGGGAGCGCTTTAAACTTTTGCACTTTTTTTTCTTTATATTTTACTTAGCCTACTAGAGAGAGGGCCTCAGTGCTGCACACTGCGATTGCTTCTCTTGTCTCCAGATAAGCTGCTGCACATCTGACAACAGGGGAAATGATCACTTTCTGCTTGTGACCTCTCTGGGACATCACAGGCAGGAAGTGATTGAGGACAGCTTCTGGGGTCATTACAGGAGCCAGTGCTGTGCAGGTGACAGCAGAGGTCCACACGGGACCTTCGATCACGGCAGGGATCAGTGCGATCCCCGTCGCGGAGCTTTGGAGAGCGCTGTCAGTGAATGACAGCGTGAGCAAAGGGGTTAACAGCACCAGTCAGATCATGGATCTGATCGCCGCTGTTAGATACACATCTCAGCTAATGAGATCAGCTGAGATGTGGGGAGAAGGATGCAAGTTCACATCAAAAGGTGGGAGGCAACCTACGAAGTACATGTACGTCATAGGTCGTGAAGGGTTAAATATATGTTGGTAGTGTTTTATTATTTCACAAAAATTAAGAAACAGAGAACAAAGTAACAAGCAATAATAGCAACAAGGTAACGTGTTGAGTATTTTTTTTTTTTTTTTTTTTTAAACACGAGAAAAATCAAGATATCAAAAATTACACCTGCTGATTCCCATCAGTACATTCCTGGTTTAATGTCTTTAAGTTATAAAGCAACTTTATCAATATCTCAAGTTAAAGAGGACCAGTCAGATAGCCAAAAAGCAAGAATTACTGACCAAAACCTTGTACAGTCCTAAATCCCCCACTGGTTTCCGATGTTAATATCGTCCCTCTGTCTTGGAGATATGCCCTTTTTTTCAATTTTGGCGCCATGTATGCTTGTAGTACAAAGAGGGTGTTTCAGAAAGGCTTTCTTTAGTGGCACGTGATCCTCCCTCTCTTTGACACTGCCTAATCACTGTTCAGCAGCATCTGAAACTAGTCCAACAATGGGATCTCACAAAATGTTATCAAAGTGACTTGCCAGTGATGCAGGTTCAGGTTAGTCTTCTAATAGCATAGCCTTTCAAGTACAGGGTCATCTTCCAAGAACATGCTATTCATTCAGTTCCAGATGTAGCCAAGCAGTTAGTGGGCAGCGTCGGGGGACGACTACACTCTTCGAAAGAAACTCTGCTGAAACGCCCTTTTGAACCACAAGAATACATGGTGCCAAAAGAGAAAGAAAGGACATAACTCCACAAGAGAGGCATTAAACAAAACACAAAAAGTAGCGGCAGATTCAGGTTTCAGGGCAGCAGGGGAATTTTGATGAAGTAACACTTTTTAAATTTTTAATCTAGACACATGATAAATTCACTTTGTGTTAAAAAAATGCAAGTCAATATCCAGAAGACATAACAAAAAACGAAAAATATCAAAACACCGTCTCAGTATAATATTTGATGAAAGATTAAATAAATTAAAAATAAATCCTCACCAGTTTCAGCATCCATGGGCTACCACGGCAAGTGGCAAAGCATCCAAAGAGTCCGAAGACAATAATTGTAGTTCCAGTTCCAATGAGGACATAGGGAGCATTGGTGGAGTTTTCAGCAATAAGAGAGATATATGTTCCCAATGTAAGTTTTCCCCACACTCCAACAGCTAGTAGAATGACACCGGTAATCTGCAATACAAAAACACAGAAGTATAAAAGAATTATCTAAAAGTAAAGGGAATCTTACTCTTCAGATGAAGAATAAAGTTGCTTCAAAACATTACAACTAGGGCTTAATTATCATAGAATCCATGACTAGCCTAAAAGAAATCTGATCATCAAGTCTATCCATCATTTAAATGGTCTTGTAAAGGAGGTGATCACAAACTACCAAGAGAACACAGGAGAACCCAACATAGGGCAAGGCAAGCATCTGGGCACATGGGTTATTGAGCTTGTACCTCTGTGTGCATCATCTCTCACAATTTTGTGTTTTGTTCAGGACACGATACCTTACACAAGCATTTGGGTATTACTGGAAACTTCCAATGGCAACCCTTCTTCTATTCTAGATTCCTAAAACTCAATGTAGACAAAACCAAACTCATTATCTTTCCTCCATCTTACACACCTCCCTTACCCAATTTATCTATCACAATAAATGACATCACACTTTGCCCTGTACTTGAAGTCTGTTGCCTCGGAGTAACCCTTGACTCTGCCCTGTCCTTCATATTGCACATCCAAGCCCTTGCCACCTCCTGCTGTCTCCAACTCAAAAATATTTCCAGAATCTGTCCCTTCCTCAACCCTCAATCTACTAAACTACTAGTCCATGCCCTCATAATCTCCCGCCTAGACTACTGCAACATCCTCTTCTGTGGCCTCCCTGCTAACACGCTTGCACCTCTCCAATCTGTCCTTAACTCTGCTGCTCGACTAATCCCCCTCTTCCTCGCTATTCCTCTACTTCTCCCTCTGCAAATCCATCCACTGGCTCCCAATTCACCAACGTATCCAATTCAAACTACTAACACTGATTTACAAAGCAGTCTACAATATGTCCCCCTCATATATCTCTGAACTAATTTCCTGATATCATCCAACTCGTAATCTTGGATCCTCCCAAGACATCCTTCTTTCCTCCACACTTGTACGTTCGTCATCTAACTGCCTGCAAGACTTTGCCCGAGCATCCCCCATTCTCTGGAATTCTGCACCTCAAAATGTCTGACTGTCCCCCACACTCAGAACCTTCAAGCGGGACCTGAAAATCCATCTCTTCAGAACAGCCTACAGCCTGCAATGACCACAGTGCCACCTCACCACCACTGGACCCGGTGCTCCACCACCAATGGACCTGGTGCTCCAGAACCATTGGACCCGGCGCTCCACCACCACCAGAGCAGACCCAACCTACTGTCTCTCTCCCCTCTGCCCTCTAGAATGCAAGCCCGCAAGAGCAGGCTCCTCTCTCCCCTCTGTATCGGTCTGTCACTGTTAGTTTGTTCATTGTAATTTTAACTTGCTTGTATGTAACCCTTTCTCATTTACAGCACCATGGAATCAATGGCACTCTATAAATAAATAGTAATAATAATAATAATAATAATAATTTAATCTGGGCCAACAGGGAGAACAATTCTTCTTTCTTAAAAATTATAAGGGTTTTGAAATGCCGCCCTACTCCTAGTCAGTCAACACCAGATGATGTGTTCTTCTTTTGAGCACGGTTTTTCATTTTGTGGATAAATTGCTACTGTGTTTCTGGGTCGTACCGCCCCTTCATCAGGACTTCTTATGGTGGCTTCACACCTGGCGACGTCGCTAGCGACATCGCCGAAAAAGTGACCTATCAGCGATGTCGCTAGTGACGTCGCGCTGTGTAAACGAGCGGCGCGACCGCTTTTTCTCGCCGGTCGCAGGTTGACAGGTTTACGGGAAGAACCGTAAACCTGTCAACCGGCGACCTGCGATAAGGCTGGATCGCGCCGTGTGACATCGCCAGAGCGATGTCGGCGGCGATCCAGCCTATACCGCAGCGTTGCTGCTGATCGCTCGCTGGGCTAAGCCCAGCCCAGCGAGCGATGTCACCGCCCGCATCGCTTCGGTGTCGCCGTCCGCAGCGATGCTGTGTGACAGCTGGCCAGCGATGTCGGAACCGAGCAGGCACCCGCGCATCGCTTCCGACATCGCTGGCCAGATCGTGCTGTGTGACGGCACCATTATAGTGTAGGAATCCTAAAGTACGATCTAGTTTCAGGATCCTGATAAAAAGTCCTAATAAAGGGGTTGTACTATCCAGGAACACATTGACATTTTACATACAAACTAAAGATTACTGCTGAAATGAACACTTCATCTAATTTCGACTGACTGGGACCAGCACAGCATTTCCAAGTCCTTCAATTTTTTCACAGAATAAGATTCATAGTAAAGGAGGTGGTCTTTTGCATCTGTGAAGTATGAGGGAACACAAGCCATGGCTCCATTCATTGCAACCATATCCAATTCTGCACCTACAAACTACAGATAATGAGTCTGTCCGAATTTGTCTTGAATTTGTATTTTCATGATAAACTTGTTGACACTGAAAATCATTTTAATTTACCCAATTTTGTGTTATGTCAAGCTCAAATTTGAAAAACTATATGACAGTGGGTACACACCAGGGTAAATTACCAATGTAAGTGGGTAAATCTTTTTAGGAAACAATATATCAACTCATTATTACCAAACCACAAAAGGGATGTTTAAAGTGGCTAATTAAAAAACTAATAAAGAAAATTTAAATAAATAAAATTACCAATTCCTGTTTGCTGAAAAGACTTCATCATATTCTAGAAAGAGCATCAATAAATGAGCAGCCTGATAAAGAGCTGGCAACACCACACATATGAGAGAAACATTCAAGTGGGGAATAAAAGGATTTTCTAATAAATGGTTTGGGGTAATTAAACAAAAAGAATGTTAAAAGTACTCCCTAATGGCATGTTACTTTGTTGCCAGGGCATCTATAAAATGAAAGTGTTCACTAAACTCTAACCTCGAGTATTCTAGACAAAACTGATTGATCAAGAGGTATCTGAATACAATTCAAGAGATCGAAAGGGTCTCCAAGCTGGAGGGCTTCTTGGTGGGTGCAAGATGACCCCAATGACTTCACCTTAACAATAAGGGCTATGTTGCTGACAAAAGCTCTTTCAAACAATCAGTTTCTGAAATAGGCAACATTTCTACCTCATTTATGCTGCCGACAGCACTGACCTAGTTCTCACAGGCTGAAATCCAAAGGAGCGGTGGACATATTATCACAATTACCTTTGGGCCAAATACAAAGTAGAATATTACATTTGAAATGGAATCTATAACGAATGCTTGGGACATATTTTCATGAATAGAAACCCCATCCTTAGCTCTCATAGATACGAGTATTTTTAGTTTTAGCCAAGTGTGTCCCAGGGTTTTCAAGTAATTTATGCATTTGTTTTTCAGTAAAACATCTTCTATTATCCAGAACTTTGTGCTCCTTGGTGTTGGTTTGTTGCTTTCTCAACTCGTGCCTCGCCAAGTGCTTACAAAGTATTTATAGGAGTTCAGCTCTCATCCTTGCAGGATTATTGTGACGTCCTTGAGAAAGGCTGAATGTTCAGAAACGCACAGTACAAATGAAAACTCAGCGCTCCGTTCGCATCCGAGTGCTGCCCGTTTTTGACCGTCATTTTGATAGGATAAGGGCCCTTTCACATCAGCGTTTTTTTCAAATCGCGGCAGATGCGGTGAAAAAAACGCATCTGCCGCGATTACCACATACCGGCTGCACTTGCGGCACGGTTGCGGCGCGGTTGCGGTAAACGCCATACAAGGTATAGGCGGACTTGCGGCAGGTGCGGCAAGTGCAGTCGCGAAAAAAAACGCTGATGTGAAAGGGCCCTGAGAAATCTCCATCATTTTGCGATGTTTATTTTTAGCATGTGATAAAAAAGTGATGAAAAACTGATGAAAAACACTGATTTCCCATTAGAGTTTTGGATCAGATTTTCACGAGTGTTTGGTCAATTTCTCCACGTTCTCAAAAATAAATGGACGTGTGAAACCGGCACAAGGCTGAGGAAAAATCCACATATGTAAGGCTGCATTCACATCAGCATTTTACGCTGATCGCGGCAGTTGTGGTGAAAAAACCGCAACTGGCGCGATTACCACATAACATCCGCGATCGCGGCACACTTGCGGCAAGCCCCATATAATGTCTATGGGGCTTGCGGCAGGTGCGGCAAGTGCAGTATCGGCACTTGCGGCAGGTGCGGCCGCGAAAATACCACGGCAAACCGCGTTTTTTTCGCAGCCGCACCTGCTGCATGTGCCGAAACCGCACTTGCCGCACACTTACCGCAAGCCCCATAGACATTATATGGGGTTTGTCGCAAGTGTGCCGCGATCGCAGCCGTTATGCGGTAATCGAGGCAGTTGCGTTTTTTTCACCGCAACTGCCGCGATCAGCGTAAAACGCTGATGTGAAAGGAACCTAACATGTTTTTTTGTTGCAGATTTAAATCACAATTCACCACTAAGTAGGGAGATGCGAAATCCTTAACAGAAATTGATATATCGCAAACTTAAAAATGTGCAGGTCGATTACAATTTTCTAAAAAATTCCATGGAATGTGTAAGAGCCTTGTGTACATGTCATCACACAGCTGGTACTACGGTATAATCCACTGTAGGCTTCCTGTATCTGTCCCGTGTGGATGTACCATAACCCTTATCTCAGGAAGCCCTGCACGTGTGATCTTGGAAACGTGAACTGGGGATATTGCAAATAACCCTGGTCGGGAACCTAAGAACACACATGGTATGTGGAAAAGTAAATGGAATGGATACAGCATATAAAACCTATTGTTTTCTATGGCAATGAAACAGATGTCGGAACACTCACGGAGCCAGCAATTTACATTCCTCCTGGAAGAGTATTTTCTACTAGAATGCTGAATTCTGAAGTCTGGTAATAAACCTTTTATTTCATAACTATTACAGTAATTGGATAATGGATTGGACGATTGAAGCACAAAATGTAGCACTATCCCATAAAGCTTCCCAGTGGGAACTTTATTTTTTTAAACAATGGACTAAACCATGCATTAACAAAAAATAAAAAATTAACTTTCCATTTCTGCTGTATAAGAAAAAGGTGTCCCCAATGTAATAGCCAATTACTACTCCATCCTCACAGAAATCCTCTGTATGTGTGCTCATTACAATGAGAGGAGACTCGGAATCACTAATCCCAGTAGTCTCCGCTCAGTTAGGATTTGACGGTTATTCACAATTTTAGCCTATACTCCAGAAAATCTACTGACTTCAGCTGTGTGCACACAATCCAAAGGCACCGCATGTTGAAAGTCACGGGAACTTGCGTGTGCATTTATGGAGATCGCAGCCGGTTTGTACTCACAATCTGTGTTCGGTGCAGGGCGGCTTCTCCCTGCATTCAACCGATGGTCACTGCTTCCAAGTCGGTAGCATGAAATTAACATGCTACAGAGATGCGGAATGAATACATGCTGCAGTTGGGAGAAGCAGAGTGGGTATGGGAGTTCTAGAAATCCCATCCACTGTGCTTGTACTGAACCACGCAGTGTTTTGAATGCAGCGGTAATACACTGGGTCCAAAACGCTGCAATTCCTGATCCAGAGCACACACCCTTACAGTAGTGGAGGTGCATTATAACATATGGAAGATTATGGCAAGTGCACAATATATGGAGGACTAGGTGCATCGTTCTATATGGAGGACTATATGCGGCTGCATTATGTTATATGGTAGGCTACGTGGAAGCCATTATAATATTTGGAGGGCTATGTGTGAGTCTTAATACATTACGGAGGGCTATTTGATGGACACTATATATATGCATAAATATCAAGAAAATGACAGCGCCTCACAAGGTGGTGATTTATCTTCCAAATACCTCTTTATTCCATCCTCATGCGACATTTCGAACAAACATGTTCTTTATCAAGCACATTACACTATTACACACATTGTCTTAAATAGTGAAAGCACCTCCCCCCTCATTAGTTATCACCAATCAACAAGCAGTATTATCAATAATTTGATAAATAACATTTCCATACATTAAAAATGCCCCAGCGGTCCCATACCGGTATGTATGTTGTTCGAAACGTTGCATGAGGACGGAATGAAGAGGTATTTGGAAGATAAATCACCGCCTTGTGAGGCGCTGTCATTTTTTTGATATTTATGCTGTACATTTTCCGGGACGGACTCCCTGGATGGACGGGCGCCTCAATTGAGGGTAATATCCCTGCATACACCTAGGTGCTGCACACCATTGATATTGACTATACTATATGCAAGCAATTATACAGTGTGAATGTTTGTGTGGAGTCCAGCATGCTGTGTGGAGGGTTATGTGGGGGCCATTAAACAGTTTGGAAGGGTAGTGGGGGCCATCATACAGTGTGAAAAGCCATTCTACTTAATCTAGGCTCATTATACTGCATGGAGGTCTGTGTGGTGTCACAGTTAGGGATTATACTGTGCCAGGGTCACCATACTTTGCCAGGGTAGTTGATTGTGGGTACAGAAGGGTCATTATACTATGCATTAAGAGGGTACTGTGGAGAAATTCACTGGGGGGTATCATACTGCGTTTGTGGGGCACTTACGGTACTTCATGGGTGCAATGAAAAGGGAATCTATGGGTTTAAATAGAAGGAAATTTACCTTGTAAGGGCTGTAACGTTGTGGACTGTGTTTTTATGTGACCCTGACGAATATCAATTAATTCATTTACTTTTGTGGGTTGGTGGGAATTTATTCGTGACTATTCTATTATTTAGTGGTTTTGGCTATGACATTCAGCATGTTCTTTTAGGGTAGGCAACCTTTGGGTTTTAAACTGTTTAGAAAGCAGGTCTGTGACCAGGCAGCACGCGCCACACTATGCTGTGGCTATTGCTGGGTACTGCAGCTCAGCTCCTATTCTCGTTATGAGATGATTAGCCTGGTTTGACAGTAACGTAATGAAAAAGCTATTGAACAGTTCATGACGTATATATTAAACACGTGCCACTATAGCATATGGGTGACAGATGCCACATCTAGGCATTTGTTAAAGCCTCAGTTGAATGCATTAGTGGTGAGATTTTCTGGCAGTGCATACACTCTGTAGTAATTTCAGCCTCTTCTGCAGTTATTAGCATTTTTCAATGGTAGTATATTCTAGAACAAGCCCACAACCTGATCATTTTTCCTGTATGAGTCTCGTTTCAGTACCACAGGCCTATTGGAGCACACACAAACAGCATGGCCATTAAACAATAATTACCAGGCCGTACTAATGCAGAAGCGGTGTACATTTATGTAAGCAGTCACACGGTGTCACGTGCAGGGTGCCAGCAGGATGGCGGGAGAGGAGTCATACAGCAGTGCCTTCCCTTCTGCTGTGTTTCCACTACAAACATTTCCAGGAGGTTGGCTGCACATACCAGCATATGTATAGGTGTAAACAGGTCACAGGGCTATTGCTTACACCACACATTTCTATTTCCAGCAGACAGGACTATACTCAGGGCATCCTATTAATCTCGCAGGCTCTGATGCAGAGCCCTCAATTGGATGTGATTACATCATATTTACACAATGGTATTTGCAAAGTAAGCAGTTCTGTGCAATCAGCTAGAAAGCCTGTTGGTGGCTTGGCCTTGTTTTACCTAACTTCTACTATAGCATGCCAAACCCTGCAGTGTTTTCATTGAATTTCCCCCTATGCGTACTGTACATAGCCTCTATGGAATATGTAAACTATCCTTGTATATTAGATACGTGTAGACAAGAATAGATGAATACATGTTTCCTCTCCAATTCCACCCAGTGGGGTAATGGCAGGGGCGTAACTTGAAGCTCTTGGGCCCCGATGCAAAAGCTCCAATGGTGCCCCAAAATATTGCAAATCTTTCATAGCATTAGTCTTTTTCTATAGGCCAAATGGACTTTTGAGGCCCCCTAGGCTCCAAGCTACGGTTGCGATTGCAACCCCTGCTTCTATTGCAGTTACACCCCTGGCTAATGGGCTATACCGTCTGATGCCCATCAGCTATCCAGTGTGTAAAGTTAGGGTTATAACAGAGATTTCACAAACGCATGTTGTTGAGATACTTTTAGATTCAACCACAGTAACTATTTACAAAGTAAAATCTTGTTTCAGAGTTTTCCTACTTGTAATACTGATAGGCTCTCTCCTCAATATCACATTGGTGGTACCACACGGATCAGCAGACTGAAGGGCCAGGAGCTCTGGCTTCTTCATGGTTTACCAGGCATAGCTCTGTACATTTTGGAATGAATATGTCTGGTAGTTCAACTCTCTTCACCTCCGTCCTATTTAAATGGGGTTGCCTCATGAATAGTAATGTTCAAAACGCAACAGAACTTGTGAAAAGACGTGAACTTGCAATATACAGTACATCCATTATAAATTGTGAGCGGTCCTCAAAATACATTACATTTTTATCTATAATAAAACCCCATGCTGTTTTCCTGCGGCTTGAGTGGGAGGGCCACCATTACTGATGGACACACAATCAGGAGCTTTACTGCTCATGCTGTGAACTGACAGTGAAGGAGACAGTGTGTAGGAAAGAGGGCAGAGAGAAAGAGCCAGAAGAAAAGAGGAGGAAAGAAGCATAGAATGAGAGGGGCAGACAAGGAAGTAGAGAAGGAGTGGGAGGCAGAGAAGAAGAGTAAGGCAGAGAAGGAGAGGGAAGCAGAAATGGAGGAGAGGAGTGAGAGAAAAGGACGAGGGAAGCAGAAGAAATGAAAGAGGGAAGCAGAAAAGGAGGGGGAAGCAGAAATGAAGAGGGAATCAGAAAAGGAGAGGGAAGCAGAAAAGGAGAGGGAGGCAGAAAAGGAGAGGGAGGCAGAAAAGGGGAGGGAAGCAGAAAAGGGGAGGGAAGCAGAGGAGGAGAGGGGAGCAGAGAAGGTGAGGGAAGCAGAGAAGGAGAGGGAGGCAGAAAAGGAGAGGGAGGCAGAGTAAGGGAGAAGAGAAGAAGAGAACATTAGCTATGAGGATCATTGGTGCTGTGTGAGTGAGGAGTGAAATCTCTATTTTTCTTTGACCCACATAAAAAATAGGAGAAGAGCGGTAGAAAATGACTGACGCACTCCTCAGAATTAACGCTGCTTCATGGTCACATGGGACAAACTATTGCCGGACCATGGAATGAAAAGAAACCAAAATTGCAGTGTATTGAGTGAAATGGTTGAAAATTACAAAGGAAAATGACATTTTTGCATTGATATCTATAAACTAATGTATGCATTAATACAAAGAATTATATATTTTTTCTGTTTCTTTAAGTGAATAAGATTAAACTGCAATAACAGACACAGCCACTACAAAATGTACAACCTAGTAAATAAGGACGAGCCCAGCATCGTGGCCCCTTCTGTCAGCTGGTCATGCTGGTGGTATCATTGCCATTGCAAGTCTGACATGCTTAAAGTGTATCCTGAACAGCCACCTTAATTCTAATTAATGGGAATTGTGCACAATAGTCTTCGGGTGGGATATGGTTTCCACAGCTACTGTACCATGATACAGAAGCGTCTCACCATCCCATATGGTCAGGTTAGAAGATTATAGGAGTAAGCACAATATAAATAAGTAACAATGACTCAACCGTTCCAGTTATGGGCAGCGGGGAGGTGGGAGGGTGCGCCATGGATCGCTGCAGACTATTTTATGCTTGTTGCCATAACCCAAATGGCACAATAATTTGGGTGCATATAGATGACTTGTCCACTTCTGTCTGTAGTGTTTTATAACAGAGCCTCTTTAAAGACAGCAGGCATAGTATCAGCATTTCTATCCAAGCTATATATTGTTCACAGTGGTAACTAGTTTGATAAATGGATCGCAGTTTGAGACTGAGTGCTGACTTTGGAAAATTGCACCAGACTAAAGCCAGTCAACCTGCCAAGGATAATAATATAATGCAGACTAGAAGAATGAAAAATAGAAAAGCAACTGTTCTTTTAACTAAGCGTCCTACATGGACTACACTCAATCAAAAAATGCTAATTATAAATAATAGGATTATGTTACAAGCAATTTCTGTGCACAAATGAAAGGCATGGAGGCCAATAGTACGGCTTAGCTAAAATACAGCATCCATAGAGTGATCGCAACCACTAAAGACTGTTACAGATGTGTCCATTTTTACATTTCCATGAATTTTGTTATAGAGCTTCTCAAGCTAATTATGTTTAAAAGAAATTACTGGGTGCAGCTGGTCTGTCACAATCAAAGGACTTCAATCAGGAAGACAGCAGAGCTGAGATAGATGCCCCCACCCCACACCAGGCTACCAATAGAGATTGTGCATAGCATGTGAGGTGGCAATCACAGCAGAGGGCATTTTGGACTTTCCTGCATGTGACCATTTAGTTCTGCAATGTTTATCACAGGGTAATAAAGCCATTAGTTTAAGTAAACAATTGCACAGAGTCGGATAAGCAAAGCTCAGTTGTTTTTGAGCACCATACTGTCCTCAGCTTACATAGCAAAAACCTGCTGACAGATTCCATATAAGGAAAGTGGACCATAAATGATTTTATATATACAATATGACAAATCAAGCAGGCACTCATCCTCATTGACTCCAGCGCTCCTCAAGGCTGACTAATTTGTCTCGCTAGGTCCAATGGTGACATTATGTCGATCGCTTATATCACCGATGCAGTTAATCACTGAGCTCATCGGCACTGACCTTGGGGGCTCATTTACTTTGGCAATGATTGGCTGTAGTGATGTGAGCTCTCAAGTGTTGTCACCACTACAGCCAAGTCACTAAGACCCAACCAGCGGTGGACAAATGAAGCTGGACCCAACGAGGTGCTCCGTTTGACACCTTACATAAACAAAAACGTTTAGGATTCAGTTTTTTTTGGAAAAGAGGAAAACCCTTTTAAACGACTAATTTCTCACAATACAAATTAGAAACAGTTTCAAGCAAACACAAGTGGTGTAAACAAGATTCAATTAAAGGGGTTGTCTGTTCTAAAATGATAATACTACAGTCACTCCATGTGACTATAGACTTATTAATCCTCCCAGCACCTGCACTGTGCGCTGTGAGGATTAGCTGTTCTAAACTGGGAATGGACTGTAGTTACAGGGTATGGATGTTCCCAGCTACTGCGGCCAAGGGCGGAACTAGAATACGTGTAGGGTTTGCAATTGCACATGGGCCCTGGAGCCTAGGGGGGCCCCAAAAGTTCCTTTGGCCTATAGAAAAAGACTATTGCTACTAAAGATTTGCAATAATTGGGGGCTCTGTTGGAGCTTTCGCATCGGGGCCCATGAGTTTCAAGTTATGCCACTGGCCGTAGCCCCCAATTGGTAGGAGGCGCGGCCTTGCTTCATACAAGTGTATGGAGCAAGGCCACACCCACTAGTCAGACACGCCCTCTCCATACACCTTTATAGAGCGAGGCCACGCCCATTAGTCTTGTGCTGCTGGGAACATGCATACAGCATAATTGCTGTCCGTTCCCGGCTTAAAGAACGTAGAATTCTCGCAGCAGAGTGCGGGCGCTGGGAAAATGAATAAGTCAGTCGCATAGAGTGACTGGAGAATTATCATTTTAGACCAGACAACCCCTTTAAAGACAGTTTTTTCTCAAAGCTACTCATCACCTGCTACTCATCATCCTGGGATATTCCTAGCCAAGAGGAAAGATTGTGAGGCATGAATCTATGGCTACATTTATAGTGATAAGTGTAAGGACCGATCTTTAAATTCACACGTTACAACTTCTGATCTTACTTAATAAACTTCTCAATATTTCAGATCTAAAGAATCTAACGACAGGCAATTTCACAGGCATCAACATAAGTCTCTCTCCCCTGCAGCTGTCATCTGCATAAAGCACAAATAGGCCCTCTTTAGGAAGGAAGCAATGAAACACAAATCCTTCACACCATGTTCAAATTGACTTGTACTCAGCACCCGCCAAGTGGATGACACTACAGTTCTTTCCTGTGCTCCTCTAGGTCATTTTCTTCCTATCTCAGTCACTCTGTGGTGGTCCGCAGGCCCCCTCTGATCACACTACAGTTCTTTCCTGTGCTCCTCTAGGTCATTTTCTTCCTATCTCAGTCACTCTGTGGTGGTCCGCAGGCCCCCTCTGATTCACATTAAAGTTCTTTCCTGTGCTCTCTAGTCATTTTTTCCTATCATCAGTCACTCTATGGTGGTCCGCAGGCCCCTCTGATCACATACGTTCCTTTCTGTCTCCTCTAGGTCATTTCTTCCTATCTCAGTCACTTGTGGTGTCCCGGCCCTCTGATACATACAGTTCTTCCTGTGCTCCATCTAGTCATTTTTCTTCCTATTCAGTACTTGTGGTGGTCCGCAGGCCCCCTCTGATCACACTACAGTTCTTTCCTGTGCTCCTCTAGGTCATTTTCTTCCTATCTCAGTCACTCTGTGGTGGTCCGCAGGCCCCCTCTGATCACACTACAGTTCTTTCCTGTGCTCCTCTAGGTCATTTTCTTCCTATCTCAGTCACTCTGTGGTGGTCCGCAGGCCCCCTCTACTTCACATTATAAAAGTGGCTATGAACACAACGGCCAGGTCAGAATTACCATTTATGCCTATAATATTAAGTCTATGCTAATTCCAAATAACAAGGACAGGGTATAATAGTCTGCACATTATTTTCTAGATTGCAGATTAGTATCACTACTACAATTGTGGGTTGTCCTGCTCTAGGGAAGGATAATTTCACATGAGCGTCTAAAAAAAAAAAAAAATCATCATTTTTTTCTGGATGAAAATGTAATGATTTTTTATCATTAAATTTTCATCCAGAAAAAAATGATGATTTTTCACCTTTGTTGTCATTTGTATATCATATCGATGGCAAACGGAGGACAATACAGGTGACAAATCAGCAGTGAATACAAATTAAAAGACCAATAATGGTGCTAATGGTTAATAATGATAATTTAACTGTAAAAATTGGATGCTTCAATGTATCAGCTATATGAAATATGATTTTTTTTGGTCAGCCTATAGACGTAAATAGGATAGTCTCATCCAAAATACAGAACAGACTAGTGCATGCTATAATTTTCAGCACACGGACATTTGGTATATCTAATATATAAAGCTGAGTGTGTGGTGTGTGTGTGTGTGTGTGTGTGTGTGTGTGTGTGTGTGTGTGTGTGTGTCCGGGATTGGCATCTACACCATCGCAACTACAGCCACAAAATTTTGCACAGTCACACGTCTGGACCCCGAGAGCGTCATAGGCTATGTTGTGAGGCAAAATTTTAAACCCCACGCGTTCCAGTTCACCAAACAATTTTGCCCCTATCTACATAATGGGGAAAAAGTGAATGGAAAAGTGTTGGAGGAAAATCGCCAGCTGTCAGCTATAGCCACAAAATTTTGCACAATCACATGTCTGGACCCCGGGAGCGTCATAGGCTATGTTGTGAGGCGAAATTTTAACCCCGCGCGTTCCAGTTCACCAAACAATGTTGCCCCTATCTACATAATGGGGAAAAAGTGACAGTTACCAGTTGACAGTTGTGAATGAGAGGGGCTTAATGATAGCGCCAAAGACTAACAGCACATACCAGCATATATTCACTAAGGTGGGGCCCCAACATAAGATATACAACACGCACGGGGACAATGTATACACACCACACGCCCACAAAGAGTAACAGCAAGTGTATAGTCGCTAAGGTGCAGCCCCAATATTGGATACTCACCACGCACCCGAACAAACACACACACAACACAGAGACACCCCCACGGGGACACACACACCCTATAGGGACACATGCACCCACCCCACAGGGACACACACACACACACACCACAAAGAGACACACACAACACAGATACACACACACACACACCACACAGAGATCCCCCACAGGGACACACACATGCACTCACCCCACAGGGACACACACACACCACAAAGAGACACACACAACATAGAGACACCCCCCACACACCCCACGGGGACACATACACCCTATAGCAACACATGCACTCACCCCACTGGGACACACACACACACAAACACAGACACACACACCACACAGACCCCCCCACAGGGACACACACACATACACACCCTATAGGGACACATGCACTCACCCCACAGGGACACACACACACCCACAGGGACACACACACACCCCAGGGACACACACACCACACAGACAGACACAGATGTGCACAAATCACCTCACACAACTCGCCTCATACGTGTGCTATCTTTATTTTCCAAACATAAACATCTGATTAAAAACAGCCAATGTGCAAACATGTGCCATATAGGGAATTAAGGCAGATGTCAGTCACATGAGCTCTCTATTATGTGTATGTGTTAGGTAACATATACTGCCCGGCCAGGGGGAGGGTTTACTGTTGGCTGGAGATTTATTAGGCTGACTATAGCAACCAATCACAGCTCAGCTTCTATTTTCTTACAGGTCATTAATATGACATATTCAAATTCTATTTTGTTATAGCTAACATCAGTTATTTATTAACCCGGGCGTAGCCGGGTACTACAGCTAGTATATATATATATATCTAAAAAGAAAAAAACCTATTATCTATACTGCCCTATTATTTAAGTGTTATTAGTTATTTCCATAGACAGCACTGTGACTGAAGATCCAGTTGAGTGAACGTAGCTCTACTCATACACGATCAGACGTTGTTTTGACTGTGTAAGCTAATGATTAGCAAGTTTGAGGCCTCCACAGCCTCCCTCAAGCTTCCAGTGCATCTTTATGAGGGCCAGAAGGAGGCTCTTATAGATCATCGAAATGTATTGAGTAGTGTCTTCCAGCACGCTCCATTAAACACTAAGCTGCCAGCAGGCCACAAATTGCTGGAAACCTACCGGAACGACGGAGATAGATGACTAAGCCTTCGGCAAGGCAAGTATATGACCGGAGTCAAGGGATTAAGATTCACTCTAGAAGTGTGATAAAAAATAAAATCTGGCGTGGTGCTTTAACATCAAACTATAAAGTTATATTGAGGTCACAGCAGTTTCTCAGCAGACAAAAAGCATGGACAGCAGTGCTAGCAGCCTCTTCTTACCCTTTGGTATCTCCAGTATTAGATCAGACTATTCAGTAGAGCATCTTCCTACTACACACGCTCACAGGCACCTATCTTATCACCATTGTGGAATAGCTTTCTAGCTATGTAACAAACAACAACCATTTTAATTTTTGTTATCTCAATAAAGAGAATGATCAAGCTTAGGTACCCAATAGCATTTAAGAATCTATAACAACTTTTTTTTCCTCTTTATTCCATTCCTGGAAAACACCATCAATCTACAAATTACCACTTACTAAGCAGCTTGGATCGAAGCTAGTAAGAAATAATGGTATGCATGAACAACTACCAGAATGGATTAGGACAGAGATCAAGAATGATCTTGTGGTAATGGGGACATTTCCAATCACACAAGAGGGAACATAAGCATGGGATCACGTAACACAGACAAATAAGTATGTAGACATTTGGCTTATTAGAGCCATAGTGGTAATGTGGTTTGGCTTTTCCTGTAGGAATTCCAATGTAGGGGCCAAGATACAAACTAGAAGCACAAAATCCACAATTGTTTCTTAAGAGCGATAATCATAATGATTGGGGCGGCATGGTGGTTCAGTGGTTAGCATTGTTGCTTTGCAGCGCTGGGTTCCTGGGTACAAGTTCCAAGTAGTTTGTATGTCCTCCTCGTGTTCACGTGGGTTTCCTTTGAGTCTGGTTACACAAAGACATAAAGATACAGAAACTAGATTGTGAGCCCCAATGGGGACAGTGATGATGAGGTCTATAAAGGGCTACGGAATAGGAAGGCGCTATATAAGCAGTGCATAATAATGAATAAATAATCTTCAAAGAGCAATGTAACCACATCCGAATGTTCAAGCAGGTGGAATTTCTGCAGAGAAACAGGTAAAACTACTGATCATTTATGATGTACGGTAATAATGTTTATGATAGAAGAGATAACTTTAGTTTAGAAAAGAATAAGTCGCCAGAGAAGAGAAATACAGGTAGGTCCAGAAATATTTGGACAGTGACACACGTTTTGGCATTTCAGCTGTTTACAAAATCATATTCAAGATACAGTTATATAATGAATATTGGCTTAAAATGCTAACTCTCAACTTTAAGAGAGCATTTACATCCTAATTGGAGTAAGAGCTTAGGAATTACAGCTTTTTAATACTGTATGTAGCTGCCTCTTTTTTAAGGAACCAAAAGTAGTTGAACAGTTATCTTAAAAGCTCTTTAATGGGTTGTGTATGGGCTATTCCATCGTTAATCCATCATCAATGAAGCAGGTAAAAGGTCTGGAGCTGATTCAAGGTGTGTCATTTACAAAAAAGGCCAGATTAGAACTTGAAAAAAAAAATCTAAAGAAGAGCAGTTCTGGAAAAGAATTCTTGGACAGATTAAACAAAGATACGGTAAACCTGTAGTATATTCTCAGAACTATCCTTTTGTAAGCAAATCTTGCCAACATTATGTGATGAAGACTTTTTCTAGGTGGGTACGGGGAATGGGGCCTTTACAACAATGACTGAGAAATAACGTTTTACCTACCAACATAAGACATAGTTCGAACCAGTGGCATATCGCCAATGGTGGCAGACCATGTGGTCACTAAAGCGCCCATGAGTCAGGAAGAACCTCCCGCCCATTTTACATGTGCAACTATAATCAGTGTCTTAGGCTAGGTTCTCACTAGCATTTGCAACGCACGCTGATCATGTCATGCGAAAATGCATGACAAAACACATGCAAATGCATACATGCGCAGCACTTTTTTCCTACAATGTGCATACGCATGCAGTGAAAAAATGCTGCTTTTCCATGCGCTTGCATGCATTTACACATGCGTTTGTTTTTTATGCGCATGCGTTCGATAAGTCAATGAGATTTTCCTTTTGTAATGACGCGCCCAATGGGCGTGTCTCATGGTAAATCAATTCTTGGCCATGCTCAGTTTGATGAACGCATGCGCATTAAATGCAGCCATGCGCAGGTCATTGCACACCACTGCATTCACATAGACAACCATGCGTGGTTTGTACGCATTCGTCCGCATGCTTGCGGATTTTTCAGCACTTAAAAAAATGCAACAATTTGCATTCGGCGGGTGCCTCGGTAAGACGCAGAGAGGTGCATCTGCATACATACTGATGCCTACACATGACCCTGCATACACCATGTTAGGTATAGGAACGCAAAACGCATGCAGAGGCAAAATAGCAAGTACACAACCCTGCGCAACGCAGCCAAATGCCAATGTGAACCCAGCCTTAGATGCCGATACAGTTGAAGGCAATGATGAAAAAGGGAGTGCTCCCTCCTTCATCATTCTTCTGCTGTGCCTGAGATCTGTGCAGCGGGTGCAATGATGTCATTACTTCTCGCCTATGGCACCAAGATGTTAAGAGCTGCAGAATATTCGGAATGGAAACCAACGCAGTGGGGGCCCAAGGAGAGGCATTTATTTTTTTAAATCAGTGAGTACACTAGTGGCCATAAAACTATACAATGACTATTATGGGTGTGTTATACTATATGGAGGACTATGGGGTGTGCATTATACTATATATAGGACTATGGGAAGTGCATTACACTATGGACTATGAAGAGTGCATTATAGTATATGGAGGACTATGAAGTGTGCATTATACTATATGGTATGCATTTTTATATATGGAGGACTATGGAGTGCATTTTACTATATGTAAAACTATAGGAACTGCATTATATTATGCACAATGTGGGTGCATAATACTAAAAGGAATGCAATGTGGGGACCCTTATACTATATTGAGGACTATAGGGTACATTATACAATATGGAGGATTAAATGGGGCCAATTAAACTATATGGAGCACTATAGGGATGCATGATACTATTTAAAGAGTTATGTGGGATACTGTATGAAAGGCTGTGTGGGGGTCATTATAATATTGGAGGACTGTGTGTGTGGGGGGGGTTATGAATTTATTTGGAGGGCTATATGGGGACCATTATAATATTTGAAGGGCTATGTGGGAGTCTTTAAACTATATGGAGGGCTATATGAGGGTCATTATACTGTATGCAAGCCATTATAAAAGTATGACAGTTTGTGTATGATCTATTACACTGTGCGGAGACTATTATATTATTTGGAAGGCTGGTGGGGACCATTGATGTGAAGATGTGTGTGTGGAGGATTATACAGTATGTAGGCCCATTTACTAAATGGAGTGCTGTGTGGAGGGTCACAGTTGGGGGATCATACTGTTTTGGGGTTTCCATACTTAGCAGGGGGTAGTTGGGGGGGGTACAGTAGGATCATTATTATGTGTGTGTAGAGGCTACTATAGAGGAATTCACCATGGGGATATCATACAGAGTTTGTAGGGAACTTTATTTGGCATCATACCTTATGGGTACAATGAGAAGGGAATTTTGGGGCTTCAACAGGAGGAAAAGTAACTTCCTGCAAAGTTGTGAGATATGTTTATCTGTGACCCTGCTGAATGTTATCATTATTTTTTTGGACGGGGAAGGAATGGGGCTTAATTAAAAAAATTTCTATGGGGCCCCATGATTTCTATGTCCGCCCGTTGTCAGAACAGGACTAGTCAACTAGATGGCACTGCAATACAGCTTGTTAAGCAGCACAGAGGGCACAGCTTGGACAGTGCATTCCACGCGAATACTCACTTTACATTTCTTTAAAGGCATGTGTCATACATTGCCCTTTCGGCATACAGTCCAGAGTTTTCCCTTGAAGGTTTGTTTCCTTTTTCTAGCACTGTGGTAGTGAATACAACTCACAACCCTATTTCAGAGCTGGATATGGTTCGCGACCCTCTCCTAGTGCTGGATGCAGCTCTCATGGTCAGAAAGGTTGGAGACATCTGTCTTTGAGAATAAAAGGATCACTAGAAGTATTTGAGGGTATTCAAATAGGGGGTAAGATAGTTAAATCAGCAACTTTTGCTGATGATGATTGTCTTCTTAAAAGAACTAAAGCGAGACTTAGATGAATTGTTACGTCAGCTGGATATTTTTGGGACCTTCTCTGGGTTCAAATTGAACAGGTCAAAATGTGAGATCCTGATGTTAAACAATGGTTGTAGGAGAGGGGGGTGGTTGTAGGAGAGTGGTATTAAGATAGCTCCCAACCATATTAAGTATTTGAGAATTTGCATGGGAAGAGCCCCGGGGTCTTTATTCTTGCTAAACTACAGTCCATTAATCACAAACATAGAGAAGGAGTTAGAAGGATGGAGGAACCTTCTGCTTTCTTTGCTGGGGAGGTGTCAGGATGATCAGTTTTGCTATGTTGTTATACCTCCTACAGACTGTCCCACTGCTGTTGCGCCACACTGATGTCAAACGAATCAATAGAGTATTCTCTAGGTTTTTGTGGAGAGGGAAGAGAGCGCGGATATGTATCCGAACGGATTGCCAGATGGCATTTATTGTCAGTCATGTAATAGACTGGTTAAAGAAATTGAATAGGTACTCCAATTATGAGCTGGAGGCAGAATTTTGCAAGACCTGGGAGCTGACTTCTCTTCTACATGTGAAATATAGTTTGCCGAGATACCACAGTATGCTGGAAGATGGTTAGAAAAAACTGAATCTGGCCTGGATGGTGTTGAGATACTTAAAATCAACATGAGCCCATGGATTTAAGTTGGGGAGAGAGAACGTCCTCTTTAGGGCTTGGAGGGAAAGAGGAGTAAAGACAATGGGATATTTGCTTCATGGGGAAGAAAGACGATGGTTAACAGGACGGAAGACCCTGGACGAATACTAACGGGCTGACTCTCACCTGCTGCAATTCACTCAATTGAATTTTCATGTCATGCAAAAACTAAGAGATGTTTCCAAGGAATGCAGCAATAATCCATGGAAGTTTGCTTGGATGTTGGGAATATTACTGTTTCGGACATCAATAAAAAGCTCAGGGATGACATGCTTCCACCGGGCTCTGAGCGATTGTTCAAACCATGGGAAAAGCAAATTACTACAGAAGATTTGGAGGAGAAACTCACTAGTGGATGGGTCACTGTTAGAAAATATGTCACAGATTAGACGTGGAGAGACACTCAGTTTCGAATTATACATAGGGAAATTTGTGGATTTAATCTACCATCAAATATACAATTTCCTAAGAGAATTGTATTATTGTCCAAAATGTGGCACTGAAAAAGCTGACTTATTCCATGGGCTCTGGAGTTGTGCAGTGGTCGGGAGCTTTTGGGAGCAGATACAGACCCTCACGCGTACTATATGTGGTGGACTGGTCGAGCTGCATCCATTGGTGTGGCTGTTCCACTCCCTCAGTGGCGATTGCACAGGCAAAAAAAGCGACCAGACTATTACATGTTACAGCCATGGTGGCAAAGAGACTTATCTTGAGAGAATGGTTACACAAAAGGCCCCTGAACTTGTCTAAAGCAACACATAGACTAACAACACCAATGACGACAGAGAGAAGGGAGGCAGAACGTAATAAAGACAAATGGATGAATCGTCTCTTTGCAGTCAGGAGACCGTTTATTGAACGATTATTAACACAAGAAGAAATTAGACAGACAGTGCTGCCATTTAAAAATTCTGAGTGGTGTGCAACGCAGGACCTACAGGGCACGTTAGGGAAAATGAAACTTTGACATCTTGCTACATGTTATGAATGTCATTGCATTCATCTGCCCATGACGACGGAGTTGATTGACATTACCTGTCTTGTAGTCGGATCTGAGTAAAAGTTTTCTTGGCGAATATAGAAACTTATATGATTATTAGGTCTATACTGTCAGTAATGGGGTGTTATTGGTTTTTTACTTTGATTTGTATTTCTTTTTGATGTTGATTGAAAAAACTAATAAACATAATATTGGGGGGAAAAAAAAGGATCACCAGACTGAAATCAGACATGCTGGACCCACATCGCCCTCATTATCTTATGTTGGATGGGGGGGAGGAGAGGGAGAGCCAGGGCCCCATGCACAATAGTCTGTAGGCCAAACCTGTTGATATTGGCAGGTCCAGCCGCTGTTGTGGTGCGCTTTACTACCACATGGTAAAGCTAATATTTTTGCTGTGATTTTTGGGGAAAAAAAACCCTCCACAGATTCTATGACAACAGAACCCAGGCTCAGAATATATAGTGTCAAATCTATTTGAGAAGAGGAATGATAATACCAATTTTGTTCATACATGGAAAAAAACACTAAATTTTACAAAGCAAAGGTCTAATTTTTCATTATACTGCACCACTGATCCTGGGGCAATATTCAGATGACAAATTTAATTCAAGTACATTATAGTTCAATAAACAAGTATAATAAAAGTGAGAAAGGATGTGGTGCAGAGGGAGAGTCTGCCTATACCATGTGATGGGGGCTACACTAAAACAGACAAGCAGGGAGAGCCGGGGGGTCCTCCTTACGCTACATAAACCCTTCATTGGTAATACTTGCCTTTTAATTTCTAAGCTAAGAATGATGATGTAATATTTTGTGCATGAGTTGAAGGATATTTGGACATTAATAAGAGATCTCTGGATACTAAGAATTTATCGCTTACAACTTCTCAAATATTGTGTCCTCAGAAATGGACAAATACGAAAATCTGGACCGAGGCCTCATCATTGTGGAGTAGCGCTTGTGTGTACCAGAATGCCTTGGCTGGAAGCTTCATGAAGAGCCTACAGCTCAGTACACAGAGGAGCCGCAGTTCATCAGGTCACTGCTGGCCGCGGTCCACGTCCACAGCTGATATACTGTACATGTTTATTTAGGAAGTATTCTTAGCCGCTTATCACAAGTCACTCTACGACAAGCTTTGTCCAGATAAATTGCTGCATGTTATCGAGAGGTTTCCTCAGAGGAATGCACAGAATACAAATTGTATTGACATCAGCTATCACAGGAACGCGGTGTCATAACATTTCCTATTGTTCTTGTTTTTACCAGAATAATTAGTAGCGTATTTTGTACTGTGTGGGCCTCATTTTACCTTTCCTATCTCATTGAATGCTACAGCATTAAAAGGGAATCAGTCAGCAGGTTTTTCCTATGTCATCTGGGGACAGCATGCTGTAGGGTTAAAACACAGAATTGTCTCTCTTATGAAGGTATATGCTCTTTACATGTTTTAGCACGAAGAGATTATCATTGCTTGGACTACACTGCTTGATGTGTTGTAGCCAAACATGCCCCTGCTGTGTTTAGCTACTCAATGTCTACAGATATTGTATATAGAGAGCCCCTTGTGGGCAGGGGCGTCTTTCTCAGCTCTGGTGCATTCCTACATCTAAAACTCTGTCTTTGGCCGGTTTCACACCACGGTTGGATCAGGTCCGGGGCTGTCCAGTGTGAACCAGACAGCCCAGGACCCGATTTTGTCATAACGTAGCCATATGGTGCCGGACAGGGCGGATAGCAGCTATTTGTCATCCGGTTTTGTCCCTGTCCGGCAGCATCAGGTTGCATTAGATTTTTGTGTCCGGTGCAAAAATCCGGCGCGATCTGGCACCCCTAACATAGGAGTCTATGGCGCCCACAGAAAATTGGATTCGGCAGCCGGGACACCTAGTGCTGAAGCTCAGCGTCGGCCGGCACTGAACTTCAGCACCTGGAGCTATCCCTGCTGAGATTTCAGGACCGCAGCCAGCTCCCGCAAGCCACAATCCTGATACTTCAGCAGGGGACAGCTCCTACTGTAGCGATCTGCTGAATCCGGCAGAAAACAGAACCGGAGGGCAGTTCTGTTTGTCCGGGCCAGTCAGGTTCTGTCCAATGTTTCCTGCAAAACACCGGACAGAACTTGAAACAGCAAAAACGTGGTGTGTAACCAGCCTTAACTGCTTCAACCAGTTAATCTGGGGATACATAGTTGGAATTAGGGTCTCTTTTTCTACATTATCCTGCTCTCAGATGAGATAGCAAAAACTTGTCGACAGAATCGCTTTTTACCTCTTCAAGACAAGCGACATATAGGTAAGTTTAGGCGTAACTACAACAGGTGCAGGGGTTGCAATCGCACGGCGGTGGAGTATGCTACAACTGAGTGTGAACACACTCCACCGCCGTGCCACCACCCCACATAGAGCGACCGCTCTGACCCTGGCTAACCTAAAGGCATAAGTGACCATTACCTTGTATAGGACAGCCCTCAGTTCAGAACCATTAAGGGCATACCCGCTGTTCCTATACTGAGCATAAGGACCACATCCTTCATGAACCACAACATAGCTCAAGGCGACTTATGTGATCAAGGCCTTGAATGACCGAAACGTCATTGTGTCACAATCACTATAAGAGCACTTGTTTCAATAAATTTCACTAACAAGCAAAAAACTCCTTAAGTGTATGTGTGCAGTGATTCTAATAGACAGTTCAATAAGGTGGTGATGGGCAGGGAGGTAGGGAGCAAGGGGGCGCGCAGGATAATAGGACGACACCGGGGGTTGCAGTTCTTGCACTTTACTCTCAGTCTTTAGCAGTTCCAGCCCAGCTTGGTGTCATGTCCTCCGGGTCCGCGATCCACCCAACTCCCAGGCAGCTTGGGTCCACTCCTGAGAGAAACACCTCTGTAAGCCTCTCCTGGTTGACTTCCCACGCTGGCTACTCGCCTCTCCTGCCCTGCGTCCTCGTGCGACAGTGTCCCGAGCAGGTGACTGTGGGCCATTTCGGGCGACGGTCACTACGTCTCCTGGCCCTAGGTCTAGACACCGTTTCAGCGAATGACCACGGTGGTGGCCACCTCGCCTGCAGCTTACTGGCCTCCTGTTCCCTGGCTCAACTATGAAAGGTTGCCACCAGATCGGGTCCGGTACCCTCTTGCAACAAAGTTCCTCCAGCAGCAGCTTCGGGCGGGTGCTGGAACGGGGTCCCTCTGGCCAGGGTTCCGAGGCGATATATCCACTGGTCCCACTCCTCCCCTGGCATTAGCCTCCCCTAGAATTTCATTCTCGCTCGTCTTCCTCTCCCAGACTATCTATCTGATTTCTAGACTGTTCTCTGCTCCTTTTCTAACCTTCTGTTCCAACTCCCTCCTCCAGATTGAAGATGGGGCCCTCCCTCTCAATGGAGTATGCCCAAATCCCCAAGTCTGGAGTTAGGATGGGTGTTGTGTGCAGGTGTTCATGTATCTCAGATTTGTGTCCCCTACTTACCTGGAAGTGGGATACCACAGCTATGGCTTAAGTGCAGTACGTCTGTGGAAGCCAGACCGCAGGGGCGCCACAATAGCTGTGGCAAAAAGCTAATCCCTGCAATGTCAACACTTGATTTAGTGTAATATTTACACAGTAGTACAAATCTATATTCATCATGCTGTAATGTTCCCAAGAAAAAGCTAGGAAACCATATCATTATATTTTTTTTGTGTGAAGTCACAAAAGCGAGGGGGGAAAAAACCCATCAGAATTATTATGAAAATATATTGGAAACTTTGTCAATTTTCTTGCAAATACTTGATGGGCATCATTATAGAAAGTGATATCAGCAAAAATTTCAGAGAGAAGCCATTAGAAGCAAAGAATATAAGCACATAACAACCCAAACCCCCTGAAGAAGCTATTCATCAAAATAAACACCTTATCAATGCTGCGTCTCTTCAAATCATCCATCTCGTTTGCCTTGTGTTCTCTGCTCACGAACCAATGCATTTTAATCATACTTGCACATAAGCAAGGAAAAGGTCACCAATTGTGATACTTCTTAAAACGGGATATTATAGGCTCAGAAAATTATGTTGAAAATAACTTCTCTGCAACAAAACCAATTCTGGAATGTGAGAAACTGATTCCTCCAGCATTAGTTCTGTATGAACATTACAACATGCAACAACTGCTAATGAATAAAATGAATCAATATGTATTTATAGGGCGTCGACAATTCTAGAAAAGATAAGGAAACAGAAAACATAGCCTCTATACAGCCATAAATCATATACACAACCCTGGCATGGCCACAATGCAAAAAAAAATCTGCCTTCCAAAAGTGCACCTGATGTATGCGTTTTTTTTGTAGTGGCTCATTGTATGGGCAGGACAGTGATGCACACAAACCCCAATGCAATCTAGAAGGACACCATTTAGTGATACACTAAGCTGCAATGCACTGCACATGGGGTAAGAGACATGGCTAGGCAGGACGACTATACCATATTTCTAATTAAAGGTATTCACTAATATTATTTATTATTATTACACCTACTACATAATGGAAAGGATCTTGGAGATCGGAATACCTCTTTAAGAGGTGATTTCCTGATTAATTTGCCACGCCTTATTCAAGAGGGATGCATCACAAATAAGCTTAAAGCATAACCACCATTTACATTTTTATTTAATAATAATAATGCAGAGCAAGTGATTTTCATAAACTTTCAAATATACTTCATTAAAAAATTCTGGTTGGCAACCATTCATGAACATTCCACAAGGTGTGCCCACTGCACTGTGTGTGAAGCAGGCATATGTTTACTATCAGCCAAATCTGTCTTCACACTCAATACGGGACATGTAACCATATAAAGGAAAGGGGCCGTGGTCTAAACTGCTGACTCCAGCTCATATATCAGATAATATTGTGCTACAGCACAGTGCTGACCAATGTCACAATGTCAGGAACAGTGCAAACTCCTCTTTCCTTGGCACAAGCTTCTCATCTGTCATCTGGCCCCACACAGCTCAGTTAGGATCAGTTAACTCCTTTGCTGCTGGCACATTAAACTGCTTCAGCCTGGGTTCAGAAGCTGTGAAATGCACACACAGTGCTGGCAGACACTGAGGGATGCTGGCCACACCTACACAGCCATAAAATGCAGTTTTTAAAAGAGCACAGAAAAATGTGAGAAAATAAGTCATATGTCACAAAAAATCATTATCTTAGCTGCTTTGTGACCCACCATTAACAACCAGTGCTGAATTGGTTGGTTTTTTTTTTGTCAATGAAATGACATTTATACTTTAAGCAAAATGCTAGAATGGATGAATCAGAACTCTAATGTACCGTATTTTTCGCTTTTTAAGACGCACTTTTGTTCCCCCAAATTTTGGGGGAAAGTGGGGGGTGCGTCTTAAAAAACGAACATACGGTGCAGGGGAGAGTGGGGGCAGCTCTGGAGTGTGTCCGGGGGCTGGGGCGGGCAGGCTGCGGACTGTAGGAGGCAGCGGGAGGTCACATGACCCCCGCTCATTAACTCATTTAATATTCACTGCACTGCCGCTGTCCATCACCTCGGTGCTGAAGCTAGCACTGAGGTATGGACAGGGGTGCAGGGCATATTAAATGTTCCTGCAGTCCCCCCCATCCTGGTACATGGCCCCCCTTGCTGCTGTGCAAAAAATAACAAACATTTTATACTTACCTATCCAGCGCTTGCCTCAGTCTTCAGTGCCTTTCTCCCTGACTGCAGAAATCTCCCTCCGAGGTCCCAGAGAAGCCGGTCATGTGATCGGGTGCACACTGATGACATCACCGCACTGCAGTCATCAGTGTGCACCCGATCACATGACCGGCTTCTCTGGGACCTCGGAGGGAGATTTCTGCAGTCAGGGAGAAAGGCACTGAAGACTGAGGCAAGCGCTGGATAGGTAAGTATAAAATGTTTGTTATTTTCTGCCCAGCAGCAAGGGGGGCCATGTGCCAGCCCTGGGGGGACAAGTGTGCCAGCCCTGGGGGACAAGTGTGCCAGCCCTGGGGGACAAGTGTGCCAGCCCTGGGGGACAAGTGTGCCAGCCCTGGGGGACAAGTGTGCCAGCCCAGGGGGATGTGTGCCTGCCCTGGGGGACAAGTGTGCCAGCCCTGGGGGACAAGTGTGCCAGCCCTGGGGGACAAGTGTGCCAGCCCTGGGGGACAAGTGTGCCAGCCCAGGGGGATGTGTGCCTGGCCAGGGGGCATGTGTGCCTGCCCTGGGGGGCATGTGCCAGCCCTGGGGCGGAGGTGCCAGCCCTGGGGGCATGTGCCAGCCCTGGGGGGCATGTCCCAGCTCTGGGGCGGAGGTGCCAGCCCTGGGGGGCGTGTGCCTGCCCAGGGGGATGTGTTACTGCCCTGGGGGGCATGTGCCAGCCCTGGGGGACAAGTGCCAGCCCTGGGGGGCATGTGCCAGCTCTGGGGCGGAGGTGCCAGCCCTGGGGGGCATGTGCCAGCCCTGGGGGGCATGTGCCAGCTCTGGGGCGGAGGTGCCAGCCCTGGGTGGCATGTGCCAGCCCTGGGGGGCATGTGCCTGCCCAGGGGGATGTGTGCCTGCCCAGGGGGATGTGTGCCTGCCCTGGGGGATGTGTGCCTGCCCTGGGGGATGTGTGCCTGCCCTGGGGGACGTGTGCCAGCCCTGGGGGGCATGTGCCAGCTCTGGGGCAGAGGCGCCAGCCCTGGGGACAAGTGCCAGCCCTGAGGGACGTGTACCAGCCCTGGGGGGCATGTGCCAGCCCTGGGGGGCATGTGCCTGCCCAGGGGGAAGTGTGCCTGCCCAGGGGGAAGTGTGCCTGCCCAGGGGGATGTGTGCCTGCCCAGGGGGACATGTGCCAGCTCTGGGGCGGAGGTGCCAGCCCTGGGGGGCATGTGCCAGCTCTGGGGCGGAGGTGCCAGCCCTGGGGGGCATGTGCCAGCTCTGGGGCGGAGGAGCCAGCCCTGGGGGGCATGTGCCAGCTCTGGGGTGGAGGTGCCAGCCCTTGGGGCATGTGCCAGCCCTGAGGGACGTGTACCAGCCCTGGGGGGCATGTGCCAGCCCTGGGGGGCATGTGCCAGCCCTGGGGGATGTTTGAGAGCCCTGGGGGGAATGTGCCAGCCCTTGGGGGCATGTGCCATCCCTAGTGGATGTGTGAGAGCCCTGGGGGACGTATGTCAGCCCTGGGGGATGTGTGCCAGCCATAACCAGAATAAGGGGGCCATATCTAGGATGGGGGAGCTATATCCCAGGATGAGGACCATGTACCAGGAAGAGGGGGCTATAAGAGACATATACCCCATATGATTTGTAAGACGGACACTGACATTATAAGACGGACCCCATTTAACATTAAAAATAATTTTTTTCTCTTTTCCTTCACCAAATTTGGGGGTGCGTCTTATAATCAGGTGCGTCTTATAAAGCGAAAAATACGGTAAGTAGATTTTCCCTTTACATGGATTTTATGAAGTTAAAGTAAATCTGCTAGAAATGCCTTAAAGTATGATGTGAAGGGGTTATAATCGCGAGACCCCCACTGATCCACACAACTACCGTGTTTCCCCGAAAGTAAGACCCTGTCTTACATTTTTTTGGGGGCCAAAAGTGGCCCCCGGTCTTACTTTCGGGGGGGGGGGGGGGGTCTTATATTGTGTGCCCCAGCAGTGTGGCCTACAGGCCCCCTCCTGCTGGGACACTGCGGGAGCGGGTCGCACGTCACGTGCGCCCGCTCATTACATATGCACTGCATCCCCCTGTCAATCAGCGACAGGGGGAGCAGTGCATTATACAGTATATATGGGCCCCCTCCTGCTGGCACACTACCCCCCTGTTCTGAGGCCCCCCTGCTGCTGCTGCAGACATCTTACCCTCCAGGGTCTTCTTGCAGCAGCCAGCGCGTCCGTCCTCTGTCCTCGGCTGTCTCCCGGATCATGTGACCCGTCGCAGCGCATGACGTCATCGCGACTGCGACCGGCCGGTCACATGATCCGGGAGACAGCCGAGGACAGAGGACGGACGTGCTGGCTGCTGCAAGAAGACCCTGGAGGGTAAGATGTCTGCAGCAGCAGCAGGGGAGGGCCTCAGAACAGGGGGGTAGTGTGCCAGCAGGAGGGGGCCCATATATACTGTATAATGCACTGCTCCCCCTGTCGCTGATTGACAGGGGGATGCAGTGCATATGTAATGAGCGGGCGCACGTGACGTGCGACCCGCTCCCGCTCCCCCCCCCCCTCCGCTAGGGGCCTTACATTAGGCCCCCCCGGTTGTAAGGCCTTATAATCGGGGGAGGCCTTACATTAGCAGGCCCCCCTTTACCCCCAGGCGGCCTTACAATCGGGGGGGCCTTACTTTCGGGAAAACACGGTAGGTAATCCGTCTCCAGAAAGACACGCCAGTTTCTTGTCACTCTCTCCACGGCCAGAAAGCCTTAACTTTAGAGCCTACAGCACATTAATGACCATCAGTTAGCAGATTTATTTTTTCAAGTTTGCAAAAATGAATAAATGATTTTCTATTCATGACATTCTTATCCTGTTCTGCATAATTTATATCCATCGCCTAATGTACAATACGAATGCGGAGATTAGAACAAACAACTAACCCTGAATACTGAGAGCGCTCTGCAGAATACAATATATGCACATACATGGCTGCCCGCCTCCTGCACGTGAAGCGCAAGGCTTTTACATTATTATGGCTCACAATCAATGGCAAAACATTAAAAAGTGTTAGACTTGACGATTTTCTAAAGGCACTGACAAGGACAAAGGGTTAAATGAGGTCATGGAGTTAATGAAGTGTAAAAATGCCAATATCATGGTTAAGTGGAAAGTAAGGCCTGATTTAGCACGTACAGTACAGATTTTCACGCCAGAAGCAAAACTGGAGGAAAACTATTGAGAATAGCCAGAGAAACATCAATAACCTTCAATGTGTGATGGCACTACAGTCACAGCTGAAAATGAAGAACGGACACAAAAAAGAGAAGGCAACACACATTTTTTAAATCCATATTTCCATCCATAAAACTTTGTGTATGTAGAGTTCAAGCATAATATCTGATGATTACATCGGAAAAATTCCCAGCATATACATTCCTAGCCATAGAAGCCTTTTACCTGAAAGAAGTCAAAAGCGTATCTATTTGGCCTCTATTGGTGTGGCAGAAATTAATATACAGTATAATTTGTAACGTTAAGAAGTAGCAGCAGTACAGTGTTGGATCTTTATATCTAGAACTAGATGGGTGCTCGATGCTATCGCATCGGGAGGGCACAGACTCACACACAGACTCGCACACTCACACACATAAACAGACACACACACACACAGACACACAGTTTCCCCTTCTCCAGGGTTTTACCGCTGGCAGCAGAGAAATAAGTTACTCACGTGACATGGCAAGGGTCATGTGACGCCACATCATACAGATCCTGGCTCCACAGACCGCGATAAGACACTGGCAGAGGGGAAAGCAAGAGGAAGGGGCAGACTGCTGGGGGAGGGAGACCGGGCAGAGGGTGTCCAGACTGCTGGGGGCGGGAGAGCGGGCGGAGAGGGTCTGGACTGTTGGTGGGGAAGACCGGGTGGAGGGGGCCAGGAGACTGGGCGAAGGGAGCCAGACTGCTGGTAGCGGGAGGTGGGCCGGACTGTTGGGGGTGGGAGACCGAGCAGAGTGGGCTGAACTGCTGGGGGCGGGAGACTGGGCAGATAGGGGTGTGTGTGCAGCGGCACCACTAACGGCCGCCATCTACTATATAACCGTCTAATTCTGGAATTCCGCGTCGCCGATTGGTCGCAAACGACTGGCACGACCGATCAGAGACGCGGGATTTCCGTTACAGACAGACAGAATTAGACAATTATATAGTAGATAGGAGTCATTGGGCTTTGTAAACCAATACATGCCTATACAGTGGCTTATATCAGAGCCGTAAATCAGCATTGATATCCTCCTGATGCATACCACAGTCGTAAGGACTCAAATGCAGTGTGCACAGACCCAGACTACTGAGCACTAGCATATATGTCTTCATTCAAGTGGGCAGCATTAAAGGGAATCTATCACCAGGTTTTTGCCATCCCACCTGAGAGCAGCAAAATGTAGACAGAGATCCTGATTCCAGTGATGTGCCACTTACTGAGCTGCTTTCTGTCATTTTGTTAAAATTACAATTTTCTCTGCTGCAGATTTAGCAGTTCATGAATATGCTGGACTACCGGGCAGCAGCCAAATAGTCCTCTACTAACTATCTCCTGCTGATTAAACAATAATTTTATCAAAACTACACTGAACAACCCAGTAAATGATACATTGCTGGAATCATAATCTATCGCCCTACATTATGCTGCTGTCAGATTAGGTGGCAAAATGCTGGTGACAGATTCCCTTTAAATGACTAAAAAGCGCTAGGCATCTTTTCGGTATATTGGTTGATGGACAGAGTTTAACGAGCTTGTCAGTGGACGTATTTAGTGTTACATTGAGATGTAAATCGTATTATTTTTGAAAATGATTTGGTATGCTTGAAGATTAAAATAAAGAATTATTTATAAAAGATAAAAAAAAATGACTAAAAAATGTCACTGGGGGTTAAATATAAAACCTCAAGCAAACAATAAACGAATCAAGTTTATCTTTTATCTGATCACAAATCAGCTCATTCAGAAGAGACAAACCCACTGCCCACTTATGGTGGGTTTACACACACCAATTTATCTGTTCAATATCTGAACAGATCTCTGGTTGCAGTGAAATCATGGATACATTGCTCCATTTTGTACACAGCCACAAAATGGAACTATGTGTCCATGATTTCACTGCAACCAGAGATTGGTTCAGATATTGAACAGATAAATTGGTGTGTGTAAACCCACCATTATGGATTCAAAGTCAACTCTACAGTTTGCTATGTACAGTGAAATATAGTGGCTGTAGACCGCATAAATGTCATAAAACCCAACTGTAAAAAATAAAGATTTTTCTTAAAGAACAAAAAATACATTTATGAAAGTCATAAGAATATGCACCCAAAAGGCATAAAAACACTAAATACATTTTCCAATTATTCCATAACTGCAAATTAATGGGAAAAAAAGTTTTCAGAGTCTTCATAATTGTGACTTTTTCTTGGAACACTTCTAGGCAAATATTGTTCGCAATGCAGCATTCTGTGGGCTTCATATAGATATCATTAAGGCTGGGTTCACATTTGCTTATGTCTGCATGCGTATGGCATGCAGACGCATACGCAGTGCAAACGCATGTGAACGCAGCGGAGAAGCTCCGCATGCGTTCACATTAGTATGGTGCCCGGGCAGCCAATCAGCTGTCTCGGGGGCAGCCGGGAGAAGGAGATCAGCGGTGGAGATCCCCTCCTCCCGGCCACAGCTTATCTCCCACCGATGTCAGCGCGGGAGATTTGTAGAAACAGCTGATCTGACAGCTGTTTAAATCTCCCGCACCAACACTGAATAGGGTGATATCTGTGCAGGAGATAAGAAACAGCTGATCGTTGCTTCAAATCTCCCGCTCCGACTTCACCTATTAGGTGTCGGCGCGGGAGATTTAGACAGCGGTCAGATCAACTGTTTCTACAAATCTCCCGCGCTGACACCGGCGGGAGATCAGTGGAGGCTCTATATGATCTTCCGGTGGTCACCGCTGATTAACGGCGGCCACCGGGAGAGATTTCAATGAGATCCGCAGCGTTCTCCTGCGCTGCCATGCGAAGGACACTGCGGATCCTTTGACTTCCATGCATGGTTTGTGCGCTTGCAGATAAAACAAGCGCCCGCGAACGCACAAAAAAATGCACATGCAACGCAGGCACATGCGTTCCCATGTTAAACATAGGAATGCATATGCGCAAGCATTTGGCTGTGTTCGGTGCGCTGCGTTCCAAACGCAAATGTGAACCCAGCCTAATTGTAGTATGCACAAGCCTTGACTGTCGCTTCTACAGAACTTCTGCACAATTGACGCTCCAGGACCCTCGTGACACCTGTTTGATTTATAATGATGTAGGTCAAGTGTTTGCGATTTTTGGATAATAATCATTGTGACAGCTTCATTTTCAATTACTTTTACACCATACAATAGAATTTTCTGAATATTATTTCAAAATACATTGGATTTATAGATTATGCCTTGTATGATTGATTGGCTGATAGCGGTTTAATAACGGTATATGCCATCTTAAAAAGCTCACAATTAGAAACAATTATCAGTTACTAGTAGAAGCATGTGATAAATGCTGAGAAGGGCGTTTAATGCTTTCACTCTACACAACTGATTAACATCACAGCCAACACGAAAACACATTGGCTGGAGACGGCTCTGCTGTATGAGAAGCACGTACATGCTACAAACCTCAGCCTCCTGCCAGATCTGAGCATTGATACAAGATGCGTGTGTCACTTTGTGACTTCAGTGCAGAAGAATGTGGCACATTTCCCATAGACCCTTCCCACTAACCTTGTGCTTTTAATAACTGTAAACAGGCCGTAACGGACATTCACTCCGGTCAGTCTCATTGCTGTAGTAAACAGTAGTCAGTTTAGTCCCCAAAAACTGACAGTGTGGTTTTGTTACATTATATTTTATTTGGTTTTTAAAAGAGTGAAAACTGCGATTGTTTCACCCTATAAATCTTCCCAACCCGATAGCGAAATCCCCTATTTGCAGGGAGATTAAGACAAGACTATGTGGCTGCCAGAGGGGGAAGAAGGCATACTTTCTTTACAAAGACCAACCCCCCAGCAGCACAGATTAGCAGCAGCACCAAGAAGAAAAATCATGCTGAGCAAAGTAGTACCGTATATATAGTAGAAAACTGCTAATTGCTTACAATAGCTACAACAGCAATTCTTCACTTTTGGTATAAACGATTCATTGCTTCAATCACCTTTATAGGGGACTTGTAACTGAATATTTTTACATTTTGAACAGCACTTCATCTGCCAATTCTGATAAGAGTTTTTATTTTAATTCTGTGCCCCTCTAGTCCAAAATGATGTCTCTGGTAATTCATATGAAAATGTCCCCCTTACCTAACTAGGCGTATACCACAGAATATCTTATTGGGTGCAGCTGTACGTTAAGTGCTATTTCTGCTTGAACACTAGCCAAACAGCCACAGAGAAGTCCGGTGGTCTACACACAGTGGTTGAAGGAGAACATTTCCATCACATAAGAAAAAACCTGGTCCAGTATCAGTGGAGCAGAACCAGCTGAAGGAGGTAGTGAGTTCATATTAAAGGTCTGGTGAAATGTCCGTGAAGGCCAGGGCTTTACACAAGTTTTTGGTTTTGTGTAAGTCATGGTCAAAATACTGCAACAGTTCTTAAGAAGGATTAAAAGTTTGGGGGTGATTTCTGATAGCAAATATCAGTACTGCTACAATCAGGGGACAGTTAGGCAATCGCATAGCTCAGTCAATGATAGCATCACAATGCTCAGATTAGCTGGCGGCTCTCCTGAGGGTGACTGCTGCATAGAAATACCTGCGGTCACACTCGAGTCAGGAGAGATGCGAGCACTGTGATGCGATCACTGTCGGAGTTAGGCTACGTTCACTTTTTCAGCTTTGGGTCAGTTTTTCACATCAGTTTTTGTAAGTCTTAAACTGGAAATGGAGGAAATATACAGAAGTGGTGACATGTTTCTATTATACTTTTCCACTGATTGTTCCACTCCTGGTTTGGCTTGTAAATCTAACCAAATACTCAACTTAAAAATGTGGCCTAATAGAAAAACGTCACCACGTCTGTATTTTTCATAAACGCCTGGTTTTGGCTTGCAAAAACTAATGTGAAAAACTAACCAAAAGCTAAACATGTGAATGTAGCCTAACACAGCTGTCTGTGCCCTTATAGTGATAATCTGATGACTATATCACTATGAAGGCCTAGTCCAATTGACGGAAAATCCATGATTAAAACGCCATATCAAAAAAAAAAAATCCTAATTTGAAGGTACATAACCATTTTATCAAGATGGATCAAATTATTAGATGAGGTTTCGGCTAGTGATCATATTTCCCACACAGCATCATGGTGGTGGTAAGCAGCAGCTCCTTAAAGGGATCCCGTCACCCCCAAAACACCTCTAAACCTATTAAAAGCTGTCCCTAGAGCATATTAACACTTTCCCTACACTCCTTTTACCTCCTAAATGCACCTAGTCAAAGTGAATAAAAACGTTATTATAGTACCTCATTACTGATGATAATGAGTGACTATGCTATTCATAGTCACTCATCCAGACTGCCCCTCTTCTTCATATCACGCCTGAATAGGCGTGATCTTCATCACAGATTCAAATTCGCGCCTCCCTGCACGCTTCCCCGCTGTGCCCTGTGTCGTCCGAGGCTGCAGTGTGGCTGGGTGACGCGATCCGCGTCATTCCCGGCGCCGGGTGACGTATTTACACCCGCGCCGTCAGCTTCAAAATGCGCACTGCGCATGCGCATTTTGAAGCTGACAGCTCGGCGCGCATGCGCATTGTGCATTTTGAAGCTGACAGCGCGGCGCGGGTGTAAATACGTCACCCGGCGCCGGGAATGACGCGGATCGCGTCACCCACCCACACTGCAGCCTCGGACGACACAGGGCACAGCGGGGAAGCGTGCAGGGAGGCGCGAATTTGAATCTGGGATGTAGATCACGCCTATTCAGGCGTGATATGAAGAAGAGGGGCAGTCTGGATGAGTGACTATGAATAGCATAGTCACTCATTATCATCAGTAATGAGGTACTATAATAACGTTTTTATTCACTTTGACTAGGTGCATTTAGGAGGTAAAAGGAGTGTAGGGAAAGTGTTAATATGCTCTAGGGACAGCTTTTAATAGGTTTAGAGGTGTTTTGGGGGTGACAGGATCCCTTTAAGTTGCACAAGCGTAAAGGGAACCTGTCATGAAAAAAAAAAAAAATTGCTATTAACCTGCAGACATGGGGTTAATCTGTGGGTAAATTGGGTTCTGCCAGTGACTGAAACCCAAGGCTGTTGTTAGGAATAAAAATTTCCTCCCAGCAGCAGAATTCTCAATCCGGTGGCCGAATGGCATCAGATGACTGCTAACCAACAGGCTTCTGCTGTAGTCAGTTGTCTTATATCCAGATGTAGGACAGAGGAGGAGGAGGAGGGGAGATATGCGTCACGCTTGGGAGGTGAGGGAATCAGGTAACTTGATGGTGTGATGGGCAAAGGGGGTCAGGAGAGCCTAATCTGACCCTGATGCTGGGGCACCTGGCTTTCCCTGATCTCGGAGGTACCTCTGATGGTGAGGAGTTCCGAGCCGCCGCCGTGTACCCTAAACTCCTGATTAGCCCTAGGCTGAGGGCCCCTACCTCCACCCACAGGTCAGGAATCAAAGCTTCTCCTATGGCAATAGAACTCCAGGAGAGGCTTCAGCACAGCAGCAAGACTTCTTCTCAGCTTCATGAGCAAGAGCCAACTAACTCAATCAATGGTGTCTGACAGAGGAGAGGGAAAGCTATTTAACGCCAGGGGGTGGAGATTCCAGTTGAGTCACACTTCAACCACTCAGCCAGCAGCTGAACATAATAGTGAATGCAGCTCTGAAGCACAGGAGTCAGGACCTTCACACCAATCCCTCATGAAGCCCTTAAAGGAAAACAACACATACAGCAGCATCCAGCGATGTCAGTGCAAACTAAGCATGTGACAATATGGCTGAGCTGCTGAGAAAATGTATTTATCAGATTATAAGACAACTGATTTGAACACTTCTTTTTTTGTTACATGGAAAAAGAATATGTGACTTAACTGCAACACAAAAGAAAAAAAATTAAATATGAGGTCTGCTACACTGCGGTTCAGTTTTTACCTACTTTATATGGAAACATAAGGATGCATGCGAAGGCTGCAGTACTTTGTAATGATGTTCTACAAACCCTCGCATATGAAACAGATCCAGCGACAAACTCCAATGCTAATAAGCACTTCAGTTCTCATTATGTATTTATAAAGATCGTATTCCCGTGCTCCTCTCCATGAGGTGTGCAGTGCAGACATCATAAAATAAAAGGGGACGAATCTGACAGAATATTCCATACAAAATGCTTTCAGTAGACTACATGCGCCATTAATGCATTATGGAAATTCTCTGCACTATGGCAAAATTTGAAGACCCAATTGAAGCTTGAAATTGACAATCAAATTAAAACAGAGATATATTATTGTAGTTGCACAGTTGACCGTTAGGATGTGGTTACAGCCAGGGTCAGAGAGTCGGGGTCGGTGTCTATTTTGGGTGGAGTCATAGTCAGATAAAGGGAAAATGAGGTGTCAGAGTTGGAGTCAAAGTCGGATATTTGGCTTACTGACTTCACAGCTATGGTTTTGGAGTTGGAGTCCATGTCCATTTGGTGGAGCTGGAGACAGATTCAGGGAAATTGAAGACTGGGATGTTTGGCTTATCGACTTATCCCTGGTTAAGGACCCAATACAGAGTACCCATCATAAATCTGTGGTTGCCAATTGTTTCCTTAAGTAGAAAGGGCAGTCGCACATTGGTGACAGGTGTTTTTAAAGCCTCATATTAGAATTAGTGCTATAAAGTGAAATCTCCTTGTGACAACCACCCAATTGGCACTGAAAAGTGGTCTTCTAGGAAGCAGTCTTCTCATTGAAAGCCATCATGTTCAAAGAGGTGGAAAGGATTTTGGAGAGAATTTACTTTGTATACTTTGAGCTAATTTGTATGTATTATGTTATAAGAGGTGAATATTGTGTATGTAAAGCATGGCTAAACCAATCTGATTAGTGAGCCTACATAACATGTGTTGCTGGTGCTTGTATGAAGGCCATGGTCAAATAGCAGATTCTGCTGTTAATAGTCCCTGCATCAATCACTATATTGACGTCCCAGAGCTGAGCAGTTCTGAATCACAAAGAAGCTTTATGACGTCTCAGAGTCACATGAAAATGACTTGTCAAGATAAGACAACCCCTGTAACAATGACTGGGATCAGTAAAAATTATTTTATGCAGTAATAAAACTTAAATATTGATCTGTGCCCTAATTAAAAAGAGAAATGAATCCTTAATAGAGCCATACTGAGATGAGATATTGCTAGGAGATAAAAGTTCCATTATGATCACTTTGTCGTATCCTCCTGCTTCACCTTGTCTTTTCTTAATTGTTCCCTTAAATGACCAAGGATTATAGTTCTGTATTTAAAAATCCCACAAATCCACCTTGTACAAGTGTCTTCACAAAAGGATTTTCTTCAGCTCCGCAAGCTCACATCCTCTGAACTCTTGTGCATGGGAGCGTTAAAGTATTTTGTTTCTGAATGACTGCGCCCTGAACAACCTGACTGAAGTCACAAAACCGAGAATAAAACAGCAGTAGCACGCGGCCCCACAATGACTACCTGAACGTTTATAGACTTCATCTATACTGGTTTTAAGAACACCTACTGGAATTTTATCAAAAACAACCAGAACAATACTTTTCAAAATGACAGATAACACACGGTCCCTGAAAATGGACTTTCTATATCTGAAATATGAAGCAAGCTCAATACGCTCAACTAGCCGTACACTAGACTCTTCCAGGAAAATCAATCCTCTCCAGAACCTACAACGTAATAGCAGGTTAGCAACTCTCCAAGTCTCCTTCATAATCTTAGCTGTTCCTCAATCCCACTAGCTCACCAAGAAATTCCTGCAGAGAAAATAGACATCCAATTGGGTAATAAGAGCCGACAATTTACTTGAAGTGGATGTCATTTCTCTTGTCAGGTCTCTTCTGTAAAAATGTATTCCACACAAAGTGTCTGGAGCATCTTTTTTCATAACTTCATTGTGGTGACTCTGTATGCGTTACCACTTGGGTGTGCACCCCCATACCCTCACACTGGCCAAACAGTGCGGACTCTGCAGGTACACTACTTATTTCACATGAATCGTAACAACCAGATATCAGTATATTCCGAAAGTTCAAGGAGGAGTAAATGGCACAATGCAGAGTTTTGAAACATACTTTAAAGGTGCCGGCGAGATGGCTGGCAATTCCCGATTTCGGTGATGTGGAAACCACATCACATGTGCGTAGTGGTGTGTGACTGGGCGATTCTGCGGCGAGAAATCGCTGGTGGAGCGTCGCCTGATTGCCCTGCACTGCAGTGAAATAATGCGATTTCAGCGCATCGTGGCGTGTGATAGGGCGATAGCGACGTACACAGCGATCCTGTAATCAATCCCGTAGGGTTCCTTGGATGTTGTTTTTTTCGCGCTGCATCTGCGGCGATTGGTGGGTGATACTGCGTTCCGATTGGCTGCCGTGTCCGAGGCGCCTTATTTGATGACCCATGCGTTCACGCAAGGCCTACCAATGGGAATGCAGTTCCGTCCACCAATCGCAGTGATAGGGGCGTGGTGAAACACACTTAGCACACTCCTATCGAAGCAGTATGCCCACATCGCTGCTACGATTGTGGCGACTGACGCGGCGATGTGTGAAGGGAAGATCGCTTCCAGTCTTCTGCAGGAGATTTCCGGAACGCAGGATCGCCGAAGATCGCACGCTAAATAGCTACGTGTGACAGTTCCACAGCGATCAGAAAAAAGTGCCTAAAACGTGCACGCTCACGTTAAATTGCCGGCGATATGGAAACCATATGGTGGCATGTGACGGTTCCTTTAGAGGACCTGTTCCTTGCCATAGATGTTTTGTGTTATTTTTCTTTACCTTGTGTTAATGCTGCTATTTTTCTGAATTTGGTGTTTTCTTTTGTTCTCGCATCTCACTGTTCTGGAGATATGGCCCCCTACTATAGCATTTATATAAATCTATTCTTTTTTTAGCAAAGTTGTAATGGTCCTTAATACTTTTCTGTGGCATCATCTTAAGGACCATGCCCAGTTGTATAAAAGACTAAGTATATATTAAGGGAAGAGAAGAATATATTTCAGGAACAATAATAAGGCCATCTTGAGAGTGGCACAAGCAGGATCTTGCCTAGGTAACCGGCCACTCAGCGTGCGCGATGGCCAGGAACTTAGGCAATGAGCAATACAAGATGGAATGAAAAATCTCTTCACTCTTAAGTACAGAGATGATTTTTAATATGAGGTAAGTTGCATGTTTTACAAGTATTTTGAAATTTTATCGAAGAAGAACTTGAAACAATCCCTTTAAGGTTATGTATTCATCAGCATCAGAATATCCATCAAGTGCTAGCATTACTGATTTAGTGCTGCAAAATAACAGAAGTCCTCATTATATTTAAATGGACCCCACTGACTGGAGTCATCCATGAAACAGATCCAGTAATGTGTTGCGCTTTGCGTTTATGATGGAAACCACAAACAGAAGTGATTACATGGTAACAGATTACACTTTAAAGGCAAATTGTCTGAAACTGATGATCTTAAATATGACCAGCTAAACGTCTAACGTGTAGAGGCTTCTGTCCAAACGTTCCCTCGATAACAGATGCCAAGTGAAAAAAAGGCTAGGAGACAAGTCCAATCTTTTATTATCACCTGAGATAAGCTACCACTACAAATAGTGGCTCCCTCCACGTTATCCATTCAGAACACATGCACTTTTATAGGCTAAGCGGCTTGTGCATGGATATGGAGTGTCAGGAGGTATATATGTAAGCAACGCCAAAGCTTCCTTAACAACTGTGAAATGGTGTAAACCCACTTTTAAGGCGTTGTTCAATATGTGAAACCGAAAATAAAGCGTCACAGTTTAAAAAAGAAACACTAATGGAGACATACTCAACTTCTGTAATCACCCAGAACCACAGAAAGGTCTGTAACCTGATTGGAAGTGATAGAAATGTGCATTAAAGGTGTGTATTTGGCATACTTGCAGTATCCGGGACCAGATATTAGTGGGCATGACAAGCTTAGGTGGTGTGCATGGCCCAGTATTACCAGAAGGAATAAACATTCATTTTTAAATCCACGTGGTCATAAAGTAGTTTACCATAAAAACAGATGTCTAGGGGGTGTCCAGAGGGGGTGAAGCCCTCCCTTGCATACTTATTCATAGTGCACAGAAGGAAACACCGCCATGTCCAATAACTAAGCTGGATGTTCCACTAGTTTGCCTACTAGACCCCCGCTTCTATTATTAACAACTTCATGACCATGTGGACTTAAAAATTAATGTTTATTCCTTCTGCAGCGCAGCAAAGGAAACACTGGGCTGTGCCCATCACCTAAGCTGTAAAAGAAATGGGTAGATAAGGGCACAATGGGTCTAAATCTTTTATAGGATATGTATGTGCAGTGTAAGAACTGCTTACCTTAGTCAGTTGTGAGACCCACAACTGGTATATGCATGTCACAGCTGCAGCATGATCCTCCACCAGATGGAAGGTCCTTGGTAATCTCCAAAAATGGACAGAAAGTTTCTAATCCACACTGCTATTTAATAACAAGATGTCCTCTGTGCTAGTGGATCTTTATTCCTACACGTTTTGAGATCCTCCTGATCTCTTCCTCAGGGATGCATACAATAGAGTCAACTCTGTTGTATGCATCCCTGAGGAAGAGATCAGGAGGATCTCGAAATGCGTAGGAATAAAGATCCACTAGCACAGAGGACATCTTGTTATTAAATAGCAGTGTGGATTAGAAACTTTCTGTCCATTTTTGGACATCACCTTAGGACCCTTTCACATCAGCGTTTTTTTAAATTCGCGGCAGATGCGGTGAAAAAACCGCATCTGCCGCGATTACCGCATACCGGCTGCACTTACGGCGCGGTTGCGGTAAACGCCATGCAAAGTATATTATGGTCCCCCATACTATACGTTAGACATGATACACATTAAGACTGCATATAGACATCCAAGTGATACCATACAAGTTGTATCTGTGTTTGTATCCTACTATTTTTCATTGAATCAAGTAGACTGTCTCAACTGCTTTTATTTAATGACTTAAAGGATCTAATCACATGGACCGGAAATACGGGCCCATTTTTAAAATTGATGTGTGCATGGATCAATGAAACCCCATTGGTCTGTGTGCTCTCCGAGAAAAAAAAACAAAAAACCAGACAGCACGAGGACATGACAAGAGTCTCAGTAAAGAGTCCAATGGATTTAATTCACCCTGTCTAATAGGAGAATAGTACATTTAAAGGAAAACTGTCAGGTCAAAAATCCACATGTAACTGTTATCATTTTCTAATTACTTGCTCTAAACTCTCTCTATTGATTTATTTCATTTATATTTCCCTCCTACCCTCTGTAAACTTCAAGTAAAGAGATTAATTCCATCTGTCACTCACAGTGAATGATCCCCTTAGTTCTCTGCTGTCCCCTCCCTATAGGATGAGTATAAATGTCACATCACAGCAGAGGAGATTAGTGTGTGTGTGTGTGTGGGGGGGAGGGGGGGGAAGGGGGAAGGGTTGTATCCTCCTCCCTGCTCTCTGTGCCTGCAGTAAGAAGAGAGGTCAAATACAACACAGAAATTATCACAGCAGGGATGCCTGCTTAGAAAAACAAATGGAGTCTAGATAAGATAAGGCAGACCTGCAATCGCTCTCTCCCTGTGTCCTCAACAGAATAGACCTCCTGAAAGTGAAACCACAGTGCTCGGAGAGCAGAGGGAGGAGAGAGCTGCCGAGAGGGAGTGCATAATTACATGACAGTTTAACACAGCCAGGACTAATCGTTTCTACTTATAATGGACAGGATTAATGCAGCCGCTCCCTGCAGGGTCTGACAATGCTGATAACATGGAAACCACAAAGGGTAGAATAATGATTTTACATGTTCTTTAAAGGTCTACCCAGGCACTATTCTAGGATAATATTAGTATCATACTGAAAAATCATTTGACAGTGTCCCTTTAAAGATTTATTACTAATAAGATTTTGGAACATCATTTTACTTTGGCATAAGAAGTTAAAAATCTATGAACCGTCCCTACAAATAAATAATCATATTTTTGTGCAACTACAACATTATAGCGTTAATGTACCATGGCATATAATCCAGTTTATCCTTTCATTCACGTATAGTTAATGCAGTCATCATTATGACAAATTCAAATACATTTTTGGAAAGTCATCAACTTGTTTTTCCAATAAATGTGTGACAAGACTTAATTAATGATATAGATATTAGCTTATTTTAATGAGTGATTTGTAAAATATAACCATTAATTTAGAAAGAAGCATGAGACTCAGCAAATACTAGGGGGCCCCTGACCGCTGCCCCCACACGCTATCCTCGGGGCCCCCTTACTGCTGCCTCCCCCCTATCTCCATTACCGGCGGGCAGTGGCGCTGATCTCCGCCTCTGCCTGTCACGTGGTGTTATGCTGTAGCCGGCGCCGCTCTATTTCCTGTATCGCCGGCTGCAGCATAACAGTACATGACAGGCTGCGTGCGATCAGCCTGTCGGTAATGGAGAGCGGGGGGAGGCAGCATTAAGGGAGGTAGCGGTAAGGGGGCCCCGAGGATAGCGTGTGGGGGCAGCCGTCAGGGGCCCCCTTGTATGACATGTGGGGGGGCACTCAGGGGCCAAAGAGTGTTGGGGCAGTGCTCAGGGGCCCCCCCAGGATGAGTGTGGGGCAGCCCTCAGGGGCCCCTGAGGCTGAGGTGAGAAGGCAGCTCTCAGGGGCCCACAAGGGCCCCTGGTGGTGGGGGGCCCCCATGCTGGGCCCCCCTGGTGGTGCTGGGCCCCCCTGCTGGTTCTGGGTCCCCCTAGTGGTGCTGGGCCCCCCTGGTGGTGCTGGGCCCCCCTAGTGGTGCTGGGTTCCCCTGCTGGGCCGCCGTGCTGGGCCTCCCTGCTGGTGCTGGGCCCCCCTGGTGGTGCTGGGCCCCCGTGCTGAGCCCCCCTGGTGGTGCTGGGCCCCCCTGGTGCTGGGCCCCCCTACTGGGCCCCCGTGCTGGTGCTGGGCCCCCCTACTGGGCCTTCCTGCTGGTGCTGGGCCCCCCTGCGAGTGCTGGGCCCCCCTGGTGGTGCTGGGCTCCCCTGGTGGTGCTAGGCCCCTGTGCTGGGCCCTCCTGGTGGTGCTGGGCCCCCCTACTGGTCCCCCGTGCTGGTGCTGGGCCCCCCTACTGGGCCTCCCTGCTGGTGCTGGGCCCCCCTGGTGTTGCTGGGCCCCCTTGGTGTTGCTGGGCCCCCGTGCTAGGCATCCCTGCTGGTGCTGGGCTCCCCTGCTGGTGCTGGGCCCCCGTGCTGGGCCTCCCTGCTGGTGCTGGGCCCCCTGGTGGTGCTGGGCCCCCGTGCTGAGCCCCCCTGGTGGTGCTGGGCCCCCCTGGTGCTGGGCCCCCCTACTGGGCCCCCGTGCTGGTGCTGGGCCCCCCTACTGGGCCTCCCTGCTGGTGCTGGGCCCCCCTGGTGGTGCTGGGCCCCCCTGGTGGTGCTGGGCCCTCGTGCTGGTGCTGGGCCCCCGTGCTGGGTCTCCCTGCTGGTGCTGGGCTCCCCTGGTGGTGCTGGGCCCCCCTTCTGCTGCCAGGCCCTAGTGGTGCCTTGTGCTGCCAGGCCCCTGGTGGTGCTGGGCCCCCTGGGTGCCTGGTGGTGCCGGGCTCACAGGGAGCCTGGTGGTGCCGGGCCCCCTGGGTGCCTGGTGGTGCCGGGCCCCCAGGGTGCCTGGTGGTGCCTGGCCCCCTGGGTGCCTGGTGGCGCCTGGCCCCCTGGGTGCCTGGTGCTGCCGGGCCCCCTGGGTGCCTGGTGGTGCCGGGCCCCCAGGGAGCCTGGTGGTGCCGGGCCCCCAGGGTGCCTGGTGCTGCCGGGCCCCCTGGGTGCCTGGTGCTGCCGGGCCCCCTGGGTGCTTGGTGCTGCCGGGCCCCCTGGGTGCCTGGTGCTGCCAGGCTCATAGTGGGGCCGGGCTCCCAGGGCCCATGGTGGTGCTTTGTGCTGCCGGGCCCCCAGGGTGCCTGGTGCTGCCGGGCCCCCAGGGTGCCTGGTGCTGGAGACGGCAGCCGCAGAGGAAGAAGCTGCCTGGTGCTGGTGAGCGGGAGACTGGGAGCCACAGAGGAAGAAGCTGCCTGGTGCCAGCAAGCGGGAGACCGGGAGCCGCAGAGGAAGAAGCTGCCAGGATCAGGAGTGTGGAGTCAGGTAAGGCGCTGTTACAGCCGAAGATAGCAGCCGGGGGGACAGAGTGGAATGGATGAATGGTGGATGGATGGGGCGACCTGAAAGAGGGGGCAGAATGGGATGGATGGGGGGGCAGCATGGGAAAGGGGGGAGAACAGGATGGATGTATGGGGAGAAGGTGCATGGATGTTTTGGTGGATGGGGGAAAAGTTACATGGATGGATGGGGAATAGAGGGAGAAGGAACATGGATGGATAGAGAGGAGAAGCTACATTGAACGTGGGGGGAGAAGCTACATGTATTACCTATACAAACACACTGACCCTATATACAGAGTTCATGCGTATAATGTCAATGGTGATCATTGCATTATCTGTACTTTGACACTATATACTGAACTCCTGTGTATAATGTCACTGGTGATCACTGTATTACCTGTACACTGACCCAATATACAGAGCTTTTTTACATTTCTGTTAATTTAGTATTATATGTGGTGGACCGTGGCATTATGTGCTTTGGTCATGACATGACGGTATTTGTCCCCTGTATATGGTATTATTTGGTCACTATGTGGTGGTAATATAAGGTCTCATGGTGTGGCAGTGTTTATACCTTGTATGTGGTAGTATTTGATCACTATGTGGTGGTATTATGTGCTTTCGGCATGGTGTGGCGGTATTTATCTGGTATGTGGCATTATTTGGGCGCTATGTTGTGGTAGTATGTGATCTGGTCAAGGTGTGGTGGTATTTCTGACTTCTATCTGGTAATATTGGTCTTGGTAGAGTGGATTTTGGTCGGTCATTTGTTTTATCTGATATCAATAAATGGAAACTATTTTATTTTCAATAGATATTAAATACTTAGATGTTTAACCCCTCCCTGTCCTGTGACACAGCAGCAAAGATTTGCCAGAGAAAGAAAGTTGAGCATTTGGAGACTTCAGTATTTATAAGACAAATCCAGGATTACCTCTAATTGCTTTACTCCTGGTTTTGTCTTAGGTCGGCTTCACACCACGTTTTTACCCCTGTCAGGCTGTGTCCAGTGCTTTGCAGGAGGCACCGGACACAGCCTGACAGGTCCGGACAAATAGAAGCGGAGGGTTAATATGCCCTCCTGTCCTGTTTGTAGCCAGATTCTGCAGAGCGCAGCTTCAGGAGCTGTCCCCTACTGAAATGGTGCTGAACCTCTTCACAGGGGGCAGCTCCTGGTGCTGAAGTTCAGAGGAGCTCACGCTGAACTGCAGCAGCCGGCGTATGGGAACCTGACAGACTCTGTCAGGTCCGGCATGATCCGGCGCCCCATAGACTCTCATGTTAGGGGGTGCCTGATCATGTTAGGGGGTGCCGGATCGTGCTGGAATCGGGAGTATCCGGTAGGATCTGGTTTGCTTAAATTTTTCGCCCTGGACACAAAAATGATGTAAGCTCCATTTTTGTGTCCGGGGCAAAAATCGTTTGCAGCCTGATGCTGCCAGACAGGGACAAAACAGGATGGCAAATAGCTGCCATCTGGCCCTATTCAGCACCATAGGGCTGCAGTATGTCAAAATTGGGTCCGGGGCTGTCTGATTCACATTGGACAGCCCCGGACCTGATCACAACGTGGTGTTAAGTCAGCTTTACAAATACTGAGGTACAAAACTCACCAAATACTCAAAGTGCCACATTCTTCTGATGGTGCGGATTGCACCAATAAATAAGTGATCACCTTCCTAACCTGTCCACAGGGGCGGACTGGCCCAGGGGGCAGGGAGGCATTTGCCTCCCAGGCCGGTGATTTAGTCCTAGTTTAGAGCCGCCCCCTCAGTGAGAGCGGCCGCGCGTGGCAGCAGGCAGGACGCGGGCGTCAGCGTGGAAGCTAACTGTGACCTGGGATTGGCGCGGCAGAAGCAGGCAGCTGGCAGGCTAGTGAAGCAGCGCCAGCACCCACATGCTCTTCAGTTGGCCTCTGTAGTGGTAGCACCCATCCCCCCGCTCTTCAGTTGGCCACCGGCTAGAAAAAGTCAACTACCCCCCAGGGCAAGATCTGCCAGCCAGCCCCCGCATGTGCATCTCTGATAACTTGTTTTCACCAAAAAATCCAAATTAATGCAAAATACAGTTATGATACATTGCAGTAATGGTGAGCGCACAGTGGTGTGCAGGAGCCGTCTGTGTTTTACAGTCCACGCTGTCCACACTACACTATAATAGGTATAACGCATAACAGGTATTTGCATATAGCTGAAGAATGGGTGGGCCCGTGTGGGTGGGCCCCTGAAGTCAATTTTCCTGGTGGGCCCCAGACACCCCAGTCCGGCGCTGATGGGCGATATATTGTCTGATTTAACATCGAATCATTTGTAGTGCGAGCAGTGAACCTAAAGGAGCATAGGCATTCTGATAAAGCACTGCTAAGATTTCCATTAGGACGCAAATGTAATAATCTACAAAGCAACGTCCCTGGAAGAAAAAAAATCTCCCAAAATATGATTGAAGGTTAAGAAAAAAAAAGAAATGAGGTTATGACAAAACTGGACAAATCCTAAAGGCTAAGAAGCCAATTAGCCAGGAAATTTGATGCTGATGTCCACATTCTTGGGATCCTACACACTGATGTCTACAAAAGCTCTAATAGGTTGACCTCATCAAAATAGTAAAATCCTACATCCTAAAAGGGTTTAACTTCCAGTACATATCTCAAGGCACCATTGGTGCTTATAATAATGCCTAATAATGCCAAGTGCCAGATCATGTTTAGTTAGCCCAACCACACTGACTTGGTGGACTTTCTGGTATGGCCAACCAATTTTTGATGTCACCAAGTACCCTAGTCATCATTTGCCAATTCTCCTACTTTTCAAAAACATTTTCTGGTACTTTCTTGGCATGGAAACTAGCTAAGGCCTCAGAAACATTAATAGATACAACTTTGTCTCCAGCTTTACCGCAATTACGGGCTAAGGAGTCTCATAAATTAAGAGCAAAGTTTTAAAGCTAATATGGAACAATGATTATTTCTGCAGGTTCGTTTCCAGCTGGCTACCAGGTCTTATTACATATCTGTCCTGAAATGTGATCTGATTATTTTTAGAATTCAACAACATAGAGGCAATTTCCTGCTTTCCGGGTAGCTGGTGGGTTTTTAGGATACACTAAAATAAACCCCAGGAGTTTCCATGCTTCTAAGGTGTCGAGAGCTACAAAAACACTAGACCACTGGCTATCGGTCAGGTATTTATATAGGTATGATAGGTGACAAACATAAACCTCTTTATATATACAGAACAACGACTATACATTGCCAAAAAAACGTTTCCAGACCTAATAATGAAAAGACAGGAAATACTGGCTAATAATTAAAGTGTGATATTTCCATAAGCAATAAATGACATTGCTTTCATGCCATACAGAATCCATTCTACATAATGTATCCGCTTGTTTGGATACAGATTCTGCAGACTCCATGACCACAATCATTATAAAATGGTGCGAATGTTACTGTGTGGTTTGGAAGTCTGCACTGAGCCTTAAAGAAACTCGCCATGATAATCTGAGACTCCTGTAACTACAAAAACAAACATGAAGTAAAGCAAAAGGGGATGTGTCTGGGATAAATGTTACATAGGGCACATTTTTTACAAACTACTTTTGTATGCTCTAAATACATATTTGCAGGTCTTGTGTAGATACTAGATCTACAATGTGAGTCTTTAAACAACTACATCTGTTCAAGCAAGTATATTCACACATACACGAAAGTGCTTGGCAAATACAGCTCTGAAAAGCTTAAATGGAGCCTGTCACCAAGAAAAAACTATCCAGCATACCTGCATCGTGTCCTAGAGCATCAGGAGAACAGCAGATTGATACAGTTTATGGGTAAAGACAATGGCACAAGATGGTGCCGCATGATCAGAGCTACATTGAACACGATGACAATTTAGACTCTTCATAGAGAATAGGACAAGACATTTTTGTCACTTGAAGTAAAAGTTACCGGTATATATACTTTATCTTACAGCATAAAACTTGTCTCTTCAGAATCCGCCTATAGGGGATCCAATGGGTTCACTTGCCCACTGAATCACTTTCACCCTGTTCTTCAGAAACGCAACAGATGTGTGTATTCAATCAGTCATGTTGAAAAATTGCACATATACCAATAATACGGGGTGATGGGAGCACCTTCTCTTTCAATATAGCCTTAGATCTGTGAATTCATGATACCATCAACAATGGTACAATATACCTGAGGAAGACATTTTTTTACTGTCGAAATGCGTTGTATGTGCTTTTCTTAAGAAATAATAAAAAAAACTCTTTATGAAACTACAAGAAGTTTTGGATCATAGACCTCTGGGAGCGCAAATAGCCTGGTAAAAAACTCTATTGGATCTATATTCCTATGGTAACTCGGTCTGAGCTACATACTAGCTACCAGGGATTTGCAGCATACCGACTACTGAGGAAATCTACGCCTGGATACTTAATGGTCCCTAGTGACCGATACGCAAGTGAACAAGACCTAAAAAAGGTGAGTGCCATCCACATCCACCTACGATCTGATTATACATTTACATTTAGATCGGTGCGCTTTCTTCCTTTCCTTTCCTTTCCTTCTACCAGAAATGATACCATCAACGAAATTTAGCTCCATGACACCAGCAGCACTTATAGCAGTAACTGGTAAAGAGGAGAAAGCACACATAGGGTCTTACCAATGTATAGGAAAAAATTCAAGGTGAACCACTCACTTTGTAGGATTGTGCCCGTCCCAACACCTCAATTAACGTATACGGCTGCAGCACTCCGCCCGAATTTTTGGAACTGGTATGCAGAGATAGAGGGCGGTTTACCATGCGCTGCCGCCCCAAGTCCCAATTCACAAAGAAAGCCAATGGTCCAGCTTGGTATAATTAAAACTGTACTTTTATTTTCTGACGTGTTTCGTGAGCTCGCTGCGCAGTTCTGCCAGAAAATAAAGGTACATTTTTAATTATACCAAGCTGGACCTTTGGCTTCCTTTGTGAATTGGGACTTGGGACGGCAGCGCATGGTAAACTGCCCTCTATCTCTGCATACCAGTTCAACCAGCAGCACTTATACAGCCACACATAAGGACACTGTAACCACCAGGCTTCACTGTAGACATGCATTTTTCTTTTAACTCATCACCTTTGTGACACCATACAATTTTGAAACCATCAACTCCATTAAATTTTTTATCTTTTGTCTCATCACTCCAGGAGTATGTCGTCCCAGTAGTCTTCATATTTTTCATCATAGGTCCTGGAAAGTTGTAGGCAGAATATTTTGTGCATGGGATTGAGGAGAGGCTTTGTTTGTGGACAACACTGCTGTGTATGCCATATTGTGTCATGTGAAACACTGCACCTGGTTTGGACCGGATGGACAAAGTACTGGTGATCCACGCTGCTGCAGAAATGACCGGACCCATGAGGATTTTGGCAATTATGTAGCTTTTATTTATCCTACGCATTTCGGAACGTACCTTGCTCCTTCCTCAGGGATTACATACATCCTGTATGTGGGTCGTGGGTCCGATAATTTCTGCAGCAGCGCAGATCACCAGCACTTTGTCCATCCCGTTCTTGTCACGTTGCATGTGAAGGTGTGGATCCAGCAGCAGCTGTATATGTCTAGATACTGGTTGTTGGTCACACAACCATATCAGGTGAGCACTTTTCATAAACTGATTGGCATCCTCTTTTATCTAAAGATAAGACCCTATGCGCCCTTGTCTCTCACCACTACAGATATTGTACCTGGTTTGGCTTTCTACTTCTTTAGCTAACTGCAATGAACTTGCATGTGGATTTTTTGTCAACCCTACTCATTAGAAGATACTTCTGTTACTGTTTTAACTTGTGTGGTAGGCCTCAAAGTCTGTTAGTTGCAGTTCCATTTTTGTTATCAGTTTTCTTACATTATTCTTACTAAAGCTTTGTTGACATTCTTGTAACCTTCACCATACTTGCGTAAAGACGTTTTCTTTCTGAGGTCTCGTGAAATTTCTCTTCCATGTGGTGTCATTGCTCACATCATTAAAATTGTCAACTGTCTGTTGGATACTTGTTTAATGTATTATTAGAATTATACTCATGGTTGAAATCTTGTTAATTAGAATTTTATAGAATAAATTTTAGTTTTGATCCCAAAACTTTCATTGGGGTGTACTCAGTTTCACAACATAGTCTTGAATAAACTTATGAAAATTATTTATTTTTGGTGTGTGAGGCGGTCGACAGGGTAGGGGGTACTCTGATCCCAGGATAGGACGGCTGCTTCAACGGGGAATCACGGCTGGTCGGTTCCCGGTTCTGTGCCCTGGACCCTCAGTGGCGGGGATTAGGGGGAATGGTGATGAGGATGGGGGTAGTAGTGTCATGACACCACCTGTGGTTCCTAGTAACGGTGAATACCAGTGCTGCGGCCGGCCGCTGAGGTGATGGTGGTGCAGTTCAGTGTAGTACAGCTCCCCACAGGTGGAGCTTTAACTCAGGGCAGCAAGGGTGGATGAGGGGAGTTGTAGTAGCAGATTGCGGGAGACGCTGTGGGCAGCGGCGGGGAAGCAGACTCACACACACAATAGTCTTTGTTTCAGTACCTTTTTACTGTTGTCCGGTAACAGGTACAGTCCAAGAGGCAACCAGGTTCTCTGTGCAAATTGAGATTTTCACCTTGAGAGTTGTGAGACCTCCTCTGCTACTGTATAGGGTGGTTTGGGGTAAGTCCTGCCTATAGATGAACTCGCCGCTTTCCTACCTCTCAGGGTTTTACTCTTTAACCTACAATGATGGCTTTCTGTGGGGTCCCTATACTCCTCTTGGGCCCCTGGTCCTGTGCTTGGTCAGGTTTGAGTGTCTCTATTAAGTTAGTACCTCAGGGGAATAGATCCTCCTGGTTTCTCCGGGATTTCCTGCTTCAGTGGTGTCCGGGTGAGCTAAAGGGATCCTATCTCTGGTCCCTTATTATGACCTACTGCTCCTTCCACTGGCCTCCGTCCCTCTCTCTGGGGTGCTCCACAGTGGGTCAGTGTCCCTTGGTTCTGGGTCTTACGTTGCCCAGCAATCGGGTCTTTCCAGCACCTTCTCTAGGCTGCTTCACTGGACTTCCTGCTCTCTTCACTGATCAGAGCAGACTCACTGCCTAACTGATTCCTCCCCTTAGGCCTGGATCTTTTATAGGGGATCTGGCTAAAGGCAGCCAGTAGAGCTGCATGTCTCCATATCTGGGGTGGTAGATGTTGTGTGCTGTGGGTACCAAAGTGTTAATCCCTCTTTGCACCTGATGGGTCCTGTGGCAATCCCCAGCAGGGATGCTACATGTGCAAAATGACATCAATGGTACACATTTCTGCGAGTATTTTGTAGTATGGTAGCCCATAGAAAATGTTAATTCTGAAAGGTAACTAAAGGTTTTCTAAAAAATCTGTTTGGGTTACTCCTTGATGCTGAGCTGTATGTGTAGATTATACATTTCATACATACATAACACACACATGCATACAAAGACTAAATCTAAAATAGCTTTTTCCATCTCTAAAGTGGGCTCCAATCAAATGTCTATTTCCAGAGAATACATTCTGTTCTAGAAACAAATGGACCTGCATTACGCAATCTGTCTTCTACCGGCAGAAGCATCGGAATTGCACATTAAGACTCAGCGAAGAAAAGCCAATTCAAAAGAATAAATTGCATTCACCTCTTCGGATTTCGCTTTTTTAGGAATAGGGCCAATATTTAGATTGCCAAACACAATACTAATAAATCAACATTGTCTTATCATGTGAAGCTCTACCTACTAACTGGATTGCTTTCCTACATCAAATGAAACTCAGCACAAAAGCAGCCATGAATAAACTGTCAAAATAAGAACAAGAAAAGCAGTTTTAAGTGCACATATAGTTGACTTTATGTACTTTCAGTATATAAAGTCTAAAACAGGATTAACATTTATTCAACACTTAGACAAAACTGAAGTAATCACATTCCCTTATCTCTTTTAAGTTCCCCTCCTGATCCATCTATCTTTATGAATGACATCACGCTTCCCCAGTAGAAGAATTGCGGTCTTGAAGTAGCCCTTGATCCTACCCTGTCTTTCAAACCACATATCCAAGACCTTACCATTTTCTACTGCCTCCACCTCAAAAACATTCAACCCTGAGGGCCACTTTACACACACCAACTTCTGTGTCCAACTTCTGACCAACTTGCTGGTTGCAGTGAAATCATGGACACATTGTTACATTTGTACACAGCCTCAAAATGGAGTAATGTGTCCATGATTTCACTGCAACCAGTAAGTTGGTCAGAAGTTGGACAGATAAGTTGGTGTGTGTAAAGTGGCCCTGAATCTACTAAGTTGTTAGGCTGGGTTCACACTTGCGTTTGGAACACAGCGCACTGAACGCAGCCAAACGCTTGCGCACATGCATTCCTATGTTTAACATGGGAACGCATGTGCCTGCGTTTGCGCTCAGATGCGCACAATTTGTGCATCCTCCGAGCGCACTCTGGACGCAGCATGTTGCATTTTTTGTGCGGTCGTGGGCGCTTGCTTTATCTGCAAGCGTCCGGAAGCGCACAAACCATGCATTGAAGTCAATGGATCCGCAGTGTCCTCCAAATGACAGCGCAGGAAAACGCGGCGGATCTCACTGAAATCTCTCCCGGCGGCCACCAGGAGATCAGCTACAGCCGCCACTGATCTCTCGCCGGTGTTGGCGTGGGAGATTTGAAGACACAGCTGATCTGACAGTTGTTTAAATCTCCCGCACCGACACTGAATAGGTGATGTTGGCGCGGTAGATTTGAAACAGCGATCAGCTGTTTCTTATCTCCTGCACCGATATCACCTATTCGGTGTCGGCACGGGAGATTTAAACAGCTGTCAGATCAGCTGTTACTTCAAATCTCCCGTGCCGACACCGGCGGGAGATCAGCTGTGTCGGGAGGAGGAGATCTCTGCCGCTGATCTCCTCCTCCCAGCTGCCCCCAAGATAGCTGATTGGCAGGCGGGCTGCATACTAATGGGAACGCATGCGGAGATTCTCCGCTGCGTACACATCAGTATGGGCTGCGTTTGCACTGCATGCCATAAGAATGCAGACACATACAGAAATGTGAATCCAGCCTTAGTGCTTACCTTCATAATTTCCTAGACTTTTCAATATGTACCTGTATAACCTCCCAATTTACACTCTCGCACATCTCCAGTCCATCCTTAACTTTGCTGCTCAAATAATAACCTTTCCCCACATAAATCCACCACCTTTCCGCTCTGCAAAGCTCTTCATTGGTTCCCAATTCCCAATGGATACAGTTTGAACTACTAACACGAACCTACAAAGCCATCCACAATTTGCGCACCATATATCTCTAACCTTCCAATATATTCTCAAAGGTAATCTCTGGTTCTCCCAAGACAACCTCTTTTCCTCTACTCTAATACGTTTCTCACCCAATCATCTCTCTAGTATCCCCATCCTCTGGTATTCTGGTCTTCAACATGTTCAATTCTCCACCACGTTCGGAACCTTCAAAATATAACTTAAAAAACCATCTTTTCAAGAAAGCTTACCGCCTGTAATGACCCCATCATCTTCCCACCATCTAAGCTGCTGTAACCCCTCAACCTACTGTCTCTATCCCCACTACTCTGTGAAGGCAGGGTCCTCTCCCTTCTGCTCCAGTCTGTCATTGTTAGTTCATTGTAATTTATAATAGTATTTTGTATGTAAACCTATTTTCACAAGTTGAATCAATGGTGCTCTAGAAATAATTAATAATTTTCACTGTGGATCTATATGGAACAAACGTCTGTTTTGGATTGAAAGAAAACAGTGGCATGCTAAAGGTTAGGTCCCCATGGGGTAAATACATTGATATCTAGATTTTCCGGCCATAAACCCCCATGCATGATACAATACCATTAAACTGCATGATACTTTACTAAAGTTCATCTAAGCTCCATAAAAAAATCTGCATGGTATTCAAAAAATATTTCCCTTGTCATTGCAGATTTCAGTTTTTCAATGAATTGGGAAAAAAAAAATCAATGGTCAGTTCACATAAAAAAGAAGTAGCAAATTTGTATGTTGCAATTTCTTACCATATGGATGAACCCTATCTGACACATTCAAAATTTAGAAAAATCACCGAAGTAGGACACAAAACTTAAAAAAAAAACTCACCAAAATTTAGCCACTTCAAATATCCATTGCACCTAGCAGGAGGCTGCTGGCTCCTCTGAGAGGCAACACATGTGTTTGAACACCGATGCTCAGTCTCCTGCAACCTAAGCATGGGGGCGACTGTAGCACCTGCGACCTTCCAGGCTAAGAGGGAGGAGACTGGTGGTATACATAGACACAAGGTTACCAACAGGGCATCAGCCACACAGGTGCACCTGCTAGGTGCAATGGATATTTGAAGTGGCTAAATTTTGGTGAGTTCACATTCAATATTTGCATCAGTTTTTCTGCTACAAAAACCAGATTGTGTTGGCAGGAAGAACAATATGTAAAATAGGTGTTTTTGATGAATTTTCTGTACATTTTTTTACCTTTTTGTTTGAATAGGTGAAAACCACTGAAAGAACTGACATGCTGCAGATTTAAGGAAAAAACCTCACTTTGAAGGTTCATACCTGCAAGGAATTAAGTAGGCAACAGGTGCAGGAGACTTCAGAAATCTCATTCATTTTGCAGCAACTGTGAAACACTGCATTATTCTTGCATCAAAAACGTGGGGGGAAAGAAACCACAAGCTGTGAACCATTCCTTTTGGTTTGTGCACACAACAGCTTCTAGACGCCAATGTAACAGTTTAGTTTTTGAAGCAGAATACATTTTGGAAAAACACTTGCAGTTAGTGATTTCCAAGCAAAAGCTGCCAGCAGAATGGTCAGGTCACTTCATGTGGTGGCTTCACGGCATTCAAAGATTGAAGAGGTTAAAAACAGAGAAAAAAGAATAAACATATGCCCAGCAAGTGGTTTTGATATTGCTGTGCAAATGTTAAATCTTTGTCATTCTTTAACACTTTTTTTTAATATAGAATCTTCCTAAAAACATGTCATACGTACAAGTACATACCCTAATTGCGTTTTCTTATCATGTAAAGCAATGCAACATCTTTAGGATACGCCAACAATTAATGATTGGCAGCAATTAGGGATGAGCAAGAAGTAAGATATTTGGACTCAGATAGCTGTAACCGAATACTTTGAACGAGTATCAAATCCAAGTCCAAAGTCAATGAGGAACTCGCTCGAATGAAACAGAACAAAGTATTTGGTTAGATCTCTCCGAACCCGAATATCTAACTACTCACTCATCACGAATAGCAATACCTCTGAGAATGCAGGGAACACAGCACAAGTTTAACGCTGCATCCTCTCTCTGCACCATCAGGTAACTATCATAGCGCCATGACTGTGAAAGGAACCTGCTCCAGTTCCTGAATAGCTGGCTGTCCAGTGACTGTTTTAATACATTTTACATTTTATGAATGTGAATTACCCATGTCATCACATGCTTCTGTGAATACTTATTAGTTTCTACTTTGAAAAAAAAACATATATATCATGCAGACATTATGTCCCCCACCAGCCCAAAAAACACTTTTACAATCTTGAAAATCTACTAGTGCTGTTACTACTATTCTCTAAGGCGGTGCCAGAAGATGTACCGTATGTCTTAGGGTGCTTTCACATCAGCGTTTTTCGTAATTCGCGGCAGATGCGGTGAAAAAAACGCATCTGCCGCGTTTGCCGCATAACCGTTCCACTTGCGGCGCGGTTGCGTTTTTTTCTATGCAAAGTATAGGCGTACTTGCGGCAGGTGCGGCAAGTGCGGTTTTGCACTTGCGGCAGGTGCGGCCGCGAAAAAAACCGCGGCTTACTGCGGTTTTTTTCGCTGCCGCACCTGCCGCAAGTGCAAAACCGCACTTGCCGCATCTGCCGCAAGTCCCCCTATACTTTGTATGGGAAAAACCGCAACCGCGCCGCAAGTGGAACGGTTATGCGGCAAACGCGGCAGATGCGGTTTTTTCACCGCATCTGCCGCGAATTATGAAAAACGCTGATGTGAAAGGGCCCTTAGACTAATGCAAAAAAAAAATTCACATTCCCCTGGTTCAGTGGCCAAGTTAGTATTCCATGGCTGCCAGCCTAGAGTCCTGCCTCGTCCTACCTGCCAGCATCTCCGACCCCTCTTCTGTTTAGTTGGTCAAGTGTCATTCTTCATCATGCAGCAATTATGATGTTGTGCCAAGCCAATCAAGGAAGATTCCAGGGATTCCAGCAAGTAGTACGAAGTTTGCAGAGTTGTGCTGCGGCGACAAGTGAGTACCAATTTGGCTTCTGAATAAGGATTAGGTGAATTTCTTTGCTCAAACTCTACCCTGTAATCATATTTGAATACAGAAGCATGGTCCTAAAAGGGAACCTGAAAAGTCCCCCATGCACTCCAGCCCACCTGGGCTGTGGAGTCGGAGTCATGGAGTCAATATAAAATAAATTTTTCTGACTCCAGAAAAATAGAATTAATTAGGTACAGTAGTTTAATGCTATATGTGCTGAATATTATTATGAATTATGTTCTATCTAAATATCTTGATTATTGTATCATAATAATGATGAAAGCCTGATGTTACCATTGTACTACAATAGATTTATCACTTAAACATGAGCCAAGTATGTTGGAGTTGGAGTCAGTCATTCAGGGAAATTGATGAGTCGGTGGTTTGGCTTACTGAATACACAGCCCTGCAGCCCACCACTATTTGTATAATTATTATTACCGTATATACTCGTGTATAAGCCGAGTTTTTCAGCCCAAAAATTGGGCTGAAAAGTCCCCCCCTCGGCTTATACACGGGTCATACGGTATGCTGTGGGGGGGGGGGCTGTGACCGGGGGCTGGAGGAGGCAGGAGGGAGCCGCGGTGACCGCATGCGGTCACGTGGGGCCGCCTCATTAGTGCAATGAATATGCACGGCATCCCCCTGTCCATCAGCGGCGGGGGGATGCCGTGCATATTGCACTGCACAGCCCCCCTCCTTAGTATGCGTCCCCCGGTAGTAATAAACAGCCCCCCCTCCTTATCACGTCCCCCCCCCCAGGCTGCGGCAGCTGTGAAAATAACAAACACTTTATACATCACCTTCCGACGCAGCTCTCCGCTCCTCCGGTCCTCTGCCTCCGCTCGCCGGCTTCTTCTTCCTTGTTGTGCCGGTGTCATGTGACCGGGCGCAGGAGATGACGTCATTTCCTGCGCGCGGTCACTGGGGCTGCTGTATACAGGGGCTGTATACTACCACTGGGGCTGCAATACCACTGGGGCTGCTGTATATAGGGGCTACAATACCACTGGGGCTGCAATACCACTGGGGCTGCTGTATATAGGGGCTGCAATACCACTGGGGCTGCAATACCACTGGGGCTGCTGTATATAGGGGCTGCTGTATACACCACTGGGGCTGCAATACCACTGGGGCTGCTGTATACAGGGGCTGCAATACCACTGGGGCTGCTGTATATAGGGGCTGCTGTATACACCACTGGGGCTGCAATACCACTGGGGCTGCTGTATATAGGGGCTGCAATACCACTGGGGCTGCAATACCACTGGGGCTGCTGTATATAGGGGCTGCTGTATACACCACTGGGGCTGCAATACCACTGGGGCTGCTGTATATAGGGGCTGCAATACCACTGGGGCTGCTGTATATACCACTGGGGGCTGCTGTATATCATACTGCTGGGGACTGTATACCACTGCTGGGGGCTGTATACCTGTGCTGGGGTCCACCCTCGGCTTATACGCGAGTCAATAGATTTTCCCAGGTTTTGGGGGCAAAAGTAGGGGGGGTCGGCTTATACACGGGTCGGCTTATACACGAGTATATACGGTAAATACCCTGCCTAACTATCTCTTTAATGCATTTTACTCCTAATTGCATGTTTAAAAAAAGTCTTTCTAAACCTTTTTTAATTTGCTAATTAGGCTTTTGACTAGTAGATAGGGCATTAGTTTCCACAGACTAGTCGCAGGGCTGTGGAGTCAGTGTCCATTTTGCGTGGAATTGGATTCAGGTAAATTGAAGAGTCGGATGTTTGGCTAACTGACTTCATAGCCGTGAATGTGGAGTTAGAGTCGGTGTCCATTTTGGTAGAGTTGGAGTCAGATTCAGGAAAACTGAGGAGTCGGATGTTTGGCCCTGCTAGTCGGCCATCTCATAATATCACCACACCTCTGTGAGAGTGGTAAAATGGGTTGCAAGAGTCGGCGTTATTGCCAGATCTCTGCAAATCTTGTGCATGCACGCGGCGTTCTTTGTTATGCCTCTGAAGCCAGGTGTATGCTTCCCAGCCTCAAAGAAGCGCAATGTTCATGTCCAGAAGTGTAAGAGCTCTCTTTCTTACTTCTGGACATGCGCAGTGTGCCTCTCTGAAGCCAGGTCATGTACACCTACCTTTAGAGGCACAATGATAAGAAGAAAACCGCAAGCATGATGTCTGGTCTGGTAAATCATGTTATCATGCCACTTGGGTGTGATAACATATTGAGCGGGCCAACTTGTATGGGGAAATTAACGCCTCATCGACTAGTCAAAAGCCTCATTAATATAATAAAATCAGGGTTTATAAAGAATTTTTTTTAAACATGCGACAAGGTGTAAAACACAATAATGTGCTGGTTTGAGGACATGGGGACCGGTCAGGCTCCCTTTTAAATGATTAAAATTAAAATGAGCTACAGTGTGTGTGATCTAACAGTGTAAATTAAATGTTATTAATGTAAAAAACTCCTTAAAATTGATTCTGCCCAATCCTAAATCATTTGATAGCCATCTCAGTTACTTGTAAATGTAAGAGAGTGAATCACAGAGTCTGTGCCATATTAAAGATAAATGTATGGTTCTCCAAGAACGGCTGACTCTGCGGAGTGATGTGAATATGAATAATGTCATCTGACGCGAAGACAAAGAGTCCTGTTTATGAAGGCAAAGACGAGCATTCAATCACACACAGCTCGGCTGTTAATCATCCCATTACTAAAGCCGAGGCAGATGAGAGGTAGAAAGTCCCTTTCATGTGGCACAATTCACATATGCTCTAGGAAGATAACACAAAGCCCTTGAAGATAAATGAAGATTTGCTTAGAAGTTACCGTATATCTTTTTGCAATATGATTTTTCCCCTTTTTTCTTTTTTTGACTAAAACATGGATGAAGTACATTTTTTGAGCTATGCAAATTATTTCAAAATCAGGAGTTTCACCTTTAAAAAAAGCACAATCTACCAGTTCTCTAATCAGACAGGTATGGTCCCAGCACAGCGAGGGGACAGTATGTGCAATAAACTGCTTACAGAACCAATTAGCCTTATGTGTATGGAAAGTAATTCACTCAATATAGTGTGTGTGGAAAAACACACAGACATCTAGAGGTAAATTCACACTTCAGGTTTTTGAAATCAGGCAAGATCAGTTTTTTCAGCAAAAACCTGATCCTTTCAGGATCCAGTTTTTTGCCCCATCACTTTAATGGTGCCAGGTAGAATTCTGTTGCTTCAGGTTGCTGTACCTTTACACGCCGCCACTATCACCGGCGATCGGAGGCAACCGAACATGCGCGTGCATGTTTTTGACGGTTGCTACCGAACGCCGATGCCACATGTACACGCCGCAATTGCACCCTCAACCAAAGGGAACGTGGCTCCGCGGAAGTTGCCACGGAACCTGCGGGAAACATCCAGTTGCCTCCCAACGCCACTTCACACGCCGGAATCCCCAAAGGAATGTGGGCATACATGTTCAGCGCCGCAAGAACATAGGCGTGACAGAGTTGTGTATTCCGCGCCTCAAACACGCTGATTAGACAACGCAATAGCGTCATGATTGGTCTGCCTGCGTAGGAAGGCTGGCTAATACATGACGCCATTGCAATTGTAATGAAATCAAATGTCCCAAAACTTTGGTTTCACACTAGATCATATAAACCCAAAATCCTCTGTGTCGCCTCACCTGAGGTACACCGATGACACATGAAACTGACAACTTTGTCATACAAAAATAATTTTATTTTTAATATTTAATATCATATTATTCAGGTACCAATTACAAGCAATTTTAAAAATTACATAAAATACATTAATTTATTACTGTACAGGTGTACTCTGCCATACAGATATAGCACTGATTATGAATTAACTTATATTGTGTACACACATAGTCTTATGCAGCACACTTTCAATTGTGCAGACAGTAATTCTACACTATATGCTCCTATTCATTTACAGTTAGGTACTCCATTATTTAGCCAGCGCTACCCAGGGGCTTTCTACACTAGTGCCACCCCCACAAGTGTATATCTCAGTAGCTGTTACTTGGCTTACCTCTGACTTATGTAACGGAGTCCTCACTTGTGCTGCAGAGTACCACCCCCAGAGCCGCTTACGTACGTTTCAATGCTTTGATCTTTCTCAGGGCGTTGCCATTGTAATTGTGTAGTGTGAATGGACAGCTCTTCAAATATGGCGCCCTGTGAAGGGACAGCCAATGGAACACAGTAGCCACCACCAATCATCGCTGGGGGGGGGCGGTATACAGCACACTGTGGTACGCCTCTGGGAAATCACTAGGCGACGCAGATTCCATCCCTATCGCCCGTTCACACACCAAAACCAGGGCAATTCACCTTCAGGGTTGCCTCTGGTTTTTGAACAATGCTCTGAAACCGCAACCAGGAGCAACTTCAAAAATCACCATCACTTTCCACAATTACACGCCGCAATTTCATGGCAATTTCAATGCAACGGTGATGGAATTCCGGATTGCCTCTCAATTTCTACACCGTAGTTGCAGCGTGTAAAGGTACCGTATATACTCGCGTATAAGCCGAGTTTTTCAGCCCAAAAATTGGGCTGAAAAGTCCCCCCCTCGGCTTATACGCGAGTCATACGGCAGGCCGCCCATCCGCCACCCCCATCAGTATACAGGCACCCCCCCATCAGTATCCAGGGCCCCCCCCCCTTGCTGCGGCAAACCTGTAAAGTAAGATCATTATACTTATCCTTGTGGCCGTCCCCGCCGCTGCCATCGCGCTCCTCCGGCTTCATCCGGCTTCTTCCGGCTTTTTCCTCTGGTGGGCGCAGGCAATGACGTCATTGTCTGTGCGCCAGAGGAGGAAGCCGGATGAAGCCGGAGGAGCGCGATAGCAGCGGTGGGGACGGCCACAGGGATAAGTATAATAATCTCATATTACAGGTTTGCCGCAGCAAGGGGGGGTCCCTGGATACTGATGGGGGGGCGCCTGTATACTGATGGGGGTGGCGGGTGGGCTGCTGCTGTATACCTCTGGGGCTGCTGCTGTATATACCTCTGGGGCTGCTGCTGTATATACCTCTGGGGCTGCTGCTGTATATACCTATGAGGCTGCTGCTGTATATACCACTGGGGCTGCTGCTGTATATACCACTGGGGCTGCTGCTGTATATACCTCTGGGGCTGCTGCTGTATACACCACTGGGGCTGCTGCTGTATATACCACTGGGGCTGCTGCTGTATATATCTCTGAGGCTGCTGCTATATATACCTCTGGGGATGATACTGTATATACCTCTGGGGCTGATGCTGTATATACCTCTAGGGCTGATGCTGTATATACCTCTGGGGCTGATGCTGTATATACCACTGGGGCTGCTGCTGTATATACCACTGGGGCTGCTGCTGTATATACCACTGGGCTGCTGCTGTATATACCACTGGGGCTGCTGCTGTATATACCACTGGGGCTGCTGCTGTATATACCACTGGGGCTGCTGTATATACCTCTGGGGCTGCTGCTATATATACCTCTGGGGCTGCTGCTGTATATACCACTGGGGCTGCTGCTGCAACACTGCTGGGGCCTGTATATACCACTGGGGCTGCTGCTGTATACTACCACTGGGGCTGCTGTATTATACCACTGGGGCTGCTGTATATACTGGGGCTGCTGCTGCATACTACCACTGGGCTGCTGCTGTATACTACCACTGGGGCTGCTGTATATACCTCTGGGGCTGCTGTATACTACCTCTGGGGCTGCTGTATATACCTCTGGGGCTGCTGTATATACCACTGGGGCTGCTGCTGTATACACCACTGGGGCTGCTGCTGTATACTACCACTGGGGAGGCTGCTGTATACTACACTGCTGGGGGCTGTATACCTGTGCTGGGGTCCACCCTCGGCTTATACACGAGTCAATAGGTTTTCCCAGGTTTTGGGGGCAAAAGTAGGGGGGTCGGCTTATACATGAGTATATACGGTACCTTTAAAGTGAAGGGGAAAAAACCTGGATCCTGAAAGGATCAGGTTTTTGCTGAAAAAACTGATTTAAAGAAAACCCCAAAAAACTGTATTGTGAAACCAGCCTAATACATCTATATTTGGTGAAAAAAAACTATAAAAAAAAAGTAATTGTTGAGCAGTGGCGCCTCAGTGGTTAGCACTGTTGCTTTTCAGTGATAGGGACCTGGGTTTAAATTGCAGAAAGGTCAATATCTACAGGTCATTTATATGTTCTCCCTGTGTTTGTGTGGGTTTTCTTTGGGTTCTCTGGTTTCCTCCCACACTCCAAAGACATACTGGTAGGGAATTTAGATTGTGAGCCCCAATAGGCCTGTCACGATTTGAGGGCACAGTCCCGCTGTCCCAGTTTTGTCCTGACTTCCTCTCATCGACTCTGTAGCTTTGCGGGCATCTCTCTTCATACAGATATTTTAAATAAACATCTTTCTTTTCTGGTCTCTCTAAAGGTCCCGTCACACTAGGCGATGTGACCAGCGACGTCGGAAGCGATGAGCGGGTGCCCGCTCGCTTCCGACGTCGCTGGTCACCTGTCACACAGAATCGCTGCGGTCGGCGATGCCGCAGCGATGCGGGCGGTGACATCGCTCGCTGGGCTGGGCTCAGCCCAGCGAGCGATCCGCAGCAACGCTGCGGTATAGGCTGGATCGCCTGTGACATCGCTCTGGCGATGTCACACGGCGCGATCCAGCCTTATCGCAGGTCGCAGGTTGACAGGTTTACGGTTCTTCCTGTAAACCTGACAACCTGCGACCAGCGATAATTCGCGGTCGCGTCGCGCTGTCACAAAGTCGCTGTGACGTCACTTTTTCGGCGATGTCGCTAGCGACGTCGCCTGGTGTGAAGCCACCTTAAGACATTATCTCCTTGTCCGTAGGCAGAAGCTCTAGCAATGAGCCACAGCCCTGACAGAGAGAGATAGGAGAATTTGGTCATCTTGAGCTGGATTACAGAAGAAGGATTATACAGGTATATAGAGATACAGTGTATTTCCATGCATCTGTATTCTAGAGGTGAAGTAATCAGATTATTTTGTTCCTATAAAATTACTAAAAAAATTGCAATAAATGTCATTTTTTCTTTTTTATTGAGTGTGTCCCAAAGACTCAATAAAAAACCTAAAACCTCAAATAAAAAACCGACAACCTTTTCAGTTGTAGGCAGTAGCTAAACCATAGAGCCACAGGCTCTGGTGATGTCATTGGGAGAGTTTTGTAATCCTAAAGCTGTAATGCAGCTTCTGAACCCACGAGCAAATTATACTGGTATATAGAGATATATTGTACATTGTGCAGGGGTATTGTTATGTCCCGGAACCGCGGCTATATCGAAGTTGCCGCAAGCCCCATAGACAATGCAGGGGGCCTGCCGCAAGAGAGGCAGTTAGGCGGCAGATTAGAAAAAAACGCTAGTATGAAAGGGGCCTTAGAAAGAACAAAATGCATATATATAAAAAAAACTAGTTACTGTATTTTTCCTTTTATAAGACACTCTGGATTAGAAAACGCATTCTAACTTGGGAAATAGGAAAAAATATTTTCAATTTAAAATTGGGGGGTCCGTCTGTGGCAGCAGTAGAGTGGGGTCACAGGAGGAAAGGTCTGGGGATGCTGGGGGCACCGGAGGAGAGGGTGTCAAAATGGAGTCCAGACACTGTTGATCTCCCCAGCAGTGGCAGAGACATCAAGATACCAATAAGGTGATCACTGTGGGCTGGGTCATGTGAGGAAGGGGTCTCACAGCAGTACAGTTCGAGCAAAATTGATCTCCTAGCGGTGACGCCATGGACGTAAGGAAATGGCTACGTTGTGTCAACAGATTGGGATTTTGGTCTCTGGGATCTAAATCTGTGCATGCATTGTTTTTGCAGCCATTTTCCTTACATCCACTGCATCACCGCTGGGTGATCAATACAGCCTGAACTGTTCCATAATGACACCCCCACCTCCCTTGCCCCGGCACGTAGTGATCACCTCAATGGTGGCTCGGCGCCCCTGCCTCCTGTGACCCCTCTCCACCACGGCCACCGTTCCTCATCCTCCAAGTACATTTGAATTATTAGACGCACCACCATTTTCCCAATTTGAGGGGCAAAAAAGTGTGTTTTATAATCCAAAATATACAATACTTTTTAAGTGTAGAATCAAAGCATTTACCGTATATACTCGTGTATAAGCCGACTTTTTCAGCCCAAAAATTGGGCTGAAAAGTCCCCCCCTCGGCTTATACACGAGTCATATACGTGGGGGCTGTGTCCGGGAGCAGGAGGAGGCAGGAGGAGGCTGGAGGAGGTGGGGGGAAGGCTGCAGTATGAGCGGCTCGTGACGTGGAGCCGCTCATAACTTATTCATGATATGCACTGCATCCCCCGCCCATCCGCGGGGGGACAGTGCATATCGCCTTACAGCCCCCCCATACAGCCCCCCCCCGTGGTATCCAGGGCCCCCCCGTATATACAGCCCCCCCGTGGTAACCAGGGCCCCCGTATATACAGCCCCCCCGTGGTAACCAGGGCCCCCCGTATATACAGCCCCCCCCGTGGTAACCAGGGCCCCCCCGTATATACAGCCCCCCCGTGGTAACCAGGGCCCCCCGTATATACAGCCCCCCCCGTGGTAACCAGGGCCCCCCTTGCTGCACCTGTAAAGGAAGAAGTCAGTATACTTATCGCTGCTGCTGCCGCCGCCGCCGTCGCCGCTCCGCTTCTCGGTCACCGCGCTGCTCCGGGTCTTCACGCTTCCTGTTCCTTCTCCGGCGCTCAGGAAATTACGTCATTGTTCGAGCGCCGGAGAAGGAACAGGAAGCGTGAAGACCCGGAGCAGCGCGGTGACCGAGAAGCGGAGCGGCGGCGGCGGCAGCAGCGATAAGTATACTGACTTCTTCCTTTACAGGTGCAGCAAGGGGGGCCCTGGTTACCACGGGGGGGCTGTATACAGCTGGGGCCCTGGATACCACGGGGGGGCTGTATACAGCTGGGGCTGCTGTATACAGCTGGGGCCCCTGTATACTACCTATGGGGGGGGGTCTGTATACCTCTGGAGCTGCTGCTGTATATACCCCCTAGGGCTGCTGCTGTATATACCCCCTGGGGCTGCTGCTGTATATACCCCCTGGGGCTGCTGTATACTACTACTGGGGCTTCTGTATACTACTACTGGGGCTGCCGTATACTACCACTGGGGCTTCTGTATACTACTACTGGGGCTGCTGTGTATATACCCCCTGGGGCTGCTGTATACTACCACTGGGGCTTCTGTATACTACTACTGGGGCTGCTGTATACTACCACTGGGGCTTCTGTATACTACTACTGGGGCTGCTGTGTATATACCCCCTGGGGCTGCTGTATACTACCACTGGGGCTTCTGTATACTACTACTGGGGCTGCTGTATACTACTACTGGGGCTGCTGTATACTACTACTGGGGCTGCTGTATACTACTACTGGGGCTGCTGTATACTACTACTGGGGCTGCTGTATACTACCACTGGGGCTTCTGTATACTACTACTGGGGCTGCTGCTGTATATACCACTGAGGCTGCTGTATACTACTATTGGGGCTGCTATATACTACCTCTGGGGCTTCTGTATACTACCACTGGGGCTGCTGTATATACCTCTGGGGCTGCTGTATACTACCACTGGGGCTGCTGTATATAGCTCTGGGGCTGCTGTATACTACCACTGGGGCTGCTGTATATATCTCTGGGGCTGCTGCTGTATATACCACTGGGGAGGCTGCTGTAACACTGCTGGGGCCTGTATGTACCACTGGGGAGGCTGCTTTATACCACACTTCTGGGGGCTGTATACTACCACTGGGGAGGCCTGTACACCACTGCGGGGGCCTGTATACCACACTGCTGGGGGCTGTATACCTGTGCTGGGGTCCACCCTCGGCTTATACACGAGTCAATAGGTTTTCCCAGATTTTGGGGGCAAAAGTAGGGGGGTCGGCTTATACACGGGTCGGCTTATACACGAGTATATACGGTATGTACTACTAGCTGGGTGCCCGATGCACATGCATCGGGATTCTAGCAGAGCGAGTCTCTGACTCGCAATGGCCGCTTCGCGGCCAATGCTTTGCGCTGCTAAGGCGACTCGCCATGCCCGCGCTTCACATCTGCACTAAAAACACTTCAAGCAAGGGGGAAAAGACTTAAAACATTTTAGCAAAAATGCAATAATCAGGGGAAGTTGTTATTTAATAGCTTGGTGAAGACACCTGCAAAAAACTGAGTATTTGTACCATGTGTGAACACGGTCTAAAGATACGAAAAAGGTTCATGTCCGATAGTGTGCAGCTTATATAAAAATGAGAATGCCATGGCAGCTACAACTATGAATGAATTATCAAAAATAAGACGACATCACACCAGCCCTGGAACATCAAAAGCAGTGCTGGGGATGCAGGAAGGTAAGAGACTTGCGGACTCCCATTCAGCTGCTGGGTACCACTGACCAAGATGCTGGACCAGAGCCCTGTGAATTGATTCACTCTTCTCTAGTCCCAGCCATCCAGGAAGCAATTTAACACTCCCAGATTTAGGTGTACACCCTGCAGTCTTGGGCTGATGCCTCATTGCCACCGCCCCTCTGATATCTCCTCCTGATGGGGTCAAAAGAAATGGCAAATGGGTGTGGCATGGGATGTGGCAAGGGGCATAGTCAAAATATGCCGCATAGGCCCAATGAACAGGGAACACCACAATCTGAAAGAGGGCTAAAACCTGGGCATTCTAAATTACAGATACACTAAACAGAGGGGCACAATATTGTAGACTTTAACGAGTTATTATGCCCCACAACAAATGCAACTTTTTTTTAACAACAAGCAAAAAATTAAGGACTCCTAGACACTGCTATATTCCAGATATATGTTTGCTGATGGCTGTAATAGGGCCACCAAAGAGGTAAGTGACCCTCTTCTCTTCTGCAGTTTGCCCTCAGGTTCATATGGAGAATTTTTCTGCTGAATTACTTAAGAATTTGTCAGTATAAACTGTGGACTGTCTCAACATAAAGGGTTTTTATCACCTAGAAGCATTACCTATAGGGGAGAATACATCTGTACAAACAAAGCCAGTATGGCAGTGCTTGGAGTAAAGCATCGTGCCACGGTACGTGCCCATGATTGAGACGCACTGCATTCTGGAGACAGCATGCTTTGTCTTGCAGAAACACTAGTAACCTGTATGGGAGAACGCGCTATCCATGTCCAAGATCAGGATTCTGGGTGCAGCATTTTTCGCAGTGTTCTCCCGCTCAGAACACTTGTGCATTTGCAAGAATAAATTGACATGCTGCGGCTCAGGAAACTGTGCCACATGTCAGCTAATGCTGCAGAAAAAAGAAGCACAGTGTGCATGGGATTTCTAGAAGTACCATCCACTGTGCTTGTACTGTAGAATGCAGTGAAAATACACTGCGCCAAAATGCTGCTAATCTTGATGGTGGGCACTCACCTTAAGATTATAGTAATATTTTTACATTGGTCACCTTGATCCTTGTATTTTCTAGTTGTTTTTAAAACAAAAAGCATCTAGTAAAACTGCACTGAAAACATGAAACTGCACATTATGAAGGATGAGTCACAGACCATAAAGGCATAATGTTACTAGATTGTAGGAAATACCGTAATGATGTCCCAGTTAAAAAAAAAAAAAATTGTACACTGCATACCAGTAAAAAATTTGCATATGCTCCTATGCAAGTCGTATACAGAACAAGCAATATAAATTCTGGTCATGTGTAGCTAATATAGTGGTCTGCAATACTTTTCATTTCTCTACTCGGTCAGATAGACAGGGCTCCTGTTGATCATACAATGTACCGTCACACCTGTTTCTTACTCTACTGCCAGGTGTAGCTTTCTGCGCCAGGAATCAATAAAACCACTTTTTGCTGAGGATTTTAAAATATAAAACATCCTAAACATGTTCCTCTAATTCTCTAGTGTAAAATTGAATAGGATTGATAGAATGAAATTACTGTATATTCATTCATTCATTCATTCATTCATTCATTCATTCATTCACACATATCAATTTACCCAGTTTTCCCAACCTTCATTTTCCGATCACCCATTTATAGTTGGCATCTTCTGGCAGAGGTACCATACACATTTCTATCTCTAGATGCTCCAAGAGAAAAAAAATCTACGTACCGTATATCCTTACTGCAGATCTGTGTGAGCAGCACAATACATTGATGGATATACGGTAATGGTAATGCAGAATACTATGGTGCCGCACTATGAAGGACTTACATATAGTTCTCCAGCATAATAACACAAAGTATAGTATCTGGAGGATGATGATAAAAAAGGAGTCTGAAATTATTATATTGAGCTTGAATACACTGCTCTACATTAATTTTTCTGACTACAAGATAACATGTGATCTTTAAGAACTTTGGTGTGCTGGTTCCAGAAATCACATCCATTTCCTCTCTTCACGTCACATCCATTTCCTCTCTTCATATCTGTTTTTTTTTACAAAACACAGAAGTCTTACAGTAATAATGTAACATTATATATACTTTTATTTGCATTATTTGTATATGCAAAAATAAATTCTGAATATGCAATTGGTGTAACTAATAAGAAGACTGCTCAATAAGCAGTTAAAAACTGCAGACATCGGAATTTATAGCTATATAAGCAGTGAAAACCCAACAGCAGCATTCATCCATTCATTCAATAGGATTACAAGTTGCTGCAAATTTAACTGGGCTAGGCTAGCTTCACACTTGCAGCCAAATCAGGATGAAAACAGGTTCATGCGGATCTAGCCATGCAATTGCAAACTCATGCCACTGCAGCTACCGGATGCCTGATCTTTCCAGGGAGGGGGGTGGGAGAAAAGGTAATAAAATTTGTTGTGCACATGCATATAATATGTGGGCACCTAGGGAGGGTCTGCACGAGTGGTTTAAAACCACTACTTAATTACAATCACTGTTTGAAGTGCCATCAGGTTTTGCCAGCGCAGCGGGTCTTATCTATGACACTGCTATGCACAGGCCTGTCAGAGATGGCATAGGAGCAGGACATATACCACTTCTGACAGGTCTGTGCGTAGTGATGTAGAAGTCCCGACGGCACTTCAAGCAGTGATAGTAATAAAGTACTGGTTTTAAACCACTCCTGCAGCCCCTCCCCAGGTGCCTACCTATTATAAGCATGTGCACAATAAATTGTATTCACATTTTTGCAAAATAACATAGGGTAGATGGTTGTGAGGTGCAGGAACTAGACTCTGGGCATGATCAGTGTGCTACAACGGATCAGGATGGATGGATCCGCACATTTCCAGATCTGTCCAACATTGTAATACATTGTATCTATAGCTGCATAGGGAAACCTACGGAAAGATTATGATTTTTCATGAGCCACAAAATCGCAACAGTGTGTGGCTTGGAAAGAGGTCAAAAGGATGCAGTGATCAGGATCCACCAAAAAACTGATACCAATGCATGTCCCTGCAGCCCGGTTTTAAGTTTAGGGACACAGGCCTGTTCAGGCTTCAGGATTTGGATGGATTATAATGTCAGACAAAAAAAAATACAAGTGTGAAACCACCTTAAAAATGTTTTGTAGAGCAGGTCATCAAACGCCAAAGGTTTGTGGACGGTGCAGTAATGACCATGTTACATTTCTGGTTGTTTTTTTTTTTTTTGTTTTTTTAAACATTAAATTTTTATTGAGATTTTTGCAAAAAGTGAGAATACAAACATAACATAACAATGTCGGATCCTTGCCGGAAACAGATCCGGGGGATCAAATAGACAATAGACAACTAAAGCACATAAAGTGCTAATAATAAGAAGATTAAAAGTCACAGGGGGAAAATAAAGATAGAAGAAAAGAGAGAGAGAAGAAAAAAAAAAAAAAGAAAAGGAGAAGGGGTGGGGGTGGTAAAAGGCGGGTTGTATTAGGAATCCGGAGAGGGGGAGGGGAGAAACCGCACGGACTACAGCATGGACCGAATAACACTATGCCCTCTATTCAAATCGGGTGCGAGTTGAGCCGTTTAAATGGAAGCCACCATTCATGTTAATGAGCTCCGGACAGACAGACAACTCACAGGGAAGACCGCTCCAGAGCAGGCAGGTCTGCAGGGCAAGAGGGCAGAATGAGGCCCCGGGGGATCGGTGCAGCCTCCGGGTGTGAGGCCCAAACACTTCATCTATCATGGACCGACCGTCTGGTTAACTTATTTAGTGCTAGGTAGTATTCCTGATGGAAGATCCAGTTGATCTTATGAGTCAACTCAGTCAGGGTAGGCGAGGATGAGGCCTTCCACCTCGCGGCTAGGCATAGACGGGCAGCAATAAGGATGTATGTTACTGTCCCCCGCAGAGGCAAGGGAAAGTCTCGAATGCCATTTGTGGTTGTTTAAAGGCATACTGTCAGGTAATTTTTCAGTATGATACTAATATTACCCTTGAATAGTGCCTGGGCAGACCTTTCAAAAAAACCTGTAAAATCATTATTGTACTGTTCGTGGTTTCCATGTTATCAGCATTGTCTCACCCTGCAGGGAGCTGCTGCATTAGTCCTGTACATTATTAGCAGAGACGATTAGTTCTGGCTGTGTTAAACTGTCATGTAATTATGCACTCCCTATTAGCAACTCTCTCCTCCCTCCTCCCTTTGCTAACACTGCATTGTCAGGTTTCACTTACAGGTCTGTTCAGTTGATATCACCACGAAGGGAGAGAGCTACTGCAGGTCTGCCTGATCTAGACTCCATTTGTTTCTGTAAAGCAGATACCCTGCTGTGTTGTGACAGTTTCTGTGTTGTAGTTCACCTCTTGTGATGCTGCACACAGAGTGCAGAGAAAAGAATACAGTCCCCCACTGATCTCCTGTGCTGTGATGTGACATGCATATTCATGCATGGGGAGTGGACAGCAGAGAAATAAATGGATCATCACTGTGATTGACAGATGGAATGATTCTATTTATTTGAAGTTTACAGAAGATAGGAGGGGAATATAAATAAAAGAAATACATTCATAGAGAGAGTTTAGAGCGAGGAATTAGAAAATTATATCAGTTCATGTAGATTTTTGAACTGACAGTTTTCCTTTAACAACACCAAAACAAAAGAATAAATATGTGTGACTTTGTGAGGCTGGCTTCACACCACATTTTTTAGCATCCTGTTCTGTTCGTTTTGAAAATAACAGAACAGGATCTGTTTTTACCTCCCATGTATCCCTATGGTGCTGGATTAGTCAGACATGGCCACCCGGTTTTGTGAATTCAGTTCGGGATTCGTTTCTGTCCTGTTTTTTACCATCCCCAAAATTGGAGACTGCACTGTTTATGGGCTCCGGTGAAATAAAACGAACCGGACAGAAACGAATCCTGCAAGGGCTGGAGCGCTTAACATGGGAGACTATGGTGCTGGATCCGGGAAACAATAGGAAGCGGTTTTAGTGTACTGAGCATGCTCAAAAGAAATTCACTGCTCTGTTCCCATGTGGCGTGTGTACTTTCACTTTAGCAGTGTATGTACATACACTGCTAAAGCAAAATAAAAGAAAGCAATGGTATTAAAAAATTAAAAATATACTCACCTGTCTGCAGACTGTCCTAGAATACGAGGCATCCACGTCTGATTGCTGCAATGACCTGAATCAGCCGACCAGGCGGCAACCCGATCAGCTGATGTGTCACCTGACAGCATCAGCTGATCGATTTAAACCGTATCAGTGGGCAATTTAAGCCGATAAGCTGATGCTGTCAGGTGACACATCAGCTGATCGGGTTGCCGCCTCGCATCCTGGGACAGTCTGCGGACAGGTGAGTAATTTTTTTCATTTTTATTTTTAATACCATTGTTTACTTTTATTTCACTTTCGCAATGTATGTAGATACACTGCAAAAGCGAAACTACAGCTCCAATATACTTACCCGTGCTTTGCAGCCTCAGCTCCTTCTAGCTCTTTTTGTCAGTGCAAATCCCTCAATATCCCAGATCCGGACACAGAAAGGACTTACACATCCGCTCCTGTCCGTGTGGTCCTGCAAAAAACAAGATCCCCACGGACAGGAACAAACCATAGTGTGAAGGGAGCCTGAGTTAAGTTTATCATACATATTTTAGTATTAAATTGGACAACAATAAAAAACTTTGGGCACCACATAAAGTGTGCAGGACATGTGTTGAAAACCTAAGACTGTGAACTAAGGGTCAGAGAAAAAATCTCATCTTTATTTACAGGGTGACAACTTTTATCATAACAATTCCAGAGCATCTAAAACTTCTCCCTAACAATTAAAATTGACACTATTACCCTTAGACGATCAACTATATCTTTAGCATGAAACAAAATATATTACCGCATGTGCTATCCATTCTTCAAAATGTCTTCTTTCAACTTTAAAACCTCAAATCAAACATTTCCCATCTGTGAAAAAATTTACATATTGCATTTTTTTACTTCATATAAAGATTTAGCACCTTTCATTTGGGTAAAATCGGCAAAAAACACTTCGGTAACCAGAATTTTTCGTACCAGTAGACCAGTGATTTAATTAGCCACATAAGACATGCCCATTAAAAGGCCATTTCCATTTTTACTACAATCCTGTGAATCATTCTGTTGATTCTGTAATACTTTACTTTTATACCGAAGGGCAAAAGAAGGCCTTGTGGCTGAGATTAGAGATGAGCGAGCCTGTTCGGGACCTGGAATTTGGGTGAATGATGGTTCCAAAATGCTGCTGTGTGCAATGCTGTGCTCTGCTACGCTCGGGCCACTGGAAGCCGCTTGTAGTCTGTGATTGGCTCGCACTGGGGTTAAATCTGAGTTTCCTCCCATAGTGTGTAAAATAAAATTAAAAAAATCCCCACCCTTCCGCCCCCAGAAGTGTTCTGCTGATGGCTGGCTGTATGAACAGCCAGTCAGTGACATCCAATGAGGATAGGGGTCAAGTTCAGGTCCCAAACACCACCACCCAAACCCAGATTTCACGGGGTTCGCTCATCTCTAGCCGAGATGCACATCTGTCTGGAACATAGGCTTTAGGGAGGTTGGGATTACGGAAACAGCCAAGCAGACTATTACTCTGCATCTGTAAATTCACATTCTTTTCTACGGAAGTTATGAAATCAGTTTAGCGCAGCCTATTGTTCGATAATCCCAACCACCATGGAAATTGTGCCAAGGAATACCCAATTAATACAGAACTGCCATATTTAAGGATAGAAAATTATAGGGACAGGTTCACTCTAGTATCCAAATTCATACAGCGTACTATAGTATGAACGCACATCCGTAAAAATGTACAGCATAGATTCAGAGTACATCCATCACAGTACTGGTGTATATCAATAAATCACTATAGTATTTATTATTATCAACAATTATAGCAGAAGTATAATAAATTCTAAAATAAATTAATATAATACTAACTATTTACAGTATGGTAGTACAGACAAAATGACTAAACATCAACACGGTAGATATTTTCACATGAAGCTACATGCTCATTACGTCCTCCAAATGGGACAATTTTGCCTGTTGATACTGCACTTTGTAGCATATGAGTCATAACACATGAACTTTATATACAGTATTTGTTTCTATATAACAACCTTGTTCTTAGGCATGAACTTCTTTTACACCCTTATGCCCATAATTCCGGTGATGTCACCTCATGTTTTGTGTGACTTCGTTTGACCATTATTTGATATACAGTATGCAAAAAAAACATAGCATTTTTTTTAACTATGGCGATTAGCTCATATTTTTCCAAGTGTAATAGTTTTTTTGACAGCAAAAGCAAAATTTGTAATACTACGCTTGCCAGTAAAATTACTAGAGATCGTACATTACCCTGACAGATGCCAATAAACTCAATGTTGTTTGTCAGTATACGTTTGCATCTGTTTGGAGACGGATCCATCAGAGTCACAGTTTTCATTTACTTGCCATGCCATAGGATCTCTAACAGCCATGCAGGAATATGATATACGACTTCCTACAAGGTTTTATCAGCACGTCACTACGGTATCTATATCTGTCAGTCATCACCATATGATGATGGTGCTTTGTAGCATAAAAGAGGGATGAAGTGAAGCTAAAGATGCAGATAAAATATTGATAGTATAAAAGCTCAGATTCCAATCAGAAAACATGCTATACCAGATGTTGTCCTTGGGGTCAGATTTGAACCTTTATCTATCAACTACAAAACAAATTGTGTAACTTTGAAAATACAATGTTTTAGGAATCTTGCACTTACAAGTATGTAGCCTTCACAGCAGAAATCTTAAACCATTTTGTCTGGAAAAATGCCTGCAAAAATTGTATAGGCACATTGTAGTTATTAAAGATGAGCAAATCTTTCAAGGTCCGATTCGGTTCGCTGAACTTCCCAGTATTGAGTTTGGGTGCTTTACGTTTCCAAACCACTGGAGCGAGCATCGGTGTGGTTCGGTACAGTTGGTGCTTAGTCCAGTGGGAGCCACATGCAGTGTTTGATCAGCTCGTACTGGACTTAAAAGTACAGTTTTTGGGTATGGTATATGCCTAAAATATATTAAAAATAACACTTGGTCCTCCCCCGGAAGTGTTTTACTTATCGCTGGCTGTTTATGGGCGCAGAGCTGAACTGCCAATCAGTAACTTCCATTGAAGCTCAGGTCAAGTTCAGCTGCACTGCCCGAAATTGAACTTCGAAAGGTTCGCTGATCTCAATTAACTAGTTATCAGATTGTGAGAAACTAAAGACCCTCATACACATTAGGCTAATGTTGGCTGAACCCAGCAATATCGACAAGTTACACTAACAGTCTAATGTCTAAGGGATCTTCAGAAAATGTATGGTCAAACATAAAATCGATCTGGCAGGTCTGATTTCGACTATCTCATAGGAGAGAACAGGAGCGCTCAGCTAAATGAGCTTTCCCATGTATAGGAGCAGTCTGATATGGCTACAAGTTAAACGATCGGCTAACGATGGTCAAATGATCGACTGAATGACAAATATATAATGGGGATGCTTCTGTGTCCGCTATCAGAGAAATTCCATTGCCAGCAAGGTAAATAAAAGGATCCTATTCTACGTAGTCATATATTGGGGAGAGTTAAAGGCTGCCATACAGAGACTGTCGGCCAATCCCACGGACAATCTCTGCGGATTTGGCCAGCTTTAGTCTAATTTATACATAGATAGCTGTCTGCTGGTAGGACATCTCCCTTCCCCCAAAGTCTTCCACACACAAATGTCGCCTCAGATTAACATTCTCGTATTTTCAATTGGGACAGAAGGGTAAGCTGCTGTCAGACTCCACGGGTAACAGCTGATCTGCAGGAAACAGGGCGTTTAAATTGAAATGACACACTTCTTCGCTCCCGTGACATTGTGCATCAGGGAAGAGTCAGAAGGTTCTAATATACTTTATTTGTACAGGCAATCCAGCAAGAATCGGTGGATTCAACCATCTTCAATCTATAATCTGTGTGGAAACTTTTAGGTAAGAGTCTGGCAATTGCCATTTCCAGTAGTAGTAATCAGTCGAACTATGGATGTATCTTCGGACTATAACTCAAGGGTATAATTTAAAAGGAACCTGTAAGGTAAAAAAAAAAAAACTATTAATGTGCACACATGGTGTAATCCCCAGATACTGACTAATATCCAGCTCTAATGCTAAACTGGCTGTCAGTCAGTACTAAAGGCGAGCATGATTTCAGTCCCCGCTCTGTGCATAGTGAGCGTGGCTGTAACCGCTCTGGCTCCACAGCAATGACTGAAAGTCTGAAACTGCCAAGAAGAATAAAGTTATTTCCTCCCGGCAGTGGGGCTCTCAGTGCAGGCGGCGGGCAGCTTCACAACGCTATTAACCTGCAGATTAACAGCATTTTCTTTACCTGACCAGTTTCCTTTAAGACACATGAAACATCAGTAAAGCAACGTCTTGGATTCTATCTGTAAATGGGAGATCAAATCTGCAGATATCATGTATGAAGCCACACAAAGTGTTTTTTGTGTTTTGCACTGGTATGTGGTGACAAACCCCTTAACGACGTCGATCTGTTAGTAGATTTTGAGTAGGAACAACGAGGAAGAACATAACACACAGTTTTAAGTAATGAGGGCCTCAGAGCTCCGATATTGGGGAGAGAGGAGGATTTACTGTAACAGTAAGCAAAATCTGCTAACGTAAAAGCTGAATCAGCATTAGACATGGTTTGTGCAGACATGACACTACTATATAATGAGACAACATCCTGCGGACTCCAGCATCGCCGGCATCAAAATGGTCCCAGAAAATATTCCAAGCGTATACATAGCCAGTAGTTTATATGCAGAAGATGGAGCGGCGCGCCTGACGACATCGGTGACCAAGACAGAGATGAGGAGAAGAGAGAACATTAATAAAACATTACAGTGAGAGGCACATTAACACACCACAAGCCAGAGGAGAATCAATTGCTTTTTTACAGTAATTCCCTGGAGCAGAGCGCAGTTGTATATCAAAAAGAAAACATTACATTTACATTTATATTTTATTCCAGGCAAGAATTCGGAGAACCTGTTAGAGAAAATGTACAAAAACCCGAGTAAGGAAAAGAGGGAGATGCTGCACATAACCAAAGTGCTGATATGAAGCCAGATTGGTTGAACGGGCAGATGGGGTTTTGGCATTGCTCTCGACATACGTGTCCCTCCATAGATTTGCCCCAATTATTACTAATGATTCATGTCAAACACAGGCTGATAATAGATGGAGAAGAAGCGCACAATAGGGTCTTATCCGATATAATCAATGAATTGTAAGTATGGTGTATCCTTAAACTCCTGAGGAAGTGTACAGTGAGTACACGAAACGCGTAGAGTCTGGGAGGAATAAAGATCTTTGTTTTAAAGATCCAAGGTCCTTGGAGTCATTTTCTTGGCCAAATTTTCGAACAGCGCGATCTACAAGCCGGATTCCTATATCAACGCATAAGATTTAAACACAGGCTGATGGCAGTTGTTTTCTGGCCTATGTATCACTTACTGGATTTATTGTAGATCTGATAGAAGTAATAAAGCTCAGAATGCTGAGTTGTGTATAACCCCAATCTTAACACTGATTGGCAGCTTCCTGTGTACACTGTACATTGTGATCAAGCTGCCAATTAGTAGGAGGGGCGGGGTTACACAGACTAGTCTGACTCCCTGGCACCTGAGACAGATAGTGATAACTTCCTGCTAATAAAACACTAAAGGCCCCTTCACACACAACGACGCATCAACGATTCCGACGACGATAACGATTCCGTAGGGATCGTTGGTGCGTCGTTACGAGGTCGTTGGTGAGATGTCAAACAGTCAGATCTCTCCAACGATGCCATGATTCTAGCGTTGTATATAACGATGTCTGCGGTCATTTTAACACTTTCAAACAGAAGGTTAAACAACGATTCACACCTCCATAGCAGTCACAAAGGTGTGACTGTATAACAATTTCGGGGCTCCTTTAGCGCCGATTGGTGGTCGCTATTGCGTTCTGATTGGCAATAATCCAAAACACTGTCTACATCAAAGAAGTGAAGGGATGCGATGCCAAAAGAGCGCGGAGAGCACGGAGAGCTCTTCTGTGATCTTTGTACCAACACGCGGTGAGGAACAAAGAACAGAATCGCTACTACGCTGCCTTCTTTTAAAACACGGGCGACCAATTACAATGTCACTAGTCACAACCAATTGGAGCTGAGGGGCGTGAAATAGGGCATGGCTATGTGTCTCATTCAGAGTTGCTAACGAGGTCGTTGGTAAGGTGTCAGACACAGCAATGTAGCGTTCCCAGCAGGAGCGCAACGACGCAGGAATGACCCAGAGCAGAATGTAACGATCAACGATCTCACAGTGAGGGCCAGATCGTTGGTGCGTGTCATACGTAACGACATTGTTAGTGGGATCGCTGTTGCATCACAAAATCTGTGACATTACAACGATCTCATTAGCGATCTCATTGTGTGTGAAGGGGCCTTAAGTATACTGAAACTACAGCTTGAATCAGGATGTCAGTGGCTACATTATACTACTCTCAGATTAAACAGCAAAGACCTGTCAACAGATTCCCTTTAAAACACAGTAACATTACAGTTGCCCTAAATGCACCATATAGGATTAAATAATTTATTTGACTTTAGCAGCAAAAAACCCTCAGACCCTCATGTGATTTCTCTAGACCAGCACAAATAGTTAAAAATCAGATAAAAAGGCTGTACATATGCAAAATTACAATTCTTTATTTAGATGACAAAATAATTAAAATCCATAGCAGACAATTAGTGGGTAACCGAAATTGATAGTCTATGTTACACTTCCTAACCACAGATGGCAAATATAAGGTGCTTACCGCTGTTTAAAATAACAAAGCGTCATAAAAAAGTGCCAGTGCATAATCATTTAAATAGTGCTATAAGAACATGAAAAATAATAAACAAAGGCTAGTGCATAATATCAGCACTTAACATGCCAAGTGCAATACAACTGTACCACAATGTGCTATCATTAAGAGGTGAGATGGAAGGGAAACCCAAATAGAGGCTTACTATTCCCACCTATCCATTCACTGGTCTAAACAGTCCATGTGCATAATACTAAAGTGCTACAGCGATTCATTGCATTTAACCCTTACAAAATATTGCCATCATATAAGTTACCTGTTTGCCACAGACTATCCACAAACCCTACATGCACGTTTTGGCCTGAGCCTTCTTCCTGGAGTTAACTCATAAAAAGAACCCTTATATACCCTTTTTTATGGCGTTTTATTTTAAACAGCGGTAAGCACCTTATATTTAGCATCTGTGGTTAGGAAGTGTAACATAGACTATCAATTTTGGTTACCCACTAATTGTCTACTATGGATTTTAATCACTTTGTCATCTAAATAAAGAATTGTAATTTTGCATATATACAGTCTTTTTATCAGATTTTTATGAATTTTTATCTGTAAGTAACTTTCCATGAGTTGTAGGATACGAACCAATTGATAAGGCTTTTAGGAAAGTATGCTTCTGTGAGCTTAAATTTGATATTCAGCACAAATAGTTGTAATTTCTTAGGCCCGGTTCACATCACGGTACAATCTGCACAGGCTTTGCAAACAGAACAGGAGGGCTAATATGTATTCCGGTCCTGTTTGTAGCCGGATTAAGCCGAACGCAGCTGTCCCCTGCGAAATAGTGCTGAACGGCTTCACAGGGGACAGCTCCCTGGTGCTGAACTTCAGCTGCAGGTGTCCGGTTCCCGGATCCGCCCGGATCGAGGCAATTCGGCCCCATAGACTCCCATGTTAGGGAGCGCCGGATTGCACCTTATCTGGGAGGATCCAGGAGGATCTGCGAGGATCCAATTTGGGCAGATTTTTCGCCCCAGATACAAAAATGCCCGAAGCAGAGGAGAAAAATCCAAATACACCCGGATCCGCCCGGACAGATGAAAACCGGATGGCAGATAGCTGCCATCCGGCTCCATCTGGCCCCATAGCATACTATGGGCCGAAATCTGATCCGGGGCTATCCAGTTCACAACGGACAGCCCCGGATTGGATTTAACCGTGGTGTGAAACCGGCCTTATGTCTCAATATACTTATCTGTAGAATGAATGCAAACCAAGACAACAATGGTATACAACTGCACCACTTTAAGAAGAACCTTTTCACAGCACCAACGAACTGCGGTTTCAAACCTTTGTAGGTACTCTCCATCTTACATATGGGAACTCGTCAAACGTTTAGCCCCCTCCCAATAATATACTGATGGATACTTTTAAAAGATAAGCCTGTCGATCCCTGTATGTCCCCAAAGCATTGCAGTGAGAGGTTATGTTTGGAAGTTTATAAGAAAAGACCAGCTCACCATTACCCGTTTGTCCACTGGCAGGAGAACAAATTCAGGCACTTCTTTGGCCCGGACACATGAATTTAAAAGAAAAATATAATCCAGCTTCTCTTTTGCGGTGATTTATTTCTGATTTGTATGTTACAAATCTGAAATAAATTACCGCAAAAGAGAAGCTGGATTATAGAGTGTGATGAAGCACTTCTAACTTCTCAGCCTCATGCTGTATGTCCTACATAGAGCCACTTTTCTCTGGTTGAGCGAGGTCAAACCTGTCAATCACCCAGGGGAGTATGCGGCTAGATACATACATACAGGCTGAGAATTAGAAGTACATGTTCAAGCCCCAATGTACTTCCGGACAACTTCAAATTTGTGATTTCTCATTGCTAGAGGTGTGCTTTGGGGGTCATAACGGTATCAACTTGGTTATCTTTAAAAGGTCTACAAGTTATACAAATGACTTGGGTTGAAGTTTCTGACCTGTTCCCATTAAAGACTTTTTCATTACAATAATGTCACTTAATCAGCAGTACCCAACATCGAACACTAATCAGTATGATGGAGTTATGCATTTGTATGCAGCCACTGCTGGAGATAGCGATGGGATTGGTATGGGGTAGCAGGTCATCAAGGTCAGATCAGTTGGGATCTATTTCAGGGATAGGTTATCAATATCATAGTAGCTGAAAAAATGTAAACTCATGTACTGTATCACAAACATAAAACAAAAGAATAAGTTAACTCTAGAATTATTATTATATTTCCAGACATGAATCTTTTTGTTGCATATTCCATTTACCTGCAGAAAGAAGCTTGCACTGTATGGAAAGATAACATATTACCAGGTCAAATGTCCTAGCCCTGTGCAGAATAGTTACAGTGACTCTACACAGTGAAAGGCAGCAAAACAAGTGAAAATATAGCATCATGAAATGAAAAAACAAAATACCCTCCAAACTTATTTTTTTTCTTTTTTTGCTGTAAGTATATAGTATGTAATGTTTTTACCCAGCATGGAGTACACTTCACGGCTCTACCGCAGGCTGTGCACTTCAAAAGATGGTCTTAAACAGCAAGCATCTGCTTAAAGGAACACTAAAGCCATGACACAAATGGTTTTTATTAAAAGAGCTGCGTGTGCTCTAATGGATTTTATTTCTAAAGCAATTTACAGCTCAAGTCACATCACACGTTTAGTAAGAGGCCTGCAAAAGCCATAATATGCCGTGATATAGGGCGGCACGGTGGCTCAAGTGGTTAGCACTGTAGCCTTTGCAGCACTGGGGTCCTGAGGTCCTGGATTCAATTCCCACCAAGGACACTAAGGACAACATCTGCAAGGAGTTTGTATGTTCTCCCCATGTTTGCGTGGGTTTCCTCCGGGCACTCTGGTTTCCTCCCATAGGATAGGATGTTTAGATTGTGAGCTCCAAGAGAGACAGCATTACTCATGTATGTAAAGTGCTATGGAATCAATAGTGCTATATAAATGAATAAATATTATTATTATAATATACAGTATGTGCAGGACAGTGGGACCCTTCTGTCCATCACTAGTAGTGAACATTTACAACAATGGACCTCTACTGCTACTAGTCCATAGCATCACATACAGTCATCCAGACTGTTGACCTTCACATCCATTTATTATTTCATTTTCTGCTAGAAAAGAATACGGCAGGATATTTTGGATGTTTCTTCCTTCCTTGTTAGTATTAGGACTATCATGTCCCACGACTTGGGAATCACAGTATTGTATTTGTCATGCACTGTTTTGCTCTGCGCTCACTTGGTGTCCTCTGACTCTGTTCACACTTTTGAGTCTGATATGCAACCTTGTGCTTCTTTATTGCTCAGCCAGAGTTAAGGTGTCAGCTGTTTGGTGTGAATTGTTGGTTGCTTCGGTCCTGTCACGGTCGTGTCCACCCTTTAAATATGCAAATAGAGTCTATGGAGCCTTGTTTAGGAGTCTCAAAATAGGGCCCTTTAAATAGGGGGGAGCCCAGTCTCCTATACCAATTATAGCTTCAGCAATACCAGTCGTGTCCTTGGTGTTTAATTTTTGGGAAACAGTTGCTACAGGTTGGGTAGGAACTTCCTTATTGTATTTTATCTCCTGCTTGTACTTGTTTTCTCCCTTATCACATATTGTATTTTCCCTGTGTGTGTGAGTACTGTGAGCTTGTGTTTTGGTTTTCCCCTGTCTTTCTTTATCTGTGCATTTTCTTACTCCCCAGCTCCAGGGGAAGGGGGAGTGGGAATCAGTTCAGGGCTTGACAGGAGCAGGGCCAGGGTGTAGACTCAGGCCTCCCCACCATCAGGAGTACCCCTGAGATAGGGAAAGTTAAGGGCTCCCAAGTTTTATGGGCAGATAACACGCCCTGGTTTCTCTTTTCACCATACACTCTGTGACAGTATTGCTGCTGTTGCATTGCTATGCAATAGGTTTGCCTACCTACCCTGAGCAGGAGCGTAATGCTTTTGCTTTTCCCTTTGACTACAACAATATGTAATAAACGTCAATCTTGGGAAACCCCTTTTCAGTGTATTAATTTGCATGTACAAAAAGCATTTACCGTATATACTCGCGTATAAGCCGAGTTTTTCAGCCCACAAATTGGGCTGAAAAGTTACCCCCTCGGCTTATACGCGAGTCACTATACGGGCGCCCCCCCCCCCCGAGGTATACAGGCCCCCCCATCAGTATACAGGCCCCCCCCAGGCTCGGGAAACCTGTAAAGGAAGATGATTATACTTATCGCTGTCCGGCTGCCGTCCCCGCTCTGCATCGCGATCCTCCATCTGCATCGCGCTCCTCCATCTTCCGGGTTCCTGTCGGCGCCGAGAATGACGTCATTGTCGGCGCAGAACACAGGAAGTCGGAAGCCGGAAGATGGAGGAGCGCGATGCAGATGGAGGAGCGCGATGCAGAGCGGGGACGGCAGCCGGACAGCGATAAGTATAATCATCTTCCTTTACAGGTTTCCCGAGCCTGGGGGGGCCTGTATACCTCGGGCTGCTGCTGTATATAGCCTGGGGGGGCCTGTATACCTCGGGCTGCTGCTGTACATAGCCTGGGGGGGGCCTGTATACCTCGGGCTGCTGCTGTATATAGCCTGGGGGGCCTGTATACCTCGGGCTGCTGCTGTATATATCATGGGGCTGCTGCTGTATATACCATGGGGCTGCTGCTGTATATATCATGGGGCTGCTGCTGTATATACCATGGGGCTGCTGCTGTATATACCATGGGGCTGCTGCTGTATATACCATGGGGCTGCTGCTGTATATAGCCTGGGGGGGACCTGTATACCTCGGGCTGCTGCTGTATATAGCCTGGGGGGGACCTGTATACCTCGGGCTGCTGCTGTATATAGCCTGGGGGGGGCCTGTATACCTGGGGCTGCTGCTGTATATACCATGGGGCTGCTGCTGTATATAGCCTGGGGGGGGCCTGTATACCTCGGGCTGCTGCTGTATATAGCCTGGGGGGGACCTGTATACCTCGGGCTGCTGCTGTATATAGCCTGGGGGGGACCTGTATACCTCGGGCTGCTGCTGTATATAGCCTGGGGGGGGCCTGTATACCTCGGGCTGCTGCTGTATATAGCCTGGGGGGGGCCTGTATACCTCGGGCTGCTGCTGTATATAGCCTGGGGGGGGCCTGTATACCTGGGGCTGCTGCTGTATATACCATGGGGCTGCTGCTGTATATACCATGGGGCTGCTGCTGTATATACCATGGGGCTGTTGCTGTATATACCATGGGGATGCTGCTGTATATACCCTGGGGCTGCTGCTGCTGTATATACCCCTGGGGCTACTGCTGCTGTATATAACCCTGGGAAGGCTGCTGTAACACTGCTGGGGCCTGTATATACCACTGGGGAGGCTGCTGTATACCACACTGCTGGGGGCTGTATACTACCACTGGGGAGGCCTGTATACCATCGGGGGGGCCTGTATACCACACTGCTGGGGGCTGTATACCTGTGCTGGGGTCCACCCTCGGCTTATACACGAGTCAATAGTTTTTCCCAGATTTTGGGGGCAAAAGTAGGGGGGTCGGCTTATACACGGGTCGGCTTATACACGAGTATATACGGTACTTAATAAATTGTAACTGATCGGCAGAGATTTAGCATTCCAGAGTAAATATAGACTAAACGGTCACAAAGCACCGAGTCCATACTAAGACTATACTATGGCTGGAAGCCTCCAGTGTCAAAATGAAAACAATTTATTACATTTTACTTGGTAAACCTCTTCTGTGTCTGCTCACTGTTAATAAGAGCAATGCTTATTTCAAACTCACCATCTAAGAGCACTGGATCAATATGCAAAGAATCAATGCAATCTCATTTTGCTTGAGAGATTCTATGTGATACATTATTGAAGAGTCAGACAATCCTCAGCTTTGCTAGCACGATTCTGCGATTCAGACAGCTGGCAAGCAAGTGCTGACCTAGATACTTAGCAGTACACATAAGATGACATTATGAGACATTTAAGAATCAACACTTACAAGAAAAGATTTATTTAACTCTGCATCCCGAGTAACTAGCCTGGAGAATATGTACGTCCACAACTGAACGTCATTTCACAGTTTACATAGAAAATTACCTTAGATAGAACTTTGTATATAGAGGGCATTATCTATACTGTATTGTACTAATCCTCCTCAGTTACAGCCGGTAATATATTTTGGAGAAGCTCTACAGGCCTCAGATGCACAGGCATGATAGTATGTTTCAGGCACTGGATGTTTGATCTCAGCCATGTATGTTTGATTCTGAAATGCTGCGGCATTCCAGAGAAAAACTTACTTTGAATGAATCCCGCCCGGCTGGGGACCAAGCCACACAGGTGACTAGTCGAAAAAGAGTTCATGATGGCTTCTCTCCACCAACTACCCTCCAGTGATTTGTCTCGTCCCACGTGCATGTTCGAGAAGAGCCCTGACATTCATCGATATAGGAAGCTGCCAGGGATCGGTTTTGTTCACTAGTCTCCTGTGCAGTTTGGTCCTTGGCAGGATTTAAAGGGAATTTGAGAGTGGCATGCTGTAGGAGCCGAGACCCTGATCAAAATATGTGACATCTACTAGTCTGCATGCTACAATCACCACTTTTGCCATTGCAGATCTAGCAATGGTCAAAATGCTGAGCCCTGCATAACCTCACCCCCAAATGACTATTTGGCGGCTGTCTGTGTACACTGTACAATGGAAAATAGTTGCTAATCAGTGGTGGGGCAAGTTACACAGAGCAGTTGACTAGGAGGCAAAAGAAATCTAGCCCTTTAATGATAATCACCTGCTGATAAAACAGTGGATTTTATTGAAACAGCAACACACAGTCCAGTACATGACATCACTGGAATCAGGGTTTCTGCCTCTACATCATGTTACTCTAATATTACATAACAAAATCCTGATGAAAGATTTCCTCTAAAGTATCTTTTTTTTTTTGAAACGTTAGAGCCAAAAATACAATATTTTTCGGACTTTAAGACGCACTTGTTTTTAGAGGTGGAAATAAATTTGGTGAAAGCTATGAGGGGAAGATCGCACACGAGACCTGAGCGGTGTCTTTAAAGTACTGTATGAAAATGCCAGAAGGTGAGTATAACAACCCGGGGAGGGGGCTTATATTTAAAGCGCCACTCCAGTGCTGAAGAAAAAACTGTGGAGTGCTGCTTTAAGATCTCATAAGTGCCATTCTTGTCCACTTAAGGAAAACTAAAACTCCTAGCATGTCCTGCAGATCCTCTGTCATGCCGGGAGTTATAGTTCACCATAAGAGTGATAGAATGCTTGCATACACAGTACTTAAATAACTATTTATTTTTAACTTTGACAAGGTGTGCGCACTCACATTACAAGCCATCATGTCGTGCCACTCTAGACACCAAAAAATGTCTACAGGACCTTCAGTGACATAATTAGGAGGCAGGGCTGGAGCAGCATACGGCAACACAGTGCCCTGCCTCTTCATTACATAACCGCAGGTTCTGTAGAGATTTCCTGGTTTCTAGAGTGGGAGGACGTGAAAGCATGTAATGTGAGTACTCAGTGCTTTGCTTCTAAGATATGTAACACATGGGCCAGGTACATCTGCAGCAGTCCCTGATCCTGGTGCCCAGCCCAGCGTGCACACGATCTCCCTAGCAGCTGCAGGAATCTGGCAGCTGGGTAAACCACATGGGCTCACTGTTTAAAGTGAAGAAATATTAATTTGCTGCTCCCCACACCCCCTTCTCGGCACTAAAGCCAGTGCTGAGAGGTGGGCGGAGGGAGCAGCAAATTAATATTCCTTCACTTTAAACAGCGGCCCCCTTAGTTTACCCAGTTGCTGAATTCCTGCAGCGGCGATGTTTTCCTCCCTCCTGTGCACAGTCGGACTAGAAGACGCACCCCACATTTTCCTCCAAAATTTGAAGGTAAAATATTGCGTCTTATAGTCCGAAAAATATGGTACATGGCTAAAATAATACATTCTGTGTCTGATACACGGTGTCCAATCCATGGGTAGCATTTATCAGATCTCAAAATTCCTTTCCATAATATCCCTTTAGAACAATAAACTTGCGTCAACAAGTAAACACAAATTGTAGTTTATAAATGAAGGTATTAAGATAAAATGAAATCCAAACCTACAGGGCCCTGTAGGAAAAAGTGATTGCCCCCTAAATCTAGATTGGTTGGGCCACCCTTAGCAGCAACTACTGCAATCAAGCGTTTGAGATAACTGGCAATGAGATTTTACAACGCTCTGGTGGAATTATGGCCCATTTTCTTTGCAGAATTGTTGTCATTCAGATAAATTTGGACTGTTTCCAAGCATGAACCGCCTTTTTAAGGTCATGCTACAGCATCTTCATTGGATTAAGGTCAGGAATTTTACTAATTTACGCCAAAGTATTAATTTTGTTTCTCCTAAGCTATTCAGAAGTGGACTGTTTTGGATCAATGTCCTGCTGCATAACCCAAGTGCGCCTCAGCTTGAGGTCACAGATGGCCAGACATTCTCCTTCAGGATTTTTTGGTAGATGAGAGAATTCATGGCTCCATTTACCCCAGCAAGTCTTTCAGGTCCTGAAGCAGCAAAACGGTCCCAGACCATCACACTACCACCACCATATTTTACTGTCGGTATGATGTTCCTTTTCTGAAATGCTGTCTTACATCTTCCAAAAAAATTAAACTTTTGTCTCATCAGTCCACAGAGTATTCTCCCAAATATCTTGGGAATCATCAAGATGTTTTCTGGCAAAACTGAGATAACCTTTATGTTCTTTTTGCTCAGCAGTACTTTTTGTCTTGGGACTCTGCCATGCAGGCCATTTTTGCCCAGTCTCTTTCTAATGGTGGAGTAATGAGCCCTGACCTTAACTGGGGCAAGTGAGGCCTACAGAGCTGTGGATGTTGTTGTGGGGGTCTTTTGTTACCTCTTGGATAAGTTGTCGCTGCGCTCGAAGTAATTTTGGTCAGCTGGCCACTTCTAGGGAAGGTTCACCACTGTTCCATCATCCATTTGTGGATAATGGGTTTCACTGTGGTTCCCTCAAGTATCAAAGCTATAGAAATAGCTTTATAACCTTTTCCAGACTGATAGATCTTTTGAGGATCTTTTGGTCTACTTCACTTTGTCAGGCAGGTCCTATTTAAGTGATTTCTTGATTGAGAACATGTGTGTCAGTAATCAGGCCTGGAAGTGGCTAGGGAAATTGATCTCAGATTCTCAAATATGTGATAAACCACAGTTAATTTATTTTTTTTATACAAGGGGAAGACAATTACTTTTCATGCAGTACATTCCAGAGATTTGGTGCAGCACAAGAAAAGTCTCTTCATACAGACATTAGATTATAGACGATGTACAGTAAGTCTTGGCATACCTGGGTATTGCTGATAATTAGGGGAGGCGAACTTGATTTACCCCTTATCCAAAAATTATGGACAACCAAATTGTTTAGTGACACATTCAAAAAGTAGAAAACATTAGCTAGATTATGACATGTAAAATGACGACAAATACAGTCAATAATCGGTAGAAGTTTTTCGAATTTCACAGAATTTATTTTTTTTTTTACTGGCAGGGGAAATAACAGTCCTTCTGATAGGCTGCCCAGAAATTATTGGAGGGTTGTCAACCCAGCTGATAATGTCTCTTTTATAACAATGAACGAACCATATGAGTCATGTAAATGGCTGTATGCAATGTGAAACGAGGTCCAGGAACAAGCAGCCATCATACGTGTTCCTACCAATAGAGTATCACAGATCACAAAATTGCTACTTTCTACTGGCAACAAATGCAAGCTAAAAGCATGCCAGACAAAAACCATTGCTGGATTACCAAAGCAGTTATTAGGAAATATATAAGCAATTAAAATGTAATTTAAAGGCGCAGTACACTCGTTATATCACGTTTCTCTCCGTTAGTAATCAGAATGCTAGTTAACCACAAATCATGGATATTATGGGTTTGTTGATCTGATATATGACCTGCTATAAAAACTTAATATGTCCTGGAAATATTATACCCCATAACCTTGTTCAGAGCAATAATACAGTAAAAGAGGCAACATTTCCGAAGCACTCAATAATTTCAACGTCATTCAAAGGTCATAAAATTGAAAACTCAAACACAGTAGTGATGTGACCATGGGTGGGATGCTGTTAATATAATAGCAAGCACAGGTGTCTATGTATACTAAACCCAACATTTCCTTGAGGCTCATGAGAAGGAAGGCTACATGGTGCCACTGTAAGACAGCAATTCTAAGGCAAGCAGGGCAAACACACATTTGTGTTACTTGCTTGGGAATTCCTATGGGTGCAATAGAGCTTACATTCTTCCTGACCTTAAAAGAGCTTTTCTTACCAAAATGAATTGAGATACCAGAGCATTGTGGTTGTAACAGGCTGGTACTTTATTAAGATTTAATCATAAATCCATTTGTTATTTTTTAATCATCAAAACTTTCATAAACACACGTTGCATCCATAGTCATGTAACAAATGACTCTTTATTTGTAAACACTGAAAATTTAACTTTATTTAATCCACTGATCCCCCCAGCAGAGCTGGGTGACCCTATCTCTAACAAAGTGCCAGCAGATAACATTACAAAACATTCATAGGGGCGGGTGGGCGGGGGTTCCAGCAATTGCTGATTATCATTGAACTAGGCTACCAAATTGCCCCCTTTTATACCTGGGCTCTGAGCTAGTTGCCCAATCAAATAAATTGAATTTGGCGGGTTAATTCCCGCCGATTTTCACTATGTGACGTCATTTGACCCAGCAACTATTCTGCTGGGCCAATGACAAGGTTTCTCCTTTGCAGCTCATTGCCCCAAGATGGCCCCCATCCTAACAGGATGGGTGCCATTTCATGGGTGCAATAGAGCTTACATTCTTCCTGACCTTAAAAGAGCTTTTCTTACCAAAATGAATTGAGATACCAGAGCATTGTGGTTGTAACAGGCTGGTACTTTATTAAGATTTAATCATAAATCCATTTGTTATTTTTTAATCATCAAAACTTTCATAAACACACGTTGCATCCATAGTCATGTAACAAATGACTCTTTATTTGTAAACACTGAAAATTTAACTTTATTTAATCCACTGATCCCCCCAGCAGAGCTGGGTGACCCATTAGGACGGCGCCCTTGAGGTGCCGGCCCCCCCCAACCAAGCCTCCACAATGCTCTGTGCCCCGACATTAAAAATGTCGAGGCCAACCTCCGACAAATGGACCATGTCCTGGCGATACATGCCATGGATAAAACCCTCCAATTCCCTGTGCCTGTAAGAAAACATGCCTATTGTGGGTAGGAATTTTTCCATCTCCCTGTTCAATTTTTTCCGCATTTTTTCTAGGAACATGTTATTCCTTACTTTCCAAGTTAATCTCGGAATTACTTCCGAGAATACGAATTTTGCACCTTGTACCCTCTGGGCAAGCCAACAAAAGTCAGACTTGATTCGCCACAAAAGTTCTAGTGAAGAACTTTTTCCTAAATCGTTTCCACCGGCGTGACAAATGACTAAGTCCGGCCGGGGGAAACGGTCCAGCAATTGAAGTATTAACTCATTCATATTATGCCACCTCAGACCCCTTACCCCATGCCAATGGATGATCACTTCAGATTCCTTGAATGAAAGATTCTCCGTGTAGCTTCTGCTCATGGCCCTCTTGTGAGCCCAGTAGATGAAAGAATGGCCGATGATCCACACTATTTTTGGGCCTGGTAAACAAATTAACTATTAGATCATCTTGTAAAGAAAATGTACTACACATTGGAGGGGGGGGGGACTCCAACAGTCAAATATTCATCTTTATTGGGCGTATGTATTTTTTAAATGCATTAGATTTCCACCTACCCACTCTCTTAATGCAAGCTTCGTTGACCCCCTGTTGAGCAGCCAAACTTGCTGCACCAATACGAAACGAGTGTGAGGTCAGATTGAGGTTTTTTGAGTCTAGGCGATCTAAACATTTACGTAAGATTGTTCTAAATTGGAAAATGGTCAACGGGGTACCATCAACATGTACGAATAAAATTCCTGGTGACGAGGAACGAGTGCTCAACCAAGTTCTCATTGCTACAACCGGGCAAATCCTTTCGTTATCTGAGTGATGAAGGACAATCATTTGACCTCTGCCGAGTTGGTCTGTCTTGGATTTGCGTAAGTAAATATACAATGCCGATTGAGACAATGAGATATCTTGTAGTCGGAGACCAGATGTATTATTTTTACTTATAGATACTAATTCACTAATCCTCATTGCCGTAAAAAATAGAGTTAGGAAAGATGTTCTAAACAGATTAGTTTCGTAGCTGCTGTAGCAAACATCATCCAGTATGTTACATATATTTGCCAGGACGGACAGGGGCATGGGTGATCGCTTGTCGGGTACACAAAAAGATTTTTTATATCCCAACAAGAATTTCTTAACCAAAAAAGATTCAGTAATTGCTGGGAAACCGGATAATTTAAGAAAAAACGAAATCCCAGCAATTATTTTTGTTATTGATGAGTAGGCTAAACGCCTATCAGCAAGTGACTGGAGAAAGGGGAGAGACGCTCGACCTGCTTCAGCTGTTGGGCAAGCTCCGACCTGTACACAAAATTGCACCCACGAATGCCAGGACGTGCAATATGACGCCCATGTCCGGGGTGCAAGGGATTGGCGCACGAAGTGCGGAATTAACCCAACAGAAGATTCCATAAATCCAATGGTACCTGACTGCTGTTTGGTTCCGCCCAGGGACATCTGGCCAGGAACTGCTCCGTGTCATTGCGGGAGAGAAGAACACACAGAGGATGACTAATTGTAATGAGAAATTCATACTTTATCCAAATATTACATTCTAAGCAAATAACTGATAACTTTTTAAGTAGCGTCAAAATTAAATGTGATTTGGATGATAAGGAATTAATGGTGAACGCTGACCCCCTGTCATTAGTGTGAAAAATAATCCTCCTATTCGTTAGGTTATTACCCCAAAGCATAAGGATAACTGTTAAAGAAAATGTATCACGGAGTGATGGAGAATTTGCAAATTGTTTGACCAGTTCATTCGGCCATTTAGCCGATACCCACTCTTTTCTGAAAAGAATGCCTAACCCCCTGTCGTCGGTATGGACATGGAGTGGTAGATCTGTAGCATGGATGAACTGAGACTGACAACAAGTGACCCCATTAAAACGCGACAAAAATTCTGACCATACCTCTAGGTCCATTTTAAGGGGCTGTGTAATTACTATCTGTGACCCAGAATTAATAGCGGTCATGCCTTCGTATAATCGCCGTAGGAACGGCCGACCGAATGGTATGACCCGCAGGGCAAAGTTAAGGGATCCCGCTAATGTCTGAAATTCTTTCAATGTGGCACTTGTTTTCTTACTAAAAGCATTAATCAATTCCCTTAATTTAACAATTTTATCGTTAGGAAGCCTAAATTCCATTTTTTGGGAGTCAATTAGAATTCCTAAAAACTCTATAGACGTGTGCGGGAGCGTGGTTTTTTCGAGGGCTACCGGTACTCCGAAATGGTCCATAAGCGATAAAAATGCATTCAGTAATGATTCACAGCCTTTAGAACCTGGGGGGCCGATGAATAAGAAGTCATCTAAATAGTGTGATATTCCCCCCTCCGGGGAAACTCTCTGGGTGCACCACTGAAGGAAAGTTGAAAACGATTCGAAGTAATTACAAGACATGGAGTATCCCATCGGGAGACATCTATCAAAATAGTAATTGCCTTCAAAGGTGAAACCCAGAGAATTGAAACCGGAGGGGTGAACCGGGAGTAAGCGGAATGCCGATTGTATATCAGATTTCGCTAATAATGCTCCTCGACCGAATTTTTGTAACAATTCGATCGCCGAATCAAAGGATGCATATGAAACCGATGCAACCTTTGGATCTACTTGATCGTTCAATGATGCGCCCTCAGGGTAGGATAGATGATGAATCATTCTAAATGACCCTTTATCTTTTTTGGGAACTATCCCAAGAGGGGAAATGCGGAAATTTTTAAAAGGGGGGTAGGAAAATGGGCCTGCACATCTACCTTCCAACAATTCCTTATTAATTTTTTTCTGAACTTCGTTTGGGAACTTAGTAGCCGACGGTAAGTTATTATGGGGTATGCAACCTGAACCAAGAAAAGGGGGGACGTAAAATCCGTGTTTAAATCCAGAGTGCAACATTTCCGCGCTAACCTGATCCGGGTACTGGTTTAACCAGGGTATTAGTTTTGTGAGCCTCACTGGGCTCGGGGCTTTTAAGAAAGGGCTCCTTAACTACGTTTAGGTTTTGTTTTTTAAAACATTTAATCGCAGAATGCCCTCCCCCGCATGATGAACATTCGTGCCGGTAGCGGCAATTTTGCAACCACCTGCAAGAAGATTCATTGAATGCGAAACAAAATCCCTTCTTAGCTGTAGGCAATGTAGTCTGTTTCGCTAATGGCTGGCGCGGGGGAACCATCAACTGGAGCCAAAGACCCACGTCTTTGGATCCCCATTTCAATGAGGGATGGACGGCCAATTTTTGACGAAAAGCCTCGTCGTAATTTAGCCATCCCGTTCCCCCAAAGTGTCTGTATGCTTCCAGGATTATATCCACATGTTGGAACAATCCCGAGCACAGATTGGGGCACTTTTCGCCTAAAACCGCGGCGTATATTAAAAAGGCTTGAAGCCACGTGTTAAATGAGCGGTAAGTTCTTTTCTTATTATCGCTTTCCTTGTCATCACGCCCTTCGTACTTAGACGAGTCGCGGGTGGGAAGAAGGGAGAATAAATCTAAAAATTCCCCCCCCCAAATTTTCTCTTTTACATTCCGTGTCAAATGAAATCCCAACGGGGATACCTCACAAGGAATGGCCTCTTTTAAGTGTGCTTCGGGGATTCCCGAGCTGGCCTTGGCTTGTGAGAGTGCCCCGGTAGGAGAAGCAGCTAGTAGAGCTGCTGCTACCGTTTCCCTAACTAGTACAGAAATAGAAGATGCTAAAGAAGGGGTAATATCGTCACTTATATAGTGGTTCTCACCGACTCCTGGTGTCGTTGTCGCTCCTTGTCCACTGGAGACGTCCATCCTTGAGGGACCCGGGTAGCTGATTTCATCATCGCAGCTGCCGGTCTGTTGCGGTCCTGTTTCCGCTCCGCCGTTCCCGTATCGATGCTGTAAGCCCCAGACTTGAAGTGCCGGGCTCTCCCCTCCACGGATGGTGTCTGGAGTAGCGGGGACGTTGGGTCCATTCGCCAGTGGGGTGCCACTGGGCAGGTTTAGCCTTTGCGCAGGTTCTATAGCTCTCTGTCTCCATGCCGGTTCAGCTCCCCATTGGGAAGTTTGCCCTTCTCTTCCCATGACAGTGTTTGGGACCGTACATGGGCCGCTGATCCCGGCATTCAAGGTAAGCTCTGACTGCAAGGAGGGCTGTGCGCACCTCCTGTCTCCGTTCAGGTGTAACTCATTGCGTAAGGAGGGCTGTGCGCCTCTCCCATCACCACTCAGGAATAGCTCAGTGTATAATGAGGGCTGTGCGCCCCTCCTTTCTGCGCCCAGGTTCAGCTCTGTATGCAAGGAGGGCTGTGCGCCCCTCCTGACCCAGTTCGCGCTATCCTGTGGGACGGCGCTGTGCTCGTCATATAGAGAGGGCCGTTCGCCCCTACTCGCGCGGTTTGCGCGTACCTCCGTGCTTATGCTGCGCGCCGGGGAGCCGCTTGTGTCCCCGGCGACGTGATCCTCTGAGCCGCGGAACGTCATTTCCGCTTGGCCGGGTGACGTCACTTCCTGCGCGACTCCTAGATCTCCTTCCGCGTCGGCCGCCCGGGATCCAGACCTCCGCTCTCCATCTTTCCGGCTCTGGCGAGTACTGACACCGCCGCTTCTCCCTTGTTTCTTTCCACTCCTCTTCTGTGACGGGGGTGAGTATGCTTCTCTCCTCGGTCTTTTCTGCCGCTGGCTGCGGCGGCGTAGTGATAGATCTTGCAGTTCACGAACCGCCTCTTCCCTCTCCGGCCTCGGAGGTGAAGGGATTTCGTCATTGAGGCATTTGCGGAGCCAATCTTCGCCTCCCCGGCTTCCTGCCTTCAATAACAGGCGCTCCAATAAGGAGTCCATGGTTCCAGCAATTGCTGATTATCATTGAACTAGGCTACCAAATTGCCCCCTTTTATACCTGGGCTCTGAGCTAGTTGCCCAATCAAATAAATTGAATTTGGCGGGTTAATTCCCGCCGATTTTCACTATGTGACGTCATTTGACCCAGCAACTATTCTGCTGGGCCAATGACAAGGTTTCTCCTTTGCAGCTCATTGCCCCAAGATGGCCCCCATCCTAACAGGATGGGTGCCATTTCATGATCATTTTACAGCTACAAAGATGCCGCATGAAACAGCCAAATCACAGACAGGTTGTACTCGACTTGCACTGAAGTCTATGGAAGCGAAGTTGTGTGTGACTTGCAACCAAAACTCTGACAACATTGGGTTTTGTTTTGTAGAACAGGTCTCAGCACAACCCCATTGATAGGTATTTGATGTTGCAATTTGACAAAGCAATCTTCATGGGGGACGGGAAGCTCTCACCTAAAGACTTTTAGCCTTAACAAGAATACACAAGCCGTAACCTTAAATCAATTGGCATGAACACTTCTTGTGGAAAATTCAACCCTCAGTTGTGGAATACTAGACTATTGACCTCCAAGGGCATGTGGAATGCAGACCCGATGGGCTTTTCAGCAGGAAGATCCTTCAGGACACGTTAGCGTCTCTTGTCTTAACAAGTCTTTACAGTTGATTCTAGCTACGTCTGTGGTCAACAGCTTTTTTCTTATCTCGTATTGAATAAACTACTGAGTGGCAATCAAGCAGAAGCCACCATATGAATGATCAGGTCACTTTTTTTTAACCACTTACAATCTTTGGAAATTTTAAGTGGTTAAAAGTAATCCAAAAGGCTAAACATATGAACAGCGAGTAATTTGTACATTGTAGTGTATACAGGTTAATTTCAATGGATTAGAATATCATCTAAAAGTTAATTTATTTCAGTAATTCAATACATAAAGTGAAATGCATATATTATATAGAGTCATTATACACAGAGTGATCTATCTCAAGTGTTTATTTATGTTAATGTTGATGATTATGGCTTACAGCCAATGAAAACCCAAAGGTCATTATCTCAGAAAATTAAAGTAGGGAGGATGAAGGGTCTGAGAGATAAAATATTACCTAAACAGGTATCAGAGGCTTCACCTTGTGTGGTTGTGCACTGCAGAGATGACTGACTCAGTCAACTCAGCCCAGTTGAGAATGTGTTCTGCTTCACAGAGGGCCGCGCTGCTGCGGGTGCTGCCCTTGACGATTGAAGTGGGCAACTGCCGTCGTAGTGTCCGATTGGACACGAATGCGACGGCCTGCCAGGAGATCATGGAAGAACTGTAAGGACAGGGCAATGGCCCTTATCTCTAGCAGGTTGATTGGCAGAGTTGATTCCTGTGTGGACCAGCGACCCTGGGCAGTATAACGATAGATTGCCCCCCAACCGAGGAGACTGGCATCTGTGGTGAGGACTGTCCAATCGACCTGAAGGAAGGACCGGCCCCTGGCAAGAGATGCTTGCCAGATCCACCAGTGTAGTGCCCTCTTGATCGATGAGGTCAGGAGGAAGACCCTGTCCAGTGAAAAGGGACTCCTGTCCCAACTCGTTAGCAGGGCCATCTGTAGAGGGCGGCAAAGGTGAGACTGAGCGAATGGGACTGCTTCTATTGCTGCCACCATTTTGCCCAGAACTATAATTGCGAAACGGATGGAGTGTGCGGGAGGTTGAAGCAGGGTGCGCATTCCCCGTTGTAGGGTTTGAGCTTTGTCTCGGGGAGAGTGATCAACCCTCGAGATGTGTTGAAAACCATACCCAAGAAGGTGATAGATTGGGCAGGGATCGGGGAGAATTTCTGGAGATTGACCAGTCAACCCAGTCATGTAAGAGTGTCTATGGTTATCTGGACACTCTCCTCGCAGGCTGGGAAGGAGGGGGCTTTGACGAGGAGATCGTCTAGATAGGGCAGGACGACTACTCCTCTGGAGTGAAGGATGGTCATGGCGGTCGTAAATACCCTTGGTGCCGTAGCGAGACCGAAGTGTAATGCAACGAATTGGTAGTGCTCCTTGTGGACCGCGAAATGCAGAAAACGTTGATGCACCTGAGCTATAAGGATGTGAAGGTACGCGTCCCTTATGTCTATGGAGGCGAGTAACTCTCCTTCCTTAATAGAAACGATGATGGAGCGTAGCGACTCCATCTTGAAACGGCGGACGCGAATGTATCTGTTAAGATGTTTCAGGTCCAGGATGGGACGCACCGACCCATCCTTTTTGGGGACCACAAAGAGGTTTTAATAAAAACCTCTGAAAGGTTCGGAGTTCGGTACAGGGACGATCACCCCCGCATGTCAGAGTGATGATATTGCGTGGAAAAAGACATGAGCTCGCGTTGCTGACTTCGGAGGCTGGGACGTGAATTCTATGTAATAGCCGAAAGACACAAGATCTTTGACCCATCTGTCGTCTGTGGCGGACTGCCAGGCGCAACAGAATAAGTGCAGATGACCACCGACGATGGGAGTGTCTTCCGGGGATGAGTGTGAGTCACGAAGAGGAGAAACAATGGGATCTGGATCCCTTAGGTCTAGACTGTTTAGGCCTGGATTGCCAAGGCTGAGCCGTCTTGTATGATGACTGAGCGCCCCTGTCTATACGCAGACCGCAGGCCGCAGGCCTTGAATGTAGACGCTCGAGAGGACGTTGTTCCAAAGGAGGAGCGAAAGAGACGAAAGCGGGGTTTTTGTCTTTTGAAAGTAGGGCATCTTGGTTTGTGCTGGGGGAGCGAGGTACTTTTCCCTCCAGTCACGTCAGAGATGAGTTTATCTAACCTTTCGCCAAAAAGCTGCGGCTTTGATAAGGGAGGCTGGTTAGGGACTTCTTTGACGCAGAGTCCTCCCCCATCATCGAAGGGGCAGGCCAGAGGCGGGGACCGTGATTAGGCCATAGCCGAAGCCTAAATTTATGGCCGCAGCCGGGAGAGTGGCGGGGGATGCGCAGATCGGCGGTGAACAGTGTCAGCCAGTGGGTGAGGAAGGGGATCGGGGGCCGACTGTCAGAGGATCTTGCTATAGGGAGCCCTCCGCCGTTATGGGTGTCAGTACTTGGAGCAACACCGGCCGTAGGTCCTTTATCTTACCCTACCATGCAGGGTATGTCTATGTTCCTGCACCGTGCCCAGGAATCTGTGTGAGAGGCTGGCTCCCTGGCTGGGGAGTAATGCTGCTATGTCTAGGCTGCGTGTCGTGTGTCTACAACTCAGGCCCCTTTCAATGAGGCTGAGGAGGTTCATGAGTGCACCACGAAAAAATGAGATGAGGGGTCTACGCCAGGTGCAGAGGGGGGTACGGGGAGGCGACACTCCAAGTGCCCTTCTGTTGATAGCTGGGAAATCGGCACCCTTAGTGGAGCCATCGTCCTGGTAAATATCCAGAAGAATAAAAAAAATAGGTGTATCCCAATAAAATTCCAACGGAGCAGAAGGGAATTCGTGCAGGCGACACTCCACGGTCCCGCCTGTTGGTGGCTGGAAAAGCGGCACCCTAGGGGAGCCTTCGCCAGTCTATAATCTTCATCTGTGTATAAAAAAAGAATAAAAAGAAAAGAAAAAAGGATGTGGGTCTGTAGACTGCATCTGCCTTCTATAGACACTGAGCTTAAACTGGTCGGGGCCTGGTCCAGCCAGGGGGTGTATTCTGCAGGGGAGGAGCTGATCTGTTTTGTAAGCACTTAGAGTCAGCCTCCTAGAGATAGCAGCATAACCCATAGTCCTGTGTTCCCTAATGAGGCGATGGAGAAAAAAGTAATGTTTTAATTTCCTTGGCTTCTCAAACTTCTACAATTAATATTATTAATATTTTCCTACGGTGCTACATATATGAGATTTTTCATTATTTCTCCAATGTTGTGAATTCCCATTGGCTGCAACGAACAATGAGCTCATAACCAAGTTCTCCTGCCATGGCTGATGACATCACAGAACTTAGAATGTTTGGATCATGTATGTTCCATCACAGCAGACATTAACTGCCAGTAAAAGGAAGATATTCTCAACCAGCACTTTTCTCTGTAGTCTGCAGAAGGAAAAAGCTGAGGTGTTAGAAGATGCAGAAAGAATGAAGATCAGCCTGGAGAAGAGCAAGGAGTCGGAGAAGAGCAAGGAGTCAAAGCTGGCGAATGCCGAGAGGAGGAGATGGTATGATTTACATGTACATTACATGTTCAAATATATACTTGTTCAAGATGCATATTGCACCAGGGGTAAAGCTCGATGGAAACGTTCTTTGTGTTAATTGTAAATTTAAAGTAAACCTGTCCGATTTGGCATGTGGCCATCATATAGATCAGAGGTTGGGCAGAATGATATATAGGTTTGGGGGAAAACATTCACTATAACTTGTCTTTTAATGCTATAAATCCCTGCTCTTTATGTGCGGTGATGTCTAGGGATGGTTGCTGTCAATTACAATATAGCACTTCCTAACTTAATCCTTTATAAAAGACATGACAGTGACACTGAATCAGTACAAATCTACTGAAGATGTACCGTACATCACTATAATATAAAAATTTTTTATCAATACTTTTCCGGGTTCTAAACAATAAAGTTCCAGAATTACAACGCCAGCTGGAAGAATCTCATCAGGAAACTTCAATGTAAGTAATTACTCTATGGCTCATTCAGTGCTCCTGTATTACACATGCATGAGCAGTAGCAGCAGTCAACTGACCTAAGTGATGGAAATTAACAGAAAAATATAACAATAATGAACAGAATTAAATTTGACCCTTCACAATAGTCACGGTATCTCATGTTGCCCTTGGAAAAATTACTTGCCCAAGTTTAGGAGCCCTAGCTGTACTATTCCAGTAAATGGAAGATATTCTCAACTAGCACTCTTCTCTGTAGTCTGCATAAGTAAAAAGCTTAGGGTGCTTTCACACAGCGATTTTCTGTGATCCGTGGCTGTCCGTTGTAAAACAGACAGCCACGGATCAGATTTTGGCCCCATGTTATCCTATGGCCACGGATCACATCGGATTTGGCCTTATTGGCATCCGATTTTTGTCGGATCCGATCCTGGCCGATTTTTTGCTGTGCCCAAAATCGCAGCCTGCTGCGATTTTTGGCACAGCGGGTCAGATCGGACCGAATTGGATCCGACCTGATCCGTGCCAAATAACATGGGGCCTACGGAGCGCGGATCCGAGGAAACAGCTGATGTCTCCTCGGACCCGATCTTAGTGTACTGAGCATGCTCAGTACACTAAAATCGCTCTGTGCCATCTAATATCACTTCTGCAATGTATATTTATACATTGCAGAAGTGATATCCAGTTAAATGAAAGGGTTAAAAATAAAAAAATCATTATCCTCACCTCTCCATGATCCAGCGATGCCTCCTGCGCTCTGTGCTTCTAGGACCTGGCCTGACGTCACAGTTGAGTCACATGACCGGTTACCGCGGTAACCGGTCATGTGACTGTGACATCACGCCAGGTCCTGTTGATCAGAAGAAGAAGCTGGAAGCACCGCGGGTGTCGTGGAGAGGTGAGAATGAAGATTTTTTTTATTTTTTAAGCTCTGCAAAGAGGGGGACAACAGGAGGACAAAGAGGGGACAAAGAGGGGAGACAGAGGGGACCAACAGGAGGACAAAGAGGGGACAAAGAGGGGGAGAAAGACGGGAGAAAGAGGGGGAGAAAGAGGGGGAGAAAGAGGGGACAAAGAGGGGACAAAGAGGGGACAAAGAGGGGACAAAGAGGGGGGACAAAGAGAGGGGGACAAAGAGGGGACAAAGAGGGGACAAAGAGGGGACAAAGAGGGGACAAAGAGGGGACAAAGAGGGGACAAAGAGGGGACAAAGAGGGGAGACAGAGGAGAAAGGTGACAGGAGGAGCAGGGATAGGAGAGAGGATCCAAACTGATGCTGCAAAACATCGGGATCGGATGCCTATTTGGCATCCGATTGCAGTCATCAGTTTGGATCCGTTGCTGTCCGAGGGGTGCAGCAAAAAGTCTGAAAACCTCGGACAGCACAAAAACGCTGTGTGAAAGCAGCCTTAGGTGTTAGAAGAGTCAGGAAGACCGAAGATCAGCCTGGAGAAGAGCAATGAGGAGAGCAGGCGGCACGCCGAGCGAAGGAGAAGATGGTATGATCCACGTCTACATGTATATTATATGTTCAAATATATACTTGTTCAAGAGGCAAATTGCACCAGGGGTAAAGCTTGATGGAAACGTTCTCTGTGTTAATTGAAAATTTTAAGTGAACCTGTCACATTTGGCATGTGGACATCATATAGATAAGGAGGAGTTGAACAGAATGATATCTAGCTTTGGGGAATACATTCACTATAACTTGTCTTTTAATGCTATAAATCCCTGCTCTTTAAGTGTTGTGGTGTCTAGAGGAAAGTCGCTGTCAATTACAATATAGCACTGCATAAATTAATCCATCACAAAAGAGATGACAGAGACAATGAACCAGTACAAATCTACTGAAAAGGTAACGTACATTACTATAATACAGCGAAAACTAATGTTCTTTGTTGGGTGAGGTTATAATTTGTACAACCACCAGTCTGGGGCTGCCCGAATACCAGACTGTTGAAACTGTAAAGTGTATGCGAGTCTTAGGCCCCTTTCATATTATATTATTATTATTATTAATTTATATAGCACCATTAATTCCATGAGAGGGGTTACATAAAAAATTACAGATATAGTTTACAGTAAAAAATTCCGGTGGCGGTGGGGCGACAGCTCCGGTGGCGGTGGGGCGACAGCTCCGGTGGCGGTGGGGCGACAGCTCCGGTGGCGGTGGGGCGACAGCTCGGTCATTGAAGGCTGTAAGCTTTCGTGAAGAGAGGAGTTTTCAGATAACGTCTGAAGGATCTGAGCATGGTCGATAATCGGACTTGTTGGGGCGTAGAATTCCAGAGGATGGGGGATATTCGGGAGAAATCTTGGAGGCGGTTGTGTGAGGAACGGATAAGTGTGGAGGAAAGGAGGAGATCTTGGGAGGATTGACAATTACGTGAGGGAAGATAGTGGGAGATTAGTTTAGAGATATAGGGAGGAGACAGGTTATGGATGGCTTTGTAGGTCAGTGTTAGTAGCTTGAACTGGATTCGTTGGGGAATTGGGAGCCAGTGAAGAGATTTAAGAGATTTGCAGAGAGGAGAAACAGGGGAGTAGCCAGGATAGAGGTGAATTAGTTGGGCAGCAGAGTTGAGGACAGACTGGAGAGGTGCAAGAGTGTTAGCAGGGAGGCCACAGAGGAGGAGGTTGCAGTAATTGAGGCGGGAGATGATGAGGGCATGTACAAGAATTTTAGCAGATTGAGGGCTGAGGAAAGGACAGATTCTGGAAATATTCTTGAGCTGGGGTGACAGGAGGTGGTGAGAGTTTGAATGTGTGGTTTAAAAGACAGGGCAGAGGTGATTGAGAGTTACTCCGAGACAGCGAATATGAGGGGTGGGAGAGAGCATGATGCCATTTACCATACTGGATTGATTAGGTGGAGAAGATGAAAGATGGGATGGAGAAAAGATGATGAGTTTCGTTTTGTCTACGTTGAGTTTTAGGAAGCGAGAAGAGAAGGAGGATATGGCTGACAGACACTCTGGGATTCTGGAAAGCAGAAAATTGACATCTGGGCCAGAAATGTAGATCTGAGTGTCGTCAGCGTACAGGTGGTACTGGAAGCCATGGGACTTTGAGTTGTCCTAGACCAAGTGTATAGATGGAGAAAAGTAGGGGCCCAGGACAGAGCCTTGTGGGACTCCAACAGAGAGAGGGCAGGATGAGGAGGTAGTGGGAGTGGCTTTTTGAGGATGGGAGTGATGGTGGCATGTTTGAAAGCAGAGGGGAAGGTATCAGAAGTTAGCGATAGATTGAAGAGGTGGGTTAGGTCTGGGATGAGCATGTTAGTGACGTTGGGGAGGAGGTAGGAAGGGATGGGGTCAAGTGCACAAGTGGTGAGTTGTGATTTGGAGAGGAGATGAGTAAGCTCTTCTTCAGTGATGTTGGAGAGGGAGGTTATGAGGGAAGGGCAGAGGTCTGGTGTATGGAGTGGTTGTGGTGGTGGAATAATAAAGGTTTGCCTTGTTAAGTCGATCTTATTTTTGAAGTATGTGGCTAAGTCCTCAGCAGAGGAGGAGGGGGGTCGGAGGGGGCAGCAGTGGGAGGAGGAGATAGTTAAAAGTGCTGAACAGTTGTTTGGGGTTGTAGGATAAGGAAAATACAAGGTTTGTGAAGTAGGTCTGTTTAGCAGAGGTGAGGGCTGATTTGAAGGCAATTGTAGCTTGTTTGAATGAAGTGAAGTCATCTGGCAGGTGTGTTTTCTTTCAATGCCGCTCCGCAGCCCTGGACACTTGACGGACTATTTTTGGTGAGATTGTTGTGCCTGGGTTGCCTATTGATTCGTCGCACCTTGTGATGAATGAGAGGGGCAACTGAAACTATGGCTGATGCGAGGGTGGAGTTATAGAAAGCAGTGGTACTGTCCCTAACGTGGAGTGAAGATATGAATGACAGAGGCAGAATAGAATCTGAGAGTCGGTGAATGTCTAAATGTGTGAGGTTTCTGCAAGGATGTGCTAGTGAGTCGGTCGACAGGGAGGGGGGTACTCTGATAACGAAACTGATGGTTACTTCGATGGGGGAGGATTACAGCTGGTCGGTTCCTGCTTCCGTACCCTGGACCCTCAGTGGCGGGGATGGTGGGGGGGGGATGAAGATAATGGATGTGGGAAATGGTAACATAATGCCACCTGTGGTACCTGATAACGTGGATACCAGCGCTGAGGTGATGGAGGTGCAGCTCAGAGTAGTACAGCTCCTCACAGGTGGAGCTTTACCTCAGGGCAGCGGGGGTCGATGAGGGAGTAGTAGTAGTCCTCACCTCTTTGATGCTGTAGGAGCCCTCCGGGCAGCAGAGCAAATGAGTACAGACACCAGATCAGCTCAAGAAGTTCTTTACTGTCTCCAGATGAAAAACAGGTACACAGTACAGTCTGGTTAACTGGGGACGTAGCCACATATTTGAGGTAACTTAGTTGAGTCTGTCGGTGGTACCCTCTCACAACATTCGGGGTCTTTGTTCCTCTTTACTCTCATTAACCACTCTGAAGAGCTCCTTCGCCAGTCCCCTGGTCTGTTACTATTAGCTACGGTCAGTTCCTTACCGGTACAGACGGGAGCGACAACGAACAAATCCTCCCGCCACTGGAATTCGATCCTTTCTCTAACGTGTCCTGGACCTTTTTGGAACTGAGGAAGAGGTACAGTCTGTGGCGCTATGGCTCCCTTCTGTCGGTCCCACAGCTTGTCGGTTCACAGTCAGGGATAGACCTCTGACTGCCTCGGCTCCGGTATACCGATGTTGACCCGGACTCCCCAGCCGGCTCCAACCGCTCCTGGATTGTGCCCTCCGTTTCTGGGTCAACCCTCTCCAAGAAGGTGTCCTCCTGTCAAGAACACTGTCAGGCACGTCCTCTCTGGCTGCCTTCCCAGCACCGTCTGACTAGAACTCACTCAACTGTCACTCAGGTCTCCCGCTCTACTCTAAGCTCCACTCCTGAACCTACTGAATATACGGTCCCTATGCTAAGGTGGGCTAGTGTATGAGTGCTTAGGACAGACTCTTCATGAAACCCCGTATCCATGGCTATGGAGGCACTACACCTTCTGTTTGGGGTGCAGTACCCTCCCTGTGGCGCCCCGTGGAGAAGGCGAGTAGATGGTGGTCAGATAGGGGGAAGGAGGAAGTTGTGAGATTAGATAGGGAACATAGGCGGGTGAAAATGAGGTCTAGTGTATGTCCATCTGTGTGGGTGACTGTTGAAGACCACTGAGTAAGTCCAAAAGATGAGGTAAGTGAAAAGAGTTTGGAGGCTGCTGGCTGGCAGGTATCAGTAGCAATATTAAAGTCACCCATGATGATGGTGCGAATGTCAGCAGAGAGAAAGTGAAGAAGCCAGGTGGAGAATTGGTCAATAAAGGTAGTGGCAGAACCCAGAGGTCGGTATTTAATGGCCATTTGGAGACTGGAGCGAGAGTAGATATGGACGGAGTGGACTTCGAAAGAAGGGTGGATAAGAGAGGGTGGAGGTTGCAATGGGTTGAAGGAGCAGTTTGCAGAAAGGAGGAAGCTCACTCCTCCGCCATGTTTGTTGCCAGGGTGAGGAATGTGGGTAAAGTGAAGGTCGCCATAGCTCAGTACAGCAAGGGAGGCCATGTCAAAGGCTGTCAGCCACGTCATAGTGAGGCCCAAGAAGGAAAGGTTTCAGGAAGTAAAAAGGTCATGGATCATGTGGAGCTTGTTGCAAACGGAGCAGGCATTCCAAAGTGCTCCAGAGAGAGGAAAGAGGGGTGGCGGGCTCAGGAGCATGGGTTTTACATGTGAGGGGTTGCGGTAGTTTATCTTGCTTTGGTGGAGGTGAGGATAGGTGGGATGTATGGTATGGGGAGGACCAAGATTGGGAGATATGTCTCCAGCAGTGAGAAGTGATCTGCGTTATGATGTAATTCGCTGCAGATCTGGCAGATGTCCCATCTGCCGCGTAACGGACGATTTGCGGCACTGATTCAGCAAGCCCCATTCATTCTGTATGTGGCTTGCGGTCTGGTGTGGCAAGTGCGGTATTGCCGAATCCGGCAATTGCCGCACTGCAAAAAAAAAAACAAAAACACGCTGCTAGCAGTGTTTTTTTTGCGCGGCCACATGTGACGGATCTGCCTGATTCTGCAATACCACACCTGCTGCACCCGACCACAAGCCCCATAGACAATGAACGGGGCTTGCCAGATCGGTGCCGTAAGTCGGCTGTTATGCAGCAGATCCAGCAGATGCTATAAGGAATGAAGAGACGCACCACTGATTGGAAATAATCAAAGTGTCAGGTCCTGACAATGCCATGGGCATCCATGTGCAGCTTAAGAAAAAGACATGGCATATTTGCAAAACGGGAGCACACTAGTCAATGTAAAAGTGTGCAAAGCAAATTTTATTCAACACATCTGCGGATAAAAACTATTTAAAATCAATAAAAATAGAACATCAAAGAGGGGTTCCTGCACCACTCTAATCTGGTGAAGGGATCTGCCGTGAATTACATCATATCGTAGATGTGAAAGCAGCCTTAAACAGTGAGTAAGAGCGGTCAAACCCACACTCATAGGCAGGCTTGTCCGCCAGTCCAATGTTTATGGGAATCTCAACTCTTCCCTGAAACACCATGTTGGGGAAATTAAAGAGGACCTGTCACCTACCTGGTGCTTTCCAAACTGAAAGCACCACTGAATGCAGCATATCTGCTACATTCAGGGAAGGGGGTCTCCCATGTTTCTACTTGCCCTGTAACCTGTAAAAAACACTTTATAAAGTTTAGAGATCAGAAGTCCGGAGGGACTTACTGAATTATGCAGTCCTCGCTGTTTACAGGGATCTTCTCCCCCTCATGGCTCTCTGTATCGCCTCCTGCCTCTCTGTGCCGCCTCCTGACAGTGACGTCAGCACCAGAGGCCGCCCTGCTACAGAATATGTTGTATGCATATAGCAGGGCGGGCTCCGGCGCTGATGTCACAGGCAGGAGGCGGCACAGAGAGGCAGGAGGCAGAGAAGACCCCTGTCCCTGTAAATAGCGAGGATTGCATAATTCAGTAAGTCCCTCCCGACTTCTTATTTCTAAACTTTATAAAGTGTTTTTTTTACAGGTTATATGGGAGACCCCTTCCCTGAATGCAGCAGGCATGCTGCATTCAGTGGTGATTTCAGTTTGGAAAGCACCAGAGGGGTGACAGGTCCTCTTTAAGGATCTGGCATGTCTGATTTCAGACTGACAATCCTTTTATTCTCTGGAAGATAAACTGCTTCAGACAGGGGCATAACTACAACAGGTGCAGGGGTTGCGATCGCACCTGGGCCCTGAAGCCTAGGGGGCCCCAAAAGTTCCAGTGGCCTATAGAAAAAGACTATTGCTATTAAAGATTTTCAATAATTGGGGGCCCCATAGGAGCTTTCGCATCAGGGCCCATGAGCTTCAAGTTACGCCACTGACTCCAGAGGAATCTATCTGAAGCTCTCTTGCTGAGAACACAGGAGCACTGATCAGAGAGAGTACTACTGTGTATGGAAGTGACGGAATAAATAGCTGCCGCCATAATGAATGGCAGAGCAATCAATAAGCCGACAGTTATGTATCGTGTATACAGCCAAATCACGCTACAGATTATTCAATTTTTGCAGTCAAAAATGACAAAAAAAAATAAGTACTATCACCTTAAAAGTATTTTTAAAGGTACTTTTGTGTTTTTAGAAACCCCCTTTAATTACGACGTGTAAATGTCTTACATTTTACCCACAGACTCTGAAATCTCGGCCCAGAAATCATTGACAACTGCATTCAACTTGTGTAATGCAAATTCCTAAAGCAAAAACAATTTTAGCAACAGTTGGCAAATCAGCAGAATTCTTAAATGCACCACGTAAATTAATGTCATTTTGCAAAACACTTAAACAGACATTTTTTTTTATTCCCTCAGAAAGCCGTATGATGTTGATGTAGGGGCAGAGAATCGGACTCCAGTGATGCATTAGTTACTTTATTGGTTGCTGTAGTTTTATCTCCCAGTTCTCATAATAGTGAAATCTGCATAACCATGCCCACACCACTGATTGGCAACTTTTTGCCTATGCATAATATACACAGAAAGCTGTGAATCAGTGATAAAAGGTGTGACTACATTTCAGCTAATGTACTAGTCCTCTAATGATAATCTTCTTCTGATAAAATAATCACTTTTTATAAAAACTACACTAAGTAGGCCTGTAAGTTGCACATCTCTGGAGTCACATTATTAAAGGGATCCTGTCACCCCCAAAACACCTCAAAACCTATTAAAAGTTGTCCCTACAGCATAGTAACACTTTCCCTACACTCCTTTTATCTCCTAAATGCACCAAGTGAAATAGAAGAAAAATGTTATTATAGTACCTCATTATGGATGATAATGAGTGACTATGCTATTCATAGTCACCCTGGCAGGCGCTCCCTCTTCATGTTATCACGCCTCCATAGGCGTGATCTTGTAATCTGATTAAAATGCGCGCCTCCCCGCCGCTCTGTGGTGTCTCGGCCGGCCTGTAGTGGGGCTGGGTGACGCGATACGCGTCATTTCCGGCGCCGGGTGACGTATACACCCGCGCCGCTCTGTTAGCTTCAAAACGCGCACTGCGCATGCGCATGCGCAGTGCGGGTCTTGAAGCCAACAGCGACGCGGGTGTAAATACGTCACCCGGCGCCGGAAATGACGCGTATCGCGTCACCCAGCCCCACTACAGGCCGGCCGAGACACCACAGAGCGGCGGGGAGGCGCGCATTTTAATCAGATTACAAGATCACGCCTATGGAGGCGTGATAACATGAAGAGGGAGCGCCTGCCAGGGTGACTATGAATAGCATAGTCACTCATTATCATCCATAATGAGGTACTATAATAACATTTTTCTTCTATTTCACTTGGTGCATTTAGGAGATAAAAGGAGTGTAGGGAAAGTGTTACTATGCTGTAGGGACAGCTTTTAATAGGTTTTGAGGTGTTTTGGGGGTGAGAGGATCCCTTTAAGATTAGATAGCAAAACACGAATGACAGGTTCCGTTTTAAAGAGGACCTGTCACCAAACCAGGCATGGTGATCTAATTACAGCACTGGATGCAGCATGTCTGCAGCATGCAGACAAGGGGTCCCCCAGCACTTGAGCAGCCCTATACCCCGAGATAATACACTTAGAAAACTTACATCCTGCAGCCGGAAAGGAGGTGGCTAGGGGCTGCAGCCAAGGGCAGATTCACACCCCCTGCATGTGTAATCTGCCCACCGCTGCCAATCATTCTCTCCCTCTTAGCAGCATTTAAACAGAGTTTTTCTTTCTCTCCCGTGTAGCTCCGCCCCCTGAGGGGTGAGGCTACACAGGAGAGAAAAAAACAAAACTCAGTTTAAATGCTGCAAACAGGGAGAGAATGATTGGCAGCGGTGGGCAGATTACACATGCAGGGGGTGTGAATCTGCCCTTGGCTGCAGCCCCTAGCCACCTCCTTTCCGGCTGCAGGATGTAAGTTTTCTAAGTGTATTATCTCGGGGTACAGGGCTGCTCAAGTGCTGGGTGACCCCTTGCCTGCATGCTGCAGACATGCTGTATCCAGTGCTGTAATTAGATCACCATGCCTGGTTTAGTGACAGGTCCTCTTTAAGTCAGTTTAGACATGCCTTTAATATGCAACAAGCTATAAAAGGAATGCTCTTTTCCTGGTTATTGCCATGCCCAAGACAGGTTAGCAATAACGGCTAACTGAAAAGATGGTAAGCAAAGCGAGCTTTTGAGACACTATGGCCTCTTCATCAGGCTGATAATGACAAATTCTGAAGACACACACATATATACATATGCAGGTTGAGATAATGCAGTAAATACGACAGGTGACGTAAACCAGAGTTAGTCTTGGGAGGGAGAGAGGAGCTTGGGAGGTAAAATCTAAATACTGAGATAAGAGGAACAAATAGAACAATAATACAATGATTAGTTGTCTGTGGAGATCTGAAAATTCCTCAGTGAAAGTAGAAAGCTATAAATCCATGCGAGACAGACAGTTCATGTAAGTGTCAAGAGTTAAATGTCCTCTAACTGGGGTTCAAAGATATGATATCCCCAAATGCCCTTTCAATTGATGTAAAAACGCATAAATCCATGTGAAACATTCAATCCTGTTTTGAATGTGTCATAAGTCATTATCAATTTGTATTCCCAAATTCTTCTCTCCTTCTGAGATTTAAAGTTACTTTTTTAAAATGAACAGCCTCATATCTGTTATACTGTGGTCAGCGCTGCAAAAATGTTTTGCTACAGGTAGGTCCATACACTTTTCTTTTATTGAGTGGCGATGAGAATTCATTCTTGTTCTGAATTGTAATCCGGTCTCCCTATGTACATGCCACCTGTTGGACATTTGGTACATATAATTAAATGCATCACATTGCTTGTGGTGCAGCTGAAGTTACCTGGGATCTTGTAGTCCTGATATGAGCTGGGAATCTTTTGTATGTTGTCATTATAGATGGGCAGGTTTTGTACCTGTTCTGGTTGCAGGGAAAGGTTCCTGTTGCTGCTGGAGAGGACAGGGAGCTTCTGACAATGATGTTTTTTAGATTTGGAGGTTGTCTAAAACACAAGAGTGGGGGATCCAGAAATATTGATTTTAGTTGGGCATCTTTTTGTAGTAGTGGTTGTAGTTTCCATGCAGCTCCTCTTAGCACCTGCAGACTTGGATTGTAAGTGACTACAAGAAGAACTTGGTTGTTTTCTTCTCTAGTTTTGTAATGTAGGAGATGATTCCTTGATATTCTGGTGGCTCTTTTAATCTGGTTTTCAATTGCTCTTAAGTGGTAGCCCTTGTTCAAAAAGGTCTTACTGGGGGCGTGACCTGGCCATGGAAGTGTGAGGAAGCACCTCCATAAGCTCTGCAGACCCGGGACTTTATAGAGCTATTCAACTTCACAATCTCTGCTCCAATGTCACGGAGAAAGAAGCCTGAAGATGCTGTGACAGCCCTGACACCCCCTGAGAAGCAAGGGAGAGAGGCAGGCATGGCAAAACTGTTTGGGACAGCAGGAAGAAAGGCAGCACACTCCTCTGTAATGGCACAGGGAGGACCTCATGCTCAGAAGCTGCAGGCACAGTCACCTTCACAGCTGCCACAGAGAAACCCCCGCAAACAAAACACTGGAAGCCAGGTAACAGCTGTTATCAGCTCCTCAGATAAGGGGAAGGAGAGATCAAGGGAGTCTGCAGTTGTGGAAACATTAGAGGAGATTGCAGACACTGGAGAGGAGACCGAGGAGACATGGAGGGATACTCCCCCCTCCCCTACACATGCTGCAGTAATGGTGCCTGCTTCAGACCAGTCCAGCAGCTCCTACTCTGAACTGAGGGCTATTAGGAGCATGATTGCTGCTCTCCCCACCAGACAAGACCTAGACTGTTTAATGGCCCGCATGGAGGCATCCCAAGCCAAAGCCCTGAGCCCCATTAAGGAGGATATAGAGACTCTAAAGTCACAATCCACTGCTGTGTCTGAGACCATAGCTGCCATTGAAGAGAGAGTCACTGCCTTGGAGAGACATGCTACACGCTCTAATGCACATATTGTTGCCCTGATTCTACAAGCAGATGACCAGGAGAATAGGGAAAGGCGCAACAACATACGCCTGAAAGGATTGCCTGAGACCATTACAGCTAATATGCTCCTTGACAGGACTCTAGACATCTTTAATACGGTAACACAAAGATCACCAGGCTCATCATATAAAATTGATAGAATACATAGAGTATCTCGCCCTGGCCCAATTGACCCAGACAACCCCAGAGATGTTCTGTGTAGATTTCATAATTTTACAGACAAGGATGCTCTGATACAAGCGGCTTGGTCTTTTGGCGACATTCTGATTGACAACGTAAATGTTCGCCTCTTCCCAGATGTTTCTAGTCGCACCTTGTATATGCGACGGCAGCTGCGCCCCTTACTTGTGAAGATTAAAGAGCGGGGAGCCACGTACCGCTGGGGTCATCCCTTCCATCTTATAGTGAGAAGAAACAACAAGACATATTATCTTTGGCATAGGGATGACCTTCCTGGACTATTTTCGTTCTTGGATATCCCATCCATCCCGATCCCGGATTGGCTCTCTTTGGAAGGATTTCAGAGGTTCGCAACAATGGGCCGCCAACGCAGTTCCCTTTCAGATGCTCTCCGCAAGAGGAAGACACGGAGTGGCAATGCTCCACGTACGCCCTCGTCACAGCCTGGCAGCCCGAGGGGCGGAAGAGACGAGGCGTTTGCAGAGGTCTTACCAACATGAGATTCCTGATCCACCTTTGTTGGAACTGATTGAGCTATATGAGGTTGATGCCTCAGACCTCACCCAATTGTTATATAAAAAGATAGTGCATTCGTTACGTATAACAAATTTATTAAGGGTTTTTGTGTTGCTTTTTCCCTTTTATCGATTGTAACTTTTTCTTGTTGACTTTTAAAGAAGTTGATAATGTGGTGTAAAGAGATGATCTTGATGATATACAAGAGTCCTGGGTCTGTGGATCGTTGCCTTTTGGTCAGTTACGGTCCCTACGACTCTCTCTCTTTCTCTTTTCTGTTTTCTTAGAGAGAGTTGATTTGCTGGCTTGACCGGCTTAGACTAAAATAGTCTTATCTTCCCTTTAATCTTTTTTTCTCAATCTCTTTGTTTTACACTCCTCTACACCTCCCTCCCCTCTTACCTCCCCCTCTTTCCTGTACCTTGGTCCCCTTTTTCCTTGAAGTTCCTAGTTGGCAGAAGGGAACACTATGACACATAGCACCCTATCTGCTATACAAATTGGCACGCTGAATGTGCAAGGTCTACATGATGCAGGGAAAAGATCTATTTTGTTTAACTATTTGAAAACTAACAAAATTCATGTTGCTTTTCTTCAGGAGACTCATATGTGCGAGAACAAGCCTTATAAGCTCTCCAGTCATTGGTTTCCTTCATCATATCACAGCTTATCTAATAATTCACACTCTTCTGGTTCCAGTATCGTGATATCGAGGTCGATACCATGGGAATTTGTGGACTCCTGCAGTGGTGGCAACGGAAGACTCCTTATGGTAAAAGGTAAGATCGCCTCCAGAACATATACATTTGCCTCGCTATACCTCCCTAACTCTGGTCAGATCACAACGCTCCTGCAGTTTTTAGATAAAATTGAGGTCTTCGCAGAGGGAACGCTGGTTCTAGGGGGAGATTTCAATGTTACACTTGACCCCGACCTTGACACGTCTCGAGGCAGGTCTAGTATGTCTAAAGCAGCTATTAGAAGGTTGAACAGAGCGCTCCATGATCACCAATTACTAGATGCTTGGCGCCTCTTGTTCCCTACCTCTAAAGACTATACCTTTTACTCCCCAATACATGACGTATATTCTAGACTTGACTTCTTTCTCCTGAGACACACTGATCTGACACAACTAATAGATGCTTCTATTGAGCCGATTTCCTTTTCAGACCATGCCTTGGTTAAGATTTCCCTTATGCTCCACTCCCCGATCCCAAGACAGTGGCAATGGAGGCTAAACGCTTCTTTATTAGAAGACACAGTAGTCCTAGCGGACGTCTCTAAATCATTGAAGGATTACTTTGATTTAAATGTTTCCACAGATGTGACACCTGGGGGAGTGTGGGAGGCTCACAAGTGTGTAGTTCGAGGCATTTTAATCAAACATGGTGCCCGACTTAAGAAAATTAGAGATACAGAAATCCAAGATCTAATGATTAGACTGAGAGACCTCGAAACTAGGCATAAACGTCACTCCCTCCCTGATCTGAAGAGAGAACTATTAGATGTTAGGGAGAAGCTACGCACTACTTTACTATATAAGGCAAAAGGGGTACTTACCAGATGCCGTAGACATTTCTATGAATATGGGAATAAGTCCGGTAGAGCTTTGGCGAGGGCCTCTAGAATTTGCAGAGCTACTACATATGTTTCTGAAATATCACACCCAGATACCTCAAAACGCTCAAAGTTTCCCCACGACATAGCTGAGGCATTCAAACATTACTATACCGCTTTGTATAATCTTGACACGACTAAAGCGCCGGTAGCATTGAATGCACTTACATCACGCATAAGAAAATATATTACATCTTCGGCTATGCCGAAATTGGCGGATTCAGTTTCGCAATCCTTAGAGATGCCTATCTCAGATCAGGAGATTGAAGATGCGTTGTCCTCATCTAAATCGGGGAAAGCACCTGGCCCAGATGGGTTTACGGTTGGTTATTATAAAAAATTAAAAGAAGCTCTATTACCACACCTAAAAGCCTTTTTTAATGCCTTGGCGATATCTACACCACCCAAAGATGCATTAAGAGCTAATATAACAGTGATTCATAAACCAGGGAAAGATCCTCTGCTATGCTCCAGTTACCGCCCAATATCCCTGCTGAACGTAGATATTAAGCTTTTTGCAAAGATTTTGGCGGCAAGACTCTCCCCGTTCATACCGGACTTGATTCACCCAGATCAGACGGGATTTGTCACGGGTAGGGAGGCCAGAGACAACACCACCAAAGCTATAGACTTAATTTATACAGCCAAGACATCTAAAACCCCGCTGATGTTACTATCTACAGACGCAGAAAAAGCGTTCGATCGCGTACATTGGACTTTTATTAAAGAGACATTGTCTCACATCAGATTGGGAGCTAAGATGCTTGGTTGGGTGCTCTCTCTGTACTCCGTCCCGTCGGCAAGAGTGCGGGTCAACGGGATCCTTTCGGAGTCATTTGATATTAACAATGGCACGCGTCAGGGATGCCCGTTGTCCCCATTAATTTTTATTTTGACTCTCGAACCGTTATTGCGTCATGTCCGAATGAATGGAGATATTTCAGGCATGCAAGTAAAATCAGGTGTACATAAAATTGCGGCATATGCAGACGATCTCCTGTTCTTTCTAACAAATCCAGAGGTTTCTCTCCCCATTTTATTGAAAGAATTGGAGACATATTACACTCTCTCCAATTTTAAAATAAATAGATCAAAATCTGAGGCCCTAAATGTGTCGCTTCCCCTGAGTCAAATTACTAGAATACAGAACGCCTTTACATTTCATTGGTCTCCTAAATCTCTTCGCTATTTAGGGGTACAGATTACTCCAGATGTTAGAGATCTGTATGGTGCAAATTTTCCTTCACTGCTGCGGTCAATTACAGTAGACTGTGAGAGATGGCTATTGTCTACTTTCACATGGGCTGGTAGATGCCAGCTTTTCAAAATGAATATCCTTCCGAGGATATTATATTACCTACAGACATTACCTATCACCATTCCATTATCCTTCTTTAAGACAATTGCACAACTGCAGACAAAATTCATCTGGAGTAACTCGAAACCACGTCTAGCGAGATCAATCCTGTATAGACGCAAAAAAGATGGTGGTGTGAATCTCCCAAATATCAAACTGTATTACATAGCCACCCACCTCACGCGGGTAATAGATTGGTGCAGGCATGGTACAAATAAATTGTGGGTACAAATCGAACAGGATTTTACTCCTTTCAGACTTCAGACATTACCCTGGGTGTCACTTCGAAAAGAAGAGTTATTATATGACCATCCGACAATTGGGTCTACTCTCAAGATTTGTGATCACACGTTAGTTAGATCCTTAATGATACCATCTGCCTCTGTCTTGAGTCCGATCCTTAGTCACCCGACTTTCGACCAAGTCTTGATGACCCCGTGTTCCAACGTTGGATAAAAGCAGGTCTGGATAGGATTGAAAAATGGAGTGAGGGAGAAGCGTGGCCAACCATTGAACAACTTAATTCAATTACCTACCCGACGGCTCTGGGTTTCTGGAGATGTGTACAACTTGTGCATTATCTTCATAGACTCCCTCCTAAGAGGACGTTTTTAAATCCTAAGACACTGTTTGAATCTCTATGCTCTACCACAGTTGACTGTAGGCATGCTTTATCACAGACATACGCGTGTTTGATTTCTCCACCGGACCTCCCGACTCCCCATTTCATGCTGCGATGGGAGACAGATCTTGGTCTCAAACTGTCTACAGAACAGAGATCTGCAATTTATTCTTTAGCTCACTCTACCTCGATAAGCTCAAAGCTGCAGGAGGCAAATTATAAAATATTGACGAGATGGTATAGAGTCCCAGCTTATTTGCATAGACTCTTTCCTTCTATAGACCCGAAGTGCTGGAGGTGTGGTGGGGCGGATGGTACTATACTACACGTGTTCTGGGAGTGTGCGAAGCTCCAACCATTCTGGTCGGAGGTGAAAAAGATTACAAGGCAAGTTACGGGATACACGGATGAGTTAGATCCTGGCCTCTTCATGTTGCACCACTGTAGGATTCCACCAAACAAATATAAACATACACTGTTGAGGTTCTTAGTCATGGCTGCGAGATCCTGCATTCCGATACTTTGGAAAAAGGAGACATGTCCTTCTGTGGCTATGTGGATAGAGAAGGTGAACGACCTCATGCTTCTCGAGGACCTGACATCAGCTATACATGATTCATATGAGAAGTTCAGAAACACGTGGTTTAATTGGATGAGTTTCCAACAATCTGACCTGTATAAGTCTCACAGAAGCTCCTGAGGAACTTGCTCTTAAGAACTGGTTAGTAAATGGGTGCGATTGAGAGTTCCTTTTACTCCATTGAGGTTTGGTAACTTCACGAGACCCCTACCTTACCCTCCCTTCTACCCCTCTTCATACCCCCCACCCATCCTATCCCCCGTTCTGGTCTATTCTACTCTTTTCTTTCTTTATGTGTTTCCTATCTTTTCCTTTCTTTTTTGTTTTTTTATCTTTCATTGTCATTATTATTGGTAATAGACGGGTACCTATGGAGTAGGTAATGCTTGTTTTATAATTCTGACTGGCAAACAACTCCGATGTGTTATACTAGACAGCTTGTTTTTCATGCCAGAGTTAGTTTTAATATTGCTATAGTAAATTGAATACTTTTATCAAGCTTATTGACTATTAGAAACTGATTCGTGATTCAATTAATGAGAATACATTTTATTAAGAACAGTTCTTTGTACTTGCAAGATGATTGAATCTGTAAGTTTTGGTTCTTTTTTCTATTGTTACTATAAAACGAAAAATAAAGAATTATAAAAAAAAAAAAAAAAAGGTCTTACTGAGGCCCTCAAGGTGATTGTCTCTATCTGTAGGGTTGGAACATATCCGGTTATATCTGGTGGCCTGGCTGTACACAAGAGAGTTTATGTGTTTTGGATGAAAACTGTCCCATCAGAGGACGGTTAATTGGTTTCCGGTACAGGGATGTCTTTATTTCATTGTCAGAACGTATTCTAACTATTAGGACCGGTACAAAGTTAGCTTGGCATCAGATGATTGAATGAGCTACAATTGGGCAAATCACAACTGCCTCTTCCCACACTAAATGGAAAATGGGGGAGATGAGTATGCAGTCATGGCCGAAAGTGTTGGCGCTAGGGCTGTGGAGTCGGTAAGCCAAACCAAAGACTCTGACTCCTCAATTTCCCTGCCTCGAACTCTGACTTCACGACTCAGACTCCCTTATATACAGCTCATGTTAAGTGATTAATTTATTGTACTACAATGTGAACTTTAGGCTTTTAATCATTATATAATACAATAATCAAGATCTTTAGATAGACCATAATAATAATTCATAATAACAACATTCAGTACTTTCTGCATTGAACTACTGTACCTAATTTATTATATATATTGAGTCAAACCATTATTTACTGACTCCATCTCCACCAATATGGGCACCGACTCCACAGCCCTGGTTGGCACCTTTGAAATTGTTCCAGAAAATGAAGTATTGTTTGAACATCATAAAAAAAGAAAAAAAGAACAAATGCAAATTGGACATCACTTCCCACAAAACCCGAAGGACGTGGCCGGACATAACTGTTAGCACCTTTCCATAATTGTGGGTAAACAACTGTTTCAAGCATGTGATACTCGTTCAAACTCACCTGTGGCGAGTAACAGGTGTGGGCAATATGAAAATCTCACCTGAAAACATTAAAAAAAGGGAGAAGTTGACTCAGTCTTTGCATTGTGCGTCTGTGTGCCACACGAAGCATGGAGAACAGAAAGCGGAGAAGAGAACTGTCTGAGGACATGAGATTGTTGATATTTTGATTCTCAAGATTAAAAGTCCATTTCCAGAGATCTTGATGTTCCTTTGTCCAAGGTGCACAACAGACATTAAAAAGATTACAACCCATCGCACTGTAGCTAATCTCTCTGGATGTGGGTGGCACAGAAAAACTGATGAAAGATTGCATTGCAGGATATATCGTCCATATGGTGGATAAGCAGCCCTAATCAAGTTCCAAAGACATTCAAGTTATCCTACAGGTTCAGGTGCATTTGTGCCAGTCTAAACTATACGTTAACAATTGAATGAGATTAAACACGATTACAGGAGACCCAGGAGGACCACACTGCTGAAACAGAGGCATAATAAAGCTAGATTGAAGTAAGCCAAAATCCTTCTGGCAAAGCATCTTGTGGACGGATGAGACCAAGATGGAGCTTTTTGTTTTTGTCTTCTGTTTACCAAAAACATAATGAGGCCTACGAAGAAAAAAAAGCACAGTACCAAATATGTTGGCACTTCAAAAATGTTTTTGGCTTGTTTTGTTCTGAAGATCACCAAAGGATGTTTGGTCACAATGTAGTGCCCAGGGTCAGAAAGCTGGGTTGTGTACTAGGTCATGGATATCCAGCAGGAAAATGACCTCAAACATATTTCAAAAGCATCTAGAAGTGGATGGACACAAAGCGTTGGAGCGTTCCCAAGTGATCAGAAATGAGTCCGGATGTAAATCCCTTTGAACACTTGCGGAGATCTTAAAACTATTGTTGGCAGAAAGCAGTCTTCACATATGAGAGACCTGAAGAAGTTTGCAAGAACAGAGGGTCCAAAATCAGATTTGAGAGGTGTAAGAAGCTTGTTGGTGGTTATAGGAAGCGATTGATTGCAGTTTTTTATTCCAAAGGCCGTGCAACCAAATAGCAAGTGGAAGGTGCCTACTATTTTGGCCGGTCTATTTTTAAGGTTGTGTGTAAAATTATGTCTAATTTGCAATTTTTTCCTCTGTTCTTATTTTTCTAGCGTTACTCCAATGGGAGAAATGCGGCATGGTGGCTCAGTGGTTAGCACTGCAGACTTGCAGCGCTGAGGTCCTGGGTTCAACTACCACCAAGGACAACATCTGTAAGGAGTTTGTATGTTGTTTGCGTGGGTTTCCTCTGGGCACTCTGTTTTCCTCCCACATTTGAAAGACATACTCAAAGGATGTTTAGATTGTGAGCCCCATGGGGACAGTGTTGCAAATGTATGTAAAGTGCTATGGAATTAATAGTGCTATAACAAATTAATAAATATTATTATTATTATTCTGGAACAGAGAGCACTGTGTTCATGTCTGTTATATGCTAGCAAACCTACATGCCAAGCCACGAGGGGTGGCAGAAATAGGACAGGAGCCCCTTAATTTTGACTTGATACCTTGAAAAAAGGGATTAATTACGAAATTTGAATCATTAAAACATTATCCTTCAAACATCCATACAAAATTCCTATCTTCATTGTCAGTATCTCCAAGGATTTACTGTATGTGGGAAGATGCTATAAAAAAAGTAGAGGTGTACACTGTGATTTCTTCATCCAGGGCTTCGGATGAAGTTACACCATAGACTTTCATGTAAACAAGGAGCATTTATTATGTAACTAGGATTAGATGACGAGGCACACACCTATAAGTACAGGGAGCGCGAGAGCTGGGAAATACGAGAGGAAACCTGAGAACAGCTTTCTCTGTGCCTAACCAGCCAAGGTTAATCGCGTCTTTATCACAGGACACATATTGAATCTTCCTTCAGCTGCTTGTGTAATACGGGGGAGGAGGGACTGTAGGTGCAACTTTACCGGCCATGCAGGAAGACACAACCGCCTGCACAAAATACTGCACAAGACCCTACAGAATAAGATGCTGGTGTAAGAAAGGAGCAACGGGGATGCAGTAGCGTAATATGCATTAAAACCTAGTAGAGAACCCCATTTTTGCACTTTAAATACAGATGACACTTAGGCTACATTCAGACTGTGCGTTTTTGATCCGTTTTTTGCAGTGCACTGCAGGAAACAGATCACTCAAATGACACCCCCAGCTAAGTCTATGGGTTTTCATTTTTGCCACTCAGACTGCGCTCTTTTAAAGTGATCTGTTTTTTTCACTTTAGTAGAGCTCAGTTTTGGAAAATGACATGTCAATTTCTGTTGCGTTTTTCCCATAGCAGCCCTTCAAAATGGGGAAAAAACGCAGCGGTCAAAAACAGATCACAAAACGCATCCAAAATCTGATTTTTTTTAACCACTCCAAAAAAACATATCCAGTTTTCCAGCAAATTACAACAAAAAGGCAGCACAAAACAAACAAAAACAAAACAAAAACACACAGTGTGAATGTAGCCTTAAAACCAAGGAATAAAATCAGAGTGAAACTTTGGATGTAATGATTTCCTATGGTGTTGAAGCACTGCAGTCTGCTACAGAATCACAAATCTTTCTAAATGGGCCACAAAGTCACAGGCCAGATATTTTTGTTGAGCGACTTTTTAAAGAAATGCTGTCATGCGACACATCATCATGCAACCCTAGCCTAAGGTGAAAAGTGGTCAGTTCTCGTCTCTTGTTTAAACTGTCATATGATTACACAGATACAGACATTCTTATTTTGTGCTATTTTATGGTCTCTATTGAGGGGGTATCGTTCACAGAATTTTTCGAGGGGAAGGTTGAATGTCTTAGGTTACTCTGCATTATTACCCTGTAATCCCACTCTCTTAGGAAAGACTATAAGAAATATAAAAAAAAAAATAGCACTACACTAGATACAAAGGTCTACAGATCTACAGATCTAAAACCATATGGCTGAATTAAAAACAACAACAAAAGAAACCAGAATAATTAGGGGATCAGCAGGAAAAAAATAAGATCTAGAACTGGACATTTTTGGCCTGGTGACAGGTCCTCCTTAAAGGAAAAAAAATCACAAGGATTTATTGCTATGCAGGAGGTGATTGACGGGTGCAGCATGACATCACTATTTGGATTTTAGTCCTATATCACTCCCCTGAGGGCTTGTTTTTCAGCAGTAAGACGAACCTCCTCCCCCTCCCTCTCCTCTAGTCTTTCATTTTACTTTCACTTTCATGTTGCTGGAGAATAGTGAAAGTAAAAAGAAAGGGAAAGGTTCAGCTTTCTGCTGAAAGACAAGCCCACAGAGGAGTGTTAAAGAAAAGAAAAACCCAAACAGTGAGGTCATGCTGCACACGTCTATCACCTGCTGCATAGTACTAAATCCTTGTGGTTGGTTCCCGTTAATATTGGAGTATAATATACAGATATGACTTGCCCGAGTGCGGTCCCGAGTTTCAAATTCGGTGGTCAGTTCCTTCCGGGTATGACATGCAGGTATGCGTCATTTCCGGGTCTGGTGCATTTGGGGGATTATCGGACGTACGGGCCAGCTTTGGAATGCTCACTGCGCATGCTCCAGAGCCGACCAGTATAACCAATACACCCCCACATTGCGCAGGACTGGAGATGACACGCAGTGGTGCATCATGCCAGGAAGTAACCGTCCACCGAATTTGAAACTCGAGACCGCAATTCAGAATTAATTATCCCGTCCACTGGAGCGTGACACCACGGAGTGCAGTGGGAGAAAGGATCCAGAGCGAACCACCCACCTGTCTAGGAACACCGTCACTTCGGGGAAAATGAAACCTAAAGAATGCTTTTATCACATTTATACTTCATATTTAGCTCAAACAAGAAGGATTAGGGATGTAGTAGGAAGCTGCAGGGACAGGTAATGATAGGTATGGGGGCATAAACTTTAATTAAATTGACGACGGGGGTGCTTCATTGTTTACATAACCCCTAAAAGTTCTCCAACTATGATGTGTAGACAATGATCAAATGATAAAATTGCTAAGCCTAGTATATGTGTCATAAATTGGAAAGGTTGCTTTAGAGAAATGAAGTGTTAATCTGTCCTGAAATCATTTGCAGATTATGGAGAAGTGTCCTGTAATCCTGCCTGATTTGCCTTAATTGCGGTAGCCTCAGGACTATGTAAAAAAAGCCTCATGTCAATCAATAAAAGCTGCAATTAGGAGACTTCCCTGTTCATGATGTGAACCCAGCAACCTAATAAAGCTGTAAATCATAACTGTATATTCCATCCCAAAACATAAATGTGATCGCTATGATAAGAGCAATCTATCCCTCTATAAATTACAGTGACCCCAGACCTACATGTAATCCCAAATACGGCACATTGTAACAAACTGATCATTTGTGATTGCTCCCTGACTGATCTCTGCACTGAAAAGATCTTATTACCTTCTGAAGGAAAATGAGAGCGAGACGACAGAAGAATGTCCTCACCTAAGCCGTAGGGCACAATAAGAGGTGGAAGATGTGATGCATTGCGATTCCCTAGGTAACTGGTCACTAGGTATCCAACCTAATAGCATCCTGTTATGTCTCCATGTCCTAGATTTAGCTCTGTGCAAGAAATCAGATCTTCCAAAATGCTGTTGCCTTGTACAGAAAGACTGCTGGAAGATTCACCGACACAAAAAGCAAGACGTCTACTGAAAATTACCGCATTCAATAAATTATTCTTGCACTTCTAGAGCCATGTAAGACATAGATATAGCCGCTGTTTAGAAAGAAAGGCCCTAAACAGAGGCCGAATGATAGGTACAGTCACAAGAATGATGCATAATAACAAGAGCCGAAATCCACCGTTTACCTCCGAAAGTCTATGGATACAGGCACGCATTTTTTACAGCAAAAGATGAAAGTTAATATTTATGCAATGCCAACTGTTAAAGCGGTATATAAGACGGGAAGTTATAGGCTCCCACTCGCTGGGCTCAGAATGCTGGGACCCCACCAATACCGAAAACCACAGTTCTGATCAACCAACACTCCACTCGTATGGGGCTCATCAGTGCTCAAGTTCTCTAGATCGGTGGCGTGTGCAAGCTATAGGACCCCCAGCAATAAGGAAATGATCCCCTATCCCGTAGGTATGAGATAATGTCCAAACTCGAGAATACTCCTTAAAATAACAACCCACACAACACAACGTTTTTCTTTACAAATTCTCTTTTCCATTTTGGTCTGGAGTCTCTGAATGATTTAAATTTCCCTCTTATACAAGAGCATTAAAGAGGTTGGCCACTACTTTCTGAAATGAGATGGATCTGCTGTACCCAGCCACCGCTACTGTGGAAATGGTGCCTTGTTCCAGCAGTATCCAAAAATTTCCAGCATCCGCCAGTAATGGCTGATCATCAGGGGCTGCCAGGTATTGAACCCCCACCATGACTTTTCTTTAAAAAAAAAAAAAAGTAGCGACCAACCCTTCTTCCTGACAATTAATTTACAATTTATTATGATATTGCTTCAACACAGTACAAATAAAGGACACACACAAGGCCAAGTATTCAATTTTGTGGTATGATCAGACCATGTCCCTGTACGGTCAGACACATCCATTACACAGTACACAGCAGGAACACATATATAAGATTACATTAGCTCAGGAGCATATTTTTAACTCATAAATGATAGAAATTATTCCAAAATAATTTGGTTAACATGAACCTTGTGGGAAAACCCCTTCAAAAATACTGCCAAGGTGCCATTGGGATAGGTTGTTTACATATTTTATTTACCAGGGAGCATTGCATGGCCTAAAGGTCTCCCTTTACTTTCTTGGCGGTCTCAACTAGAAATTTTACTCCTTAGACTTTCATGAGGTTACGTCCATCAGAAAGGCCAGCAGTTAGATCATGAATGAACAAAGTAGTGCTAGTCCCACAGTACAAAGCCTTCTTTTGTTGGGTCTGTCAATGGCAATATTCAGCTGACTTGTTTCTATATTCAGAAAAGCATGCTTCTCTTAAAATCTCCAAGTTTCATTAATGGTTAGTATTTTATATCCTAGTAATTATATCAGATTTGTCTCATGTCCACACCCATGAAGGCGTTGGCATTAAAGTGACAGGATATCACATGGCCATAGTATAGAATACTAATTATTGTGGAAGAGTATTTATGTCACATTGTCTAGTCTTTACTAGCCCAAGCTACTCAAGACTCTTATAATCTCGACTACCAGTTGTTCTCCAGGATTATTTGATTAAAGACAAATGATGGCAGTTCATAAAGCAAAAACAACCCTTAGATCAATACGGCTGAATGAACTACAGAGTCTACCTCGTGTCACAGAATAAAGGCACTAGATTCAGAATCAACTTTGTACGTATTGGGGGATTAGCAGAGGTACCGATTTTAGGGTAAAAAAAGATCATCACATTGCAATATCAGAGCATCAATTTGGGTCACCGAATTTTCTGGAGTTGACCTGTTCGGGTTTGGAATTCTGGTGCATTACATTTGCAAAGCACTGGAGAGAGCATTGCTGTGGTCGGGTACAGTTGATGTTTGGCCAAGTATGAGCCCCGTGCAGTGTTTGATCGGCGCATACTAGGCTTAAAAATCACAATGTTTGGGTGTAGTGCGTGTCCAAAATTTGTTTTGTGGGGGAAAAAAATGCCCTCCCACCACCCAAAGTGTTTTAGGGTACTTTCACACTAGCGTTTTTTTTAAATCGCGGCAGATGCGGTGAAAAAAACGCATCTGCCGCGATTACCGCATACCGGCTGCACTTGCGGCACACTTGCAGCACAGTTGCGGCAAGCCCCATACAATATATATGCGGGCTTGCGGCAGGTGCGGCAAGTGCGGTTTTGGCACTTGCGGCAGGTGCGGCCGCGAAAAAAAACCTAAACTTCAAGGGTTCGCTCATCTCTAATCCCAAATACTAATCTGTTTTACTACAACATCCAAGTCCTGTACTCAGTTTTAATTTAATTTCCTAATTAGAAAAAACAAACAAATCCAAGAGTAATTGCATCCGTTTGCTGTAGATATTAAGTTAAAGAGGACCTGTCACCCCCCCTGGTGCATAGTAAACTAAATGCATCACTGAATGCTGCACGTCTGCTGTATTCAGGAAAGGGCTCCTCCATGTCTCTAGCCCCCTGTAAGCTTTAAAGGGATCCTGTCACCCCCAAAACGCATGTAAACCTATTAAAACCTGTCCCTAGAGCATATTAACACTATCCCTACACTCTTTTTACCTCCTAAAAGCATTAAGTGACATTGAATAAAAACGTTTTATAAGTACCTGATTAGTGCTGATAATGAGTGACTATGCTATTCATAGTCACTCATCAAGACTGCCCCTCTGCTTCATATCACGCCTATTCAGGCGTGATCGTCAGCCTTGATTCAAATTCGTGCCTCCCCGCTGTGCCCTGTGTCGTAGGAGGCTGCAGTGTGGCTGGTGACGCGATCCGCGTCATTCCCGGCGCCTGGTGACGTATTTAGATCGGCGCCGCGCTGTTAGCTTCAAAATGCGCACTGCGCATGCCCAATGCGCATGCGCAGTGCGCATTTTGAAGCTAACAGCGCGGCGCCGATCTAAATACGTCACCAGGCGCCGGGAATGACGCGGATCGCGTCACCAGCCACACTGCAGCCTCCTACGACACAGGGCACAGCGGGGAGGCACGAATTTGAATCAAGGCTGACGATCACGCCTGAATAGGCGTGATATGAAGCAGAGGGGCAGTCTTGATGAGTGACTATGAATAGCATAGTCACTCATTATCAGCACTAATCAGGTACTTATAAAACGTTTTTATTCAATGTCACTTAATGCTTTTAGGAGGTAAAAAGAGTGTAGGGATAGTGTTAATATGCTCTAGGGACAGGTTTTAATAGGTTTACATGCGTTTTGGGGGTGACAGGATCCCTTTAAAAAAAAGACATTAGAAAACTTACAGATAAGGCTGGTTTCACATCACGTTTTTTTTCCTGTCTGTGGGATCCTACTTTTTGTAGGATCCCACGGACAGGAACGGTTAGCTAGATAGGTGATCCTGGCTGCTGCATTAAGGATGGACTTGAAAGGGGATAGTCTAGTGCGAGGGAGGTCAATTAAAACAGATACATTGGAAAGCCATGATAAATCATTGTGATTATAAGTGAAACATCTCCACAGCCAAAAATTCTGATGTGAAGACATCAACTGCATTCACTGTAAATGATGATAACTAGTTAAAGTAATCTGTATAGGTTTTTTTCAGCTTTAAAAGAAAAAAAAAATTAGTTGCCTTAAATTGATTTTGGACAGGGTAACAAAGTTCCCTAATTCTATGGGTAGTTGTGGAATATCTGGACAGTTGGTATCCCAGCTATGCCTTCTTTTTTTTTTTTTTTTTTAACAAAGCCGAAACGCTCAAAAGAATAAAGAACCATTTCCGCGTACAAATGACTCCCTGTTCATATTTCAGTCTTTTGAGCTTCTTTTAGCTGCTTCAGGTTTCTGAAGATGCCATGTGGTTACAAGAAGTGTGTTGATCATTCTTCATAAGTTTTTTATTCGAAATACACTTTAAAGTTTTATTTAAAGAAGTCAATGGGACGGCTCAAGACATACCTGGGCAGTCTTTTTTGTTCTACAGAGTTTTTGGCAATGTTTTGCTTGAAAAAAAAAAAACACTTGTAGTTTCTTCATTGATGAATGAAAGAAAAAAGTAATCGATGATAAAAAATGTTAACAAAGCACTCAGAAAACAACCTGAAAATTAACATTTGCAGGTGCAGTCCGGCACCACGCACTACTCTGATTGGCACCTAAGGGACCTTTCATATCAGCGTTTTCTTCTGATTCACAGCAGATTTTGCCGCATCTACTCTTGCGGCAAACCTGCGCCAAGCCCGCAAGTCCCATAGAGAATGAATAGGGCTTGCCGCAAGTCAGCCATTACATGGCAGATGCAGCAAAGATGCCGGATGAGCCACAATCGGCAAAAAATGCTGATCTGAAAGCTGCCTTACTGTCAAAGTACAATGTGTATACAGAGCCTCATCTCTGCTGCATTGCTAAATCTAAAAACAATGTGTCAGAAACGCTGCATCCTGTAACCTAAGTGACACATTGTTGGATTCAGGATCTCTTTGTCTACATCATGCTGCTGTTAGGGTGCCTTCACATTTGCGTTCCCCTCTGCAGCGTTCTGCAGAGGGGAACCGCAATGTGAGCGCAGCCACCGCAAGTGCTTATGTTTATAATGGGGACACACGGTGCTGCGCTTGACTGCACATGACCGTGCGCTCCCATTAATTTGCCTGTGTGATTTGTACGCATGCGCATGCAATGCGGACGAGAGAGTGTGATTTGTACGCAAGCATGCGCATGCGTACAAATCACACAGACAAATGAATGGGAGCGCACGGTCATGCGCAGTCAGAACGCTGCGAAAGGGAACGCAAATGTGAAGCCAGCCTTAGATGAGTTAGCAAAAAATCTGATGACAAATTCCCTTTAAATAATAGCCGAGGATGGACCCCATTGACTGAGTTATTGTCCATCTGATCTCCATTTTCTATGTAGTCCTATTTGGTCCTGATTTTTTTAGGTCTGATCTGCAATGAATCCTCTAAACAGAGCCCCTTCAGAGCAGTTGTGTACAAAGCTTATTGCATTATCGATCAACTAGGTTTTTGTTCTGCTATAAATATAGAATTGGACATCATGCTATTATATTTTTTAGCATTTTGTTTTGCTAAATTGGCTTTGTTGAATTTTACTTCTAAGGCTATGTGCGCACTGGGCGGGTTTTCGGCGGTTTACCTGTGTAAACCGCCGTTTTGTTTACATTAGTTTTATTTAAATTTATGTTAATCCAAACCGGCGTTTGGATTAACATTAAAACTAATGTAAACCGCCCAAGGCAGTGCACACACCGGCGGTTACACAGCGTCATCCGTTGCTAACCCGCAGGTTTCCCAGCGGGTTAGCAAAGAATGAGCATGTTCTAAAAAACGGCGGTTCTGCAGCGGCTGCAAGCAGAATCATGTGCTGCTTCCAGCCGCTGCAGATACGCCGCCGAGAACACGCTGTGCATCCGCCGGCTACCGCCCGGCTCCCGCCGCACATACCCGCCAGGAAGCCGGTGGACGGCGCCGGAGCTTCCTGGCGGGTTCCGCCAGCTGCCGCCGACCAAACCGCCGGGTAAGTGTGCACTTACCCTTAATGAGGTTTAGCTAATTAAAATCCTGTGAGGTGCTATTTTCAGGAAATAAAAATCAAGTCAAGCAGAAACTTTTGTTAAAGCAACACATTTTTTTTACATTATTCAACATCTACCTAAAAGCAAAAACATTTTTTTTTATAATTATCTGCAAAATATTATTAGGATGTTTAAGGTTATTGCTGTGTCACTATGTGAAGCAAAGCACTAATGAATAAAGCAGTCCTCTTGATTGTGGAGAGTGCTGAAAGTTATGATACACATTACCAGCAAACGTGATCTATGTTTTTGAAAGTGTCAAAAAGTTAGGACTTTGCTATACTCTATATAAAAAAATAAATAAATAAGTCTGGCGCTACGGTACATGGCGACTTGGGCAATGGCAAACATCAAAGCAGCCAGATTGTTTTGCCGCTGATAAAGTGCGATGCAGCTAAATGGGATAACTTTACAACAAGCAAATAGCAAAAAGTAGAAATTGCTGTATATACTCGAGCATAAGCCGACCCGAGTATAAGCCGTGGCCCCTAATTTTACCCCCCAAAACTGGGGAAACTAACTGATTCAACTTTAAGCCTAGGGTGGGAAATGCAGCAGCCCCTCATGCTGGTATATAGCGCCCCCATCACTGGTATATAGCACCCTCCATCACTGGTATACAGCGCCCCATAACAGGTATACAGCCCTCCATCAGTAGTATATAGCACCATCAATGGTGTATAGAACCCCATCACTGGTATATGGCTCCCCTATCACAGTATATGTCCCCATCATTGTATATAGTCCCCATCACTGGCATATGGCCCCATCATTGAATATAGCCCTCATTACTGCTATAGCGCCCCAATCATTGTATATAGCCCCCAACACTGGTATAGCGCACCCTTCGCTTGTATATAGGCTCCATTGCTGGTACACAGGCCCCATGACTGGTATATGGGCCCCTTTTGCTGGTATATGGGGTCCATCAGTGGTATATGGGCCCCATCACTGGTATATTGGCCCCCTTTGGTATATGGGCCCCCTTTGTTGGTATATAGGGGCACCATGATGCCACATATAAAATAATAAACTCATCTCACCCTCTGACGATTGTGTGCAGACTCTTTGGCGTCCGTGATGTTCTCCTTCCACTCTTTCTGCTTCTAATCATGTGACCGTCGCAGCAGCGATGAAGTTACTGATGCGCTGGTCACATGATTACAACAGAAAACGCGGAGGGAGAAGACCACGGACACCACGGAGCCTGTACACAATCATCGGAGGGTGAGACGAGTTTATTATTTTATATACGGCAGCATGGGGTCCATATACTGTAATGGGGGAGACATAGTCTAATGTAATATGCGCCGCTCCACCTGTCGCTGATTTACAGGGGGATGCAGTGCATATTACATTAGATTAATGAGCGGGGTCACGTGACCACCCGCTCTCTCTGTAGCTTCCCCCAGCCTCCTCCAGCCCCGGTCACCGCCCCATCCTCACTGGCCCTCAACACTGACTCGAGTATAAGCTGAGGGGGCATTTTTTTCAGCACAAAAATTCTGCTGAAAAACTCAGCTTAAACTCTAGTATATACGGTAGTTGGATTTTTTGAGACCTTCTTGTCTGGTAGCAGTACATTATGGATCGTATTACAACTCCATCTACCTGCATTACTGTGTGATATATTAGTGGTATGGAGTCTTCTTTCAGCGTGCAACCTTGTCTAAATCAGTCATGTAGCCCTGGCCTTATCATACAAGGTGCCGAGCTGATATAGGAAAACCCTTCACTTCTGCTCCCGAGTGGAAAACTGTTGCAAAGCTGCTTCAAAATAAGAAGGATTTATCCACAGATATATAAGTGACATTTATATAGGTCTATCAATCAAACTTTGGACACATAATCAATAGCATTGGTTTAAAAGGCCGAGAACTCATAAAGCTCCTAAGAGTCATGTACAGTCTGTCAAGGAGAAATACTTGGACAATATAAAAGACGAGGCTAGTATCCTCGCTGTGCATAGATCTGTTGGGAGTGTGGGAGGAAACTGGACTACCCACAGAAACCAATACAAACCATGGAGACAACATACAAACTCCTTGCAGATATTGTCCTTGGTGCGATTTGAACCTAGGACTCCAGTGCTGCAAGGCTGGAATACTATTATCTCCAAAATCAGACATGTTAATAAAGTCCATAGATCCTCTGTACAGAGGCAAGATGTATCCCCTGATGATAAACTGATCAAAGTCTATTCCTAGGGCCAGTTGTAACTCATGGGCAAAGCTCTCAAGTTCCCCGCTGTGTCACCATACAGTTAATAATCGTGTACACCATTCCATTGGATTAAAACAGGCTTTTCACACACATTAGTGCAAACGCTTGTCCATAGATCCTGTGGTTAATAGATGTAACTGCAGACTTCTCAACCATCCCAGTGCCCATCCCACTGTGTGCTGCGAGGATTCGTAATTTCTTAACCGGAAATGGACCGCAGTTATGTGTAGTGCATGTTCCCGGCCACTGTGACAATAACCCCTGACTAGTGGACACGGTCTCGCTCAATTCAAGTGTATGGAGAATGGCTGTGCTCACTAGTCTTGTTGTTGCTGAGAACATGCATATCGCATACCCTACTATTCAAAGGTTTGAGGTCACCCAGACAATTTTGCTTTTCCATGAAAACTCATACTTTTATCAAATGAGTTGCAAAATGAATAGAAAATATAGTCCAGACATTGACAAGGTTAGAAATAATGATTTTTATTTGAAATAATAATTTTCTACTTAAAACTTTGCTTTCATCAAAGAATACTCCCTTTGCAGCAATTACAGCATTGCAGACCTTGGTGGGTACTATTAATGAAGCTGCCAGTCGAGGAGCTGTGAGGCATTAATTTCTCAAACTAGAGACTCTAATGTACTTGTCTTGTTGCTCAGTTGTGCAGCGGGGTGTCCCACTTCTCTTTCTACTCTGGTTAGGGCCTGTTTGTGCTTTCCTCTGAAGGAAGTAGTACATACTGTTGTAGGAAATCTTCAGTTTCTTGGCAATCTCTCACATGTTATAGCCTCCATTTCTAAGAACAAGAATAGACTGTCGAGTTTCACATGAAAGTTCTCTTTTTCTGGCAATTTTGAGAGTTTCATAGAACAAACAAATGTAATGCTCCAGATTCTCAGCCTCCTTCTCAAAGGAAGGTCAATTTTATAGCTTCTCTAATCAGCCAAACCGTTTTCAGCTGTGCTAACATACTTGTGCAAGGTTTTTCTAAGGTTTTCTAAACATCCATTGAGGTATGTGCACACTGGCCGGGTTAGGGTCGGTTTAGATGTGTAAACCGCCGGTCGGTTTACATAAATTTCATGTAAATTTATGTTAATCCAAACCGGCGTTTGGATTAACATTGAAACCTATGTAAACCGACACCCGGTGTCCACACACCGGCGGTTTACACATGCTCATCCGTTGCTAACCCGCTGGGTTCCCAGCGGGTTAGCAACGAATGAGCATGTTCTATAAACCGGCCGGTTCTGCAGCGGCTGCAAGCAGAATCATGTACTGCTTCCAGCCGCCGCAACACCGCCGGCGCTAACCCGCTGGCTACCCGCCCGGCACCCGCCCGTCACCCGCCGCACATACCCGCCAGGATGCCGGTGGACGCTCCGGAGCTTCCTGGCGGGTCTGCCCAGCCGCCGCCGACCAACCCGCCGGCCAGTGTGCACCTAGCCTTAGCCTTCTTACACAGTTAGCAAACACAATGTACCATTAAAACACTGGAGCGGTGGTTGTTGGAAAAGGGCTTCTATACACCCACGTACTGTACATATTGCGTTAAAAACCAGACGTTTGCAGTTGAATAGTCATTTACCAATTTTACAATGTATATAGTGTATTTCTAATTCATTTAATGTTAGCTTCATTGAAAAAAAATGTGCTTTTTTTCAAAAATAAGGAAATTTCTAATTGACCCCAAACTTTTGAACAGTAGTGTAATTATAATAATATAATAATATTTATTCATTTATATAGCGGTAATAATTCCATAGCACTTTACATACATGATTGTGGACCATTCCCGGCTTAGAAACCTGCCAATCCTTGCTGTGCACAGTGTGGGCACGGGGAGGATTGATATTTCTGCAGTCACACAGAGTGACTGCAGAATTATCAGTTTAGAATATATGAGGACACTAGGCCGGAGACCTAATCCCACAACTCCTACCATGACCCTTTCTTATATTGCAGTGTTCTAGCGCTTAGGGTACCTTTACACATCGCGATATCGCAATGCAACATCGACAAAATGTCACGTGGTATGGCCGTTGCAGTTGATATCGCTTGTGCGTTGTGTTGTGTAAAAGGGCAATGCGACTCAAAAAAAATCGTAGCTACGATATTGCAAGAAGATTGTGCAAGCCCTTCAACCGTACGATATTGCATATGCGATCTGGCATAATCGTGCTGTGTGATGGCTCAAGTACGATTTGGAGCGCAAGTTCCCCTATTCACTACAATGTTAAATGCTCGTTCCCTGGGTTGCTCATACCCAAAAAAGGAGCGTACAACATCGTAGTTGCGTTGCCTGCTGATATCTCCCTGTGTAAGATCTACTATGCGATCTTGGACAAGTGCCAAAAACGTGCGCGCTCCCGTGAAATCTTATGCAATATCGGAACGATATCGCAAGTGTAAAAGGTACCCCAAGACTGGTAGCAGGTTGTGCAATCTAAGGCTCATGCACATGGCCGTATTACCACTTAATTTTGTACAGGGCGTAAGAGAGTTGAATAGAAATGTACAAGACCTTCCCTGTGCCTCAATGTGCCTAGCAATATACAAGTGGCGTGTTTTACTGTGAAAATCTGAATATAAAAAAAATCTGAATGTTAACATGCAAAACACACAAAGGACCAGAACCATTTCTATTCAGCATTTTACTACATTTTAAAATAAATATTTCTATGCCTAATAAGTTGATAAAATTCTAAGCAAAATGTTCATTCATGTCAACGTCAGTTTTCTTAGACTAAGGAGTCACGTTTTCATGACCAAATGACCCTAAGCCGGACCAAATGGGGGCTTTCATTTTGTAAATCTCTGAATTCATGTCAGAAGAAGCAGCTGATCTGCTCGATAATTATAGCAGTTTTCAGTAGCCCTTCACTTCAGTTTAAGGCCACATGCACTTGTTGCATAATTAGAGTTTTCTATCTCCGTATTTGGAGAGTTTTTTTACCTCAGTATATGGAGAGTTTTACCTCAGCATTAGCCAAAATCAGGATTGAGTTAGAAATACAGAAGTGGTGCCCACTCTCTATTATACTCCCCCCCCCCCGATTGTTCCACTCCTGGTTTTAGACGAAAAGTAACCCTTTGGCATTTTCGTAACTAGGTCTTTGTGAAATGCAGTCAACTACAAATATGGAAACCACCATGAAGCTTGGAGGTGAGGTATGATGAGGTTTGCATGCTTTGCTGGTCATACTACTGTTATTTATTCCAGCATCAAGGCACGTTTACACGGTATGGCCACCCAAACATTCCACAGTGATATGTCATCCCATTTCATTTGCACTTGGACCATCACATGTGTTGGCTATGTAAGGGTTATGTGACCAAGGAGAGGGATGGACTGATGATGTGGCCTCCACAAACACTTAATCTCATCCCAACTGAGATGGTTTGGGATAAGTCTGACCACAGAGTGAAAGCAAAACAGCAAGCAAATGATCAGCAACTTTGGGAACTCCTTCAAAACTGTTGGAAAGTCATATCAGATGACGACCTTATGAAGCTGCTTTTAGGCTGGCTTCACATTTGCGTATGTGTCTGCATGCTGATGGCATGCAGACACATACGCAGTGCAAAGCAGGGTTTTTAGGCTGGCTTCACATTTGCGTATGGGAAGGCAGCGTATTGCTGCGTTCCCATACGCAGTCAAACGCATGCGCACTGCGTTCCTATGTTTAACATAGGAACGCATGGTGCCTGCGTTTGCTGCGTTCGGGTGTGGATGCGGACGATATCTGCTCCTTCCGGTGTCCAGCGTCCGCACCCGGGACGCAGCATGTTGTTTTTTTTTGTGCGTTTGGGGACCTTGGAAAATCAGCAAGCGTCCCCAAGCGCACAAAAAAAAGCATTGTCTTCAATGGGTCCGCAGTGTTCAGCGCTTGACAGCGCAGGAGAACGCTGCGGACCCATTGAAAAATCTCCCGGTGGCCGCCGGTGATGTCACAGGAGCTCACCGACGGCCACCAGAGATCAGCTCAGCCACTGCTGTCCTCTTCCTCCCCGCCGCTGGTAATCTGCTAGCAATGTCGGCAGGGAGAAACAGCTGATGTGACAGCTGTTTGAATCTTCCCGCGCCGACATCTCCTCTCGGTGTCGGCACGGGAAGATTCAAACAGCTGTCAAATCAGCCGTTCTCCCCGCCGACACGTCCCGGAGGTTACCGGCGGCCGGGAGGCGGAGATCTCCGGCGCAGATCTCCGCCCCCTGACAACGCCGATTGGCTGGCCAGCCTGCACAGTGATGTGTCCGCAGGCGGACATTCTCCGCTGCGGACACATCTTTTAGACCCTGCTTTGCACTGCGTATGTGTCTGCATGCCATCAGCATGCAGACACATACGCAAATGTGAAGCCAGCCTAAAAGATGTGTCCGCAGCGGAGAATGTCCGCCTGCGGACACATCACTGTGCAGGCTGGCCAGCCAATCGGCGTTGTCAGGGGGCGGAGATCTGCGCTGGAGATTCCGCCTCCCGGCTGCTGGTAACCTCCGGGACGTGTCGGCGGGGAGAACAGCTGATTTGACAGCTGTTTGAATCTTCCCGCGCCGACACCGAGAGGAGATGTCGGCGCGGGAAGATTCAAACAGCTGTCACATTAGCTGTTTTCTCCCGCCGACATCGCTAGCAGATTACCAGCGGCGGGGAGGAAGAGGACAGCAGTGGCTGAGCTGATCTCCCGGTGGCCGTCAGTGAGCTCCTGTGACATCACCGGCGGCCACCGGGAGATTTTTCAATGGGTCCGCAGCGTTCTCCTGCGCTGTCAAGCGCTGAACACTGCGGACCCATTGAAGACAATGCATTTTTTGTGCGCTTGGGGACGCTTGCTGATTTTCCAAGGTCCCCAAACGCACAAAAAAACCCAACATGCTGCGTCCCGGGTGCGGACGCTGGACACCGGAAGGAGCAGATATCGTCTGCATCCGCACCCGAACGCAGCAAACGCAGGCACCATGCATTCCTATGTTAAACATAGGAACGCAGTGCGCATGCATTTGACTGCGTATGGGAACGCAGCAATACGCTGCCTTCCCATACGCAAATGTGAAGCCAGCCTAAGGAATGCCAAGATGTCATTCGAGTAAGTGGGAATAATTTGGGGAATCCAAGATTCAACATATTCTTGTTTGTTCCACGTTCCTGCACTTGTGTTCACACTAGTCTTTTATGTGTTCCTTTGTAGTTATGATGCCTTCACTCAAAATCTACAATCTGTGCACTCCAAAGAAAACCAAGAAAATCATTGCATAAACAGGTGTGTCCAAACTTTTGAGTGGCACTGTATAATATTATGCGGGTACACATCCATCCATACATACATAGGGTTTTGACAAAATCTTAATCTGGAAATTCTTGTTCATTGCCAACAATAAATGCATAAATGAACATTTGGCACACAAATGACTGCACACAATAGGTTGAAGACAAATGAAGGAATTATGACTTGACACTTTCCAGTTCCTGTTGTTTCAGAGCTTCCTTACTTCCGAGCTATTGGCATTTGACACAGATTATAAATGTGACGGTTCAGTTTATTCCAGAGAGACTATGTAATGATGGTAACAGCATCGCGCCAACCTGCAATTAACTCACATCGCACTGACCTCAAGGTTTAATACCTGTGTCAGCAATCACCGACTACATACAATGAAGAGCTTAGGCCAGAACTTGCACACTGCTATAACTGGCTAGTGTGCATCCATCATTATACACCAGTGTATTGTAAATGAGGCAGTAATCTGCATTTATAAGGTTGGAGTCATAACTTGGCATTAAATGATAGGACTTACATCGGTCTCATCAGCGAGATTAATATATTATATAAAACAGATTGTGCAGGAAGTGTAAGAATCACTTGGAGCCACGATCAAGAGGAGTCAAAGAAATAAAAATCACTATTTATTCTTGAGATACTTAAGTGAATCCTGGGGAGCCACATTACATTTAAATATTAATTCATTTTGTAGCTTAAAGGGGTATATCCAAAAAAAGATGATATTATTACAAGATCAATGATTAAAAAGTTCCACAATTGGATATAATTAAAAAAATGTTTTCCTGTGCTGATATAATCTTATACAATTATCTCAGCACAGAAACATATTTTTATCCAATTATGAACTTAACCACTAGAGTTTTTATTTTTATAAACAGAAACTATGGCAAAACATTCCAAAAAATTAAGTTGTTTTCGAGTCATCTTTGAGCCTTCATTCGTTCATTTGTATTGTAAAGAACAGAACGTCTTCTGAGCAGAGAACACCAGAAGAACGGACTCACTTCGTAGAACTGCTTGATGTTTCTAGAACTTGAGCAGACCACAGATGTTCACAGGCTTGACCATATCAAATAGTTTTTACATGGAAATGCATTCCCTTGTTCATTGGAGAGTTGTTTAGGTTTTCCAGTTTCCATGTCAAAAACTGCCTGAAAAAAGTGGGCATATAAATAGTGAATTTGCTAGGGATTCATAGCAAATCTCGTTTTACCTTCAGGGTTTGTTCCTACATTGCTAACTCTTTCTGCAGAAAGTGCATGGACTTCTACAACAGATCTCCTAAATAGAAGATCTCACCAGGTCAAAAGTGGCCAGTTTTTGCTCTCACCTCATTCTCAATGCTCTCCAGGATCGGTTTCAGCACCTGACAGCACCAGGCAAGTGCCGGGGCCCACTCAATGTCATGGAGAGGCAGCAGCTGAATGCGCACTACAGCGCTACTGGTCCACATGGCTAATTTGCATGTGATGGGGGCATCACATTAAATTAGCCCTGTGGAGGAACAAGGGGCAGTGGCCCTTTATCCTTAGCCGACTGCAGCAGCGTGATGAGGTCATCACACTGCGCCCTGATCAGACTGCTGCAGTCAAAAGGAGGAGTGTGGACAGGAGCTGGCAGCAAGGATGTGGTGGGGACAGCATATGAGAAGGACATGGGCCTGGAGGAGCCGAGGGAAGGCAAGTATAAACGTTTGGGATGTTTTACTGTGTGCGGTGTGAATGCAGGATATTATGTAGCAGAATGTGGCCAGGATGGGTACGTGCTTACCAGGCAGGGATACTGTACATGGGATATGTGAGGGCAGGGATGCTGTACAAGGGATATGTGAGGGCAGGGATGGTGTACAAGGGATATATGAGAGCAGGGATGCTGTACAAAAGATATATGAGGGCAGGGATGCTGTACAAAAGATATATGAGGGCAGGGATGCTGTACAAAAGATATATGAGGGCAGGGATGCTGTACAAGGGATATGTGAGGGCAGGGATGCTGAACTTGGGATATGTGAGGGCAGGGATGCTATACTTGGGATATGTGAGGGCAAGGATGCTATACTTGGGATATGTGAGGGCAGGGACGCTATACTTGGGATATGTGAGGGCAGGGACGCTATACTTGGGATATGTGAGGGCAGGGACGCTATACTTGGGATATGTGAGGGCAGGGACGCTATACTTGGGATATGTGAGGGCAGGGACGCTATACTTGGGATATGTGAGGGCAGGGACGCTATACTTGGGATATGTGAGGGCAGGGATGCTGTACTTGGGATATGTGAGGGCAGGGATGCTGTACATGGGATATATGAAGGCAGGGATGTTATACATGGGATATATAAGGGCAGGAATGCTATACATGGGGTTTATGAGGGCAGGAATGCAATACATGGAGTTTATGAAGGCAGGAATGCTGTACATGGGGAATATGAGGGCAGGGATGCTGTACAAGGGATATGTGAGGGCAGGGATGCTGTACAAGGGATAGGTACACTTGGAAATGTAGATGTGGATTTCAGCTTGGAATCTTCTTGCATTCCATTCTATCTAATATTCTGCCTTATTTTCCAATAAGGATCAATCTAATTGCTGTGCCTGCAAAAGGAAAATAGGAGTGGCTGAACTTCAGCGTGTGGTAAACACACATGTGCTTGATGCCTGCCTGCTGAAGAGAAGACTGAAAAGGTAAGTTTTATATTAGCTTCTATATTATATATTCATCCCACATCCTCTTTATTATAATCATAAATATTGGTATGTGTTAAAGGAGCCCACTGAGACTGATTCACCTGGGACCCACAAAAACCTGGAGCTGGCCTTGATGCTCCCCTTAATACTCTGTTGGTTTTTTTTTCTCTTTTCCAATTCGTTATTTGGCTTCATAAGTACAGGCCTTTTTATTTAGTGCTGATTTGTATGGTCTTTACAATGAGCTCTGTCTTAAGGCCCTGTTACACGCAGAAATATCACTAATGACCTCGTAGCGATGTCGTTGCGTGTGACATGCCACAGCAACTAGCTGCGGAATGGCCAGGACCATTTTTCGGTCGCTGGTCTGCCGCTGTTACGCATGCATCGGCATGTGTGACAGGGGCAACGACCAACGATTCCCAGTCTGCGCCCGAGACCCGGAATGATCATAACGACCTTCGGGTGTCGGCGCATCGCTGGGTGATCAGCCTGTCTGACAGCTCACTAGCGATCACATAGCGATGTGCCAGCAATCGCGATCATTGGTCAGGTCGCTGGCACATCATTATGTGTAACCCTGCCTTTACGTTGCTCTTTATTAGTACCATGTGAGCTACGCCCCTTCTAAAGGCCATTGATATCTCCTGAAACAGTGTGGTTGATTTATTTAAAAAAAAAAAAAGGAATACTCAGGTGAACTACTGGAAAAGACATACAAGTGTAAAAACTAACCACTTTATACATAATGACAGATCCCCTTTAAATCTGCCCTGAAATGACACTCTGATTACCAAGACTGCAAAAACCAGAGAGTGATGTTGAAGGTTCTCAAGGCTTCTTCACTGATATTAGGTGATTTGTCTATTACCATTGTAGGCGTCCCTAATGAAGAAGAAAGTTGGCCGTAGATTGTTCTTCAGACTGTTGCAAATCCACAACTCCCAACATGCCCTAACAGAGTGATAAAAGAGCTGGAGGGCTACAATGTGGATCCCACTGCGCAATCTAATGACCCACAAGATACAGGCCAAAGTGAGCCCGAAATATACAGCCGCGCAGGGGCCTCTCCACCAATAAACATTCCTGACCGAGCCTTTCAGACACAAGCTAAAAGAAATGTTATGTACACTACTATTGTCAGTGTTTTACACTGCTTGGAGCCAATACAGCTTTTTCATGCTGTTTTTTTCTTTGGTTTGCAGTCTGAACCATTTCGACCATGCATTTTCTTCCGGAGTTTTTCAAATCTTATAAAATCTTTGGAAAAGATGCCAGAAAAATTGCCATTCCTCGAGCGTCCTGCATAAGAACAAGAGGTCAATGACCGAGGCTGTGAAGTTGGTAAGCCAAACCTCTGACTACGACCACAACTCCGAGGGCCACTTTACACACACCAACTTCTGTGTCCATCTTCTGAACAGATCTCTGGTTGCAGTGAAATCATGGACACATTGTTCCATTTTGTGGCTGTGTACAAATGTAACAATGTGTCCATGATTTCACTGCAACCAGAGATCTGTTCAGAAGTTGGACACGGAAGTTGGTGTGTGTAAAGCGGCCCTGACTCCCTCATACATGGCTCATGTTAAAGGCTGCATACTCACGATCAGTATATGCGTTATGGACGCAGCGTCTTGCCGCTGTATAGTACAGTATCAGCAAAGTGGATGGGATTTGTAGAAATCCCATGCCCACTATGCTTAACCTGACTGCAGCGATCTTTTAGCTGCGGTGGGGGTTACCGGCATTCCGCTCCTCCTCTGCATGTTCATTTCATGCTGCGGAGTTGGAAGCGGCTCCCATCGGGTGAATGCAGGGAGAAGCCGTCCCGCACCCGCCGAGTACAGGGCGCTGGCGGTCTCCCTGCGGTCACCCTTGGGTTCACTCAGGTCCAGAGGAGGCGTCCAACACGCAGCTCCTCCGGACCGTGAGCACATACCCTAAGTGATAAATGTATTGTAGTACAATGATACATCAGGGTAACATCAGAGTGTATTATTATGATACAATAATCAACATATTTAGATAGAAAATAATAATATTCAGCCCATACTGCACTGAATTACTGTACCCAATTTATTATATATTTTAGGCGTCAGAGTTGGCCCACTTCATACCAAACTCATGCTCTACCAAAATGGACACCGACTCCATGATACAACCAGCATCTGACAGAAGGATTCTTCTAATGGGCAGAAAATTCAACACAATGTGTGGCAATCTGGAGACACGAGCTAATTAGAGGCTGAATCTCTCTGGCGGGATCTGCTGACTATTGGGCATTTCTTATCCCACGTCCCTCCCCAGTACAGATTACCAAAATCTCATCGGATGCATTGTTGGATTTCCACAGCTTGTTGGGTTGTGGCACAAGTCGCTGAATTCACAATATAGATCATGTCACATTCTCGTTCTGCCCCGGGGAAAGCATTTTTATTTTCAGACTTTGCCTGTACGAGTCTATAGACGAAAACCCAAAATCCCGTCTGTAGAGTTTGACCGTATGTCTCGGCTTCTTATTACAGATTTAATGGGGTTAGACGTTCCCTTAAAAAGTAAATGTAACCACTGGTCACAGCACATTACAGAAGGATATATAGTGTGTGATACATGGATATTTAGCCACATTTTTGGGCTTTGTTTTGCATTATGGTGAAATTATCTCAGACAGCCCCCGATCTGTATACCAGTAATGAACGGTAACACCTGGAGCCAAATCTATTTTTAATTTATTATAAGGTTTCATGGTGTAAAGCGAAGCGACTGCAAACTTGTAAATAATGGCAGATATTCTAGCCCGCCGTACACACCTATATCCATTCCATTCATCCCCACCCTGCTATGTAATGTATATCCATACCATGCAGACATTATACTGGGAATCTCTGACACAAGCCCAACCTATGCAGTGTAGATTATCTCCTCCGTTATTATAGTTATTTGCCTTATTACATCCAGTGTCCCTGGCAACGCCACAGATAGGGGTCCGATCCCCCGGATTACAACGAGGCGAGCGATGTGCAATGTTACACCGTCATCAATAGCTAATATATATATATATATATATATATATATTATAAAACACAACATACAAATGATAGATATAAGCGACGCTGTATGTTACCATATGGGCTCATACAAGGAATATATACGGTATAAGGGATTATAGGCAAATACACAACAAAAGTGCCATAATCAATGCCGTCACACTATGTCTCCCCATATAAACATATATAATGTATGCCAGCTGTACCCAAAACAGTGGGACGACAAGGGTTAACCCCGCACAGCCATGTATGGAGGGAGGCAATGGATCCAGTTGTAATTAATACTAATCTCATTGCAGATAGACGTGACTGGGCGGATAATCAGCAGTATTTGCCCCCCGGGGCACCAGTCTGCCCCATGCCCCAGGATGGCACGAGCTGGCTCCTATTTGGTGCAGTAAACACGGTTAGAGCAATGCAGGAGTGGAGGATCCACAGAGGAGGAGGAGGAGGCACAGACACAATATATATCTATAGGGTATTAATCACACATTTCCATAGCGGCTGGGTACAGTGGGCACCTGCACTGGCAGTGCCACCTCCGGGGAGCAGCAGGGCAGCAGGACTCACCCAGAAGACGAAGGAGTAGATGATGAGCAGGGTCTTCAGACACGTTATGACTGGCTTGGTCTCCATTCTCCTTGATGCCATGCTACTGAGATCCGGTAGCCGGGTGTTACTGTTGCTGCTCTCAGCCCCTCCTGCTGCAGCTGATCCCCAATCCGCAAGAGGAGGAAAGAAGAGCTGGAGCTGCCTCCCCGGCCCGGAGCCGCCTGTCAGCCGGAGCCCCAGCCCCCGACCGGAGAGACAGCCTCCGAGCCGCCTGTCAGCCCGAGCCCCAGCCCCCGAGCCAGCCTCCATAGCCGGAGCCCCAGCCCCCGACCGGAGAGCCAGCCTCCATGCCGCCTGTCAGCCGGAGTCCCAGCCCCCGACCGCTCACGAGCCAGCCTCCAAGCCGCCTGTCAGCCGGAGTCCCAGCCCCCCGACCGGAGAGCCAGCCTCCCGAGCCAGCCTCCATAGCCGGAGCCAGCCTCCATCGCCGTCACCGAGCCACCCCGACCGAGACCAGCCTCCGAGCCAGCTCCGATGCGCCTGTCACGATCCAGCCCCACCAGGCCAGCCTCCGAGCGTAACCAGCCTCCATAGCCGGGAGCAGTCCGATCTCCCGACTGCCGTCATAACCTGCTCCATGCAGATCGTGCGGCTGGCACTGCAGCCATCAAGGGCAGGTCCTTTCACGAAGGCGGTAAACACAGCGATTCATCGGTGCAGGATAATAGAGAGGTGCAGGTAATAAGAGAGTGCAGGGTAATAAGAGGAGAGTGCAGGATAATAGAGGTGCAGGGTAATAAGAGAGTGCAGGTAATAAGAGAGTGCAGGTAATAAAGAGTGCGTGTAATAAGAGGGTGCAGGGTAATATGAGTGTGCAGGGTAATAAGAGGGTGCAAGGTAATAAGAGGTGCAGGGTATAATATAAGAGGTGCATGTGTAATAGAGTGTGCAGGGTAATATGAGGTGCAGGTAATAAGAGGGTGCAGGTAATAAGAGAGTGCAGGGTAATAAAGAGTGCAGTGTAATAAGAGGGTGCAGGGTAATATGAGTGTGCAGGGTAATAGAGGTGACAGGGTAATAAGAGGTGCAGGGTAATAAGGTGCAGGTAATAAGAGGGTGCAGGGTAATATGAGAGTGCAAGGTAATAAGAGGGTGCATGGTTAATATGAGAGTGAAGGTAATATGAGTGTGCAGGGTAATAAGAGGGTGCAGTGTAATAAGAGGGTGCAGGTAATAAGAGGGTGAAGGGTAATAATGAGTGTGCTGTAATATGAGTGGTGCAGGGTAATAAGAGGTGCAGGGTAATAAGAGGGTGCAGTGTAATAAGAGGGTGCAGGGTAATAAGGGTGCAGTGGGAATAAGAGGTGGTAGAGCAGTGTAATATGAGGTGCAGGGTAATATGAGTGTGCAGGGTAATAAGAGGGTGCAGGGTAATATGAGTGTGCAGGGTAATAAGAGGGTGCAGGGTAATATGAGAGTGCAAGGTAATAAGAGGGTGCAGGGTAATATGAGAGTGCAAGGTAATATGAGTGTGCAGGGTAATAAGAGGGTGCAGTGTAATAAGAGGGTGAAGGGTAATAAGAGGGTGCAGGGTAATAAAGAGTGCAGTGTAATAAGAGGGTGCAGGGTAATATGAGTGTGCAGGTAATAAGAGGGTGCAGTGTAATAAGAGGGTGAAGGGTAATATGAGTGTGCAGGGTAATAAGAGGGTGCAGGATAATAAAGAGTGCAGTGTAATAAGAGGGTGCAGGGTAATATGAGTGTGCAGGGTAATAAGAGGGTGCAGGGCAATAAGAGGGTGCAGGATAATAAGAGAGTTCAGGGTGATAAGACAGTGCAGGATAATATGAGTGTGCAGGGCAATAAGAGGGTGCAGGGTAATAAGAGAGTGCAGGATAATATGAGTGTGCAGGGTAATAAGAGAGCGCAGGATAATATGAGTGTGCAGGGTAATATGAGTGTGCAGGGTGATAAGAGAGTGCAGGGCAATAAGAGAGTGCAGGGTAATAAGAGGGTGCAGGGCAATAAGAGGGTGCAGGATAATAAGAGAGTTCAGGGTGATAAGAGAGTTCAGGATAATATGAGTGTGCAGGGCAATAAGAGGGTGCAGGGTAATAAGAGAGTGCAGGATAATATGAGTGTGCAGGGTAATATGAGTGTGCAGGGTAATAAGAGAGCGCAGGATAATATGAGTGTGCAGGGTAATATGAGTGTGCAGGTGATAAGAGAGTGCAGGGCAATAAGAGAGTGCAGGGCAATAAGAGGGTGCAGGACAATAAGAGGGTGCAGGATAATAAGAGAGTTCAGGGTGATAAGAGAGTGCACGGTAATAAGAGAGTGCAGGGTAATATGAATGTGCAGGGTAATATGAGTGTGCAGGGAAATAGAGAGTGCAGGGTAATGGTTGTGTGCAGTGTAATAAGAGAGTGCAGGGTAATAAGAGTGCAGTGTAAAAAGTGGGTGCAGGATATGAGTGTACAGGGTAAGAAGAGAGTGCAGGGTAATAAGAGAGTGCAGGGTAATATGAGTGTGCAGGGTAAGAGAGATTGCAGGGCAATAAGAGAGTGCAGGATGATAAGAGAGTGCAGGGTAATAAGAGAGTGCAAGGCAATAAGAGAGTGCAGGGCAATAAGAGGGTGCAGGGCAATAAGAGGGTGCAGGATAATAAGAGAGTGCAGGGCAATAAGAGGGTGCAGGGCAATAAGAGAGTGCATGGCAATAAGAGGGTGCAGGCTGATAAGAGTTCAGGGTAATAAGAGAGTTCAGGGTAATAAGAGAGTGCAGGGTAATAAGAGAGTGAAGGGTAATAAAAGAGTGCAGGATAATAAGAGGGTGCAGGGCAATAAGAGGGTGCAGGGTAATAAGAGCGTGCAGGGTAATAACAGAGTGAAGGGCAATAAAAGGATGCAGGGTAATAAGAGGGTCCCGGCTGATAAGATAGTGCAGGGTAATAACAGAGTGCAGGGTAATAACAGAGTGCAGTGTAATAAGAGGGTGCAGGGTAATAAGAGAGTACAGAGTAATAAGAGAGTGCAGGGTAATAAGAGAGTGCAGGGTAATAAGAGAGTGCAGGCCAATAAGTGTATTGAGAGAGTGCAGGATAATAGGAGAGTGCAAGGTAATAAGATGGTGCAGTGTAGTAAGGGGGTGCAGGGTGATAAGAGAGTGCAGTGTAATAAGAGTGTGCAACAGTTGTAAGGATCAGGGGTATCCAACCAACCGGGATCAGTGAGGGGCAGTTCACGGTTGCAGCCCCGGTGGTCGTGGCTCTAAACGAGCATGAAAAGGGGATGATGAGAGTGGAATAAAGTTTATTTGTGACGCCACCTGTGGTGTCTGGTCAGGGATAACCAGCGCTGCTGTATAGGCCCCCGGGGGATAGATGTTGGATGAAACACTCCCCACAGGCGGAGCAGGCCCCCAGGGTGTGGTATTAGAGTCAGTGTAGATGATGGTGGTAGTAGTGCTGGAAGGCGCAGAGGAGGGGACGGACACGGGTTGCAGTTCTTACCAGGTTTTTTACTCTTGTTCTTTTCAGTGCAAACCCAGCTGGGGTACTGTGCTCTTCCAGTGTGCAACTCAGCTAGCCCTCAGACAGTCCAGGAACACTCTGCAGAGACACCCTTCATAAGCCTTTCTCTGCTGCCCTTTCTGCGCTGATCTTCTCAACTTCGCCTGTCCTGTACCTTTGTGCTACGAGTTCCAAGGCCGGCGACCGTGGGCCCTGTCGAATGACAGCCTGACAGTCCTCTTGACCCTCTGTGGTCATTGTGCCTGAGAGTGTGCACGGGGTTGGCCTCTGCACATTCAGTCCAGTATCCTTCGGTTTCCTGGCTTCAATGTACAGTCTCACACCAGATTGGAGCCGGTCCCCTTATGCAGCTAGTTCCTCCACCAACAACCTGTAGGGCGTTTGTAGATTCCGGGTCCCTCTGGCCTGGGTTTCGTGGCAACCTACCCACTGGTCCCACTCCGCCCCAGCACCAGCCTCCCCTAGAACTCCATCTTGCCGCTCCTCACTATTCTCTCTTCTGCAGACCCTCTGCTCATTGTGTTCCCACCCCCCTGTAGCCTAGTCTGTGGCCTGGAGTTAGGAATGGTGTTGGGTGTAAGATGTGTGTCCCAGTTTGTGTCCCTGTCTTACCTGAGAGCAATGATACCACATCTGTGGAGTAGATGCAGTACCACTGTGGCAACCAGGACGCAGCGGCGCCACAATAAGAGCTTGCAGGGTAATAAGAGGATGCATGGTAATAAGAGAGTGCAGGGTAATAAGAGGATGCATGGTAATAAGAGAGTGCAGGGTAATAAGAGAGTGCAGGGTAATAATAGGGTGCAGGGTAATAAGAGAGTGAAGGGTAATAATAGGGTGCAGGGTAATAAGAGAGTGAAGGGTAATAAGAGGGTGCAGGGTAATAAGAGAGTGAAGGGTAATAAGAGGGTGCAAGTTAATAAGAGAGTGCAGGGTAATAAGAGAGTTCAGGGTAATAAGAGGGTTCAGGGCAATAACAGGGTACAGGGTAATAAAAGAGTTCAGGGTAATAAGAGGGTGCAGGGTAATAAGAGAGTGAAGGGTAATAAGAGGATGTAGGATAATAGGTGAGTGCAGTGTAATAAGAAGGTGCATGATGATAAGAGAGTGAAGGGTAATAAAAGGGTGCAGGGTAATAAGAGAGTGCAGGGTAATAAAAGAGTGCAGTGTAATAAGAGGCTGCAAGGTAATAAGAGAGTGCAGGGTAATAAGAGAGTGCATGCCACGCCTTAGCCTCGGCTGGCGCCCAAAAAAAGCGGCAAGCAGTCCAAAAAAAAACCAGGCGTCCCATCCAGATTCTCTGCCACATCAGCCCTCAGGAGAAAAGGGAAAGAAGAAAGTGAGGAAGACAAGATTACTAAAAACGTTTTGTCCCTCTCCTCCGACCGTATTGTCTCCCAACATGTCTTCACCTCCCAACGTACCATCAACTCCCAACTCATCGTCAGCTGCCATTGTATCATGCACTCCTTTATTTAGCCCCATGAGGGAAATGGTGGACTCCCACATCTGTACTGAAATCATTCATTTCTTGACACCTTCCCCTGAAGCACCTCCCTCCCATAGTTATCCCCCTGTAGCCTAGCTTCACACCCCCTGTTCCAAAATGTTTCCCCACCAAATTCACCTACCACCTTTACCACTTTGTAATTTTTTATTTAAATAAAATTGTTAATTTGTTTGCACAATCCCTGTGTTTGTATTGTTCTTTCTATCAAAACACATATGTGTGGGTATTTTAATGTCAACACTATTGTTGCCAGACGTATTAACAGTGGTGGGTAATTGAGGTGTTGAGGGATGACAAAGATGCATATTGTGTGCATCTGGTTAGTAATGCTAAGGTGTTGATGGTTACAACCCCAAGAAATACTAATGCTATACACCAAATATGCACCATTGCCGTGCTGCAACACCTGGTTAGTCAGCCCTAAAGGTGTGTGAACAAGCCAATATAAAGATAAATAATCTGCTGGAATATGTTAAATGCCAACAACTCCAATCCTGTATGTGTAAGTGTTGTATTGCTAGGTTTGTGCATTGTCAGTAAAGTTAGTTTAAAGAAAAAAAAGAGGAACACTCCCAGAGGCTCACACACAGGAAATACCATGTGACTGTAACCAGTTTACTGCATCTGTGCCTGTGAAGAGAAGCACAGCAGCTTGCTGATGCTACAAAGAGACATTTAAGATGTATATTCTTGTTTCCACAAAGCCCTTCATATCTGTAGCTGTTTGTTGCTAATTTCTGTTGTCAACACACTTTTAGTTTATCCTGAATGATCTGCTGTCAACAGGGTATAGGCCGAGCATAACACATAACTCCAGCGTGATACAGAACCCCAGGAGGAACACAGAGTCACACAGATTATACAGCAATAGAAGCAAAAGCAGCAGAGCAACAGAGAAGATGTCCACAAGCCCGGATCACTGCAAGTTCTCAGTGCAAAGTCTCACCAATCAGAATTAGTCCTGGAAATTCAAGGTGAAGATGTTGCTCATAAGAGAGGTTATGTGGAAATATACACAGGAACAAGTGCATCATCCATTACCAGATGACTGGATAGAGAAGGATCAGAAAGCACAAAGCACCATCTCCCTCAGTGTAGATGATGATCAAGTGTGCATATATGCAAGTGTGCAACTGCAAAGGAGATGTGGGATGAGTTACAGAAAGCACATGAAAGATCAAATCTTAGCAATAAGCTTTATCTCTTGAGAAAGTTGTACCAGTCTAAGCTAAGTGATGGCCAGAATATGCAGGACTATATAAGAAACACCCTAGAGATTGTGGAGCATCTCAGGGGTATTGGAGAAGAAATTAAAGACTTTAATGTTGCTGCACTACTATTAAGTGAAACAGAAAACTTTTTTTCTGTAAATTTGCCTCTTGCCTAGCAAGAGATGTGAGTTCCCCACCCCTCACCTTGGGCTCTGCACACAAAAGGCTACTTTCAACCTCAGTCCATATCGGACACTGGACCTGTTTGGACCCTGTTCACTTGATACACATTACTTGATCAGGTTTTTAATACAACAGATAGGACTGCTTCGATTTGGGTACACCATGATGAGGTGAAGCAGCTTGAAGTACATTTTATGTGCAAAAAACATATGGACCAAGTACCCTGTTATTTATATATTTTTTACTGCACTTGCATTTTAAACTTTTTTACTGCAGAGTACTTACACGTTTTATGGCCAAGGTTTTTTGTATAACTATTAAGTGGTCTTCCAGAAAGTTATGACACACTTGTCACTGCACTAGATGCTTGGTCAGATGATGAGCTCACACTAGAATATGTCAAAGGCAAGCTTGTAGATGAATTCAAGTGAAAAATGCATAATGTAAGCAGCAGTAATGAATCTAAAGCAGAAACAGCAATAAAGACACAGGACTTTCCTAAATATAAGAGCAATTTAAGAGAAACTCAGGAATGTTTTGTCTGAAAGCAAGTCAGAAAAGGTCATTTTAGCTAATGGTCACTATATAACTTCAGAAGGAGTAGGAGATGGCTACCTCCGGTGTCCAGTTTCTTCAGCAAAAAGCAGAAAATCCCAGTAAAGGATGTTCTCTATGTTCCCAGTCTTGAAAGCAATCTTCTGTCAGTAAAGAAGCTTATGCAAAAAGGGAATGTAGTTACTTTTAAAGACAACAGCTGCATTATATCAAAGAATGGTCACACTCTTGAAGAAAGAAAAATCCAAAATGAATATCAGCTAAAATGCAAATAAAGAATGTACAGTGCTAGGACAAGATCTGCATAAGAACTGTATCCATGTATGGCACAGACATCTTGGGCATAGAGACCCAGAAGCATTAAAGAAGCTAGGTCAACTAGCAAATTGTGTTGAAATCAAGCAATGTTTTCAATTGATGAAGTGCACTAGCTGTCTTAATGGGAAAATGTCCAGAAAATCCCTTCCTAAAGTAAGCAGCACTAGATCTGCACAGCCACTGGATTTGATACACACAGATGTTTGCGGTCCAATGAGTGTTCAAACTCCAAGCAAGAAGAGATATTTTCTCACATTTATTGATGACTACTCCAGATATACAGTTACCTGCTTCACAGTAACGACGAGGTTCCACAGAAACTTGAAGAATATTTTGCCATAGTGTTTATTAATTTGGAAGAATGCCAAAAGCCCTACATGCATATAATGGGACTGAGTCTACAAGTAGTAAGGTACAAACCATTTTGAAAAAGAATGGAACCGTGTTCCAGACTACCATTCCATACAACCCAGAACAGAATGGCATTACAGAGAGAAAGAACCGCACTCTTTTTGAAAGTGGAAGAAGTATGTTGTTTGATGTGAATCTACCTACAACGTATTGGGGAGAAGCCATCAGGACAGCTTGCTATCTTCAAAACAGACTGCCAGGTAAAGCCACAAATAAAACTCCATATGAGCTATGGAACTGTGAGAAGCCTAACCTGAAACACCTCAGGATATTTGGAAGCAAAGCATTTGTGTATGTTCCCAAAGAAACACATTCCAAGTGGGAATCACATGCAAAGCAAGGAGTCCTGGTGGGTTATAGCAAAACTCAAAAGGGATACAGACTCCTGAACCCAGAGACCAACACAGTAACAATCAGCAGAGACGTAGAGATTGATGAGAACTCTGTTTCGCTCATATTTCATGAAGTTATACCAGTCATTCAAGCCAAGAAACAAGAACAAGAATTTCAATCACCAAACTCAGACACTGAAAAAGAAAACACTGAAGTCTGGATAAGCCCTGAAGCCAGCAAGGAGCAAACAGAAGAACCAAGTCAACCTCCAGTCAGGAGATCAGAAAGACCAAACAAAGGTATCCCAGCTAGACACCTTTCTTATAAGGTCAGAACACTTTCTGAATCAGAGCCACAGTCATGGCAAGGAAAAAGAGCTCTCAGAAGCCAAAGATTCGTCAAAACTCCAGCAATAAAAGTTACAGCCAAGCAGTGGGGGCACTTCTGTACAGTGCCTTGTGAAAGTATTTGGCCCCCTTGAACTTTTCAACCTTTTGCCACATTTCAGGCTTCAAACATAAAGATATAAATTCTAATTTTTTTTTTTTTGAAGAATCAACAAGTGGGACACAATCGTGAAAAGTAAAGACATTTATTGCATATTTTAAACTTTTCTAACAAATAAAAAACTGAAAAGTGGGGCATGCAATATTATTTGGGCCCCTTTTGCTGCGATTACAGCTGCAAGTCGCTTGGGGTATGTCTCTATCAGTTTTGCACATCGAGAGACTGAAATTCTTGCCCCATTCTTCATTGCAAAACAGCTCGAGCTCAGTGAGGTTGGATGGAGAGCGTTTGTGAACAGCAGTTTTCAGATTTTTCCACAGATTCTCGATTGGATTCAGGTCTGGACTGTGACTTGGACATTCTAACACCTGGATATGTTTATTTTTGAACCATTCCATTGTTGATTTTGCTTTATGTTTGGGATCATTGTCTTGTTGGAAGATAACTCTCCATCCCAGTCTCAGGTCTTTTGCAGACTCCAACAGGTTTTCTTCTAGAATGGTCCTGTATTTGGCTCCATCCATCTTCCCTGTCCATGCTGAAGAAAAGCAGGCCCAAACCATGATGCTGCCACCACCATGTTTGACAGTGGGGATGGTGTTTTGAGGGTGATGAGCTGTGTTGCTTTTACTCCAAACATATCATTTTGCATTGTGGCCAAAAAGTTTGATTTTGGTTTCATCTGACCAGAGCACCTTATTCCATATGTTTGGTGTGTCTCCCAGGTGGCCTGTGGCAAACTTCAAACAAGACTTTTATGGATATCTTTGAGAAATGGCTTTCTTCTTGCCACTCTTCCATTATGGCCAGATTTGTGCAGTGTACGACTGATTATTGTCCTATGGACAGACTCTCGCACCTCAGCTGTAGATCTCTGCAGTTCATCCAGAGTGATCATGGGCCTTTTGGCTGCATATCTGATCAGTCTTCTCCTTGTTCGAGATGAAAGTTTAGAGCGACGGCCGGGTCTTGGTAGATTTGCAGTGGTCCGATATTCCTTCCATTTCAATATCATCGCTTGCCCAGTGCTCCTTGAGATGTTTAAAACTTGGGAAATGTTTTTGTATGCAAATCCGGCTTTAAACTTCACCACAACAGTATCTCGGACCTGCCTGGTTTGTTCCTTGGTCTTCATGATGCTCTCTGCACTTGAAACAGAACCTTGAGACTATCACAGAGCAGGAGCATTTATACGGAGACTTGATTACACACAGGTGGATTCTATTTTTCATTACCAGTCATTTAGGACAACATTGGATCATTCAGAGATCCTCACTGAACTTCTGGAGTGAATTTGCTGCACTGAATGTAAAGGGGCCGAATAATATTGCAAGCCCCACTTTTCAGTTTTTTATTTGTTAAAAAAGTTTATAATATGCATTAAATTTCAATCCACTTCACGATTGTAACATAGTAACATAGTTTTTAAGGTTGAAGGAAGACTTTAAGTCCATCTAGTTCAACCCATAGCTTAACATGTTGATCCAGAGGAAGGCAAAAAAAAATGTGTCCCATTTGTTGTTGATTCTTCACAAAAAAATGGAATTGATATCTTTATGTTTGAAGCCTGAAATGTGTCAAAAGATTGAAAAGTTCAATGGGGCCAAATAAAGTATATAAAGACAACCAAGGATGTATTGGACTTGCCAGCAGTAAGAAGATCAGTGCAAGGACTAAGCACGTTGACGTTAAGCTCCACCACTTACGTGACTTAGTGGAACGTGATGTACTAAAATTTGTGAATTACGAATCTGATCAGATGTTAGCAGATGGTATGACAAAACCATTGCCAAGAGCCAAGTTTGAGGACTTCAGAACCGCAAGGGGACTAACAGGATAAGTAGTTGTTGAGTATGGGTGTTGGAATATGTTAAATGCAACAACTCCAATCCTGTATGTGTAAGTGTTGTATTGCTAGGTTTGTGCATTGTCAGTAAAGTTAGTTTAAAGAAAAAGAGGAACACACCCAGAGGCTCATACACAGGAAATACCATGTGACTGTAACCAATTTCCTATGTCTGTGCATGTGAAAAGAAGCACAGCATCTTGCTCATGCTGCAAGGAGACATTTAAGATGTATATTCCTATTTCCACAAAGCCCTTCATATCTGTACCTGTTTGTTGCTAATTAAAGCAAAGTTCTGTTGTCAACATGCTTTCAGTATATCCTGTATGATCCGCTGCCAACACAATCATTATTACAATAAATATACCTGTGAAATCAAGCAATGACCACATAGGTGTAGTAATACTTAAACATTTTTATTTCAGTGAAGTCAATGGACTTCTGTGTCTCTTATTACTAATTCAGAGGAAGGAAAAAAAAAACAATGATGTAATAGCCAGTCTTCGCCATTGAATTAAAAAAATTGTTCCTGGACTGCACAAATGCAATCCGATACATTTCCTGGATTAACTGAAATTGGAACAAAAGGGTACAAGGGGAATGCAATACGGCGTTCCCGTGGTGGACTGGGGTATTCCCTAGAGTTTGGTCACTCCACGCTGGGGTTCCCCCTTTCTCTCTAGGGCCCAGACTCTGCACGCCAGGCACCCTCTCTCAGGATCCCCTCAGGATCCTCTCTCATCTCCAAATCAGCCTGGAGCCGTCCGGGTTAACCTTCCGCCTCACTCCACACTCCTCCTTGACTCCTCTCCAACTCCCTCTGTTCTCACTCCTTGTTCCCCCTAGAGGTGAATATATCTCCCTCCCGGGTAACCTCCCACTCCTATTCTAATGTGGGAGTGCAGGAATGGGTCCCATCCACCAGTCTAGGATCTACTTGCAGCTGGGGAAATTTACACCTCTTTTACAGGTGCAATACCCCACTGTGATGCCTGACCATGTGGGGCACCACAGCAAACCTGGGGGAAGGTTAAGGTGGTACAGCACAGGATTACAAATGGATGATATTCGAAACGGTGCTATAACCCCAGAACCAGGAGCCCCAGCAGCACACCTCCACCTGACGTGTTTGGACAACACCCAGACATACACATTAACTCTCAGGTCTGTACCTGCACAGTTTATTTCTAAATCTGCGGTCACAATTAGAGGACACACATCCAGGATGGAAAATTGCAGCAGCGTCCCCCCAGGGCCCAGGGCTCCCTCCCCTGGAGTGCACACCAGGAACCACCTTCCCTCCTTGGACCCTCCTCCTCGAATGACGCCCAGACCCACCATCAATCTGAGACGTAGTCTGGACTCCACCCCCTCCTCCAGGCTCACTCCCATTCACTTCTGGACGTGGGGTAGGAGTCGGTGCAACCAGTATGGTAGAAAAAGTCATAGCAAGGCAATTACTCACACAAAAAGCTCCCCAAGTTACAACCTTTCTGGCCCGCCAGTCAATTACTGGGTTGTGTTTCTCCAGCCAGGGAAGACCCAATACAATGGGAGTGGGCAGGTTCTCCAAGAGGTGACAGGACAGAAACTCCTGGTGGAGTGTTGCTATGCTCAAGTTCACATGACGCACCACTTGGGAGAGGACCTTCTGGCTGAGTGGAACTGAGTCAATCGAGGTGATGGGAATGGGTCTCACTAAAGCACTGCTGGTGAGACCATGAGCCTGAGCAAAGCGAGAATCCATCAAATTGACCCCCGCTCCGCTATCGACCAGAATTGGCACAGTCTTGGTTTTACCATCCACCACCACCTTGGCAGACAGCGTGAATGGAGACTTAGCAAGGAAGTAAAGATAAACTCTCTGGTCGTCTCCTTCTGAACGGCCCAAGGTAGGCTGCTTCTGAGACTGTGCTGTCTTGGAGTGAAGTGGACAAACCTTAATAAAACGGTCAGATTTTCCACAGAAAAACATGCTCCACCCACTTGGTGAACAGTAGCCACAGGAGGTTTATCACGAGAACCTACTGCCCCCAACTGCATGGGTTCATTGGGTATAGTCTCCTCAGCAGGGATGGGTACAGGAGACATAGTAGGTTTCAGTCTCTCCCTCAGGCGTCTGTCAACCCGTATGGCTAGGAACATCGCAGCCTCTAATGACTCAGGTGCAGAGTACTGAATCAGGGTGTTTTGTAGTCTAGCTGAAAAACCCAAGCAGAACTGACTCCGGAGGGCTGGGTCATTCCACTAGGTGTCAATCACCTATCTCCAAAACTCCGAGCAATACTCCTCCACTGCTTGTGTGCCCTACTTGAGTTAGAATCAGCAAAGGTCACCCTATCTGGTTCACCGTACACCTAAGCCAGAGCAGCAAAAAACCCGTCCACTGGCCGTAGCGATGGTAAGTTGGCCGAGAGGGAAAAGGCCCAGGTCTGCTCATCCCCTTTAAGAAATGAACTATAATCCCCACCTGCTGTTCCTCACTTCCCGATAAACAGGGCCGGAGCCTGAAATAAGGCTTACAGGCTTCATGGAAACACAAAAAATTGTCTCTTCCCCCAGAAAACCTATCTGGAAGAGAGACCTTGGGTTCTGGCATGGCCTGAGCATTAGCCGACGCCAGGTAAACCACGACTTGCTGCAGCTATTGCACTACCTGAGTCCGCAGACCAGTTACCTCTTCAGAGATGGTCTGCATCAAGCGAGAAAATGCATCAGCTGAGGCAGTCTGAGACATAGTATCTCAAGGGAAAAGGTATGAGCTGCTGATAATGTCATGGTGAGTGAGAATGCTGATGAGGGAATGGCAGTTATGGGCAGGGCGACCAGGGAAGACTAGTGTTACCCTAGTCTAGAAAACCTGAATGGCCCTGATCCCGAAGGTATCGCTGATGTGGAGAAGGTTCGGGCCTCCAGCCTCTCCCTAACCTCCTCCACCAGCTCTGCGCTATTCCTCCCTCACCTCCCTCCACAGAACTGGGATACAGCAACTTCAGCAACACAAACACACAGGTCAGCACAGCACGGCTTCCAGGCATAGAGTGAAACTCTATCAGCAGCACCACCTGGTGGAAGTCGAGGCTATTTAAAGGCTAGGGGGAGGGGAGTTCTGGTGAGTCACACATTAACCCATCTACCAGCAGTTGAACCTAATAGTGAAAGCAGTTCTGGAGCACATCACAGGAGGCCCAGGACCTTCACAACTATTAACCATGCAGTTGTTAAAGGGAACCTGTCAGCTGTTTTAACCCTTCTAACCTATCCCTACCTGTCCCTGCAGCCACATACTACTGTCCTAACCATCCCTCTCTGACCAATCTTGCATTTAGAAAAGTGGAATAGAACAGTTTTTAAACTTATAAAATCTCTGATGATGGGGCGTTCCTGATGGGTAGGCAGTGTCTCCAGGGCCGTGCTACCCCCTTCTCACTGCTCTAATGACACCCTGATGGGTGGCTTCATTCCTTCAGGACCGATGTCCTGATTAAATCTCCCGCCCCGCACTTCCTGGTGTATGATGCTATGCTGGGCGCCGCATCATTTCGCGTCATACCTGGGCATGCGCAGTGTGCCGGGTGTAGAACGCCCAGGCCGCCGTCAAGATACGATCTGCGCATGCGCTGAAGGCAGCCTTGTGTCGGCGCAAGGTCGCCAGGCAACAAGCTTTGTACACCGCACATGCGCATGCTGGTATGACGCGGCGTGATGTGGCGGCGCATCCCCGTCATACGCAGGAAGTGCGAGGCTGGAGATTTAAATCAGGACATCGGTCCTGAAGGAATGATCCCGCCCATCAGGGTGTCATTAGAGCAGTGAGGCGGGGGTAGCACGGCCCTGGAGAACCGCCTACCCATCAGGAATGCCCCATTGTCAGAGATTTTGTAAGTTTAAAAACTGTTTCCACTTTTATAAATGCAAGATTGGTCAGAGAGGGATGGTTAGGACAGTAGTATGTGGCTGCAGGGACAGGAAGGGATAGGTTAGAAGGGTTAAAACAGCTGACAGGTTCCCTTTAAAGACAAACACTTACACAGCAACATCCAGCAAGGTCAGCGCCAACTAAGCGCGTGACAACATAGCTCTTATCAGTATTCAGTGGGAATGGTATGTGTTATATTCCCACGTGACGTTTTGGCAATATTTAGCGAGAGTATGCTGTGATTATAGTTTGGGAAAAATACCTGATACCATGACCTTTTGGCATGTTTCATCCAGTGACGTATTTGTTCATAGATTAACATCTGGAGAACTGGCCATTCAAAAGACAGTTGCTGTTTTGGACAAATACCATGTCTTGGAGCTTGTATAACGTTTGATTACGTAAGCATTTGTTTTCAAAAGATATACAGTGTCTTGTGAAAGTATTTGGCCCCCTTGAACTTTTCAACCTTTTGCTACATTTCAGGCTTCAAACATAAAGATATAAATTCTAATGTTTTTGTGAAGAATCAACAAGTGACATAAGGACACAATAGTGAAGTGGAATGAAATTTATTGGATATTTTAAACTTTTTTATCGAATAAAACACTGAAAAGTGGGGCGTGCAATATTATTCGGCCCCCTTGACTTAATACTTTGTAGAGCCATCTTTTGCTGCGATTACAGCTGCAAGTCGCTAGGGGTATGTCTCTATCAGTTTTGCACATCGAGAGACTGAAATTCTTGCCCATTCAAAATAGCTGGAGCTCAGTGAGGTTGGATGGAGAGCGTTTGTGAACAGCAATTTTCAGCTCTTTCCACAGATTCTCGATTGGATTCAGGTCTGGACCGTGACTTGGCCATTCTAACACCTAAATATGTTTATTTTTTAACCACTCCATTGTAGATTTTGCTTTATGTTTGGGATCATTGTCTTGTTGGAAGATAAATCTACATCCCAGTCTCAGGTCATTGGTAGACTCCAACAGGTTTTCTTCCAGAATGGTCCTGTATTTGGCTCCGTCCATCTTCCCATCAATTTTAACCATCTTCCCTGTCCCTCCTGAAGAAAAGCAGGCCCAAACCATGATGTTGCCACCACCATGTTTGACAGTGGGGATGGTGTTTTGAGAGTGATGAGCTATGTTGCTTTTACGCTAAACATATTGTTGCTTTGTGGCCAAAAAGTTCAATTTTGGTTTCATCTGACCAGAGCACCTTATCCCACATGTTTGGTGTGTCTCCCAAGTGGCTGGCGGCACCTGTAGATCTCTGCAGTTCATCCAGAGTGATCATGGGCCTTTTGGCTGCATCTCTGATCAGTCTTCTCCTTGTTCGAGATGAAAGTTTAGAGGGATGGCCGGGTCTTGGTAGATTTGCAGTCGTCTGATACCCCTTCCATTTCAATATGATCACTTGAACAGTGCTCCTTGAGATGTTTAAAACTTGGGAAATCTTTTTTATCCAAATCCACCTTTAAACTTAGCCACAACAGTATCTTGAACCTGCCTGGTGTGTTCCTTGGTCTTCATGATGCTCTCTGCACTTGACACAGAACCCTGAGACTATCACAGAGGAGTTGCATTTATACAGAGACTTTATTACACACAGGTGGATTCTATTTATCAATACCAGTCATTTAAGACAACATTGGATCATTCAAAGATCCTCACTGAACTTCTGGAGTGAGTTTGCAGCACTAAAAGGAAAGGGGCCGAATAATATTGCACACCCTACTTTTCAGTTTTTTGTTAAAAAAATTTAAAATATGCAATAAATTTTGTTCCACTTCACGATTGTGTCCCACTTGTTGTTGATTCTTCACAAAAAAATTAGAAATTACTGTATATCTTTATGTTTGAAGCCTGAAATGTGGCAAAAGGTTGAAACATTCAAGGGGGCCAAATACGTTCACAAGGCATTGTATAATCTAGTTAAGATAACAGTGTACTCAGAAACTTTTGACCTGTGGGCTGTAAGGGGACGCCTGGTTCGCCACAGTGTAGATCCTAGGAGGGTTCTCTGTCTTCACTGTTCTGCTTCTCGCGGCTGATGTTTTCTCGACGGAGGATGCACCCCTCCTGGTGAAAATTTTCCTGTGTAGTGTGCACTGTAAGTAACTTGAGTTTGTGATTTATATTTCTGTGTAGTGTGTAATTTAGGTATTTTACCTTTGTGATTTTATATTAGGCAAAAGTGTACACAATATCACACTATGGCCAGGGTCACATTTGCGATGTGCCCCTAGCCTGCCGGATTCCGGTATTATCTTAGAACTTTTTCCAGCGCCGCATAGCGTTTCCGCTATGCGGTGCTGGAAACCGCTGCCCTTAGTTACCCGCTGTTTACCTGCACGACCTGTCACACAGGCAGCGGCTCGGAGGGCGTTTTACAGCGCCGCACAGGAAACCGTTGCAGACACGATTTCCTGTGCGGCGCTGTAAAACGCCCTCCGAGCCGCTGCCTGTGTGACAGGTCGTGCAGGTAAACAGCGGGTAACTAAGGGCAGCGGTTTCCAGCACCGCATAGCGGAAACGCTATGCGGCGCTGGAAAAAGTTCTAAGATAATACCGGAATCCGGCAGGCTAGGGGCACATCGCAAATGTGACCCTAGCCTATTTCCTATTTTATGTAATTATTTAATCGTCATTTCTTATTTTTTGTAATCATTTAATCATCATATTAAAAATTATTCGTGCCCTTTAATTACTTGGCAAAACATTTGGTGTCAGAAATGGGATTAATACTTGGCAAAACACTTTGAAAGTCTGGGAGTCATTTCCTTGTCCATATGAGCCGATGTCCATGGCTACAAACCAACATTCAGCATTTACAAGTACTTCAAAAATGACTGGCATCACCTTATGTATAAGTGCTAGCAAGAAAAGTTTAAAGTGAAAAGTGATTTAAAGTGAAAATCTGCTGCAACACTACACTCTAGAAGTATGTGATATAGCATAATGGCTAACAGTGAATGGCAGGGCTCTATGCACAGCTAATAGCTAATAGGCAGTGGCCACTGCTAAAGCTACGTTTTCTCAAGTTTCTTTATATTCTAAAGCAGTTTCTGCCATGTCCTTTTCCTCATATCTTTGTTAGCTGTGCATAGAGCCCTGCCATTCACTGTTAGCCATTATGCTATATCACATACTTCTAGAGTGTAGTGTTACAGCAGATTTTCACTTTAAATTTCACGTTTTTCTTGCTAGCACCCACACATAAGGTGATGCCAGTCATTTTCTAATTACTAATACCGTATATACTCGTATATAAGCCGACCCGTGTATAAGCCGACCCCCTACTTTTGCCCCCAAAACCTGGGAAAACCTATTGACTCGTGTATAAGCCGAGGGTGGACCCCAGTACAGGTATACAGCCCCCAGCAGTGTGGTATACAGGCCCCCCCAGTGGTAGTATACAGCAGCCTCCCCAGTGGCATATACAGGCCCCAGCAGTATATACAGCAACCCCAGTGGTATACAGCAGCCTCCCCAGTGGTATATACAGACCCCACCAGTATATACAGCAGCCCCAGTGGTATATACAGACCCCACCAGTATATACAGCAGCCCCAGTGGTATATACAGATCCCACCAGTATATACAGCAGCCCCAGTGGTATACAGGCCCCAGCAGTATATACAGCAGCCTCCGGGGTATACAGCAGCCCCCAGGGGTATACAGCAGCCCCCAGGGGTAATACAGCAGCCCCCAGGGGTATACAGCAGCCCCCAGGGGGTTATACAGCAGCCCACAGGGGTTATACAGCAGCCCCCAGGGGGTATATACAGCAGCCCCCAGGGGGGTTATACAGCAGCCCCCAGGGGGGTACACAGCAGCCCCCAGGGGGTTATACAGCAGCCCCCAGGGGGTTATACAGCAGCCCCCAGGGAGGTTATACAGCAGCCCCCAGTGGGGGTACACAGCAGCCCCCAGGGGGTTATACAGCAGCCCCCAGGGGGTTTACAGCAGCCCTAGGGTTATACAGCAGCCTCCAGGGGGTTATACAGCAGCCCCCAGGGGTATACAGCAGCCCCCAGGGGGTATACAGCAGCCCCCAAATGCTGGCACTCACCCCCCCTCCTTGTAAGGGCCCCCCTGCTGCTTATCTTACCATCCCGGTCTTCTGCACAGCGCCGGTCCTCGGTGCTCCGTTCTTCATGCTCCGTCCTCGCTGCATCCGGGATCCCCGGCCGTCGCGCGATGACGTCATATGCCTTGACGACTGGGGATCCCGGATGCAGCAAGGACGGAGCATGAAGAACGGAGCACCGAGGACCGGCGCTGTGCAGAAGACCGGGATTGTAAGATAAGCAGCGGGGGGGGGCCCTTACAAGGGGGGCGAGTGCCAGCATTTGGGGGCATATATGCACTGCTTCCCCCTGCCACTGATTGACAGGGGGAAGCAGTGCATATATAATGAGCGGCCCCACGTGACGGGGCCGCTCATACAGCAGCCTCCCCCCGCCTCCTCCGTCCTCCCCAGCCCCGGGACACAGCCCCCACCACGCAGCCTACCGTATTGACCCGTGTATAAGCCGAGGGGGAGACTTTTCAGCCCAATTTTTAGGCTGAAAAACTCGGCTTATACACGAGTATATACGGTATATCTAATTTGGTATGAATTTTAGGCTTAGTATCAGCTGAGAATACAAAGATGGTTTTATCCCCAATATTACACTGCGTGCCACCCCTGACCAGGGCCGCTGGAAAAGCCGGGTAAAGTGCCTTAAAATGGTGCTATGATGCATGCACCATTTTCAGGGGCAGCTGCGGGTTTTGGTTTTCATTGTGGGGCACCCCGGACACTTGGGCCTTACCACGCTGAGAATCCCAGCCCCCAGCTGACTGTTTTTACCTGGCTATCAATGAAAATACGGTGGGAGCACACAAATTTTTTTTTACTTTTTTAAATAATTTAAAAAATATATTGGGCTTCCCTGTATTAATATATATGTATATAATTATTTATTTTTACATTGCTATGATGTCAGTCAATCTGTGAAGAGCCCAACAGCCAGCCCAGCCAATTACAGGCACTGTGACAGAGAGTTGGCATCTTAAAACAGCAGCCACCCCTGAAATGGTACATTCATCGTAGCTCCATTTCCAGGCACTTTACCTGGTTCTTCCAGCGGCCTTGGTGGGGGGTGGCACGCTAGGTAATAATGGGGTTAATACCAGCTTTACATTGTCAGCTGGTACTAAGCCTGAAATTCATGCCATCATGCCCAATTAGACATGGCCACCATGAATTTCTAGTAAACAGTAAAAAAAAAAAACATAACACAGAGAAAAAAAAATTTTATTAGAAAGAAAACAAAAAACACATCTAAAGAACCATCTTTATTAGAAAAAAATCCCTTAGTCCGACATAGCCTGCAGGCAGAGCAATGTCAGCTCTGCTTAGTTGCTCTGGACAGACAAACATCTGCCCAGATCGACAAGCAGGCTGAGACTAACAGTGACTGTCAGAGTTCAGTTGAGTTTATAGCTGAGCCATGAACTCAGGTGAACCCTGGCGCCACCCCAAACACAGCCGACAACTACCAAAGACTGATGAGTTCTCAGTGATCCAGTGAATATCATCGGAAGTTAATGAGCAGCTTTGGAAGTAGAGGACAGCAACATGGCAGGACGCGCCGCGGGACCCAGTAAGTATAATGATAATGTTTGTTATTAACTATTATGCTTTATTTTACAGCCCCTTCATCCCATTCCATAACTGGGACCTTTTTGTAAAGTCCAATCTTGGGGTTCGAACGCAAGTTTGGATTACAAACTCGAACTTTACAAAAAGGTCCGGGCAAGTCTCCTGATTCTGAGCATCGGGGAATTCGCCCATCACTACTTACCTTCTGTTCACTTTTGCCACTTTACTTAATACTTTTATTGTGCATTTAACAAGCTTCATGCATAGACCACAGTCAGCATAAAGTAATGGTTCCAGACATACAACTTTAATTGCAAATGTAGGTTACCAGGTGTAAATAAAAGGGAAGGGCTAAAGGGAAACAAGTGAGAAAATCAAATAAAACTAAATGAAGGTAGTTAATATAAGAATTAGCTAATTACACAGCAGGAAGGGGAATGCAAGCAAATGCCAGAAATATAGGTGTTTATATTCATTAATCATGGTTAGCTGACTCACAATGTTTGTATACTGATGAGACACTCATGAAGATCTCATCTAGCACACTGATGGACTGAATAAGTCTGCTTTTTCCATATAGAATACAAAATCTAGGTGTCTTAATGAGGCCTTAGCAGAAAACATTATCAGGGTGTGTGCTCACGATAAATAAACGTAGCGTTTTGGACACAGTGTCTTGCCGTGAGGTCCAAAACACTGTGTTGTACAATAGAAGCATAGTGAATGGGATTTGTAGAAATCCAATGCTCACTATGCTTATTCCGACCACTTCATTTTGATGGCTGCGGTGTGGGTTGCTGGCATTTCGCTCCTCTGCAGCATGTTCATTTCATTCTGCGGAGTCGGAAGCAGCTGTTATGGGGTGCATGCAGGGAGAAACCACCCTACACCCACCTCAGATGGTGAGTACAGGGCAGCTGCGGGCTCCCTCCAGCCACCCGCAGGTTCCCTCAGGTCCGGGACCACTGCGTCCAAGATGCAGTGGTTCAGGACTATGAGCACATACCCTTAGAATTATATATACAGGAGACATTCAACAAATGTCAGCATCATTCTCACTGAAGGAACCATTGGTTGCGAATATCCCTATTTTGAAGAGTAGTAAGGATGTCTAGGTCCATTATAGGGACATTAGGCATAGTATGATACGATACAATATAAATGACTATTCTTGAATTATAAAGCTTTGGTAGTACTGTACTATGCTGCATTGGTTTTGTCTCAGGAAAATAAAACCCCTCCCATTCTTCCCCCATTAATGGTGCTGTACAATTAAATTAAATATATGTTCCATTCCTAAATTTATAGAACTTATAAACTATTTTTTCCCCAAATCTTGATATATGCCTTTAAAAGAGTCATAGCTCCACTTCTTGACCTGTACTGATGCACAAGAGAATTTTCTATGTAGGGACACTATCAATACTATGTGTGTATGGGGATTGCTTATTTAGCTATTGAAATAAGACAACCTCTTTCTTGCACAGCATTGGACATTGGACTTACTCTAGTAAATCCTCTTTTTACGACTTCAGAATAGTCACCCTCTGGCAGCTGGTGTGCTGCGGAGAACATTAGGCAGAGACTTGTTATAGAATGAATGGCCAATTCAGAATATGCAAGAATCAGTAGAGCTGTAAAGAAGTGCTGTGCTTTCAAAAAAATGTACTGTCTTCCAGGTGCAAGAATCAAATATGTGTTTGAAAGGATAAAATGACTCTTCAGACCTACAGATGTCTACCATTACTGCCACTACATGTAGGGACAAATGACACTACAAGAAAGGACCTAGAAACCATATGCAATGACTTTGAAGACATAGGTGAGAAAGTGAAAGAACTGGGAGCGCAGGTGGTTTTCTCATCTACCCCAGGGCCGCCATTAGGGGGTTACAGCCCTTACTGCAGTAAGGGGCCCGGGGCCTGACTGCAGGAGGCGTGGCTATAGGACAGGGGCAGGGGGGGCCCGGCCATGCCGGTCATGGGCGTGGCCATTTGGAGCAAGGTGGCCCCCTGAGATGCGTGACGGTGGCCCCCCGGTCCGGTAATATTGCTAATCATATCGGCAGCACTGCCGATATGATTAGCGATGCTGTGCCCGGCCCCTCTCTGCAGCTGCAAAGCAGGGAGAGCGATCACCCTGCTCTGCCTGCTGCCGCCGCTGTGCCCCTCTGGCTCCTGCCAGCGCGTGCGCAGAAGATCAGTCTCAGGGAGATGACGTCATCGCCCTGAGACTGCTTCCTGTGTGCGCACCGGGAGCCGGCGCTCAGGGCGCTGCAGAGGAGAGACGGCCCCAGGCAGCAGCTTCCTGCACTGTGGTGAGTATGGAGGAGGAGGGGGGTGCTGGTACTGGGCCCTCCCTGTCTGTGCTGGGCCCCCACCTGCCTGTGCTGGGCCCCCCCTGTCTGTGCTGGGCCCCCCCTGTCTGTGCTGGGCCCCCCTGCCTGTGCTGGGCCCCCCCACATGTGCTGGGCCCTCCCTGCCTGTGCTGGGCCCCCCCTGCCTGTGCTGGGCCCCCCTGCCGGTAATGGGCCCCCCCTGTCTGTGCTGGGCCCCCCCTGCCTGTGCTGGGCCCCCCTGCTGGTAATGGGCCCCCCCCCAGCCTGTGCTAGGCCCCCCCCACCTGTGCTGGGCCCCCCTTGTCTGTGCTGGGCCCCCCTTGCCTGTTCTGGGCCCCCCTGCCGGTAATGGGCCCCCCCAGCCTGTGCTGGGCCCCCCCTGCCTGTGCTGGGCCCCCCTGCCAGTAATGGCCCCCCCCCCCCCGCCTGTGCTGGGCCCCCCTTGTGGTGCTGGGCCCCCCTTGTGGTGCTGGGCTCCCCTTGCCTGTTCTGGGCCCCCTGCCGGTAATGGGCCCCCCCCAGCCTGTGCTGGGCCCCCCCTGCCTGTGCTGGGCCCCCCTGCCAGTAATGGCCCCCCCCCCCGCCTGTGCTGGGCCCCCCTTGTGGTGCTGGGCCCCCCTTGTGGTGCTGAGCCCCCCTGGTGCTGCCAGGCCCCCAGGGTGCCTGGTGGTGCGGGTCCCCCTGCTGGTTCTGGGTCCCCTGGTGGTGCGGGTCCCCCTGGTGTTGCTAGGCCCCCCTGGTGCTGCCGGGCCCCCAGGGTGCCTGGTGGTGCTGGGTCCCCCTGCTGGTGCTGGGCCCCCCTGGTGCTGCCGGGCCCCCAGGGTGCCTGGTGGTGCTGGGTCTCCCTGCTGGTGCTGGGCCCCCCTGGTGCTGCCGGGCTCCCAGAGTGCCTGGTGGTGCTGGGTCCCCCTGCTGGTGCTGGGCCCCCCTGGTGCTGCCGGGCCCCCAGGGTGCCTGGTGGTGCTGGGTCCCCCTGCTGGTGCTGGGCCCCCTGGTGGTGCTGGCCCCCCTGGTTGTGCCGGGCCCCCCTGCTGGTGCTGCGGGACCCCCAGGGTGCCTGGTGCTGCCAGACCCCCAGGGTGTCTGGTGCTTCTGGGCCCCAAGGGTGCCTGGTGCTGCCAGGCCCCCAAGGTGCCTAGTGCTGCTGGGCCCCCAGGGTGCCTGATGGTGCTGGGCTCCTGGTGCTGCCGGGCCCCCAAGGTGCCTGGTGCTGCCTGGCCCATGGTGGTGCCTGGTGCTGCCGGGCCCCCTGGATGCTTGGGGGTGCCTGGTGCTGCCGGGCCACTGGTGGTGTCTGGTGGTGCCTGGTGCTGCTGGACCCCTGGTGGTGCCTGGCCCCCCTGCTGGTGTCGGGCCCCCCTGGTGGTGCCGGGCCCCCTGGTGGTGCCCCATGCTGCTGTGCCCCCAGGGTGCCTGGTGCTGCCGGGCCCCCAGGGTGCCGGATGGTGCTGGGCCCCTGGTGCTGCCAGGCCCCCATGGTGCCGGGCCTCGTGGTGCCTGATGGTGTCGGGTCCCTGGTGCTGCCGGGTGCCTGGTGGTGCGGCCGGGTGCCAGAGACTGGGAGCTTCAGAGGACTAAGCTGCCGGGTACCTGGTGCCAGAGACCGGCAGCCGCAGAGGAGGAAGCTTCCGGGTGCCTGGTGAGCGGGAGACTGGGAGCCACAGAGGAAGAAGCTGCCGTTTTCTGGAAGCTTGTGGCCCCTGCCTCCAGAGCTCAGCTCACCCCATCAATGAATAGGGGCCCGGGGAGAGACCATTCATCCCTGTGGCTCCTGCAGAGCTCAGCTCACCCCCAGTCTATGTGCTCCTAGCCCTCTAAAGTGGTGTATATGCCCTCAGTGTCTCCTGTATGATGTACAGTATATATAGCAGTCTCCTATGTGATGTATTTGATTTACAAAACTTATTGTCACAGAATCGACTGCGCTTCAGACCAACACAAGCCTGGAAGATCAGATATCACCGAACATCGCAGGACACTGAGAAGCAGCTGCAGCCATCAAATTAGGTGAGCTAATTAATTAAATGTAGCCGGGTAATTGTCATGGTGATGTGCAGCCCTGAATGAAGGTAGAAATTTCAAAATGTTCCTTTCCTCGGCAGGAAAAAGGTTCCCCACCCCTGTACAAGGCAATAAATAACAGCACCAGTGTTATTCTGCCTCATGTGGCATTTATTGTTCACATCCCTCAGCTCACATAAAGAACAATATATAGAAAGAGATTAATGTGTGACTGGGGAGGACGTAGTGCAGAAGGGGAGTTTTTCCAATAGTGGGCGGTGAAATGATGAAAGATTCGAGGGGTGGAGGAGGAGCTTGGGTGGAGGTGGAACCTGGGTGGAGTCTCAGGGGGCCCCAAAATTTTGCCAGTAAGGGGCCGCAAATTCCTAGTGGCAGCCCTGATCTACCCTCCCAGTAGATGGCCATGGAACATGGAACAAGGAGGTTGAACAAGATTCTACAGGTGAACAACTGTCGATAGGAACGTAAGCAAGGATCTGAATTTTTGGATCATGGAGTGAATGATCTACAGTGGGTATGGAAGGTATTCAGACCCCTTTAAATTTTTCACTCTTTGCTTTATTGCAGCCATTTGGTAAATTCAAAAAAGCTAATTTTTTTCTCACTAGTGTAGACTCTGCACCCCATCCTGACTTAAAAAAAACAGAAATGTAGAAATTTTTTCAAAATTATTAAAAAATATAAAACTGAAATATCACATGGTCATAACTATTCAGACCCTTTCCTCAGTATTGAGTAGAATCACCCTTTTGCCCTAGTACAGCCATGAGTCTTCTTGGGAATAATGCAACAAGTATTTCACACCTGTATTTGGGGATCCTCTGCCATTCTTCCTTGCAAAACAAAGTATTCACTGATCTCAGGGAGACCAGTTCAAGAAAACACTGCGGGCAGCCGGCTAAAGCGCTCAACACAGTGAATTCCTAGGCCCATTGCCCCCTGGGAATTTTGAATATGCAAATAGAGTCTGTGGAGCCTCGTTTAGGAGTCTCAACACAGGACCAGCCAGATCTTCTTCTAGTGAAGGACCTAGCCATGATAACCACCATATTAAGTGGCCCTTTGAGTCAATATCCAGCTCTTTACAAGCTTAAAGATATGACAAGGGAATACCAAGGCCAGGTATCCATCCACAGACAGCTGTTTCGGGGTGTTGCCCTTCATCAGTGTGGAGTAGGATTCTGGCTAGGTGGGAGCAATGCCTAGTAGACCAACAAAACAAAGTATTCACTGATCTCAGGGAAACCAGTTCAAGAAAACACTGCGGGTAGCCGGCTAAAGCGCTCAACACAGTGAATTCCTAGGCCCATTGCTTCCTGGGAATTTTGAATATGCAAATAGAGTCTGTGGAGCCTCGTTTAGGAGTCTCAACACAGGACCAGCCAGATCTTCCTCTAGTGAAGGACCTAGCCATGATAACCACCATATTAAGTGGCTCTTTGAGTCAATATCCAGCTCTTTACAAGCTTAAAGATATGACAAGGGAATACCAAGGCCAGGTATCCATCCACAGACAGCTGTTTCGGGTGTTGCCCTCATCAGTGTGGAGTAGGATTCTGGCTAGGTGGGAGCAATGCCTAGTAGACCAACAAAACAAAGTATTCACTGATCTCAGGGAGACCAGTTCAAGAAAACACTGCGGGCAGCCGGCTAAAGCGCTCAACTACAGTGAATTCCTAGGCCCATTGCCCCTGGGAATTTTGAATATGCAAATAGATGTCTGTGGAGCCTCGTTTAGGAGTCTCAACACAGGACCACCAGATCTTCCTCTAGTGAAGGACCTAGCCATGATAACCACCATATTAAGTGGCCCTTTGAGTCAATATCCAGCTCTTTACAAGCTTAAAGATATGACAAGGGAATACCAAGGCCAGGTATCCATTCACAGACAGCTGTTTTGGGGTGTTGCTCCTCATCAGTGTGGAGTAGGGTTCTGGCTAGGTGGGAGCAATGCCTAGTAGATACTCTGCCATTCGTCCTTGCAGATCCTCTCCAGTTCCATCAGGTTGGATAGTGAACGTTGGTGGACAGCCATTTTCAGGTCTCTCCGAAGATGCTCAATTGTCGTATAGGTAATGGCTCTGGCTGGGCCAGTCAAGAATGGTTACAAAGTTGTTTTGAAGCCACTCCTTTGTTATTTTAGCTGTGTGGCTTTGGGTCATTGTCTTGTTGGAAGGTGAACTTTCAGCCAAGTCTGAGGTCCAGAGAACTCTGGAAGAGGTTTTCATTCAGGATATTTCTGTACTTGGCATATTAATGTTTCCTTCAATTGCAACCAGTCATCCTGTCCCTTCAGCTGAAAAACACCCCCATAGCGTGATGCTGCCACCACCATGTTTCACTGTTGGAATTGTATTGGGAAGGAATAAGCAGTGCCTGGTTTTCTCCACACATACCGCTTAAATTATCACCAAAATGTTCTATCTTATCTCATCCGACCAGAAAATCTTATTTCTCATAGTCTTGGAGTCCTTCATGTGTTTTTTTTGCAAACTCTATGCAGGCTTTCATATGTCTTGCACTAAGGAGAGGTTCCGTCAGGCCACTTTGCCATAAAGTCCCAACTGGAGGAGGGCTGCAGTGATAGTTGACTTTGTGGAACTTTCTCCCATCTCCCTACTGCATCTCTGGAGCTCAGCCACAGTGATCTTGGGGTTCTTCTTTACCTCTCTCACCAAGGCTCTTCTCCCACGATTGCTCATTTTGGCTGGACAGCCATGTCTAGGAAGACTTTTGGTGGTCCCAAACATCTTCCATTTAAGGATTATGGAGGCCACTGTGCTCTTAAGAACCTTGAGTACCACAGAAATGTTTTTGTAACCTTGGCCAGATCTATGCCTTGCCACGATTGTGTCTCTAAGCTCCTTGGGCAGTTCCTTTGACCTCATGATTCTCATTTAGTCTGACATGCACTGTGAGTTGTGAGATCTTATATAGACAAATGTATGCCTTTCTAAATCAAGTCCTATCAGTTTAATTAAGCACAGCTGGACTCCAATGAAGGAGTAGAACCATGTCAAGTGGATCACAAGGAAATGGACAGCATGTGACTTAAATATGAGTGTCTAAGCAAAGAGTCTGAATACTTATGACCATGTGATATTTCAGTTTTTCTTTTTTAATAAATTTGCAAAAACATCTACATTTCTATTTTTTTCAGTCAAGATGGGGTGCAGTGTACATTAATGAGAAAAAAATGAACTTTTTTGAATTTTCCAAATTGCTGCAATGAAACAAAGAGTGAAAAATTTAAAGGGGTCTGAATACTTTCTGTACTCACTGTATGTTATGTATTACTAGCTAAAGATGGGTTGCACCTTACCAAGACCCGAAAACACATATTTGGAAATCACCTTCCTACACTTATCAGCAGAGCTGTAAACTAGAACAAAAAGGGAAGGGAAGTAAAAGCCCAGGGAAAGCCATACAGCTGACAAATGCTAATGAGAACTATGTTATTAGAAGTGAAAAGGAAGAACAAAGACAAAAAATCTAAATAATAAAATATGGAGAAAGAGAAACCAATCATAAACTAAAATGTTTCTATAATTTTATTGTTATTGGAATCACTGAAGCTTGGTGGGACAATAATAATAATAACGCATGTCTGCAAAAAATTTTTTTTCGAGATCTGTTTTGATTAGTTCCACGTAACCTTTATTTTGTGAATGCGCTGAATCCGAAAATTACCTCCATTTTGTCATAGACATCATGTTTTCTGCCAATTTAAGTAACTATGTTAAATAAGACAATACCTCAAAATAAATGAAAAGAGACTCATAAAATTAATTTTTTATTACAAATGTTTAATGAAAATCATTTTTTTAACTGCAATGAGCTCACTAACACACACTAAAATCGATTCTCTCCGTGAGGCTTCTCTTGGTACATTTACGCTTGTGAGTAGCATCTGTAATGTCTCTCTGAAGCGTCCAACAGTAGTCTGCCATCATTGTAATGCTCCATCTTCCCTGGTATCTTCTTTCCACTCTTTAATGTCCTGGTGGATTCGTTCACCTTGCTCTTCACTCACAGCTCCCAAATTTTCAGGAAAGTTGTCAAGGTGGGAATGAAGGAAATGCACTTTCAAACTCATCAGGCAACCTAAAGCTTGAAATGCTTTCAGCATTCGTCCTACGATTTGTTTGTAGTCAGGGTCTTTGTTATTGCCTAAAAATTTCTCTACAACCTCTTTAAATGCAATCCACCCTTCTTTTTGAGGATACGTCATGGTATTGATAAACTCTTGATCAGCTATAAGCCTTCTAATGTCTGGTCTGACGAACACACTTTCCTTGAATTTTGCCTCCGAGAGGCCTGGAAACTTGGCGACCAAGTATTTGAAGCATTCTCCATCTTTTGGAAGTAATTTTACGAATTGCTTCATCAATCCCAATTTGATGTGGCGAGGTGGTAGAAGAACTTTATGGGGAGGAACCAAAGTTTCTCGGAGGACATTTTTTTGATCAACTGTGAGCACCCTCGACTGCCAATTCTTCTTGGTCCAGTGATTTTGTCGGTCTCGACTGTCCTATAGACACAGAAAACAAGGGTATTTGGTATACCCAACTTGTTGCCCGAGCAGCATGCACAAGACTTTCAAATCCCCGCACACTTGCCAACCGTCGTCTTCATATTTAAGTTTACGAAGAACCAATTCCAAGTTCTCGTAGGTTTCCTTGAGGCGTATGGAATGACCTACAGGGATGGAAGCATAAAAACCGCCGCTGTAGAGTAAAACTGCTTTGAGACTTCTTTTTGAAGAATCTATAAAAAGACGCCATTGTGCTGAATCATATTGGATTTTGAATTGACCCATCAAACCTTTGACATCGATGCAATAAACCAACTTATCTTCCTGGGCAAAGTAAGGAACGAACTTGCCTTCACGATGTCTGAACCATGCAAATGACACTCCTGGCAACCATAAATTCTTGCTTTTGAGCCTTGAGCCGAGTAACTCAGCGGTATCTTTAGGAAGATTCAAGTCTATTACCAAATCATTCATCTCCTCCTGGGAAAACAATTTTGGTCTTGTATCATCTTCAAAGTCAGAACTTGATTCATCATCTGGTTCAGGTATGACTTTGGGTACTGGTATATCTGTGCCATGGAGGATGGAACGAATTGCTGAGTGAATATTGGGATATGAAATGGAATGCTTCCATTTTGAATTATACCCTTTCACATCGCATGAACAAAAGTAATAATCGTCACTATGGTTCTTTTGCTCTCGCCATACCATAGGAATCCCATAACAGAAAGCAAAGCTTTTTTCTTACCCTTGAACCAATTTCGGACGTCCTCAACACACCGTTTGCACACCTAATGAGGCGCCCAAGCTTTATCTTGATCTCCAAGCTTAAGTCCGAAATATGCAAAGTATACTTTTTTCACAAAGTCTGTAATATTCAGCTGTTGCTTCAACACTGTATATTCACCACAAATGTAACAGAAACTGTCAGGCGAATTAATACACTTCCACTGAGCCATAATGCTAATTTTGGGAAACACGGTTGAATATGATGAGCTAACACGAACTGAGATTAAAAAGTGTGAACAGGCGAGAACCAAGATAAAACAATTAAAACAAGCCCGCGCATGTCAGAGCCCGCTTGTTCAGCTTGCAAAATGTTGATGCTGGTTTCATTAGCTCACTCTGAAAGTTCTTTTCTTTGAAAGTTATATTTTTTGGCATTGTATATCTTCAATGCATTGATGTGAATCAATTAATAGTAATTTTGACTTTCAAAACCCTAAGATAAAAAAAATACCAAAAATTGAGAAAAAATTACTAAATTTGAAGAGAATTTTGCATTTTGTGCAAATCCTGGCATCCAGGATTTTTTTCAATATTTTTTTCGTTTTCAGCACACCAAAATACATGGAAATTAGATGAAAATAATCAAACAGCTTTTTAGTCGCAGACCTGTGTAATCTGTATTTATATTGCACCAACATATTCCACAGCGCTTTACAATTCAGAGGTTCATATTCAAACAATCATAAGAAACAGTTATCAGAAAATACAATAATTAAAGCAAAATAGTGACAGCCCTGCTCATAAGAGCTTACAATTGTGAGAGTCATGTGGGATTAGTGGATGAGGGCAGATATGTCTCTCCCAGGTATCTGTCATATGCAACCTAACCTGGTCAGTATCACCTGGCTGCTAATGAATTAGTGGGAGGCGGTTGGGGTAGGTAAAAGGAGTCTGGGAGGTCGGGCGGGGCTCTCTCTCAGTCTGTGAACACAGGAGGCCTGACTGTGCATGGAGACGCATGTGAGTGAAAGCAGTGCTCTTTGGTTCTATGGTTTGGCTGAAGGGAGAAGCCCTTCAGTCTATAGTGAGGTTGCAATCTGTTTAATTAGTGCCGGACAGGCAAGGATTTTTGTTTGCTGTTTGTTTTCTTTGTTTGCTTTCACCACAATAAACTCTGGCCCAAGGCCAGTGGCATCTAAATCTCTGCTCTTGGTCTGATTGACACACGACACATACGTACCCGTTGACCGTGGCAAAGGCGAACCCAGAGTGTGTTTTTACATATTGATGGAGAATACGGGCAGCACGTTAAAGTGTCAACATGGAAGACGTGGTGAAAGCGCTGTTACAATCCACAGCTGTGCAGCAAGAAGCTAACCGCTTAATGACAGCCCAGCTGAGGGAACTGGTGGAAACGACCACTAGAGACCGCCAACTCCTGCAGGAGGTGGCGCAGGGTCTGGCGAGTGCACCTGAGCTGAATCCGGAAGCTGCCCAGAGGGAGATTCGTGTGAATCGATGCTGGCAGAAACTGACTACAGAAGATGATGTCGAAGCTTACCTGACCACGTTTGAACGGACGGCGGAGCGGGAAAAGTGGCCGAAAGCACGTTGGGCTGGCTTGATTGCTCCGTTTCTGGCCGGTGAGGCCCAAAAGACGTACTACGATCTGGAGCCTGAAGCAGCGCAGGATTTTGATAAACTAAAAGCCGAGATCCTGGCCCGGCTGGGAGTGACCATGGCGGTACGATCACAGAGAGTGCACCAATGGACTTATCAGCCCGATAAACCACCCCGATCCCAGATGTTCGACCTCATTCGCCTGACGAAGAAGTGGCTACAACCCGAGGTGTTGACGGCGCCGGAGATGATCCAAAGAGTTGTCTTGGACAAATACCTAAGAGCCTTACCGGCAGACCCTGAGAAAATGGGTAAGTCATGGAAACACCATGACTGCAGACCAGCTGGTGGATCTAGTGGAACGTTATTCCGTGGCGGAAGGACTCCTGGACGATGCCACACGTCCTCCCTCCTCCCCCTCCTCACGGGGATCGGGTATAAGACTGTATCAGGGTCTAGGGGAGGGGAAAATATTCGCAGACAGTGGGGGAGGAAAACGGGACTTCCGGACATATGAGGCCTAAGGGACCGAACTATGGACTAAGCAAGGGGTCTGTGAGGTGTTTTCGCTGCCAGGAGATGGGCCACATTGCTGCAAACTGTCCAGTAACTACCGAACCGATGCAATGTGATGTCACGACCTGTGAGAAACGCGTGGCTATGGTTGCACGGGTGATGTGTGTTGCGGCTGGTCAAGGCGATATGGAGAAACACCTGTGTGACCTGTCTGTTGATGGCACGAATGTGGTGGCGCTGTTAGACTCCGGAAGTGTGGTAACCCTGGTCAAGGCCAGTCTGGTGTCAGTCCCGACTGGCCCGTCAGATAAATTTTCTGTGACGTGTGTGCATGGAGACACCTGCTCGTACCCCACCACTGTCTCCTGCATTACTACTCCCTATGGGTCTGTGTATCATAAAGTGGGACTAGTCCCAGCTTTATTGCATGATGTCATTCTGGGTAGAGATTTTCCCCACTTCTGGCAGTTGTGGGAGAACCAGTTGGTACCCCGGGGGAGCGGCACAGGGGACCCTACTCCAAGGGCCCTCAGAGGATTCCAGGAAGGAGTCCCCTGAGGATAACTGTCAGTTCCCGTTTTCAGTCATGGCTGGCGATTTCGAGGAACCCATTGCAGGGGCGGAGGTGGACAGCCATCCGCCTTCCGGTTTGCTGGAATTGGAAGTTCAGAAAGACGACTTCCAAAGTGAGCAACTAATGAAACAGAAAAAAACAGCACTGTTGCGCCACACCACTAAATTTCACCACAATGTGGTTCTATTAAATGAACACTAACCTTTCTAGGTTGTGCACGAATCCGCACAACCAGATTAAGCGTATAGGGAAATAGGGTCCATAATAGGGAAATAGGGTCCATAAGGTTGATAATCATCAGTCTTCTGTATAGAGAGAAGATATTTTACGCTCCTTGAGTAGTAGAAATCACTTCCTAGTCTCCTCAGATCCACTTGAGGAAGACGCCGATTTGTGTGTCGAAACGCGTTGTGGTCGCACCCTGCAGCTTTGTGTAATAAACCTAAGGTAAATCTATGAAGGCTTGATCTTGTGTTACCTAGCGCCGCATTCTAACACCCCTCCTTTTATCAAAGTGAGCAACTAAGAGATCCTACCCCGTCTCAGGCTAGAAAAAATGTCAAGGTGGTGAACGGAGTACAGGTGGATGCTGATGCTAGGCTGGCCTATCCTCACATGGCCCTAGAGAATGACTTTCTCTATCAGATAGAAAAAAAAGGGGAAGACACGGCGCATCGGTTGGTAGTGCCAAAACCCTACCGGCAGAGAGTGCTAGCCCTGGCACACACACACACGTGATGGGAGGCCACCTGAGGGTCCAAAAAACTAACGAAAGGATATTACACTGTTTTGTATGGCCAGGCATGCACCACGATGTTCGCACGTATTGCGAGTCTTGTCTAGAATGCCAAATCACTGCACCCAGGCCCCATCTGTGTAGCCCCTTGATACCCCTTCCTATCATCGAAATCCCGTTCAAGAGGATTGGGATGGCTTTGGTTGGGACCCCCCCCAGGTCTGCACGGGGACACCAGCACATCCTTGTCATCTTGGATTATGCCACTCGTTACCCCGAGGCCATTCCTCTGCGTAACACAGCCACCAAGACCATTGCCAAGGAGCTGGTCCATGTGTTTAGTCGGGTCGGTGTCCTGAAACAGATACTCACTGACCAGGGGACCCCCTTTATGTCGAGGGTAATGAAAGAGCTCTGCAGGCTCTTACAGATATCACAGCTACGCACCTCTGTCTATCATCCTCAAACAGACGGACTGGTTGAGCGGTTCAACAAAACCCTGAAACAGATGCTCCGAAAGGCGATAGACAAAGATGGGAAGAACTGGGACTACTTGCTCCCGTATTTGCTGTTTGCCATCCGGGAGGTTCCCCAGTCTTCCACCGGATTCTCGCCTTTCGAACTTCTGTATGCCCGACATCCCAGGGGTCTCTTGGACGTCGCAAAAGAAACCTGGGAGGGACAGATTACCCCATTCAAAAGCGTGATAGACCATGTAACCCAAATGCAGGACCGTATTGCGGCCGTTATGCCCATTGTGAAAGAGCATATGATGCAGGCTCAAGGGGCGCAGAAGAGGGCTTATGACAGGGGGGCCAGAGTCCGCTCTTTTGCACCCGGAGATAGGGTGTTGATCCTGGTACCCATGGTGGAAAGTAAGTTCCTGGCAAGGTGGCAAGGCCCCTTTGAAATTCGGGAACGGGTAGGTGAGGTAAACTACAAAGTGTACCAGCCTGGGAAAAGAAAACCCGAACAGATTTATTACGTGAATCTGATAAAACCCTGGAAGGACCGTCCAGCTCTGTCAGCGTGACTGACCCTTCCGATCCGCACACGAACCCTGCCCGAAGTCCAGATTGCGGAGACTCTTTCAGAGCAGCAAAAGACAGACGTCAAGCAGTTTCTCTTAAACAACCAACAGTTCTTTTCTGAGAAACCGGGACAGACTACGCTCCTTAAGCACCATATTATAACAGAGCCAGGTGTAACCGTACATGTGAAATCTTACCGTATCCCGGAAGCTCGGCGGGAAGCCGTCTCCCGGGAAGTGAAGTCGATGTTAGAGCTAGGAGTGATTGAGGAATCGCATAGTGCCTGGTTGAGCCCGATTGTGTTACTCCCTAAGCCAGACGGCACCATTAGGTTCTGCAAGGACTTCCGGAAACTGAATGCAGTTTCTAAATTTGATGCGTACCCTATGCCACGGGTCGACGAATTGATAGATCGGCTTGGTAAAGCCCGGTATATCACGACCTTAGATTTAATGAAGGGGTATTGGCAGATTCCCCTGACGGAGGCCGCCAAAGAGAAGACCGCGTTTTCTACACCGGATGGGTTATACCAGTATGTGCATATGCTGTTTGGACTACATGGGGCACCAGCGACATTCCAAAGGTTGATGGACCGGGTCCTAAGGCCCCATAGGCTGTACGCTGCGGCCTATTTGGATGATATCATCATCTACAGCCTGGAGTAGAAGACCCACCTCTGGAAAGTGCAAGCCGTGATAGAGGACCTGCGGAAGGCAGGTCTCACGGCAGGTCTCACGCCCAACCCCAAGAAATGTTATATCGGGCTGGAAGAAGCCCGGTATTTAGGGTACGTTATCGGGAGGGGAATCATTAAGCCCCAGTTAGACAAGATACCAGCCATTCAGAACTGGCCGCAACCAATCAACAAGAAGCAGGTGAGGGCTTTTCTGGGGATTGCCGGCCATTATCGGCGGTTTATTCCCAATTTTGCAGCCATTGCTGTCCCCCTGAGGGTAGGATTCTGTCATGATCAAATGGACCACGGCAGCGGAAGAAGACTTCCATGACCTGAAGCTGGCTCTTTGCTCTCAACCTGTGTTGGTGACTCCTGATTTCCTAAGCGAGTTTGTAGTCCAAACGGATGCTTCCGATGCCGGTATAGGGGCAGTGTTGTCACAACTGAGGGATGGAGAGGAACATCCGGTCCTTTATCTGAGTCGGAAGCTAAATAAACACGAACGGAGGTATGCAATTGTGGAAAAAGAATGCCTGGCCATTAAGTGGGCTCTTGAGTCCCTCAAATATTACTTGGGGGGCAGAAAGTTCAGGCTGATCACCGACCATGCCCCTCTCAAGTGGATGCACTTGAATAGGGAACGGAATAGCCGGTTGACTAGGTGGTTCCTTGCCTTGCAGGCCTACAATTTTACAGTGGAGCATCGCCCAGGGGTACAGATGGGGAATGCTGATGCCCTGTCACGGGTGCACTGTTTTGTGGGTGCCATTGCTCAGTTGGAGTGGTCTGAGCAGAGGGGGGATATGTGAGAGTCATGTGGGATTAGTGGATGAGGGCAGATATATCTCTCCCAGGTATCTGTCATATGCAACCTAACCTGTCAGTATTACCTGGCTGCTAATGAATTAGTGGGAGGCGGTTGGGGTAGGTAAAAGGAGTCTGGGAGGTCGGGCAGGACTCTCTCTCAGTCTGTGAACACAGGAGGCCTGACTGTGCATGAAGACGCATGTGAGTGAAAGCAGTGCTCTTTGGTTCTATGGTTTGGCTGAAGGGAGAAGCCCTTCAGTCTATAGTGAGGTTGCAATCTGTTTAGTTAGTGCCGGACAGGCAAGGATTTTTGTTTGCTGTTTTGTTTTCTTTGTTTGCTTTCACCACAATAAACTCTGGCCCAAGGCCAGTGGCATCTAAATCTCTGCTCTTGGTCTGAGTGACACACGACACATACGTGCCCTTTGACCCTGGCAAAGGCGAACCCAGAGTGTGTTTTTACACAATCTAAAAATGAAGTGGGGGGTGACACATAGTACAGGTGCTTATTTGCAATGATGGTATAGTCAACTTAAGGAAGTGGAGAACAGATAGGAGCAGCATAAGTGGCCACCAACCATTATTTGTGATGCATTTGAGACTGGTGGAGCAGATAGGCTATGTCTAAATGACGTTGACTAGGGATCATGATAGACCACCCTAAAAAGATGTGTTTTTAGGGATCGCCTGAAACTATGTAAGTTGTGAATAGACCTAATCTCTTGGGGTAGAGCATTCCAGAGAATTTGTGCAGCTCGGGAGAAGTCTTGGAGCCGGGAGTGGGAGGTTTCAGATTAATGATGAAGTGAGTCTACACCATGTTCCAAATTATTATGCAAATGTTCTTTTTTTCTGATTTTCCTAAATGCTCAGTGCAAATGACAGTCAGTGTAATAAAAGTCATCACCCGTTGGAGTATACATCGAATTTTATTGAAGAAACCTCCCAATGATAACAGTTTAATCTTCAATATTAAAAAAACTCTAAATACACTGTTTTAAGTTATTAGGCACAGTAGAGTTTGTAAACATTTGATTTAGGAGGTCACATTCACTGAAATAAAAAGTTATTTAACTTCAAAACATGCTAACAGGCCAAGTTACATGGTAACATAGGAACCCTTCTTTGATATCATCTTCACAATTCTTGCATCCATTGAACTTGTGAGTTTCTGGAGAGTTTCTGCTTGTATTTCTTTGCATGATGTCAGAATAGCCTCACAGAGCTGCTGTTTTGATGTGAACTGCCTCCCACCCTCATAGATCTTTTGCTTACTCCAAGGTTCCCTATAGGGTTGAGGTCAGTGGAAGATGGTGGCCACACTATGAGTTTATCTACTTTTATAGCATAAGCATCCATAGCAGCCAATGACACAGAGGTATTCTTTGCAGCATGAGATGATGCATTGTCATGCATGAAGATGATTTTATTCCTGAAGGCACGTTTTTGCTTTTTGTGCCATGGAAGAAAGTTCTCCGTCAAAAACTGTATATACTTTGCAGAGGTCATTTTCACACCTTCAGGAACCTTAAAGGGCCTACTAGCTGTTTCCCAATGATTCCGGCCCAAAACATGACTCCTCTACCTCCTTGCTGACGTTGCAGCCTTGTTGGGACATGGTGGCCATCCACCAACCATCCACTACTCCATCCATCTGGACCATCCAGGGTTGCTCGGCACTCATCTGTAAACAAGACTGTTTTAAAATTAGTCTTCATGTATGTCTAGGCCCACTGCAACCGTTTCTGCTTGTGAGCACTGTTTAGGGGTGGCCGAATACTAGGTTTATGCACCACAGCAAGCCTTTGAAGGATCCTACACCTTGAGATTCGAGGGACTCCAGAGGCACCAGCAGCTTCAAATATCTGTTTGCTGGCTTGTAAGACCTTTTTAGCAGCTGCTTTTGTCGGGCCCACTGGGACAGGGGTACTCGGTACCGGACCGGTTCTGCTACTTGGGAAGTCACGGGTGTTCCTGGTCCAGACCGTGTCCCGGGTTCGGCAATAAAAGGGGAATATTTACAGGGGATTGTCAGTCGTGACGCCACCCACTATATGCGGCCAGTGGTGGGGCCGCCGCTGCTGCAGAACCTCCGGGGATGATGGAATAGAAGCTTAGATGGGATAGTTCCAGTGGGTAGAACTGTGTTCCCCGGGGCGGTAAGGGTTAAGTCTATTGTGGAATGTTCAGTACACTTACTGTGCAGACGCTGCAGGAATCTCTCCTCAATGCTGGTGCTGACAGGCTGTGCTGTGGCTCTGCAGGTGGAGGGCTTTCTGTAATCCTGTATGGAGAGAATCACTTTCATGCAGAGACACAAGGGAGGCAATCTCAGGGTTTTCCGTGTTTTACTCTCAAAGTTCTTCCAGTCACTTTACACTGCAGTTACAGTTCAAGTACAATTCAAGTACAGTTCTTACACGTCTCAGTTCTTAACACACGGGCACACTCTCCCTCTCCGGGTTCCCTTTGCTCTGCAGCCAGGTCTCTCTCTCTGTGACCCCTCACACAGTCTCTGTGTCCTTTCCGGGATGTTTACGTTCTCTATACACTTGGTGGGTGTCTCCGGACAGTATGGCGGTGACTCGGGCCCCTGTGGGTCCTCCTGTTTGTCACTGAGCTGGCTGTCCTTTGGGGTAGGGACCCTAACGTGAAGCTGTGGTCCCCCGTCGTGTTGTTTGGGGATGCCGGGTAAACTACGGTCCCCTCTAGAGCCGACACTCTACTCAGCCCAGCCTCCAGCAGTCCTCAAGATGTGAGGCTCTACCAGGCTCTTTCTCTCTGCGTCTCTCGGTATCATAGGAGGGCTACTCCGCCTGAAGTCGGTTGCTTCAGCTGTGTTCCTAGGGTCCGGGTATCACCATCCCTCTCTCTCTCCTCACACTCCTGGTGGTATCGGCTTCAGACGTGCTTTCTCTCTCCTCCGGCTCACCCTGGCTCGGTACAGATTCTGCGCTCCTACACCTTACACTCACAGGACGTGTGAGTCTTTCTGTCTGCTCAGCTTCACTCAGCCTGCTGCTGTCTTTCGGCCTGTTTTTGGTCTTTGCTGTTCAGCTCACTATGGCCTACTGAACTTCTTCCTCCTCCCCCTCACTATTTCTACTGTCAAGTCACCTGACTACATGTGTGCCCAACCCACTCCTCTAAATCCACCACCCCTCAATTGCCTAGAGTCTTCCAATCTCAGGGCTGGATGCTACCATCTACTGCACGTGGGTTGTGTGGGCTGTGAGGGTGTTGTTGTGCAACAGTCGTCCTACCTGCCTGGCTGCAGTTCCCTTTTGTGGCCTCCTGGACGCAGGGGCGCCACACCTTTTTAATCTGATGAACTTACCTGGCAGAAATCTTCCTCATTCTGCCTTTATCTGCACGAACACATCTGTGCTCAGAATCAGCCAAAAATCTCTTCACAGTACGATGATCACGCTTACGTTTTTGTGCAAATTCTAATGTTTCCATCCCTCCTCCAAATCATTGCACTATTTGTTGCTTTTCGGCAGCAGAGAGATCCTTTTTCTTTCCCATGTTACTTGAAAACTGTGGCCTGCTTAATATTGTGGAACATCCAGTTTTCCTTTTATTGGGCTTACCTGCCAAACTAATTATCACAGATATCTGAGATTGATTTCAGTGATCCAAAGAACCCTGTGACACAATACCATTGTGTTTCATTGAAAAAAGAAAAAAAAAACAACCATGTGACACTTAAAACCAATTTGCATAATAATTTGGAACATGGTGTAGAGTTACTTCCATAAAGAAAAGAACAGGTGGGGTGATAGACCAAGATGAGGGTGGAGAGGTAGGGATGTGCTGCACTGTGAAGAGCTTTCTGGGTGAGAACAAGCAGTTTGAATTGGATTCTATAGTGTATAGACAGCCAGTGCTATGACTGGCGTAGAACGGAAGCGTCCGAGTGACGGTTAGCTAGATAGGTGATCCTGGCTGCTGCTTTAAGGATGGACTGGAGAGGGAAGAGTCTTGTGCGGGGGAGGCCAATTAAAAGAGAATTACAATACTCAAAGCGGGAGTGAATCAGGCCACAGTGAGGGTTTATGTGGTTTCCAAGGTGAAAAAGGGGCGAATTCTAGAGATGTTCTTCAGGTGCAAGCGGCAAGAGTGGGCGAGGATTGTACATAGGAGGTGAAGGAAAGATCAGTGTCAAATATAACACCTAGACAGCAAGCCCGCTGCCAAGGCATTCTCGTGGTGCCGCACACTGAGAGAGATGTCATATTTAGGGAGGTTAGTGGAGGGCGGGAGCATAAGAAGTTCAGTTTTAGAAAAGTTGAGTTTCAGGTAGAGAGCGGACATGATATTGGAAACTGTGGTTAGACAGTCATTGGTGTTCTTTATTACAGCGGGAGTAAGTTCAGGGGAAGAAGTGTATAGTTGTGTATCATTTGCATAAAGATGGTACTAAAAGCCAAATCTGCTGATAGTCTGTCTGATAGGGGCTGTGTAGAGAAAGAAGAGAAGAGAGCCAAGGACTGAACCCTGAGGGACCCCAATAGTGACAGGAAAAGGAGAGGAAGTGGAGCCAGCAAATGATACACTGAAAGAGCGGTCAGAAAGATAGGAAGAGAACCAGAGAAAGTTGAGTCCTTTATGCCGATGGAGTGCAGCATGGAGAGTAGGAGATGGTGGTCAACAGTGTCAAAAGCTGCAGAGAAATCAAGAAGAATAAGCAGAGAGTGGTCACCATTAAGTTTTGCTGTCAGAAAGTCATTGACCACTTTGATGAGGGCAGTTTCTGTAGAGTGCAGGGTGTGAAAACCAGACTGGAGCATCTATAAGAGAATGAGTGGAGAGGTAACGGGTGAGGCGGGAGTAAACCAGGCACTCCAGGAGTTTAGAGTTAAAGGGGAGATTGGAAACTGGTCTGTAGTTGTTTGTGTAGGATGAGTCGAGAGAGGTTTTCTTTAATAATGGAGTAATAATAGAGTGTTTGAAGGAGGATGGGAAGATGCCAGAAGAGAGAGAGATTGAAAATTTTGGTTAGGTGAGTGGTGACCACCAGAGACACCAGAGACTAGAGTAGGTGTGAGGGGATGGGGTCAGCAGTGCATGTGGTGGGACGAGAGAAAGAGAGGAGCCTGGAGACTTCTTCTTCTGTGACTGGGTCGAGTGTGGAGAGTGAGCCAGACGAAATGTGCGGAGAGATAGGGGTAACAGCGATTTGAGGCTGGGACTTGATTTCCTGATGGATGTTTTCTATTTTCTTAGTGAATTAAGAAGCCAGACCATCAGCACAGAGGTCAGTGACAATACACATGATTGGAATACAAGGCTAGAAGTATAAAACTTATTTGCAAGAAACAGACTTAATAAACGGGTAGGAGGTGTTGCATTGTATATTAGAAAGGCATATATCTCCACAGAGGTTATAGCTTCACAGGCTGGGAGTTCTGTGGAAACAGTTTGTGTAAAAATACAAGGTGAGAACTTTGGAAAGGACATCACTGTAGGCGTTTCCTTCAGGCTGCCTGGGCAAGCTGAAGATATGGATGAACTTTTTATGCATTAGATGGCCAAGTTCTCCAAAAATATGACTTGGTGTTCATGCGAGATTTCAACTATCCGGACATTTGCTGGGAATCTCTCTGAAGAAAAACTAAACAGTCTAGCAAATTCTTATCCTTTCTTGGTGACAACTTTATCTTCCAAAAGGTAGATGAAAAAACAAGGGGATCTGCTACCTTAGATCTAATCCCTAGGAGGCAGCAATCATTCTATCATAGAATTTTGGATAACTACAGGAGGAAACCTGTGAAGACAAAGAATTCAAGGTTGGATTTCAGAAAGACAGAATTTCAGGGACTCACAAAGAGGATAAGAAGGATCCAATGGCTGGATGTCATTACAGACAGAAATGTTGAAGAAAGATGGGGAATTTTGAAAAATGAGATTCTTAAAGAGGACCTGTCACCAAACCAGGCATGGTGATCTAATTACAGCACTGGATACAGCATGTCTGCAGCATGCAGGCAAGGGGTCACCCAGCACTTGAGCAGCCCTGTACCCCGAGATAATACACTTAGAAAACTTACATGCTACAGCCACTAAGGAGGTGGCTAGGGGCAGCAGCCAAGGGCAGATTCACACCCCCTGCCTGTGTAATCTGCCCACAACTGCCAATCATCCTCTCCCTGTCTGCAACATTTAAACAGAGTTTTTTCTTCTCTCTTCCAGAAAGTCTGTTAGCCCCGCCCCCTGAGGGGCGGAGCTACATGGGAGAGAAAAAAACCCTCTGTTTAAATGCTGCAGACAGGGAGAGAATGATTGGCAGCTGTGGTCAGATTACACAGGCAGGGGGTGTGAATCTGCCCTTGGCTGCTGCCCCTAGCCACCTCCTTAGTGGCTGTAGCATGTAAGTTTTCTAACTGTATTATCTCGGGGTACAGGGCTGCTCAAGTGCTTATGGACCCCTTGCCTGCATGCTGCAGACATGCTGTATCCAGTGCTGTAATTAGATCACCATGCCTGCTTTGGTGACAGGTCCTCTTTAAAGCACAATCGTTAACAATCCCTAAAAGTGGGAAGAATAGGAAACACTTAAGGAAACTAGAATGGAGGAACGCAGAACTTAAACACATGTTAAAAAGGAAGAAAGAAATGTTTATGAAATGAAAAGAGTTAGGCATATCTAAAGAAGATTATAAAGCAGTCTGCAGAACCTGCAGGGTACGCATCAAATTAGCTAAAGATGATGAATTAAGGCTTGCAAGAGATGTCAAAAGCAATAAAAAAGGATTTGGGGGTATATCAAAAGTAAAACAAAAGTCAAAGATGCTATAGGATTTTTACAGGATGAAAATGCTGAAGTGATAAAAAATGATGTTTAGAAGGCCAAACTTATAAATTTATATTTTGCATCTGTTTTCTCTCAGAAAATAAATGTAACATTAATTGACCTTCACTGTACTATTAAAGGAATAGCAGAATCTAGGCTATTTTAAGCAGAGAGAGATAGTGAGGGAATACTTAGCTAACATAAATTAATTCAAGTCTCCAGGCCCAGATTAATTATATCCCAGGGTACTGAAGGAGATAGCAGAGGAAATTTTTGTATCAATCTGCATAATCTTTGAAAATTCTTGGAGAACAGGAGAAGTCTCGTAGAACTGGAAAAGAGCAAATGTTGTCCCTATCTTCAAAAAGGGGAAGAAGGTGGACCTAGAGAACTATGGCCTGTGAGCCTGACTTCTATACCAGGAAAGATCTTTGAACAAATTATTAAACAATATGTATGCAATAACCTGGATGACACTGAAGTGATTAATGAGAGCAAGCATGGGTTTGCAACTATTATGTCATGTCAGACTAACTTAATTTACTTCTATGACAGAATCATTGAATGGGTGGATAAGGGAAACACAGTAGATACAGTATCTGATACTATCCTTATTGAAAACATGACCAATTATGGAATGGACAAGGAAACTGTTAGATGAATTCATAACTGGCTTAGTGATTGGACCCAAAGTGTGGTCATAAATGGCTGCATATCCAATTGGAAGAATGTTACAAGAGGGGTACCACATGGCTCTGTCCTGGGCCTGTGTTGTTTAACATCTTTATCAATGATTTAGACAAAGGAATTGAGGGTAATCTGATTTTATTTGCTGATGACACAAAGCTAAGAGGGATAGCTTATACTAGAGAAGAGAGAAAGAGGGTTCAAAAAGATCTAATCAAGCTGGAACAGTGGAAAGCAACTAACAGAATGGTTCATAACAGGGAGAAATCAAAGTCCTATATGTGGGCAAGAAAAATGAAAAAAGCATATCCAGACTGTGAGGAATAGGGCTAAACAACAGCACGTGTGAAAAAGACTTGGGTATACTAATAGATCACAGACTGAACATGGGTCAACAGTATGCTTCAGCAGCAAAAAAGGCAAACACAATTCTGGGATTAACTAACAGAAGCATAATGTCAGGAAGACTAAAGGTGGGGTCACACGCGGCGATGTCGCCCGCGACATCGCCGCAAAGTGACGTCACAGCGAAGTCGCGGGCGATATTGCAAGTGCGTCGCGCTGTGTGACAGCGCGACGCAACTGCAAATTATCGCTGGTCGCAGGTTGACAGGTTTATGAACATGTTCATAAACCTTTCAACCTGTGACCAGCGATTAGGCTGGATCGCGCCGTCTGACACTGTTGGCGGCGCGATCCAGCCTATATCGCAGCGTTACTGAGCCATCGCTCCCTGGGCTTAGCCCAGCCCAGCGAGCGATGGCTCCGCCCACATCGCCGCCGCGTCACCGGCACCGTCGTGCCGTGTGACAGCTGGCCTGCGATGTCGGAAGCGACCGCGCACCTGCACGTCGCTTCCGACATCGCAGACCAGATCGCCGCGTGTGACCCCACCTTTAGAGTAATAAAAGGGAATTGGAGTGCCTGATCTGCCCCTCAAGCTAAGGAGCCCTGAATTCACCCTATTTCAGGGGTACTCCTGATGGTGGAGAGGCCTGAGCCTACATCCTAGCCCCTGCTCCTGCTCAGCCCTGAGCTGAGTCCCACTCCCCCTTCCCCCGGAGCAGGAAAGTAATGAAACCCACAGATAAAGACAGATGGGGTACCAAAACATAAGCTCTCAGCACTCACACACAGGGAGAAAACAATATGTGGAAAACAAATACAAGCAGAAGATAACAATAGAAAAAGAAAGTTTCCGCTATACACAAAACAAGTTACAACTGTTTCACAGAAACTGGAACACTACACCACAGACCGGTATCACTGGAGCAGGCTGAAGCTATAATCGGCATAGGAGACTGGGCGCCACCGTATATGAAGGTTTGAAGTGGCTGTAATAGGACAGAAGCAACTTGAAACTCCAGCAGCACATTACCAGCCATCAGGAAGTTAACTCCTGCAAGACTGATGACCAGTGAGCACAAAACAGTTGACGCCCTAAGCCAGGATGGGCAAAAAAGAAGCACAATTAGACACCACAGTGTGAACAGAGTTAGAAGATGGAAAAACACCAAATGAGTGCAGAGCAGAACACCACATGACACATACAGTTTACATCACGTGAAGTCATTATCTCCCTCTACTCCTCTTTGGTCAGACCTCATTTGGAATACTGTGTCTCGTTATGGGCACCACATTTTAAAAAAGACATCAACAAAATGGAACAAATTCAAAGACGAGCGACCAGAATGATGACTGGGCTGCAAAACATGTTCTATGAGGAATGGTTACAGAATTTAGCAATGTTTAGCTTGCAAAAAAGAAGGTTAAGAGGAAACTTTAATAGCGGTCTACAAATATCTGAAGGGCTGTCACACTGTAGAGGGATCAATATTTTCATTTTCACAAGGAAAGACTTTAAGCAATGGGGTGAAACTGAATGGGAGGAGACACAGATTAGATATTAAAAAAAACTTTTTTGACTGTCAGGCGATCAATGAGTAGAACAGGCTGCCATGAGAGGAGGTGATTTCCCCTTCAGTGGAAGTCTTCAAACAGAGGCTGGGCAGACATCTCTCTGGGATTATTTTGTGCATCCTGGACTCAGGAGGTTCCTTCCAACTCTACCATTCTATGATTCTATGAAAAGTATTAGAAGGATAACAAAGATATTTGTAACCAGATCTTATGTTGAACAGCAAAAATTACAACAATTGCACACCATTTGTCTTTAATAGTAATGTGTTATCAGAAAATTACTTTTTGTTTAAATAAGTTTTTTATCTTAAAATGTATTTTTTTTATTTTTTGAATGTGTTTTTTCAATTTTCAATATCATCATCTGTATTAAAAAAAATTAAATCTCACAATTTTTGCAAATTCCACTAAGCCTAATATTTCGCTTAAATGCCCTGTTCTGTACACATCACTTTTCATTAGTCTCCTCATCATTGACAGGAATACAATGAAAGCCACACTTCTATGTACAGTAAATAACACTGGATTCACCTTTCCTAATAAGGTGAGGTTTATTGCTAATATCCTGCCTCTTTTTTCTCAATGACAATTGAGATCAGAGCATGCCTAGAAGGCTTTGTAGAAAGTCAACTAGTCAGAGCTAGTCTATTGCAGCCTATATCTATGAAACTTCTGGGAGAATATGGTACCAAGTCATACAAATAATTAGAACTCCAGGTGAAACTCAGATTTTACTGGAACATGCCAACCATCTAAGTATGGTTGGATATGTTAGGCTGGTTTCACATTTGCGTTTGCGATGCAGCGTTTGCGAATGCAGCCAAACGCATGCGTACTGCGTTCCTATGTTTAACATAGGAACGCATGGTACCTGTGTTTGACTGCGTTTGCATACATTTGCGTTCACAGTAGTTTTTTCTAAGTACCCTCTGAACGCAACTTGTTGCATTTTTTGTGCGTCTGAGGATGCTTGCTTCCTACGCAAGCATCCTGAAGCGCATATACAATACATGCAGGTCATTGGAGCTGCACTGCCATCCGCATGTCACCACAGCCAAACACTCTTCTTCTTCTTGCTTCTTTCACCTAATTGCCCCTTCTGACTAGCTACACCTATAAATGGCATCATCCTCTTAAGAGAGGTGCCTGAGCAACATCGCCTGTCCCTAGTTGTGTTGCTTTCCCTCTGGACCCTGTCCCTTATACTTGCCTATGCACTCGCTATTGCATTAACAGGTTTACCTATACCTTTTGTCTTGCCTAGAGCCTGCCACGTGTGCCTGAGGTCTGTATCGCCAGTACCCTACTAGTCCATCCTGCTGTCCATCTTCCATGTTGCTTCTGAGCTTGCTACACCAGCACCTGCCGCATCTGAGGTCTATTACGTCCACTGATCCCTTCCATCAGCCCAAGTACCACTAAACCTGCTTTGGCACCTTGACTTCTGTGCTACCTCTCTGTTGCCTCACTGTCCTGAGCCTCGTGCCAGCTCCTCATTGTCTGTTACCTATCCAGGTGCTCCATCCTATCTGTACTGGCGAGATTACTCATTAAAGACTTCACTTCATCACTACCAGCATATTGTTCCTATCTGGTCAGCCTCCATTTTGGTGGTACATTGAATCCACATCACTACTTCCACACCTCCATGTCCCTCACAGTAATGTGGTGGTTGGTGACCAGGCACACAGCCCACAGTCAAATCAAACACACCAGTTAACTAAAAGATGCATTGCAGTGAAAAGCCAAGTAAGGAAAACCAGGGACAAACCAAGTCCACAAGTCAGAGCAAATAACCTACCTGAGAAGCACACAATACTCTCCCTGCGCCTCTTCCTCCTGCTCTGTCAGGCGCATGTGCAGACAGAGCAGAAACTGCTCTGTCTGCCAGGGGACTGACAGCTCATGACTTCAGTGAAGTCATGGCAGGTCAGGATCCTTATTTCACACAGGGGTCAATTGTGATCCCATGATGGGATCACAAGTGACCCTTTGTGAACCAAGGATCCTGACCTGACATGACCTCACTAAGATCATGAGCTGTAAGTCTATGCAGAGACTGCTCAGTCTGCGCATATACTGACAGCTCATGATCGTAGTGAGGTCATGGCAGGTCAGGATCCTTGGTTCACAGAGGGTCAATTGTGATCCCATCATGGGATCACAATTGACCCTCTGTGAACCAAGGATCCTGACCTGACATGACCTCACTGAGGTCATGAGCTGTCAGTCTGTAAGCAGACAGAGCAGTCTCTGCATAGAATGACAGCTCATGATCTCAGTGAGGTCATGTCAGGTCAAGATCCTTGGTTCACAAAGGGTCAATTGTGATCCCATGATGCTTTGTGAACCAAGGATCGTGACCTGCCATCACCCTACTGAGGTCATGACCTGTCATTCTCCTGGAAGAATGCCAGCTTTTATAGCATATGGGGGACGCCCCCATATGCTGTAAAAGACTGGAAATCATCGAGGGACCTCCCACTGGACTGCATCAGACCTTCCTACTGGACTACATCGGACCTTCCCACTGGACTACGTCGGATGCCAACAAATAGTAAAGATGGGGTCTAAATAGTTTCTGTGTTTTTTTTCTAATAAAAATATTTTTCTCTGTTTTGTGTCTTCTTTACAATTTACTAGGGATTCCTAATGGCCCGGTCTAATATTGACCAGACATTAAAAATCTCGGGCATGGTGCCAGCTGCGAAAAAGCTGGCATTAACCCCTTATTACCCAGTCTGCCACCGCTACACGGCAGCTGGAAGAGCTGGATACAGCACCAGAAAATGGCGCTTCTATGAATGCGCCATTTTCTGCAGCAGCTGCAGACTGCAATTCACAGCGGGGTGGAAGGCCCAGAAAGCTTGGGCCTCCCTATGCTGAGGATTCCAGCCCCCAGCTGCCTTGTTGTATCTGGCTGGCCCAAAAACATGGCGAAGCCCACGCCGTTTTTTTAAAAAAATTATTTCATGAAATAGTTAAAAAAAAGGGCTTCCCTATATTTTTGGTTTCCAGCCAAGTAAAACTAGGCAGAAGTGGTTGGTGGCAGCCTGTAGCTGCCTACTGTACCTGGCTGTACCAAAAATATGGCGAAGCCTCACATCATTTTTTTTTTAAATTTAATAAAGAAATACTAAAAAAAGAATGCAGGAGAGGAGGACAGGAATGCAGGACACAGTATCTCTGGATCTTGTGCACATGCTATAAAAGTGAGAAATTGTGTGAAAAAAGAAAATGTTCAATATGACGTTATCAAATTCTGTGAAGTAGCTGTAGGTTCCAAATGCTCACTATATCCCTAGATATAATCCTTGAGGCGTCTAGTTTCCAAAATGGTGTCACTTGTGGGCAGGGGTGGATTAAGGGTAACCAGGGCCCGGGGCTGTTCAGACTCTGTGGGCCCCCCAGTCATGTGACGAGGGTCATGTGATGGGAGTCATGCGACGGGAGTCATCATATACCTGAAATAGATTATTCCAGGAAAATAGTTGCGGAGTGAAACTATAACCTGTCAAACATCCATTGATCTAGTCAATTTACCCTTCAGTTAGGAAGAAAAAAAAAAGCGACAACAATTGACATGTGTTTTTCGTGCAGAAAACACAGCAAAAAAACGCAGGGCATGTTGCACACGGATGCAGTTCACGCCGATACATGCAAGAGGCACAGACATATGGGGACACATGATCCCCAATGAACCCCTTCAGACATCTGTTATTCGGCATGGTTGGACCGTGTCGCCGTGTGGAGCAGACCCATGTCCGTGTGCTCCACACAGCGACATGTCCGTTTTTTGCCGGCACCACGGACCACTTTTGGCCCAAAACATGCTGCGCACGGATGTTCACTGTGCACAAACCACGGCCAAAAGTTTACAGTGTAAAAATAAAAAAATTTATACTCACCTGCCTCAAGCGCTGCCTGCTCCTCTCACTTCCGGGGCTCATGTAATATTCACTTCACTGAGCCCAACAGTGGACCGGAAGTGAGAGGAACAGCGGTGCTGGAGGCAGGTGGGTATGCCTTGACAGCCTGTCCGTGTGCTATCCATGGATCCACAGATAGCACACGAATCAGACAATCCGTGAGGGCCACTTTACACACACCAACTTATCTGTCCAACTTCTGACCAACTTACTGGTTGCAGTGAAATCATGGACACATTGCTCCATTTGTACACAGCAACAAAATGGAGTAATGTGTCCATGATTTCACTGCAACCAGTAAGTTGGTCAGAAGTCGGACAGATAAGTTGGTATGTGTAAAGTGGCCCTTAGGGTACCTTTACACGCCGCTACTACGGGGTACATTGCCGATGCAAGATACATTTCTCTCAAGTTGCTGGTTGTATCCACCCGCCAGTAGCGGCATGTAAAGGTACCCTTAGGGCACCTTTACACGTTGCAATATCGTTCCGATATCGCATACAATTTCACGGGAGCGTGCATGTTTTTGGCACTTGTCCAAGATCGCATAGGTGATGTCACACAGGGAGATATTGGCAGGCAACGCAACTAGGATGTTGTACGCAACTTTCGTGCACTGGGTATGAGCAACCCAGGGACCGAGCATTAACATTGTAGTGAATAGGGGAAGTTGCAAACAAGATCGTAGTTGCGCCGTCACACAGCACGATCATGCCAGATCGCATATGCAACATTGTACGGTTGAAGTGCTTGCACAATCTTCTTGCAATATCGTCCCTGCGATTTATTGCAGTCGCATTGCCCTGTTACACGACACAATGCACGAACGATATCAACTGCAACTACCACACCACTTGACTTTTTGTCGATGTTGCATTGCGATACTGCGACGTGTAATACAGTTACACGTCGCAACATTGCATGCAATTTCAATGGCAATTTGCTGGTTGCAGGGAAATCATGGACACATTGTTCTATTTTGTTGCCGTGTACAAATGTAACAATGTGTCCATGATTTCACTGTAACCAGCAAATTGCCACTGAAATTGCTTGCAATGTTGCGACGTATAACGGTACCCTGACAGATACTGAGGTAAAAACTCACCAAATACTCAGCGTGTGCACGAGGCCACACAGATACTGAGGTAACAACTCACCAAATACTCAGCGTGTGCACAAGGCCTTACAGATACTGAGGTAAAAACCCACCAAAACTCAGTGTGTGCACGAGGCCTTAAGGTACCTTGACACACCGCCACTTGGCGGCAGCAACTGCCCGGCATTGGAGATTTTTGTGTCTGTTGCCATGAAATTGCTAAGAAATGGCGGCGTGTAAATCGGGAAGTTGGTCGCGTTACCCGCTGTTGATTCGAATACCTGTTGCTGAGCCGTGCTCAAAAACCCAAGCCAACACAAAGGCACAATTGCCATGGTAGTGGCGTCTAAACGGGGCACAGGGATGGAATTTGCGTCGCCTAGTGATTTCCCAGGGGCATGCCACAGCGTGCTGGGTACCGCGCCCCATCAGCGATGATTGGTGGGGGCTACTGTGTGACGATTGGCTGTCCCTTCACAAGAGCTGTCCATTCAAAATACACAATTGCAATGGCGTCAGGTATTAGCCAGCCTTCCTGCGCAGGCTGGCCAATCATGACGCTATTGCGTTGTCTAATCAGCGTATTAGCGTCACAGAATACACAACTCTGACACGCCTGTGTACTTGCGGTGCGAAAGATGTACGCCCATATTCCTTTGTGGTAGCGGCGTGTGTAGCGGGGAAGGTATTCAACAGGAAGTTATCCGCAGGATCTGTCGGAACTTCCGGGGAACAAAGATATCTTCAGTTGACAACGCAATGGCGGCGTGTACATGCGGCATCGGCGATCGGAATCCACCGTGAAAAACGTGCGCATGCATGTGCAGTGGATACCTGTTGCTATGCACTGTGGCGGCGTGTAAAGGTACCCTTACAGATACTGAGGTAAAAACTCACCAAATACTCAGCATGTGCCTGAGGCCTTACAGATACTGAGGTAAAAACCTCACCAAATACTCAGCGTGTGCATGAGGCCTTACAGATACTGAGGTAAAAAACTCACCAAAGACGAGTGATTAGCGATCTACCAGCGCCGCACAGCAAGCGCTGGGAGCCGGTCTCCATGGTAAACTGCGGGTATCTAAGCAGAGCCCGGCGCTTAGTTACCCGCTTGTTTACATGGTTACTAGCGATCTCGCTGGTACTGATCAGCCTTCAATGTCGCCAGTGATGAGATAGCTGGCGACACTGACGTGTGTGACGGTCCCATTACAGATACTGAGGTTAAAACTCCCCAAATATTCAGCGTGTGTACGAGATCTTACAAATACTGAGGTAAAAAACACCAAATAAACAACGTGTGCACGTGGCCTATTAGACTATGTGATCACTCGGCGTCTGTGATCCATTTTTCCAGGTCTTACTCCTGAGTACGCATATACGCTATATATGTAGTAGACTCCTGTTGCTGTGTCGACGTCTGCTCATTTTGCACAACATAATTGTTGCAGATTGATCTGTAAAAATAAGCAGCATGTCAATTCTTTAACACCTCATACCTTGCATACAGCCCGGCCCTTCTAGGTTTCGCCACATCACATGTCATGTGGGTAGGGGGGAGAGTGACCCACGTGGTGTGTGATGCGGTCAAAATCCGGAAGTACCGTCTGGTCTGAAAGGTAAGCAGTGTACAACAGAGCAGGGATAGCAGGGATGGATGCAGAGTTTTCTGCATCAAAAAAAAAACGGATATTACATAGCAAAAGCACAATAGTTTTGCTCCATAATTTCTGCTAAAAGAGGATGCAAATTTGATGCAGAAAATTCTGCATCACCTTTTCTGCCCGTCGGCACATAGCCATACATAGACATGCACATAATTATAGAATATATATTATATTATATTATACTTACATATATTATATACATACTGTATATGAAGACGTTCACAAACATAAATATACACATACACAATCAGATACACAAATAAGATTGTACACACACAGCCAATCCATATATATATATATATATATATATATATATACACAAACATATATGCACACAATCTTCAAATATACATACACAATCATATACACCAATCATACATATACACACACAATCACATGCACACAATCTTCAGATACACACATATACAAACATTTACACACAGACACAATCATGCACACACATATTGGTGGTGTTTTTTACTTTTGCTGTCTGGGGACAGCTCAGCTGACAGCTCATCACTTCTTCCATGAGTCCCTCAGCGTCGCACAGTTGCTAGCAGCAGGTCCTCCTTGGCGGGAATCATTCAGGCCGGGCGTGCAATGCTGCAGTTGAGAAGACCCCGCGCGCTGTGCTGATATTAATGCAGGACATGGCCGCACACAGCAAACTGCTCACTCCTCACAGTCCTCTATGCTGTACAGTGATGCGGACGGGCCAGCGCTGCGCAAGTAAGTGTGTCAGCGTGCCATGCCAGCCGCATCACTGTACAACAGACAGAACCGTTAGCAGTTTGCTGTGTGCGGCCATTTCTAATATGGACGGCCATGTAGCAGGGTGCAGTGCCGGCCCTGTACAGCTGCTGGTAGAGTGGCCTGGAGGACAATTGCCCCTCTGCCAAATGGCCCAGCCCGCCTCTGTGTCCCCACAGCACCTCTGTGTGCCCGCAGTGGAGGTGTGTGAGGACTGGAGTGTGGCTGTGACCAGGCCGGCCAGCAGACTCCAGCCTGCACCCTGAGCACGGCAGGGCTCGAAAGGGAAGGAGCGCAATTTGACTTTTTGAATGGAAAATTAGCTCAAAAAGTCAAATTGCGCTCCCTCCCTTCTGAGCCCTGCCGTGTGCCCAAACAGTGCTTTATGACCACATATGAGGTATCGGTGTACTCAAGAGAAATTGCCCAACAAATTTTAGGATGCATTTTATCCTGTTGCCCATGTGAAAATGAAAAAGTTGAGGCTAAAAGAACATTTTTGTTGAAAAAATTAAAATGTCCATTTTTTGTTTCCACTTTGCTTTAGTTCCTGTGAAGCATCTGAAGGGTTAATAATCTTCTTGAATGTACTTCTGAGTAGCTTGAGGGGTGCAGTTTTTGGAATGGTGTCACTTTTGGGTGTTTTCTGTCATGTACACCCCTCAACGGGACTTCAAATGTGATGTGGTCACTAATAAAATGGTTTTGTAAATTTTGCTGGAAAAATGAAAAATTGCTGATGAACTTTGAACCCTTATGACTTCCTAACCCAAAATTTATTTTTCCAAAATTGTGCTGATGTGAAGTAGACATGTGGGAAATGTTATTTATTAACTATTTTGTGTCACATAAGTCTCTGGTTTAACAGAATAAAAATTAAAAAGTTGACAATTGTGAAATTTTCAAAATTTTTGTCAATTTTTTTTATACGCAAAAATTATCGACCTAAATTCACCACTAACAGGAAGCCCAATATGTCACGAAAAAACACTCTCGGAATCGCTAGGATCCGTTGAAGCGTTCCAGAGATATTACTTCATAAAGGGACACTGGTCAGAATTAACAAAAAACGGTCTGGTCATTTAGGTGGAAATTGGGTTAATGCAGGTTTACATTGTACTGCACGCAGGGGAGATATTCCTATTTTGGCCTAAGATAGTAGTAAGGCTAGAATTGGCCGTTCATATTAGTATCATAGGAACAGTTGAATTGCAATAGTCATTCCAGGAGAACTTGCAGCAGAATATCTGACTGCCTCCCTCCCCCTTCTGGCTCCATAAATTCTTAAAAGTAAAAACGGTCTTCTCCTATCTCAATATTTTCAAACTGTAGATCCACTGAAGACAGATTTTACCCCAAATGATGAGATTTTACTTGTGAAATATCAGTCCAGGAGGAGAAAGAAGCAGATTTCTCTGATAAGATATATTACAAAGTTTATTTTCCTCACTTGTACTTTTTATCTACATAAAAATAAAAATCAAAATATGATGGTTACTCTTAAAAATATGTTCATGATGAAGAAAATATTGCCATTTGGTGACTGCTCACAGCTGACTTCCATCGAGTTACAGCGCACCTATAAGATCTCCTATGATTCTAATGGGATCTTGTTGCCTAGCAACCTTCTCTATCAGGATGACGGTTTCTCTTTAAACCCACATAAGCTCATTTGCATGTGATTGTCCAGAAACCTTTGTTCCTGTGTTCTGTCTCACACGGGGCTGTGCTCAGGCATTTGAAAGAGGGAAAAATTGAAAAGCTGCCGTGTGATGAACACCGGGTGCACAAAGGAGAACTTACACGCCAATTTTAGTCTAGTAATGATTAGTTTTGATCTAGAAAGCCGCAAGGCTTTGATCTCTGTAAACTACCAGAAGTTATATGACATTAAATAAATTCTACCCAGTTTTCATCTACAATTATGATTTTTATAGGCAATTTTTCCTATTATCTATACTACATATACTTTGGGTCAAAAAAGCTAGTACAAGAGAGAAAGAGAAAGTTTCAATCTCTATCTACAGTATACGATTTTGAAGAATCATATTACCAATAGCTATAAATGTCATGTATAAATTAGAAAAGTAGAAGAGGTAGTAAGTAATTACTTAGGCCGGTTTCACATTAGCGTTTACCAGCGCAGCGTATGCTGCGTATTTCTTTTTTTAAATCCGCAAGCGTATTGCGCACCTATCTTTAACATGGTGTGCGTAGGTGAACGCAGTGACCTGGGGTGGCATCAGTATGTCTGCGTGTGCATCCCGGTGCGTGTTTTTTTGGAGCCCGGTGAACGCAACATGTTGCATTTTTTAATGACCCAAAAATGTGCAAGCATCCGCATGCGCACGAGTGCGTAAAAAGAATGCATTGGTGTCTATGGGTGCTCATTGGGCTGCGTTCGATGCGCATGCGTATGACACAGAGAGCATGCCCAGGAAGCGATTCTCAGTCCCTCCCATAGTCTGCCCAAATCCCAACTGTATAAAGAGTGTTTTTGGACATAGGAAGTTCATAGGAAGATCTCAAGACACTGGATCTCTACAGGCTGGATCTCTACAGGCTGGATCTCTACAGGCTGGATCTCTACAGGCTGGATCTCTACACGTGGTAAAGTATCCAAGCTTTGCAATGTTTTATTTATTTTTTATTTTATTTTGGTTATTAATTTTAAAAAATTATTATTTTATTTTTTATTTATTTTTGGGGTTTTTATTTATTGATTGGTTTATTTGTAAGTTTTTGTTGCTGTGTATCTGTTGGTTGCCCTAGCTCAATTAATCCCTTTTTATTTAAATTGTGCAGCCTGTACTGTGTTGCACTCCATTGTGTATTGTGGGTCTCTCTATATGCAATGTTGTCTTTGCATTTTGTATCTCATTGTAGCCTGTACTGTGTCATGGACTGCATTGTATACTGTTGGTCTCTCTAGGCATCGTTGTCTTCTCCTTTTTTTATCTCATTGCAGCCTGTACTGTTTGTTATGCACTGCATTGTATACTGTTGGTCTCTCTAGGCAATGTTGTCTTTTCCTTTGTTATCTCATTACAGCCTGTACTGTGTCATGCACTACATTGTGTACTGTTGGTCTCTCTATGCAATGTTGTCTTTTCCTTTTTGTATGTTGTTGCTCTGGCCCCGATTTGAGAGGCGGGTGGGGGGGGGTGAGGGGTTGGGATTGCTATCAGAAATTTTTGAGGACCGAGGAGGTTGTTTTGGGGGGGTGCTATCAGAAATTTTTGAGGGCCGGGGAGGGGGTGCTATCAGCTATCAGCTCTCTTACCAGCTCCGACGCCATGTGCTGTGGTATCGCCGCGCCAGCCGCAAAGCGCCGCCCTTGGCCGGCCCGTTTCTGTAGGGGGCGGCCCTGGATGTGGGCTATACCACTAGCCCAGGGCCCCTGGTTGCAGCCTGTATTGTGTCATGCCCTGCAGTGTGTATAGTGGGTGTGCATGCGTCGTATTATGCATTCATTAATGTTTTCCCTTTTAGTGTCCGTGACTGACTCTGTGCAAGGTCTCCCAATCTCTCCACAATGAGACTGTCAATTGTCCTTCTTTGTGACTATGTCTCATGTTTGTATTATATTTTTTTCCATGTACACTTTTTTAGCTATGGTCCTGCTGCTAACTGGTCCTAATTCTGATTTTTGGTCCTTCTGATGGTGTCTGGTCCTTCTGGCAATCTCTGGTCCATCTGGCAGTCTCTGATCCTGCCGGTGTCCTGTGCTACAGACCTTTTCAGCTTCAAATAATTGTAAGTATGAATGATGTGCTTTACACAATGTCTATGTTGCTTTCTCATTGACGCTCCGCACACTCTGACACTGTCACACTGGACTGCCCACTGTCAGACTGTCACACTGGACTGGTCAGACAGTCACAATGGGGATTATCATAATTACTAATTTACACTGTGTCTTGTTTGTTTTCTAGATTTAAATCTGGTTTCTGGTCCTGCTGGTGGACTCTGTTCCTTGGTCTGGTCTCTGGTCCTTCAGTTGGGCTCTGCTGGCCTCTGTTCTTTGTGCATGGTCTCTGGTCCTTGTGCTCATCTCTGGTCCAGCTGGGGTCTTGTGCTACACCCCATTTCAGCTGCAAGTAATTGTAAGTATGAGTAATGTGCTTTACACAATGTCTATGTTGGTTTCTCCTTGACACTCAACACACTCTGACACTGTCACACTGGACTGCCCAGTCTGACACTGTCACACTGGACTGCCCAATCTGACACTGTCACACTGGACTGCCCAATCTGACACTGTCACACTGGACTGCCCAGGCTGACACTGTCTCACTGGACTGCCCAGTCTGACACTGTCACACTGGACTGCCCACTGTCAGACTGTCACACTGGGCTGCTTATTCTGACACTGTCACACTGGACTGCCCAGTCTGACACTGTCTCACTGGACTGCTCAGGCTGACACTGTCACACTGGACTGCCCAGTCTGACACTGTCTCACTGGACTGCCCAGTCTGACACTGTCACACTGGACTGCCCAGTCTGACACTGTCACACTGGACTGCCAAGTCTGACACTGTCACACTGGACTGCCAATTCTACAATTTCACTGTACTGCCCACTCTCACACTGTCACACTGGACTGCCCACTGTCACACTGGACTGCCCAGTCTGACACTGTCACACTGGACTGCCAGGTCTCACAATCTCACACTGGACTGCCCACTCTCACACTGTCACACTGGACTGCCCACTCTCACACTGTACTGCCAAGTCTGACACTGTTCAGAGTATGATTTTTTTTGTATTTCTGGTCCTTGTAGACTATTATCTAATCTCCCGCTGGTATACTGTCCTGCCTGTGTGCTTCTCCCAGTGCTGTGCTGCTGGCCTGGTTCACTGCTTATTGACTGCTCAACCTTTGGACTGCTACCTGTAATGTACTAATCTTTTATTTTTGATATTTTGTAATTTCTTTTGTTTTTTATTTCAATATTTACACAGCTTATGTGGCGCCCCGCATGGTCAGGCGTCACAGAGGGGTATTGCACCTGTAACATAGTAACATAGTAACATAGTTTTTAAGGTTGAAGGAAGACTTTAAGTCCATCTAGTTCAACCCATAGCCTAACATGTTGATCCAGAGGAAGGCAAAAAAAACCCCATGTGGCAACACTAATCTCCACATTGGGGGAAAAAATTCCTTCCTGACTCCAGATACGGCAATCAGACTAATTCCCTGGATCAACGCCCTATCAAAGAATCTAGTATGTATAACTGGTAATATTATAGTTTTCAAGAAAGGCATCCAGGCCCCTCTTAAATGTTAGTAGTGACTCACTCATTACAACATCATGTGGCAGAGAGTTCCATAGTCTCACTGCTCTTACAGTAAAGAATCCGCGTCTGTGATTATGATTAAACCTTCTTCCCTCCAGACGTAGAGGATGCCCCCTTGTCCCAGTCTCAGGCCTAAGAGTAAAGAGATCATTAGAAAGGTCTCTGTACTGCCCCCTCATATATTTGTACATTATTATAAGATCACCCCTAAGCCTTCGTTTTTCCAAGCTAAATAACCCCAAGTTTAATAACCTGTCTTGGTATTGCAGACCCCTTAGTCCTCTAATAACTTTTGTCGCTCTTCTCTGGACCCGCTCTAGTTCAGCTATGTCTTTCTTATACACCGGAGACCAGAATTGTACACAGTATTCTAAGTGTGGTCGCACTAGTGACTTGTATAGAGGTAAAATTATGTTCTCCTCATGAGCATCTATGCCTCTTTTAATACATCCCATTATTTTATTTGCCTTTGCAGCAGCTGCCTGACACTGGCCACTAAATGTGAGTTTGTCATCTACCCATACACCCAGGTCTTTTTCAGTGATAGTTTTGCCCAGTGTTTTATAATGAAGCACATAATTATACCCTTTGTTTCCTCTGCCCAAGTGCATGACTTTACATTTATCCCCATTAAAGCGCATTTGCCATTTAGCAGCCCAAGCTTCTAGTTTACATAAATCCTCCTGTAATATAAAATTGTCCTCCTCTGTATTGATTACCCTGCAGAGTTTAGTGTCATCTGCAAATATTGAGATTCTACTCTGTATGCCCCCTACAAGGTCATTAATAAATATATTAAATAGAAGCGGGCCCAACACTGACCCCTGTGGTACCCCACTGTTAACTGTGACCCATTCTGAGTGTGTTCCATTAATAACCACCCTTTGTTTCCTATCACTAAGCCAGTTCTTAACCCACTTACACATATTTTCCCCTATCCCCATTGCCCTCATTTTATGTATCAACCTTTTGTGTGGCACCGTATCAAAAGCTTTTGAAAAGTCTATATACACCACATCCACTGCATTTCCTTGGTCCAGTCCAGAACTTACTTCTTCATAGAAGCTTATTAGATTAGTTTGACAGGAACGGTCCCTCGTAAAACCATGTTGATAATGGGTCATGAGGTTATTTTTGTTCAGATACTCCAGTATAGCATCTCTTAGAAAACCCTCTAGGATTTTACCCACAGTAGAGGTTAAGCTTACTGGCCTATAATTTCCAAGTTCAGTTTTTGTCCCCTTTTTGAATATTGGCACCACATTTGCTATACGCCAGTCCTGTGGTACAGACCCTGATATTATGGAATCTTTAAATATTAAAAATAATGGTCTATCTATGACAGTACTTAATTCCTGCAGCACTCTGGGGTGTATCCCATCTGGGCCCGGGGATTTGTCAATTTTAGTGATTTTTAGACGATGCCGTACTTCCTCTTGGGTTAAGCAGGTGACGTTTAATTGAGAATTTTTGTTATCACTGATCATATTGTCTGTCATGGGATTTTCTTGTGTAAATACTGTTGAAAAAAAGTCATTTAGCATATTTGCTTTTTCCTCATCCTCATCCACCATTTCACCCAGACTATTTTTAAAGGGGCCAACACCATCATTTTTTAGTTTCTTACTATTTATGTAGTTAAAAAATATTTTGGGATTCTTTTTACTTTCTCTGGCAATGAGTCTCTCTGTCTCAATCTTTGCTGCCTTGATTTGCTTTTTACAAATGTTATTTAATTTTCTGTATTTATTTAATGCTTCATCACTACCTACTTGCTTTAATTCCCTAAATGCTTTCTTTTTGTCACATATTGCACTTCTTACCGCTTTATTTAGCCATAGTGGTTTCCTCCTATTTCTAGCATGCTTATTCCCATAGGGTATATATTGTGCACAGGTCCTATTCAGGATGCTAATAAACATCTCCCATTTGTGTTGTGTACTTTTATGTCTCAGGACATCGTCCCAGTTTATTGCACTAAGATCATCTCTCAACCGTTGGAAATTTGCCTTCCTGAAGTTTAGTGTCCTTGTGGCCCCTCTACTACACGTCTTAGTAAAGGATACTTGAAAGCTTATTAAGTTATGATCACTATTACCCAAGTGACCTCCAACCCGTATATTTGATATGCGGTCTGGCCTGTTGGTTAATATTAGGTCCAGCAGTGCCCCCCTTCTTGTTGGGTCCTGAACCAGTTGTGAAAGGTAATTGTCTCTTATAGTTTTCAAAAACTTATTACCTTTGCTAGAACTGCAGGTTTCTGATCCCCAATGTATTTCAGGGTAGTTGAAGTCCCCCATAATAATGACTTCTCCCTGAGTCGCTGCTTCATCTATTTGCTTTATGAGGATATTCTCCTCCACTTCCATTATTGTTGGGGACTTATAACAAACCCCTATCAGTAATTTATTATTTTTTCCCCCTCCCCTTATCTCCACCCACAGAGACTCTACATTTCCATTAGATTCACCTATATTATCACGCAGGATGGGTTTTAAGGATGATTTTACGTATAAACATACACCTCCTCCTCGCCTATTTGTACGGTCATTTCTGAACAGACAATAGCCCTGTAAATTAACAGCCCAGTCATGACTCTCGTCCAGCCAAGTCTCCGAAATCCCCACCATGTCATAATTATTTTCCAACAAAATCAATTCTAATTCCTCCATTTTGTTGGTGAGGCTTCTGGCATTAGTGAACATGCACTTTATGCATCTCTCTTTACCTCTATTCCTTCCTACTAGATTGACTGTTCTAACCCCACCCCCCATGCCACCCCCACTTTTATTACTTGTGCCCAGGTTACTGTTTACACTATCTTACCCTCCTATACAATGAATACCCTCCCCCCCAATCCCTAGTTTAAACACTCCTCCAACCTTCTAGCCATTTTCTCCCCCAGCACAGCTGCACCCTCCCCATTGAGGTGCAGCCCGTCCCTAGCATAGAACCTGTAGCCAACAGAGAAGTCGGCCCAGTTCTCCAGGAACCCAAACCCCTCCTTCCTACACCAATTCCTGAGCCACTTATTTATCTCCCTAATCTCCCGTTGCCTCTCTGGTGTGGCACGTGGTACAGGCAGTATTTCAGAGAATACTACCTTGGAGGTCCTTGCCTTAAGCTTGCAGCCTAATTCCCTGAAATCATCTTTAAGGACCTTCCACCTACCTCTAACTTTGTCATTTGTGCCAATGTGCACCATGACCGCTGGGTCCTCACCAGCCCCTCCCAGTAATCTGTCAACCCGATCAGCGATGTGCCGGACTCGAGCGCCAGGTAGGCACCACACTGTTCGACGATCCCTGTCTTTGTGACAGATTGCCCTATCTATTCCCCTAATAATTGAGTCCCCCACTACCAGCACCTGTCTGGCCTGCCCTACTCTCCTGTTTTCCCCCTTACTGGAGCAGACACTCCTCTGGCTTTCAGAGGTCATGCCCTGCTGCAGCAGTGCTGTACCTGAACTCACACCCCCCTCATCTGCCAACATAGCAAATTTATTGGGGTGTGCCAGATCAGGGCTAGCCTCCCTGGCACCCTTCCCTCTACCCCGCCTTCTAACTGTCACCCAGCTAGCTACCTCATGGTCCTGAGGCTCCATAGTACCATCCTCCCCCACATCTATCCCATTGAGCAGCTGTTCAGTGAGCAGCAGACTCCTTTCCATATTGTCTATGGATCTCAGCGTTGTCAGTCGTTCATTTAGATCCAGTATCTGGGCTTCCAAATGCACAACGTACTCACATCTCACACAGCAGTATGCACCCTCGACCGGCTGGTCAAGGAATGCATACATGTGGCAAGATGTACACTGGATGGCATTGCCAATCATGGAGCTCATTTCCTAATGGGGATTGCACCAGACAGAAATGATAAGTAAAAAATGCAAAGTATTAATAAAATACAACCAACAATTCAGTAATTCCTCCCTTCCAAACTCCCTGAATCCAAAGTCACTGAATCACAAGTCACACACTTACTTCTGTCGCACTTGCTCTGTCACACAAAGCTCGCGGTCACACTCGCTAGAGAATCAGATATAAAGAGGTTTTTTTTTTTCTTTTTTTACCTTAGCAGCAAATCAGCCTGTATCTCAGTGCACTTCCAAAAGAGGTGTAATTTCTCCAGCTGCAAGTGGACCTTAGGAGGGTGGGTGGGACCCATTCCCAGCACTCCTGTCGTGCCCAGGCTATGGGGTACTTGGGTGTCAAGCGGCGAGGGTTTAACTGCTGTGTCACGGGGAATGGCGGCTGCCCCTGACCCCGTGTCCTGGGCCTATCTTCCAAAAATGGGGGTGATATTTACAGGGGACTATTTACAAAGTTTGTCGTGATGCCACCTGCAGTATCTGGTGAGATGCCACTAGCGCCGCCACAGTCTGCCGGAGGTAGATGATATTGCGGCAAGTGCGGTGAAGTCCTCCGCAGGTAGGACTGGACCTCCGGGGCAGCGTTCCTGTAAAGAAACAAGTTCGTGCTAAAGAAGATGCAGCATAGTCGAGTTCACTTCTCTCCGGGTACTTTACTGAACACTTGTAGCATTTAGGTTGCAGTTTACAGTTCAGCATTCAGATGTTACAACAGGTAGCTGCCGGGTGGCTGTAAGTGGATCCCAGGTGGTATGATGGAACCCTTGGTGTGTGCCTTATTTCCCGTCTATTCCTTCCTGTGTCCCAGTAATTGTATGAAGTCTGGTGACTTGGAATCAGCCGGACCTCCATTCTTCCTCTCACCCTTGTTGGGTAACCCTCTAGTGACTGACCGCTGCCCTTAAGCGGTGCCTGGTTCCCTCTTCTGGTTGCTTAGGTGCCTGGGGTGAACTCCCCAGGACTCCGGATTTTCTGTGGTCCTGAAGTATCCCACAGGTGCGTGCTCTGGGACCCGGTAACTTTCTTCGCCTGAAATGCTTTCTCCTACTCCCTTCTCTCTCCTTCCTCAGAGGCCAAGGCCCCTCTTCCTCCACTCGCTTGGAGGCAAAAGACCTCCTTGTTCCCCCTAGAGGTGGTTTTGTTCCCTCCCGGGTACCCTCCCACCGTGTAAACTAGTGTGGGAGTGTTGGTGTATGGGTTCCACCCACCAGCCTAGGTTCCACTTACAGCTGAAGCATCTACACCTCTTTTACGGGTGCAGTACCCCTCTGTGACGCCTGCTTTGTGGGGCGCCACACTCCCACATTAGCTGAGCGGTGGGAGGTTACCCGGGAGTGGATATATTTACCTCTAGGGGGATCAAGGTGGTCTTTGGGCTGTTGTCATCAGAAGGGCCAGTAGGAGGAGGCAAGATCAGAGAAGATCCCGGAACGGAAAGTATGTGGGGATGACCGGGGGGTGACGGGGGAGACCAGGGGATCGATCATCTCCCTCCCATCTGAGCTGTCAGGAGATGATGATGATGGCGGCGGGTGCGCGTGAGACTGGAGCTGGGGGAACTGAGGGGACCTGGAGGCAGGGGGCTATTCCTCTCTGATGTGACATGTGTGACATGTCACATCAGAGAGGAATCCACAGCAGGTGGCTGCAGGTGGCTGCCAGTGCTAGTTCTGAAGCGCTGAGGCGGCATTTTAGGAGGAGGGGAGGGGTTGGGGGCCGAGTACCGGTACCGGTGGCTGTGTACCGGTACCGGGGGACAGGGACAGACATCTCTCTGTCATGCCACAGGTTTGATCCTGTGGCATGACAGAGAAATCATTGTATTTACCGGCAATTCACTGTATATTTATGTGATCACGGTTATACACTGGTAAACGGTGTATAACCGTGATCACATGGCTGGTACCGGAAAAAACCAGCCTGATTCATAATCTTCAGGGTCTCAGCTACCCCCGGTAGCTGAAACCCCGGAGATTTTCAGCCACTGGTGGGCGCTACAAGGCCTTTTCTGTTCTGACTTATTTTCACGTCAGAACAGAATAAGGACCCTGTTTTGCCGCCATATATACACAGTGGGCCATGACTAAGGTGTTTAATAAATGCAATTCTGAAATTGTTGTTTTAGTGTAATTTTTACGGTATTTATTATGTAGCTAAATCGAGTTGTCAATATGATTTTCCAGGTAAGTATAATTACAGAGAGACCAAATTTGCATGGATACATGTATTTGTATTTGCTGAGTTTTTGATTTTTCAGATTTTCTGCAACATTTCTGCACATATTAGCTAAATAAATTAGATTACCTGCACATTTATCATGACATTTCATGCTGTGTTTTTTTTGTATTTTCAAGGTATGTCATGTTTTGAATAAAGCCTGGTAGCATAGCTACCGGAAGGTCAGAGGAGGCAGGGGCCAAGGGCCCAGCGATCATGCAGGCCCTCCCAGAGCTACTGTAACTGTTAATTATATTGTCACGCAGGGGGGAATCACACGAAAAGGGAGGCAGCTAAAAAGAGAGAGCACATAAGGGAAGAAGACCACACAAGGGGGAGAGAAACAGCACACAGGGGGGAGACCGCACAGGGGGGGAGACAGACAGCACATGGGGGGTGGGTGACATGTCAAATGGCGAGAGCATACAAGGGGAGAGAACAGCACACAGAGGCAGCACAAGGGGCAGAGAGACAGCGCACAATGGAAGAAATAGCACGGGGGGGGGGGGGGGAACAGTGCATGGGAAAGAGAGACAGTGCACAAGTGAAGAGAGTGCACAGCGGAGAGAAAAGCCCATGGGGGAAACATCGCAAAGGGATGAAGACAGAGCATGGGGGGAGAGAGATAGCGCACAAGGGGTCATAGCAAACAACGGGGAGAGAGACAGCACAGAGGCGATTATATTTACGGGGATTATATAATTACATTTGGCCGCAGCCTCTATATTATATGTATATATATATATGTATATATATATATATATATATACTATAAATATATATACAGTGCAGACCAAAAGTTTGGACACACCTTCTCATTCAAAGAGTTCTCTTTATTTTCATGACTATGAAAATTGTAGATTCACACTGAAGGCATCAAAACTATGAATTTTACACATGTGACATTATATACTTAACAAAAAAGTGTGAAACAACTGAAAATGTCTTATATTCTAGGTTCTTCAAAGTAGCCACCTTTTGCTTTGATTACTGCTTTGCATAACCTTGGCATTCTCTTGATGAGCTTTAAGAGGTAGTCACCGGAAATGGTCTTCCAACAGTCTTGAAGGAGTTCCCAGAGATGTTTAGCACTTGTTGGCCCTTTTCACTTCACTCTGCGGTCCAACTCACCCCAAACCATCTCGGTTGGGTTCAGGTCTGGTGACTGTGGAGGCCAGGTCATCTGGCGTAGCACCCCATCACTCTCCTTCTTGGTCAAGTAGCCCTTACACAGCCTGGAGGTGTGTTTGGGGTCATTGTCCTGTTGATAAATAAATGATGGTCCAACTAAAAGCAAACCGGATGGAATAGCATGCCGCTGCAAGATGCTGTGGTAGCCATGCTGGTTCAGTATGCCATCAATTTTTAATAAATCCCCAACAGTGTCACCAGCAAAGCACCCCCACACCATTACACCTCCCCCTCCATGCTTCATGGTGGGAACCAGGCATGTAGAGTCCATCTGTTCACCTTTTCTGCGTCGCACAAAGATACGGTGGTTGGAACCAAAGATCTCAAATTTGGACTCATCAGACCAAAGCACAGATTTCCACTGGTTTAATGTCCATTCCTTGTGTTCTTTAGCCCAAACAAGTCTCTTCTGCTTGTTGCCTGACCTTAGCAGTGGTTTCCTAGCAGCTATTTTACCATGAAGGCCTGCTGCACAAAGTCTCGTCTTAACAGCTGTTGTAGATATGTCTACTGCTTGAACTCTGTGTGGCATTGACCTGGTCTCTAATCTGATCTGCTGTTAACCGGCGATTTCTGAGGCTGGTGACTCGGATGAACTTATCCTTCACAGCAGAGGTGATTCTTGGTCTTCCTTTCCTGGGGCGGTCCTCATGTGAGCCTGTTTCTTTGTAGCGCTTGATGGTTTTTGCAACTGCACTTGGGGACACTTTCAAAGTTTTCCCAATTTTTCAGACTGACTGACCTTCATTTCTTAAAGTAACGATGACCACTTGTTTTTCTTTACTTAGCTGCTTTTTTCTTGCCATAATACAAATTCTAACAGTCTATTCAGTAGGATTATTAGCTGTGTATCCACCAGACTTCTACACAACACAACTGATGGCCCCAACACCATTTATAAGACAAGATATCCCACTTATTAAACCTGACAGGGTACACCTGTGAAGTGAAAACCATTTCCGGTGACTACCTCTTGAAGCTCATCAAGAGAATGCCAAGAGTGTGCAAAGCAGTAATCAAAGCAAAAGGTGGCTACTTTGAAGAACCTAGAATATAAAACATATTTTCAGTTGATTCACACTTCTTTGTTAAGTAAATAATTCCACATGTGTTAATTCATAGTTTTGATGCCTTCAGTGTGAATCTACAATTTTCATAGTCATGAAAATAAAGAAAACTCTTTGAATGAGAAGGTGTGTCCAAACTTTTGGTCTGTACTGTACAACTTCTATAAACAACAACATATATATATATACAGTTAGGGCCAGAAATATTTGGACAGTGACACAATTTTCGTGAGTTGGGCTCTGCATGCCACCACATTGGATTTGAAATGAAACCTCTACAACAGAATTCAAGTGCAGATTGTAACGTTTAATTTGAAGGGTTGAACAAAAATATCTGATAGAAAATGTAGGAATTGTACACATTTCTTTACAAACACTCCACATTTTAGGAGGTCAAAAGTAATTGGACAAATAAACATAACCCAAACAAAATATTTTTATTTTCAATATTTTGTTGCGAATCCTTTGGAAGCAATCACTGCCTTAAGTCTGGAACCCATGGACATCACCAAACGCTGGGTTTCCTCCTTCATAATGCTTTGCCAGGCCTTTACAGCCGCAGCCTTCAGGTCTTGCTTGTTTGTGGGTCTTTCCGTCTTAAGTCTGGATTTGAGCAAGTGAAATGCATGCTCAATTGGGTTAAGATCTGGTGATTGACTTGACCATTGCAGAATGTTCCACTTTTTTGCACTCATGAACTCCTGGGTAGCTTTGGCTGTATGCTTGGGGTCATTGCCCATCTGTACTATGAAGCGCCGTCCAATCAAATTTGCAGCATTTGGCTGAATCTGGGCTGAAAGTATATCCCGGTACACTTCAGAATTCATCCGGCTACTCTTGTCTGCTGTTATGTCATCAATAAACACAAGTGACCCAGTGCCATTGAAAGCCATGCATGCCCATGCCATCACGTTGCCTCCACCATGTTTTACAGAGGATGTGGTGTGCCTTGGATCATGTGCCGTTCTCTTTCTTCTCCAAACTTTTTTCTTCCCATCATTCTGGTACAGGTTGATCTTTGTCTCATCTGTCCATAGAATACTTTTCCAGAACTGAGCTGGCTTCTTGAGGTGTTTTTCAGCAAATTTAACTCTGGCCTGTCTATTTTTGGAATTGATGAATGGTTTGCATCTAGATGTGAACCCTTTGTATTTACTGTCATGGAGTCTTCTCTTTACTGTTGACTTAGAGACAGATACACCTACTTCACTGAGAGTGTTCTGGACTTCAGTTGATGTTGTGAACGAGTTCTTCTTCACCAAATAAAGTATGCGGCGATCATCCACCACTGTTGTCATCCGTGGACGCCCAGGCGTTTTAGAGTTCCCAAGCTCACCAGTCAATTCCTTTTTTCTCAGAATGTACCCAACTGTTGATTTTGCTACTCCAAGCATGTCTGCTATCTCTCTGATGGCTTTTTTCTTTTTTTTCAGTCTCAGGATGTTCTGCTTCACCTCAATTGAGAGTTCCTTTAACCGCATGTTGTCTGGTCACAGCAACAGCTTCCAAATGGAAAACCACACACCTGGAATCCACCCCTGACCTTTTAACTACTTCATTGATTACAGGTTAACGAGGGAGACGCCTTCAGAGTTAATTGCAGCCCTTAGAGTCCATTGTCCAATTACTTTTGGTCCCTTGAAAAAGAGGAGGCTATGCATTACAGAGCTATGATTCCTAAACCCTTTCTCTGATTTGGATGTGGAAACTCTCATATTGCAGCTGGGAGTGTGCACTTTCAGCCCATATTATATATATAATTGTATTTCTGAACATGTTTTTGTAAACAGCTAAAATAACAAAACTTGTGTCACTGTCCAAATATTTCTGGCCCTAACTGTATATATATATATATATATATATATATATATATATATATATATATATATATGAGGAAGGATTGGGAACATACAGTGATGTGAAAAAGTGTTCGCCCCCTACCTGATTTCTTATTAGTTTGCATGTTTGTCACATTTAAATATTTCAGATCACCAAACAAATTTAAATTTTAGACAAATATAACACAATTAATCACAACATGCAGTTTAAATGTAGGTCTTTATTATTGAGGGTCAAATAAATCCAAACCTACAGGGCCCTGTGTGAAAAAGTGAGTGCCCCCTAAACCTAATAACTGGTTGGGCAACCCTTAGGAACAGCAACTGCAATCAAGCAGTTACAATAACTGGCAATGGGTCTTTTACAACACTCTGGAGGATTTTTGGTCCACTCATCCCTGCAGAATTGTAATTTATAACATTTGGAGGGTTTCTGAGCATGACCCACCTTTTTAAGGTCATGCCACAGCATCTCATTTGGATTAAGGTCTGCGCTTTATCTAGGCCACTCCAAAGTCTTAATTTTGTTTTTCTTAAGCCATTTAGAGGTAGACTTGCTGGTGTGTTTTAGAGCTTTGTCCTGCTGCATAACCAAAATGAGCTTCAGCTTAAGGTCACTAACAGATGGCTGGACATTCTCATTCAGGATTTTATTTATAGCAGAATTCATGATTTAATTTACCACAGCAAGTCTTCCAGGTCCAGAAGCAGCACAACAGCCCCAGACAATGACACACCCACCACTATATTTTACTGTTGGTAAGATGTTCCTTTTCTGCAATACATGTTAATTTTATGCCAGATATAATAGGACATACACCTTCCAAACAGTTAAACTTTTGTCTTGTCAGTCCACAGAGTATTCTCACAAAAGTCTTGGGGATCATCAAGATGTTCTCTGGCAAAACTCAGGCGAGCCATTATTTTCTTTTTGTTCAGCAGTGGTTTTCTTCTTGGAACTCTGCCATACAGGCCATTTTTACCCAGTCTCTTTCTTATGATGAAGTCTACACTGCCAAAAGTACCAATACCGGATTTACTAACCACAGTATCACTATGCTTTATTGGCCAGCAAACTTGCCTGACCCAAACGCCATAGAGAATCTATGGGGTATTGGGAAGAGAAAGATGAGAGACAGCAGACTCAACAAAGCAGATGACCTGAAGGCTGCTAACAAAGCCACCTGGGCTTCCATAACACCTAAGCAGTGCCGCAGGCTGATCGCCTCTATGCCACGCCGCATTGATGCAGTAATTCATGCAAAAGTAGCCCTGACCAAATATTGAGTTCATCTACTGTACATACTTTTCATTAGACCAACATCTATGAGTTAAAAATAATTTTTTCATTGGTCTTATATAATATTCTAATTTTCTGAGATGACCTTTGGGTTTTCATTAACTGTAAGTCATAAATGTTGGGCACCGGGCAGGGGTACTCAGAGCCTGGCCCTTCCATTGTCTAGGGCTGTGGGGTGTCACTGTGACATGACTCTGCTCCGTGGACCCAGGCATGGCAATAAAAGGGGGTTAATGGAAAAATAAATGGGGATTTGAGTTTTTGTGTTTTTAGGAAGTGTACGTAACACCACCCGTGGTTTGTGGCCAGTGTGGGTCACTCCTGCCATCCAGGCCTCTGGGGATGATGGTGGGTTGCAGGCAGCCGGAATGGTGAGCCCTCCACGGGCAGGGATTTTTCCACAGTACAGGTGTAGGGACAGAGTCAAACACGTTCAGCAGCCAGCAAGGATCAACAGCTGCCAGCAGGGTTCAATGTCACTTACAATCAGGCCGCGTCTGCCTGCGAAGCGATTCAGTCGGAGGCTCCTCAGGTGAGCTCCTGCTGCTGTCGCTGTCTTCGGTGGGTTTTTAAGCGTTCCGGTCTAAGTGCAAAGTGTCCGTTTAGAATCCAATTTACACACATTGTACAATACACTATAAAATCGCTATAAAAAAAATAGGGTGCACACCGGGGTGCACAAACTATTTATATTAGAGTCTGGATTATGCACTGTCCATAATCACCAAAATCTTTTTAATCAAGGGGGAAACAAACACATTCATACAGGAAAGAAATAGAGAAACAAGGAAAGTGCAGAAAAACTCACACACAGTCTGTTGCCTGTCTGGGCTTACTGCTTCTCCCACCAACATTGCATCTCTATCCCTCAGACTTCCTGGGTTGGTGGTGGAGGATTGAGAGGTTCAGCTAGGCCTGGGATGGGGCCAATATCGTCTTCCCAGGCCGGGCCAGTAACTCCCGGACTGGGACTAAGGGGGGCCAACAAGTCCATGGGGACGAGGGTACCTACTCTGGCACAATCCTCTGTCTCATTCCGCGTGTGGGCTTGCTCTATCCGGCGGCTCAACTCCTTCATTCAATGCTCCAAGTTGGTCTCTGGGGAACCAGGGGGATTGCTCCACTCCCTGCACGCCGCCATTACCGCCCTTCCATGTGTGCACTTTTGGCTTGTGCTCCCTCGAGTCCTTGTGGCGTAGTTCCGTTCTCCCTCCTCCCTTCGTGGGCATCACTGCTCTCGGTCGTCGTCGGCCATCACGCCCATGGGGAGGGTTACACAGTCTCTGGGGCCGCCTTCCCACTGATGGAACAATGGAAGGGGTGTGGGCACTTTTCGCACCTGCTGCTGGCCTGGCCCACAGTGAGGGGCTGCAACACGCTCCTCTGCCAGCACATGGCTTTAATCCCTTAGGTCCGCCATTGTCTTGGGCGCAAACAAGATACAGTCTTTTGGCTCACAAGACCCGGATTTACCGGATTGTTGATGCTGTTTGTGATGCCAAGTTGTTGCACTCTGGGCAGGGGTACTCAGAGCCAGGCCATTCCATCGTCTAGGACTGCAGGGTGTCACGGTGACGTGACTCGGCTCCGTGGTCCCAGGCACGGCAATAAAAGGGGGCTAATGGAAAAATAAACGGGATATGAATTTTTCTATTTAGGAAATGTACGTGATGCCACCCGTGGTTTGTGGCCTGTGCGGGCCATTGCTGCCGTCCAGGCCTCTGGAGATGATGGTAGGTTGCAGGCAGACGGAATGGTGAGCCCTCCACAGGCGTCTTTTTCCCCAGGTCAGGTGTAGGAACAGAGTCAAACACGTTCAGCAGCCAGCAAGGTTCAACAGCTGCCAGCGGAGTTCAATGTCACTTACAATCAGGCCGCATCTGCCTGCTCAGTGATTCAGTCAGCGGCTCCGCAGGTGAGCTCCTGCTGCTGTCGCACAAATCACAGTCTTGCACACAAAATTTAGAGCTTGATTGGGTCTTTACTTAAGCTCCACAGTTCACACAGCAAAAACAGTTGCAATTCACACGGTACAACAGTTCACAATCGGTTCCGGTCACCACCTGGCAGCTTGGATGGTTAGTTGGTTGCACCCCCTTTCTGAGTCCTCTCAGGCCTCTGTTCTCTGTCCCGTGCACAGACTACAGTCCGGCGGTCACAGATTTTTCCTGAACTCCCTTCTCCATGTTTCCTAACTCCATTTGATGGCCTTCTCTTCGCTGTGCCGGGGTTTGGGTTCCGGGCATAAAGACCCTTCACCCAACCAGTTAATTCTATGGCTGGCGCATGCAGCATCCTACCACTTCAACAGGGCTGGCACCCTGGTGCTGGCCCGGACTATTGATGCCCCGTTGGCTCGGCGACACCTTAGACCCCTCTTCCCTTGGTACTTAGCCTGGGAACCGGACTAGTCATATGGTGGCACAGGCCACCGGGTCTGGGTTCTTCATCTCTGGTGTTACAGTTTCTAGGCTTTCAGGGCATCTCGGCTTAGGAGTTCTGTTCCTCTCCCACTACAGCTCACCAGGAACCTGAACTCTCCTTATCTGAGCTCTCCTAACTTGATGTTCCTGGATTTTACTCCAGTTTCTCCACCCTTTTACCGGGTTCTCCCTCAACTCTCCACCCTACACTTAGTCCCTCCCGCTATCCCTTGCCTGACATGAAGTAACTAGGACTAGGGATCGGGGATTGTGTTGGGTGTGTGTGCCGAGTGACAACTTACCAGTCCCAGCTGTAGTGCCTTACTGTGCCACCGGTCCGCAGGGGAGCCACAATAGCATCCACATTTACACAAATAAATATTTGAAAAATATCACTCTGTTTGTAATGTCTTTATATGATATATGGTTTTCACTTCATGTATTGAATTACTGAAACAAATGATCTTTTTGATGATATTTTAATTTATTGAGATGCACGTGTATGTGGGAAAACCTATAGCAAATTTGCGACATGCATTTATTCTTATTTTACATTTATCTTGTTTTAGATTTTAGATTGAACCTGTTAAACTCCATCATAAAGCATGAACAAAGCAGATTTACAAAGAGTCGCGAGGACAGGATGGAGAATGGATGTTTATTTAGTGTTTTGTGTTCTTTCAATTAATACTTGAATCTTTACCAGGTCTTTCGCCTTTGTCATAATGAATAAAAGTGTTTAATCTGCATGTTTGCTTTGTGCAAATACATCTTTCACCTACAGGTAACATCTAGATGTGAGTTAGCAAAAATCATTAATAAAATATGACTCTAAACACCAGGTGACAGTGACAATAAACATGAAACCTGTGAAAGTGTTTTTATGAAAAGCCTCAAATTAATTGAAACGTTCCCTACGTTCAGAGCAGATTATATTTTTATTTTACAGAAAACATACATTGTACGCATGTGACATATATCGAACAAAAATTGAAGACTTGGCAGGAGACATTTAAAGAATCAGACCTAGAAATTACGGATTGAAGCCCAACCTGTGGACATGAAGAATGAGCTTTCTGGACCTAAATGTAGTCATGCTAAAATTCTTGTATTGAGCTAAACATATGCAATGAAAACTATGAAAAGAACATCATTATCTTGTAAAATTGTACATGACATCCCCAGGCAATAATGTCAAATGCTGAGGCAAACTGCAGCTTTAGGAATGGATTTTCAAAGATCTTTTTGTAGGAAAATACTTTTCTGACCTATCAATCAGATTGATGGAGTGTTATAGCTGTCTCACCAAATGGTCACAGAATAAGGTGCATGCCTACTCTTGCAGGGAGTTGAACCCAATGGTCCTTGAGGGCCCTACCAACTCTAACCATTCTATCATTAAGGTAATAATGTAGGAGGCCAAAAATGCAGCTGTTTGTGAACACATGCACTGAATATAGACGATTGAGATTTACAATTAAAATGCAAAAGTGTCTCATAAGTAGTGATGAGCGAGTACTAAAATGCTCGGGTGCTCGAAGCTCGGGCCGAGCATCCCGAGATACTCGTGTACTCGGCCCGAGTAACGAGCCCAATGTTATCCTATGGGAGACACGAGTATTTTTATGAAATGACTGCCGGCAGCATGGAAAAAGCCTAAAAATGTCACAAAAGTCTCAGAAGAGTGCTGAAATGACATGGCAACACCATGGGGAAGACCCCTGGAAGCATTTCTCACTCAAAAGTCACAGCTGTGAACAAAGTTGTCCGAGTTTCACGCCAATTTTACGGAGTCTCCAGAAAACCTTCCAAAATGACACCAAAATGAATATTTAGGGTGGAAATGTTAAGGGCACATACCCAATAGTGAGATACAGCTGGTGTATGTCACTTTTTGTGATTACATGAAAGATTTTACGTGAAAACATTGTGCGACACTCCAATGACCCTGACAAGAGACGTACATGAAGCCCTGTCTAGAAATAAAGTGCCCATTTTGAGGAACTGGGTCTATTGTAGTATCTTCCTTTGCAAGGGCAGTCCAAAATTGGGAGGTTCACCAATGCCCCTGGATACAGACATGCAGGAGGGCCTGTTAACAAGAACTGGGTGTATTGTAGTATAGCCCTTTGGTCAGGGCAGCCAAAAATTGGGAGCCTCCTCTTTGTCCCTGGATAGAGACGTGCAGGAGGGCCTGTTAACAAGAACTGGGTGTATTGTAGTATAGCCCTTTGGTCAGGGCAGCCAAAAATTGGGAGGTTCAACAATGACCCATGCTTACAGACATGTAGTAGGGCCTGTAACCCTCAAGTGGGTGTATTGTAGTATAGCCCTTTGGTCAGGGCAGCCAAAAATTGGGAGGTTCAACAATGACCCATGCTTACAGACATGTAGTAGGGCCTGTAACCCTCAAGTGGGTGTATTGTAGTATAGCCCTTTGGTCAGGGCAGCCAAAAATTGGGAGGTTCAACAATGACCCATGCTTACAGACATGTAGTAGGGCCTGTAACCCTCAAGTGGGTGTATTGTAGTATAGCCCTTTGGTCAGGGCAGCCAAAAATTGGGAGGCTCCTCTTTGTCCCTGGATAGAGACGTGCAGGAGGGCCTGTTAACAAGAACTGGGTGTATTGTAGTATAGCCCTTTGGTCAGGGCAGCCAAAAATTGGGAGGTTCAACAATGACCCATGCTTACAGACATGTAGTAGGGCCTGTAACCCTCAAGTGGGTGTATTGTAGTATAGCCCTTTGGTCAGGGCAGCCAAAAATTGGGAGGTTCAACAATGACCCATGCTTACAGACATGTAGTAGGGCCTGTAACCCTCAAGTGGGTGTATTGTAGTATAGCCCTTTGGTCAGGGCAGCCAAAAATTGGGAGGTTCAACAATGACCCATGCTTACAGACATGTAGTAGGGCCTGTAACCCTCAAGTGGGTGTATTGTAGTATAGCCCTTTGGTCAGGGCAGCCAAAAATTGAGAGGCTCCTCTTTTTCCCTGGATAGAGACGTGCAGGAGGGCCTTTTAACAAGAACTGGGTGTATTGTAGTATAGCCCTTTGGTCAGGGCAGCCAAAAATTTGGAGGCTCCTCTTTGTCCCTGGATAGAGACGTGCAGGAGGGCCTGTTAACAGGAACTGGGTGTATTGTAGTATAGCCCTTTGGTCAGGGCAGCCAAAAATTGGGAGGCTCCTCTTTGTCCCTGGATAGAGACGTGCAGGAGGGCCTGTTAACAAGAACTGGGTGTATTGTAGTATAGCCCTTTGGTCAGGGCAGCCAAAAATTGGGAGGTTCAACAATGACCCATGCTTACAGACATGTAGTAGGGCCTGTAACCCTCAAGTGGGTGTATTGTAGTATAGCCCTTTGGTCAGGGCAGCCAAAAATTGGGAGGTTCAACAATGACCCATGCTTACAGACATGTAGTAGGGCCTGTAACCCTCAAGTGGGTGTATTGTAGTATAGCCCTTTGGTCAGGGCAGCCAAAAATTGGGAGGTTCAACAATGACCCATGCTTACAGACATGTAGTAGGGCCTGTAACCCTCAAGTGGTTGTATTGTAGTATAGCCCTTTGGTCAGGGCAGCCAAAAATTGGGAGGTTCAACAATGACCCATGCTTACAGACATGTAGTAGGGCCTGTAACCCTCAAGTGGGTGTATTGTAGTATATCCCTTTGGTCAGGGCAGCCAAAAATTGGGAGGTTCAACAATGACCCATGCTTACAGACATGTAGTAGGGCCTGTAACCCTCAAGTGGGTGTATTGTAGTATAGCCCTTTGGTCAGGGCAGCCAAAAATTGGGAGGCTCCTCTTTGTCCCTGGATAGAGACGTGCAGGAGGGCCTGTTAACAAGAACTGGGTGTATTGTAGTATAGCCCTTTGGTCAGGGCAGCCAAAAATTGGGAGGTTCAACAATGACCCATGCTTACAGACATGTAGTAGGGCCTGTAACCCTCAAGTGGGTGTATTGTAGTATAGCCCTTTGGTCAGGGCAGCCAAAAATTGGGAGGTTCAACAATGACCCATGCTTACAGACATGTAGTAGGGCCTGTAACCCTCAAGTGGGTGTATTGTAGTATAGCCCTTTGGTCAGGGCAGCCAAAAATTGGGAGGTTCAACAATGACCCATGCTTACAGACATGTAGTAGGGCCTGTAACCCTCAAGTGGGTGTATTGTAGTATAGCCCTTTGGTCAGGGCAGCCAAAAATTGGGAGGCTCCTCTTTGTCCCTGGATAGAGACGTGTAGTAGTGCCTAAAAACATTTTTCCCATTGAAAAGGAGCGGGTCTCCTGTCGTTGTAATGCCCATTGTAACAGAATGGGCTAAAAAATTTACCACTGCGGGTATACCTCAAACAAAAGCCTAAGTATTGTAACGGTCATCATGGTGTCACATGAGGAGAAGGAGGAGCAGTCCAGCGATTAGCCAAAGTCCGGAAGTGTGTACCCATGGGTGAGTGGAGGTACATGTCAAATTCAAATAACAAAATTTAATTCAGTTGTCATTTGCTGGTGGTGTGGTGAAGTCTGGCCCAATCCAACCCTTGTTCATCTTGATCAGAGTCAGCCTGTCCGCATTTTCAGTTGACAGGCGGGTGCGTTTATCAGTGATGATTCCACCTGCAGCACTGAAAACACGCTCTGATAAAACGCTAGCGGCAGGGCAGGCCAGGACTTCCAAGGCGTAGAGAGCCAATTCATGCCACGTGTCGAGCTTGGAGACCCAATAATTGAAAGGCACCGAGGAATCTCGCAGTACAGTTGTTCGATCTGCAAGGTACTCCTTCAGCATCTGCCCAAACTTAGCATTTCTGGTGGCACTACCCCGCACCTCAGGGGCTGTGGTACGTGAGGGGCTGAGAAAACTGTCCCACATCGTAAAGACAGTTCCCCTGCCTCTGACGGATTGGACTTGTGCCCCTCTCGGCCGTACGCCTTGGTTGTCCATCGAATCCTGAGCTATGCCGCTAGCGTTTTGGGAGGGGAATGATTTGACAACTTCCGTGACTATGGCCCTGTGGAACTGCTGCATTTTGGCTGACCTCTCCGCCTCAGGAATGAGAGACATAAAGTTCTCCTTGTAGCGTGGGTCTAAGAGTGTTGCCAACCAGTACTGATTGTCGGCCAAGATGTTCTGAACGCGAGGGTCACGAGACAGGCAGCTTACCATAAAGTCAGCCATGTGCGCCAGACTCTTAACAGCCATCACTTCAGTATCCAGACCAACACGATGACTGAACATGCTGTCCTCCTCCTCCTCCTCCTCCTCCTCATTTCCCCTGTCCTCTGGCCAGCCACGCTGAATCGAGGGTATGACTGGTGTGCATGTCATATCCCCAATTTGGCCTGAAAGTTGCTCCATGTCTTCATCCTCCTCCTCCTCCTCGTCATAGTCCTCCACTACACGTTGTGATGACATGAGGCTGGGCTGTGTGTTTTCACCCACACCCACTACAGTTTCTTGCTCGAAGTCATCGCGCTCGGCCTGCAATGTATCCTCTTTTATTTTCAGCAGAGACCGTTTTAGAAGGCAGAGTAGTGGTATGGTGACGCTAATAATGGCGTCATCGCCGCTCACCATCTTGGTGGAGTCCTCAAAGTTTTGGAGGACGGTGCATAGGTCCGACATCCATCTCCACTCCTCAGGTGTTATGTGTGGAGTTTGACCCATTTCCCGACGGCTTAGGTGATGCAGGTAGTCCACAACTGCCCTCTTCTGCTCACATATCCTGACCAACATGTGCAGCATTGAAATCCAACGCGTGGGGACATCACACACCAGTCTGTGGGCCGGAAGACGCAAACGGCGCTGAAAGCTGGCAAGGCCGGCTGAAGCAGCAGGTGACTTGCGAAAATGTGCAGACAGACGCCGAACTTTTACAAGCAGGTCAGACACCTCCGGGTATGACTTCACAAACCTCTGAACCACCAGGTTGAGCACATGGGCCACGCATGGAACATGCGTCAGCTGCCCTCGCCTCAAAGCTGCCACCAGGTTCCGGCCATTGTCACACACGACCTTTCCTGGCTTTAGGTTCAGAGGTGTGAGCCAGTGATCTGCCTGCTGTTTCAGAGCTGTCCACACCTCTTCTGCATTGTGGGGTTTGTCCCCTATGCAGACTAGCTTCAGCACAGCCTGTTGCCGCTTTGCAGAGGCAGTGCTGCAGTGCTTCCAGCTTGGGACTGGTGTGGAGGGTACAGTGGATGAGGATGCGCAGGAGGAGGAGGCTGAAGAGCATGACATTCCGGAGCTGTAGAGTGTCGGTGAAACCCTGACAGAGGTAGGGCCTGCTATCATTGGTGTGGGAAGGACGTGTTCCGTCCCTCGCTCAGACTGGGTCCCAGCCTCCACAATATTAATCCAGTGTGCCGTCAAGGAGATGTAGCGGCCTTGCCCACAAGCACTTGTCCACGTGTCTGTGGTTAGGTGGACTTTGGCTGAAACAGCATTGTTCAGGGCACGTGTGATGCTGTTGGACACGTGGTTATGCAATGTGGGGACGGCACATCTGGAGAAATAGTGTGGGCTGGGGACCGAGTAACGTGGGACAGCAGCCGCCATCAGGTCGCGGAATGCGTCCGTCTCCACCAGACGGAAAGGCAACATTTCTAGCGCTTTGAGTCGCGAAATGTGATCATTCAGGACTGTGGCATGTGGGGCATTGGCAGCGTATTTGCGCCTGCGTTCAAATGTTTGCTGAATGGATAATTGAACGCTGCGCTGGGACAAGGACGTGCTTGATGGTGGTGTAATTTGTGCGTGGGCAACTTCAGGTGCAGGGCCGGAGGCTTGTTCGCGGCCAGCATGGACAGGGGATTGGCTTGCATGCACAACAGGCGAAGACGTAGCAGTGACATCAGCACGCACCGCTCCTCGACTCTGTGTTACTTCCCACAAAGTCGGGTGCTTGGCTGACATGTGCCTGATCATGCTGGTGGTGGTCAGGCTGCTAGTTTTCGTACCCCTGCTGATAGTGGCATGGCAGGTGTGGCAAATGGCCTTTTTAGAGTCTTCTGGAGCCAACTTAAAAAACTCCCAGACTCGGGAAGACCGAACATTTGCACAGGCACCTTGAGTCGTGTTGTTGTTCCGAGGAACGGTTGCCTGCCTTCTGCCTGCGGACGCAACCCTGCTTTGTACTGCCTGTTGGGATGCTACGCCTCCCTCCGCCTGTGCACTGCTGTCCTCGCTCTGCATATCCTCCTGCCATGTTGGGTCAGCTACTGGATCATCCACCACGTCGTCTTCCTCTTCCGCACCCTGATCCTCCTCCTGACTTCCTGGCAATTGTGTCTCATCATCGTCCACCCCTTGTTGAGACACTTTGACAACGTTCCGTTCGTCATAACGTGGCTGCTCAAATATTTGGGCATCTGTACATACCATCTCCTCATGACCCACTTCAAGAGGAGGTGGCGACCGTGTGGAAGACAGGGTGTTTGTGGAGGTGCCCATCTGACTTGAAGCATTATCCGCTATCCAAGTAACAACCTGTTGACACTGGTCTTGGTTCAACAGTGGTGTACTGCTGCGGGCCCCAAGAATTTGGGACAGGACGTGCGAGCGAGGAGATGTGGCCCTTTGTTGTTGCGAAATTAGTGCTTGCACACGACCTCGGCCTCTGCCTGCACCACCATAATGTCCACTTCCTTGTTCCTTGCCAATGCCCTTGCCAACGCCTTTGCGCATTTTGCCTGTATACAGTGTGAGGCAGCAAGCGGGGAACCCGCTTGCTAAACGACAACAACACGTGTTTATAAGGTTAACCAATGTCTACCCGTTTATTTTTCACATATAATAACATAACCCGGGTAGCATGTTTGACACATAGCACATTGATTAACAACACTTTACATAAATACACCATACATTTACATTTAACATCACAACACTTATATTGCACATAACATCTTATAGTAACCCGGGACCTGTAACCATCTCTGTCCCCATTGGAGCTCTACTAACAGCTCCCGTGGTGGCTACGGCCTCCGGCCTACTTACACTATACATACGTTACAGTACGATGATGACCCCTCCGGGCTCATAACAGGGATTGGCAAACCCTAGTAACCCGTGGGGCTGCGGCCTCCGGCCTAACCACGCGTTACCCAATACGGGAGCCCTTCTAACCCCTGCTTCTGACCTTCGTTACATACGCCTCAACGGGCCCTGTGGGTCCCAATGGCGGTACCTGCCGCCTGGCTTTAGTCCCCCAGCATGATGATATACATTCACCCGTAGTCAGGAATTCTGCCTGACCGGGACCTTACATACCGTATGTGATCCATCATTCAAGCGTCCATGGATCACACACCTGCTCACAGCCCACATCCATGGACTGTGGCCCCTCCATGGCCCATTACAGGGACTGGCAAACCATAGTACGCGGGAACCTCATCCGATACCTACTAGGAGCCCTATTACCCCTGTGTCTGGCACCACAGGCACACCCACACCATTAGAGGTCGTGGTTGAGGGACGGGTACCCTCTGCAAGCAGCAGGGCAAGCCTCCCTCTCGTCCCAAGGACGGAACGCCTCCAACATCATCCATACTAGCTGGGTCACTGTCTCTCCACATTATTATACATGGGTCTTACATAGGTCATCATCTCTCATTCAGGGCCATTACCTAAGCCCTAATACACATAGTTTAAACACGTTCGGATTCATCAGGTCCTTTAACTGAGCACTCTGACTCGGACCCAAAGGCGGTCTATGCCCGCCTGGCATTAATCACACACAGCTCACTCCGTTACACGGGAACCGCTGTCTTACCGGGCACGGATCCGGGTCTCGCTACCTGTATAACGGGTCCACCAAGCGTCCCCCAAGGCTCCTTTCCCGGACGTGTAGGGAACCACGCCCGGACCAGTCTCCACCGGGTTCAGCCACGGCTTTCCCACCAGGTGCTCACACCCGCGGACCTCGGCACCGGCATGGAGCTAGCATGCTCCCTTCACCATCTCAATCATGGCGGCATGGACTTGCATTCTCAGTCCCTCACACAGACTGGCTCTGCTCAGCTCTCAGGCTGGTAATCAGCCCACATCCTCTCAGGCTGATGTCTGGCTGAAAAATGGTTCTCTGCCTCCAGGATCAATCTCTCAATCACTCAGGTGGCCGGATCTTATTGTGCCAGCCACTCCCACATGGACACACCCCCTTAGCTGCTGTTAATCAGCCTTTCACACAGCTCAGGTTAACTCCCTGTGTTCCGGGTTGTCAGCACTCAGCCCTTACATTCCTTAGGGCTTCCTCAATCTCATCCCACTCTCACTGCCGCTCATTAGGCTCATGAACCCTGTGTCTCAAAGTTGGCTCACACAGCATTATCGATCAAACCGGCCAGTGTGCATAGGATCATACCTTGAGGATCATGCCGGCGGTGCCTCACAACAGCGACAACTGTCTGGTGACTGTTGAGGTCACAGGAGATTAGGATTTTAGTTCCCTAACCTGTATAAAGGTATGACGTACAACAGTGTGGTGACTGTTGAGATGACAAGAGTTAGGATTTTAGTTCCCTAACCTGTATTAAGGTAGTACGTACACCTGTCTGGTGACTGTTGAGATGACAAGAGTTAGGATTTTAGTTCCCTAACCTGTAAAAAGGTATGACGTACAACAGTGTGGTGACTGTTGAGATGACAAGAGTTAGGATTTTAGTTCCCTAACCTGTAAAAAGGTATGACGTACAACAGTGTGGTGACTGTTGAGATGACAAGAGTTAGGATTTTAGTTCCCTAACCTCTTTAAAGGTATGACGTACAACAGTGTGGTGACTGTTGAGATGACAAGAGTTAGGATTTTAGTTCCCTAACCTGTAAAAAGGTATGACGGACAACAGTGTGGTGACTGTTCAGATGACAAGAGTTAGGATTTTAGTTCCCTAACCTCTTTAAAGGTATGACGTACAACAGTGTGGTGACTGTTGAGATGACAAGAGTTAGGATTTTAGTTCCCTAACCTGTAAAAAGATATGACGTACAACAGTGTGGTGACTGTTGAGATGACAAGAGTTAGGATTTTAGTTCCCTAACCTGTAAAAAGGTATGACGTACAACAGTGTGGTGACTGTTGAGATGACAAGAGTTAGGATTTTAGTTCCCTAACCTGTAAAAAGGTATGACGTACAACAGTGTGGTGACTGTTGAGATGACAAGAGTTAGGATTTTAGTTCCCTAACCTGTATTAAGGTAGCACGTACACCTGTCTGGTGACTGTTAAGATGACAAGAGTTAGGATTTTAGTTCCCTAACCTGTATTAAGGTAATACGTACACCTGTCTGGTGACTGTAATGGTTTCAGGAGACGATTTTAGTCCCTAACCTGTATTAAGGTAGTACGTACACCTGTCTGGTGACTGTTGAGATGACAAGAGTTAGGATTTTAGTTCCCTAACCTGTATTAAGGTAGTACGTACACCTGTCTGGTGACTGTAATGGTTTCAGGAGACGATTTTAGTCCCTAACCTGTATTAAGGTAGTACGTACACCTGTCTGGTGACTGTAATGGTTTCAGGAGACGATTTTAGTCCCTAACCTGTATTAAGGTAGTAAGTACAAGAGTGTGGTGACTCTAATGGTCACAGAAAAGCTTGGATTCCAATCTGTATCACCCTGCCTATATCCTCCTAGATTAGTCCTGAGAAGGACTGTTCTGGTCACTGGAAAGCTTGGACTCCGATCTGGATCACCCTGCCTATATCCTCCTAGATAAGTCCTGAGAAGGACTGTTGTGGTCAGCAGCAGCAGTTTGCAGCCCTGCTCTGGATCTACCTGTAAGGGCCGCAAATCTGTCCCTAAGCAGCAGCAGACACTCTCCCTACACTCACTGTCTGGAAGGCTGTGTGCCGAGCACAGCGAGCCGGGAGTTATAAAGGCTCGGTGACGCTGTGCAGGCCGGCCAATCACTGCTATGCCACAACTAACAGGGCTGTGGCATTGCAGTGGTCTGCCAGCCAATCCCTGCACGTGGGCTGGCTCTCAAAAGAGCGCCAACATGCAGAGATGACGACCACGAGCACAGCACGAGTATCGCGAGATTACTCGGTGCTCGGCGAGTCGCCCGAGTACAGTGATACTCGTGCGAGTACCGAGTAGTGGCGAGCATGCTCGCTCATCACTACTCATAAGATATCTGAAGAATGAGAGGTAACATTAAATTGATTGTGATTGACAAATAAATGTTTATAAAGATCAATTGTACCAGGGATGATAATTATTTATTAAGTAGGAGTCCGACAAGCGTATGAAAAAAGTTCTGATTTTCATACAGAAAATTTGGACTATTTTTAACTGTATTGCTATCCATGGGTCCATATTTATGTCTACATATGTATGTGACATCAGTACTGTTCTGCCAGTTTAGCTTTAGTGGAAGAAAGTAAAGCCAAATTTGCTACATGTAATAACCTTTGTAATGTATTGCATTTGAAGCACAATTCCCAAAGTCCTGCGCAGTGGAAACACTAGCTTTTCAACAGGGCACAGTGAGGTGCGCCACTGCACAAGCGCAAAATTTGTGAATGACGTCGCTGTCATTCACTTACATACACAGGAGGGGTGGGTTTTCCATGCAGCAGGGCGGTGTTGGCATGGAGCGGGGTGGGTTTTCCATAGAGGAGGATGCTGATGACTGCAGTGTGCAGCACCCCATATGACTCTTAAAAAGTAATTTGCATATAGTGCTGGACAGATTAAAAGTCGTTTTCTGAGGTATGCAGGGGACGTCTGGGGATATAAAGGAGTTACAGGAACCCCAATTTCATCATGTTTAAGGAAGTGGGCAGGGTTTAGAACCCCCAAAACAGACAACAGGTGCACTTTAAAGGATTTTTTTCGCAATTGTGCAGCCATTGGCTCTCTACTGGTAGGCAGAACTTCATCTGTATTTTAGCTGCATCCACTGGCCATACCTTGAAAGTAATTTCTATGTATTGTTGTGGCGCCCCTGCTGTTCGGTCACCGCAGTGGTACTGCACGTTTCCCCCAAGTGTAGTGCCATGCCCGCAGGTAAGAAGGGTGAACCTTACTTAGACACACCACCACACACCCAGCACCCATCCAAACTCCAGGCCAGGGAGATGCAGGGTGGAAGAGGCTCGCCGAGAGAGCAGACCCCATCTCCTGGCTGGAAGGAGGAGTAGGTTGAGGGGGTGGGGTTAGTAAGTTAGTGAGAAAGAGAGCGAAGAAGGTGAAGGAAGATAAAGTTCTATAAGGAACCTGGGGTAGGTTGAGAGCAGGACCAGGCTCAGGTCAGTTGCTAATCCCCAACCCTGAAGACCCCCGAATCTACAGTCGGCTGTCCAGGTCGGGTATTAGAATGAGCTGCACAGGGGTGCAGGCCCCAATTTGGTTTGGATCTGCAAGACCAAGTCAAGAAACTGGAAACCGCTGAACTACACGTGCCGTGGCCACCACCGTGGACCCTCCCAGGCACAGTGACTATAGAGGGTCAAGAGGACCTGCTAGGCCATCGCTCAGAAGGGCCCGCAGTTGCCTGCTTCAGGATTGGTAGCAGAAGGACACAGGAGGAAAAGGAGGAATGTGTCAGGACGGGCAGCATAGAAAGGCATATACCTGGTGTCTCAGAGAGGTGAACCTAGACTACCTGTGAGCTGGCCAAGCTGCAATCTTGGAGGACACGGTACCCCCGACTGATTAAAGGAGTTCAGTTAAAGAGCTGGTAAGAACTGCAACTCTTGTGTCTGTCCATTCCTTCTTGCGCTCTCCTGCACCAACAACAATAACTACCATCATCCACCTTCCACCACCACCTATACCCCAGGGGCCAACTCTGACTGTGGGGAGTGTTCCACCAAAGCTGCCTATACACCTATTCCCTGGGGACCTGTACAAACAGTCCTGGTCATCTCTGACCACACACCACAGATGGTGCCACGAAAAACTTTGTTTCCTCTATAAATATGCTTCCCCCTTATATGCTTTCCCCCTTTTATATGCTTGGTCAGGGCCCTGACCTCAGGGACTGCCACCGTGACTTCCATCAGACTGACCCCGGATGGTCGAGTACCCTTGCCCTTGCGGACGATGCACTGTCAAAACCAAAAAATATTTGTGGTTTAGAGTACCTGCTGCAGCCTCATGCTCTTTAACACCCTAAAAATTCTATTTGTTTACTCCAAATAGAGAAGGTTTCACTCATGCCGCACCCTGCATGCTCTGAATGAAGACTGATTCTTCTTATTTGCTGTCAGACTGGTCAGTGGAAAAAGGCCACACTTGCAATGATCAGACTGAATAAATATTTCAGTGTTGGCCAATTACTGAACACCAGACTGACATCATCAAAGAATAACCTGAAAGAAAACAGGAGACCTCATGTCCAGCACCAGTGGTGGGAGGGGAGTGGGGGGTATATGTTGCAGGGAAACAGGGAAAGCACAATAACAGAGAATGCATTTGTGACAAAACAGTGAGAGCATGTATATAGACAATCAAAAGCATTCTAACAATAACAACTTTAAAATTAAAAATGTAAAAGCTGGAGAAAGAAAATGGTATATCAAATTGATATGACCTGGAGGAACGCACAATGCCGAAATGTCTAGTCGCCATTTAAACCACAGTCTGCAGAATAGATGTGTCAATTGTATATTACCTGGATTATCTGGAGTTTAAATCAAGTGAATAAAAATTTAATTTTTTAATCTTGTTGCATGGAAGGATTATTCCGTTAGACCGTACCCATTTGTGAGGTGCAATATAATGTTTTAGATATTTCACCTAAAAGTTTTGTAAATGAAAATTATACTAAAATAAACCATAAAAATAGCATACATTATATGTCTTCTCATCATGAGAGAAAAATTCAAACTGCTTGGCAACTTACCTCTTATAATAATCCACTCCATTCTCAAGAACAGAGGAATGTATAGTTTAATGCCCATTGCCTAGGTTACCGGCCACTACTGCAGTCTACTAGGCAAGTAGTGCAGTGCTTACAAGCTCTTTGCTATAGAACCTGCGAGTACTGTCAAGCAGCTGGTCAGATCACTGGACCCACTCCAGCTTCAATGTCCTTACAATCTCCGATGCTACAGCAGCTTAGCTGCTTCTGCTGCCCAGGTGCAGATGACAGGGGATGCCATTGGCCTCCTTGATGCGGTGGTCTGAGTTGTCTCCCCAGCGGCTGCACTTTGCTGCCTCCTTGACTATGATTTGGCCATTCTCTGAGCCAACTATCAAGCTGACAGCCGGCTCAGAGAAAGTTCAGAGCTGCTCTTCCCCGACCTCTGTTTGCCCACTTATGCCTGGACCAGCTGCAGTAGTGGTATATATGTTCCTTGGACGTACCTCCGCTGCTGCTTTTTTGGCCTCTTTTTTTTTGGAATTCTCTACTTTCCTAATGAGACATTGCATTCCTGGCTTCCTGCAAAGCTCTGTCCCGGCCTTCCCCTACCTATTTTGGTGGAGTTTATGAACATCCATCTCCTGGTTGGACGGTGATTTGGTTTCCCATTAGATATCTTTCCCACAATATAAGTGATAAACCTGTAGTGGAGAAAAAGCGTCTTCAGCAGTTGTTCTTATGATTCGTGGTTCTGGTCACTGTGTTATTTGGGACATCTAAAGTCTCCTGTATCCTGGATCTTCGTACTCTGTCTGGGAGATGTATTTTCCTTCTCTTTTGTGTTAAAGATATTTTCCATCATAGTCAAATCCTCAAATGAAGACCTGTACACTTACCCTTCTCTCTTAGGGTATGTGCACACAGGGAGTTTTAGGGCCGGATTAGCAGCGGAAACCGCCGGTCGGTTTACATAAATTTCATGCAAATTTATGTTAATCCAAAGCGGCGTTTGGATTAACATAGAAACCTATGTAAACCGACACCCGCTGTGCACACAGCGGCGGTTTACACATGCTCATCCGTTGCTAACCCGCTGGGTTCCCAGCGGGTTAGCAAAGAATGAGCTTGCTCTATATTCCAGCCGGTTCTGCAGCGGCTGCAAGCAGAATCATGTGCTGCTTCCAGCCGCTGCAGAATCGCCGGCGCTAACCCGCTGTGCACCGCCGCACACCCGCCCGTCTCCCGCAGCACGGACCCGACAGGAAGCCGGTGGACGGCTCCGGAGCTTCCTGTCGGGTCCCGCCCAGCCGCCGCCGCCACTAACCCGCCCCCGTGCGCACATACCCTTAACGTCTCCTTATACATTAGACTTCATTGAGCTTCCCTGTCTTTCTTTTTAGAACTGCCTTTACTATTGTCAGTACGGTATTTTACTTAATATGTGTTTTTATGTTCACCTTTAGTTCACATACATTTTGGAGTCTGGAATTCTTTTGGATTTCTTATAAGAACTTGGACATACACCATCGGACCAAGAAGTTTGAAAGAGCCACTATCTGACATTGTGCCTCTGACACCCGTCACATATGTGTGACTTGAATTATGAATATTATTGGGGCTATGTTTATTGTATACATGTGTTCTCTTCCACACTTTTATGTTTTCTTTCTTGAGTACCTTTTAGATTAGTATTCTGAGTCCCAAAAACTTACTGGGAAGTGGAGAATCTGGTTGAGAGAATGTATTGCATTCTCTCTACGAGATGGCAGTGATGGGCTAAAACTTAACACTACACCGCTGTGAGAAGCAATTGTTTAGTATACCTTTTTTTCTCCCCAGTATGGCCAGTGCGCATGCGCCAACCGCCGCGGTCATGTGTCTATGACGCGGCCGCAAGAGGCGGAGTCCTGGAATCATATAACGTCTAAGGGGAATTCCTCTCTTCCGGGACTCCGCCGGCGGCTGCGTTGTGGTCACCGCTGATCAACGGTGAGGAGGCGGTGATGCGCCGACATTGACCACAGCTGTAAGTGATAAGGAACCCTTTAAAAACCGGGCTTATACTGCACACTATTACCACAGCACCCTGAGGAAAACAGGGAAGCATGTGTCGGGGCTTCCCTGATACTGTGTGCCTCTCCTTTCACTATATGGGTATGCATAGCACTTTACTTTTGCCATACAGCATCTATTAGGGTAATTGTGCAGACTAACCTGTGAAGCTTGTTCTGTCAGTTTACCTGAATTGCACTTTATATATGACTGAACTAATAGTGATGTTTTTTTTATCAAGTCTGCATTTTTCACCTTGTCATTATTGATACTCTGTGGTATGTTTACATTTATACCCATGTGATTGATGTATTAAGCTGCACACAGTGCCTATGTCTCCTGAAACTGTCAGCACTTTCCTTTTTTATGTATATACCGTATATACTCGTGTATAAGCCGACCCGTGTATAAGCCGACCCCCCTACTTTTGCCCCAAAAATCTGGAAAAACCTATTGACTCGTGTATAAGCCGAGGGTGGACCCCAGCACAGGTATACAGCCCCCAGCAGTGTGGTATATACAGGCCCCTCCAGTGGTATACAGGCCTCCCCAGTGGTAGTATACAGCAGCCCCAGTGGTAGTATACAGCAGCCCCAGTGGTAGTATATAGCAGCCCCAGTGGTAGTATATAGCAGCCCCAGTGGTAGTATACAGCAGCCCCAGTGGTAGTATACAGCAGCCCCAGTGGTAGTATACAGCAGCCCCAGTGGTAGTATATAGCAGCCCCAGTAGTAGTATACAGCAGCCCCAGTGGTAGTATACAGCAGCCCCAGTGGTAGTATATAGCAGCCCCAGTGGTAGTATACAGCAGCCCCAGTGGTAGTATATAGCAGCCCCAGTGGTAGTATATAGCAGCCCCAGTGGTGGTATACAGCAGCCCCAGTGGTAGTATACAGCAGCCCCAGTGGTAGTATATAGAAGCCCCAGTGGTAGTATACAGCAGCCCCAGTGGTAGTATACAGCAGCCCCAGTGGTAGTATATAGAAGCCCCAGTGGTAGTATACAGCAGCCCCAGTGGTAGTATACAGCAGCCCCAGTGGTAGTATATAGAAGCCCCAGTGGTAGTATACAGCAGCCCCAGTGGTAGTATATAGCAGCCCCAGTGGTAGTATATAGCAGCCCCAGTGGTAGTATACAGCAGCCCCAGTGGTAGTATATAGCAGCCCCAGTGGTAGTATATAGCAGCCCCAGTGGTAGTATATAGCAGCCCCAGTGGTAGTATACAGCAGCCCCAGTGGTAGTATATAGCAGCCCCAGTGGTAGTATACAGCAGCCCCAGTGGTAGTATATAGCAGCCCCAGTGGTAGTATATAGCAGCCCCAGTGGTAGTATACAGCAGCCCCAGTGGTAGTATATAGCAGCCCCAGCAGTAGTATACAGCAGGCCCCCAGGGGTACATATAGCAGCCCCCAGGGGGTACCCAGCAGCCCCCTGGGGGTACCCAGCAGCCCCCAGGGGGTACACAGCAGCCCCCTGGGGGTACCCAGCAGCCCCCTGGGGGTACACAGCAGCCACCTGGGGGTCCCCAGCAGCCCCCAAATGCTGACACTCGCCCCCCCCTTGCAAGGGCCCCCCCGCTTCTCTTACCATCCCGGTCTTCTGATCCGCGCCGCTCCTCGGTGCTCCTCGCTGCTCCGTCCGTCCGTCCTGCTGCATTCGGGATCCCCGGCCGTCGCGCGATGACGTCATATGCCTGCGACGGCCGGAGATCCCGGATGCAGCAGGACGGACGGAGCAGCGAGGAGCACCGAGGAGCGGCGCGGATCAGAAGACCGGGATGGTAATATATAAGCAGCGGGGGGGGGGGGCCCTTACAAGGGGGGGCGAGTGCCAGCATTTGGGGGCTATATGCACTGCTTCCCCCTGCCGCTGATTGACAGGGGGAAGCAGTGCATATTTAATGAGCGGCCCCACGTGACGGGGCCGCTCATACAGCAGCCCCCCCCCCCGCCCCCTGCAGCCTCCACAGTCCCGGACACAGCCCCACCCGTATTGACTCGTGTATAAGCCGTGGGGGAGACTTTTCAGCCCAAATTTTGGGCTGAAAAACTCGGCTTATACACGAGTATATACGGTACATGGATTGAAATTTGTCTGTCTGCTATAGTACCGTATTAAACATTTTAAATTACTTGCATGCAAACAAGTGGTCGTATCCATTTTATCTAGGTGCATTTATACAATTTTTCATGATTGGTTAATATTCCCTGCATGGCACCATATTACACATGAGGTCTAGCACGCCCCCCACTAACATAAATTATTATTTCAGCAATGCACATGTCAGCTATGTCCATTAGGCATTTTTTACTGATTGACACATTTTTTATTCAGGAGGACCGAAAAGCATGGCTATTGGTTTAATTCTGCTTATCATTAACCAGTCCTCTTTCTGGCCCTTCTAAGTGAGCTTCTTGGCTTACGATGTCCTGCCTGCTCAATACTGCCACAGGATGGAGTCACTTAGTAACCTCCTAGCTAGTGATGAGCGAGTACTAAAATGCTCGGGTGCTCGAAGCTCGGGCCGAGCATCCCGAGATACTCGTGTACTCGGCCCGAGTAACGAGCCCAATGTTATCCTATGGGAGACACGAGTAATTTTATGAAATGACTGCCGGCAGCATGGAAAAACCCTAAAAATGTCACAAAAGTGTCAGAAGAGTGCTGAAATGACATGGCAACACCATGGGGAAGACCCCTGGAAGCATTTCTCACTCAAAAGTCACAGCTGTGAACAATGTTGTCCGAGTTTCACGCCAATTTTACGGAGTCGCCAGAAAACCTTCCAAAATGACACCAAAATGAATATTTAGGGTGGAAATGTTAAGGGCACATACCCAATAGTGAGATACAGCTGGTGTATGTCACTTTTTGTGATTACATGAAAGATTTTACGTGAAAACATTGTGCGACACTCCGATGACCCTGACAAGAGACGTACATGAAGCCCTGTCTAGAAATAAAGTGCCCATTTTGAGGAACTGGGTCTATTGTAGTATCTTCCTTTGCCAGGGCAGTCCAAAATTGATTGGGAGGTTCACCAATGCCCCTGGATACAGACATGCAGGATGGCCTGTAAACAAGAACTGGGTGTATTGTAGTATAGCCCTTTGGCCAGGGCAGCCAAAAATTGGGAGGTTCAACAATGACCCATGCATACAGACATGTAGTAGGGCCTGTAACCCTGAAGTGGGTGTATTGTAGTATAGCCCTTTGGTCAGGGCAGCCAAAAATTGGGAGGCTCCTCTTTGTCCCTGGATAGAGACGTGCAGGAGGGCCTGTAACCCTCAAGTGGGTGTATTGTAGTATAGCTCTCTGGCCAGGGCAGCCAAAAATTGGAAGGTTCAACAATGAGCCATGCATACAGGCATGTAGTAGGGCCTGTAACCCTCAAGTGGGTGTATTGTAGTATAGCCCTTTGGCCAGGGCAGCCAAAAATTGGAAGGTTCAACAATGAGCCATGCATACAGACATGTAGTAGGGCCTGTAACCCTCAAGTGGGTGTATTTTAGTATAGCCCTCTGGCCAGGGCAGCCAAAAATTGGGAGGCTCCACATTGTCCCTGGATAGAGACGTGCAGGAGGGCCTGTAAAGAAGAACTGGGTGTATTGTAGTATAGGCCTTTGGCCAGGGCAGCCAAAAATTGGGAGATTCAACAATGACCCATGCAAACGGACATGTAGTAGAGCCTGTAACCCTGAAGTGGGTGTATTGTAGTATAGCCCTTTGGTCAGGGCAGCCAAAAATTGGGAGGCTCCTCTTTGTCCCTGGATAGAGACGTGCAGGAGGGCCTGTAACCCTCAAGTGGGTGTATTGTAGTATAGCCCTCTGGCTAGGGCAGCCAAAAATTGGAAGGTTCAACAATGAGCCATGCATACAGACATGTAGTAGGGCCTGTAACCCTCAAGTAGGTGTATTGTAGTATAGCCCTTTGGTCAGGGCAGCCAAAAATTGGGAGGCTCCTCTTTGTCCCTGGATAGAGACGTGCAGGAGGGCCTGTAACCCTCAAGTGGGTGTATTGTAGTATAGCCCTCTGGCCAGGGCAGCCAAAAATTGGAAGGTTCAACAATGAGCCATGCATACAGACATGTAGTAGGGCCTGTAACCCTCAAGTGGGTGTATTGTAGTATAGCCCTTTGGCCAGGGCAGCCAAAAATTGGAAGGTTCAACAATGAGCCATGCATACAGACATGTAGTAGGGCCTGTAACCCTCAAGTGGGTGTATTGTAGTATAGCCCTTTGGTCAGGGCAGCCAAAAATTGGGAGGCTCCTCTTTGTCCCTGGATAGAGACGTGCAGGAGTGCCTAAAAACATTTTTCCCATTGAAAAGGAGCGGGTCTCCTGTCGTTGTAATGCCCATTCTAACAGAATGGGCGAAAAAATTTACCACTGCGGGTATACCTCAAACAAGAGCCTAACTATTCTAACTGTCATCATGGTGTCACATGAGGAGAAGGAGGAGCAGTCCAGCGATTAGCCAAAGTCCGGAAGTGTGTACCCATGGGTGAGTGGAGGTACATGTCAAATTCAAATAACAAAATTTTAATTCAGTTGCCATTTGCTGGTGGTGTGGGGTGAAGTCTGGCCCAATCCAACCCTTGTTCATCTTGATCAGAGTCAGCCTGTCCGCATTTTCAGTTGACAGGCGGGTGCGTTTATCAGTGATGATTACACCTGCAGCACTGAAAACACGCTCTGATAAAATGCTAGAGGCAGGGCAGGCCAGGACTTCCAAGGCGTAGAGAGCCAATTCATGCCACGTGTCGAGCTTGGAGACCCAATAATTGAAAGGCACCGAGGAATCTCGCAGTACAGTTGTTCGATCTGCAAGGTACTCCTTCAGCATCTGCCCAAACTTAGCATTTCTGGTGGCACTACCCCGCACCTCAGGGGCTGTGGTACGTGAGGGGCTGAGAAAACTGTCCCGCATTGTAAAGACAGTTCCCCTGCCTCTGGCGGATTGGACTTGTGCCCCTCTCGGCCGTACGCCTTGGTTGTCCACCGAATCCTGACCTATGCCGCTAGCGTTTTGTGAGGGGAATGATTTGACAACTTCCGTGACTATGGCCCTGTGGAACTGCTGCATTTTGGCTGACCTCTCCGCCTCAGGAATGAGAGACATAAAGTTCTCCTTGTAGCGTGGGTCTAAGAGTGTTGCCAACCAGTACTGATTGTCGACCAAGATGTTCTGAACGCGAGGGTCACGAGACAGGCAGCTTACCATAAAGTCAGCTATGTGCGCCAGACTCTTAACAGCCATCACTTCAGTATCCAGACCAACACGATGACTGAACATGCTGTCCTCCTCCTCCTCCTCCTCCTCCTCATCTCCCCTGTCCTCTGGCCAGCCACACTGAATCGAGGGTATGACTGGTGTGCATGTCATATCCCCAATTTGGCCTGAGAGTTGCTCCATGTCTTCATCCTCCTCCTCGTCATAGTCCTCCACTACACGTTGTGATGACATGAGGCTGGGCTGTGTGTTTTCACCCACACCCACTACAGTTTCTTGCTCTAAGTCATCGCGCTCGGCCTGCAATGCATCCTCTTTGATTTTCAGCAGAGACCGTTTTAGAAGGCAGAGTAGTAGTATGGTGATGCTAATAATGGCGTCATCGCCGCTCACCATCTTGGTGGAGTCCTCAAAGTTTTGGAGGACGGTGCATAGGTCCGACATCCATCTCCACTCCTCAGGTGTTATGTGTGGAGTTTGACCCATTTCCCGACGGCTTAGGTGATGCAGGTAGTCCACAACTGCCCTCTTCTGCTCACATATCCTGACCAACATGTGCAGAGTTGAATTCTAACGCGTGGGGACATCACACACCAGTCTGTGGGCCGGAAGACGCAAACGGCGCTGAAAGCTGGCAAGGCCGGCTGAAGCAGCAGGTGACTTGCGAAAATGTGCAGACAGACGCCGAACTTTTACCAGTAGGTCAGACACCTCCGGGTATGACTTCACAAACCTCTGAACCACCAGGTTGAGCACATGGGCCACGCATGGAACATGCGTCAGCTGCCCTCGCCTCAAAGCTGCCACCAGGTTCCGGCCATTGTCACACACGACCTTTCCTGGCTTTAGGTTCAGAGGTGTGAGCCAGTGATCTGCCTGCTGTTTCAGAGCTGTCCACACCTCTTCTGCATTGTGGGGTTTGTCACCTATGCAGACTAGCTTCAGCACAGCCTGTTGCCGCTTTGCAGAGGCAGTGCTGCAATGCTTCCAGCTTGGGACTGGTGTGGAGGGTACAGTGGATGAGGATGCGCAGGAGGAGGAGGCTGAAGAGCATGACATTCCGGAGCTGTAGAGTGTCGGTGAAACCCTGACAGAGGTAGGGCCTGCTATCCTTGGTGTGGGAAGGACGTGTTCCGTCCCTCGCTCAGACTGGGTCCCAGCCTCCACAATATTAATCCAGTGTGCCGTCAAGGAGATGTAGCGGCCTTGCCCACAAGCACTTGTCCATGTGTCTGTGGTTAGGTGGTCTTTGGCTGAAACAGCATTGTTCAGGGCACGTGTGATGCTGTTGGACACGTGGTTATGCAATGCGGGGACGGCACATCTGGAGAAATAGTGTCGGCTGGGGACCGAGTAACGTGGGACAGCAGCCGCCATCAGGTCGCAGAATGCGTCCGTCTCCACCAGCCGGAAAGGCAACATTTCTAGCGCTATGAGTCGCGAAATGTGATCATTTAGGACTGTGGCATGTGGGGCATTGGCAGCGTATTTGCGCCTGCGTTCAAATGTTTGCTGAATGGATAATTGAACGCTGCGCTGGGACAAGGACGTGCTTGATGGTGGTGTAATTTGTGCGTGGGCAACTTCAGGTGCAGGGCCGGAGGCTTGTTCGCGGCCAGCATGGACAGGGGATTGGCTCGCATGCACAACAGGCGAAGACGTAGCAGTGACATCAGCACGCACCGCTCCTCGACTCTGTGTTACTTCCCACAAAGTCGGGTGCTTGGCTGACATGTGCCTGATCATGCTGGTGGTGGTCAGGCTGCTAGTTTTCGTACCCCTGATGATAGAGGCATGGCAGGTGTGGCAAATGGCCTTTTTAGAGTCTTCTGGAGCCAACTTAAAAAACTCCCAGACTCGGGAAGACCGAACATTTGCACAGGCACCTTGAGTCGTGTTGTTGTTCCGGGGAACGGTTGCCTGCCTTCTGCCTGCGGACGCAACCCTGCTTCGTACTGCCTGTTGGGATGCTACGCCTCCCTCCCCCTGTGCACTGCTGTCCTCGCTCTGCATATCCTCCTGCCATGTTGGGTCAGCTACTGAATCATCCACCACGTCGTCTTCCTCTTCCGCACCCTGATCCTCCTCCTGACTTCCTGGCAATTGTGTCTCATCATCGTCCACCCCTTGTTGAGACACTTTGACAACGTTCCGTTCGTCATAACGTGGCTGCTCAAATATTTGGGCATCTGTACATACCATCTCCTCATCACCCACTTCAAGAGGAGGTGGCGACAGGCCAGATTCTGCGAATGGATACGTGAACAGCTCTTCCGAGTGTCCTAGTGTGGGATCAGTAATGTTCGTGGACGTGTACTCGGCCAGGTGGTAGGAAGGAGGATCAGGTTGGGAAATGTGCGGTGCAGTATCACGGCTACTGACAGTTGACCGTGTGGAAGACAGGGTGTTTGTGGAGGTGCCCATCTGACTTGAAGCATTATCCGCTATCCAAGTAACAACCTGTTGACACTGGTCTTGGTTCAACAGTGGTGTACTGCTGCGGGCCCCAAGAATTTGGGACAGGACGTGCGAGCGAGGAGATGTGGCCCTTTGTTGTTGCGAAATTAGTGCTTGCACATGACCTCGGCCTCTGCCTGCACCACCATCACGTCCACTTCCTTGTTCCTTGCCAACGCCCTTGCCAACGCCTTTGCGCATTTTGCCTGTATAGAGCGACAACTGTCTGGTGACTGTTGAGGTCACAGGAGATTAGGATTTTAGTTCCCTAACCTGTATAAAGGTATGACGTACAACAGTGTGGTGACTGTTGAGATGACAAGAGTTAGGATTTTAGTTCCCTAACCTGTATAAAGGTATGACGTACAACAGTGTGGTGACTGTTGAGATGACAAGAGTTAGGATTTTATTTCCCTAACCTGTATAAAGGTATGACGTACACCAGTGTGGTGACTGTTGAGATGACAAGAGTTAGGATTTTAGTTCCCTAACCTGTATAAAGGTATGACGTACAACAGTGTGGTGACTGTTGAGATGACAAGAGTTAGGATTTTAGTTCCCTAACCTGTATAAAGGTATGACGTACAACAGTGTGGTGACTGTTGAGATCACAAGAGTTAGGATTTTAGTTCCCTAACCTGTATAAAGGTAATACGTACACCTGTCTGGTAACGTTAATGGTTTCAGGAGAGTATTTTAGTCCCTAACCTGTATTAAGGTAGTACGTACACCTGTCTGGTGACTGTAATGGTTTCAGGAGACGATTTTAGTCCCTAACCTGTATTAAGGTAGTACGTACACCTGTCTGGTGACTGTAATGGTTTCAAGAGAGGATTTTCGTCCCTAACCTGTATTAAGGTAGTAAGTACAAGAGTGTGGTGACTCTAATGGTCACAGAAAAGCTTGGATTCCAATCTGTATCACCCTGCCTATATCCTCCTAGATTAGTCCTGAGAAGGACTGTTCTGGTCACTGGAAAGCTTGGACTCCGATCTGGATCACCCTGCCTATATCCTCCTAGATTAGTCCTGAGAAGGACTGTTGTGGTCAGCAGCAGTTTGCAGCCCTGCTCCGGATCTACCTGTAAGGGCCGCAAATCTGTCCCTAATCAGCAGCAGACACTCTCCCTACACTCACTGTCTGGAAGGCTGTGTGCCGAGCACAGCGAGCCGGGAGTTATAAAGGCTCGGTCACGCTGTGCAGGGCGGCCAATCACTGCTATGCCACAACTAACAGGGCTGTGGCATTGCAGTGGTCTGCCAGCCAATCCCTGCACGTGGGCTGGCTCTCAAAAGAGCGCCAACATGCAGAGATGACGACCACGAGCACAGCACGAGTATCGCGAGATTACTCGGTGCTCGGCGAGTCGCCCGAGTACAGTGATACTCGTGCGAGTACCGAGTAGTGGCGAGCATGCTCGCTCATCACTACTCCTAGCTAAACATATCGGTGCCTGCAAAGGACAGCTGTGAGCACACAACAGACTGAAGATCGAAGATCTCGGAGTATTATTACAATTTCCGGAGCTCTGCAACAATTGTTACCATTGAAAGTGGCTGGAGACTGATGAGGACAGTAGTTGATATGAGAGCTGCTGATCATCAGGTGACCACACACAGCTTACCTGGTGTGACATTATAGGCTGTATGCTTTCTATGGATTACCTGGTTAGTTGCATAGGTTACGCTTGGCTGCATTGTAGTCCCAGAAAACTTTCCCACTTAAGCAGGGTTAACTTGATAGCGGCATATCTCCAGGACTGAAATGCGATCAGCAGTCTGAAATTAGACATATTCGATCGACATCTTTCCCATTCATCATTCAGGTCCTCGGTACAAATTAGACATTCGGGCAAACACGTCGATGTCATATTTTAGCAATATCTGCTGTTAGTCTTATATATAGTCCCCAAATGCTTCACATTCTCAGAGGATCTCACTAAATTTAGTTAGGTCTGCCAATGGTCTGCAGATAAGTATGTACTGTATAAAACATGGCAAACTTGAGATTGTGCTTATGTTGTTAGAACATGGAGGATTTGGTAAAAGCTGATGGGTCAAGTTAAACTACTGTACCAAGGCACATAAGCATTTCTCTACATCTCTGAATCTCTAATCTATTCCATGCTGTTCTACGTTACTAGTACAAGACGTCTTCTCAGTATTTGTCTGTGATTTTCACAGCCATGGTCTGAATTCAGATGAGGTAGACCTCTCATTGCATATATGAATGTCACAACCCAAAGAAAATTACTTCCAATCCAGCAAATTCATACTCACCGGGAGCTGCTAATGAGTCAGAAGAAGCTTACATCTCTTAATAGTTTGGAAGGTATTTGCAGAAGGTTTCAGCAGTCATACACACACAGGATTACGGACCCGTCATACTCAAGTAGAATTTCACACCAAGACGCTTGGATTGAAGGCCATAATTTAAATAGGTGTGAATTTCTTTGTATTTATTCCTGCATTGTATACATGTAAAATCTACAAATATTGGAATTTTCTGTAGTTATAATTAGTTTAGGCCATTCCTCACCATCAGTATAATGTCCGTTCACATATTGCGATGAATTCTGCTTGTGCTCTATTTATCTAAATGTGACTTACAGAAATCTGTGTTCTTGCTGCCATAACCATACAAAAAATTAATAATATTAATAAGAATTCAGGCCATTAGAAATGTTTTTTAGTCTGCTAAATGTAAATATACCTTTAGGAAGTTACAAAGTCATTAAATTTGACAAAACTCAATCACAATTTATATATGACAAGCTGGGGCAGATTCAGTAATTCATGACCTCTCTAATGGTGGGTTTACACACCGCGATATCGGCGTCCAACTCCGATCCAACTCCGACAAAAAGTCACGTGGTTCGTGAGTTGGACCCGATATCGTTCCTGCATCGTACTGTTTGAAGGTACAATACGATGCAGGAACGATGGTAATCCGATATCGGGGGTCGAATGAGCGTGCTATTCAACCGCCCGATATCGGATGCCTGTTGGAGCCGGATCGTTGCGTGTAAACATCCAACTCCGATGTGTACGCCGACGCTACCCATTAACTCCCATGTTAAATGGTCATTACTGGGTTGGTGGGCGTACACATCGTAGGGACGTTGTTTCCCGATATCGCAACGTGTAAACCGCCGATGCGATATCAGGAAAAGCGCACTAAAAATGCGCGCTCCCGCGCCGTTGTATAGCGATATCGGGACGATATCGCTACGTGTAACCCCACCATTAGTGCAGCGAAATCTGCAGCTGTCAATTCTTCATGCAGCTATGCTGTAGATTTGACCACAAAAATGCTGTGTCACAGAAAAGTGAATGGCAAAAAGTACCATATCCACAGCAGATAAAAACGCACTGTGCGGACAGCCATGTGTTTGGTGCGGATTTTTCTGCAGGTATAGCTTTTATGCAGCAGAAAATCTGCACCACTTTTCTCCCGTGCGAACAGTCCCTAATTGTGGTCATTCTTGGAGCCTCTTACTACAATGGCATGAGAACTTTTTGAAATTTCATTAATCCATTCTTTCCTCTACCCGTGAAATGTTCCCCTTTTAATTGGCTGCAATAAAATATGATTAAGCCACCCCCATGTGTGATGGTTGGTGAGATGGTCTTTTTTCTCCACACATATCTTTGATCATTGTGGCCAAAGTGTTTAATTTTAAACTCCCTGGTCCACAGGACTTCTTTGCAGAATGCATCAGGTTTGTTTAGATGTTATTTTGCATACTTCTGATGTTGAATTCTATGGGGAGGACACAGAAGAGGTTTTCTTCTGATGACTCATCCATGATGGCCATATTTTTATATATCTTTGAACAGTTGAGAATTTTCCTTTTGCAGTCAAGTAGAGGTTCTGATTTCCTCTCTAGCAATCCTATGAGCAGCTCTCACTGAAATTCTTCCAGACCTTATCTTGACCTGCAATTTCTTTATTACATTTTAAAGTGGGGAAAGGAAAACTTGAAAATGCTTTGCTATCTTCTGTATCTTCTCTTCTAAAGCCTTCTCCTGTTTTGTTGGCCTTCATAATTTTCAGCTGCTTAGAAGAACCCATTTGTGAGGGGGTGGGAAGGAGGGGAAAGTCGCTCACCTCAACCAATTCACCCTTGGATTCCCAGGCTCCTGGAATGGTGGCTGGCCTCCAACGTGGAACCTCAATACGAAATGATGATCCGGAGCCACATGTCCATAAATGTGGGGTAACTTTATTTCAGGTGAATTAAAAACATATGCATCCTAGCTGGCCGCTTTTCGTACGTGAGTCCTTACTCATCGGCATAAAACAAACAAAACAAACCATGCTATATAAAGGTATCAACATGATTATCTTAATAGTTACATGTGTCAGGTTAACCCATTTGCAGAACGCCAGTTCAAAATACACTCATTCTATAAAGGTTCATTTCCATTGACATAACATACCATGCACAAGAAAATCTAAAAGACTGGAACCCTGTTTGATACCTAATTCCATGTCTTATCCTGTATACCATACATATATCCATATTCACAGGACAATATTACTGTGACCTCCTTGATGTATGATTTTCCATATACGAGCCAGAAAGTGTTGGGGGTTACAAGAAAAATGGACTATAAGAATATTACTATTATGTTCCATCACAAATCATCATTTTACCCATTTTTTTCATAACTTGTTTTGAAGAACATAGCTATATGTGTTTTCATATTAACCATTTATGATTACCTCATTTTCCCTCTCTATTATGTTCACTGGTAATACCCATAAAACGTCCATGTTTCTTCCAATGTTACTAACTTCAAAGCAATAACTGAAATGATATAATCTTTATTTCCTGTTTTTAATTTATTATTTTATTCTATTGAGATAATCATGTTGAAGGGGGATACCCTTATATAGCATGGTTTTATTGTTTGTTTTATGCCGATGAGTAAGGACTCACGTCCGAAACGCGTTCTGGCTAGGATGCATATGTTTTTAATTCACCTAGAATAAAGTTACCCCACATTTATGGACATGTGGCCCTGGATCATCATTTCTTTATAGAAGAACCTGTGCCTGCTATTTTTGGCACAAGGATGGAGGATAAAATTGTGAGATTTATGACTCACCATGGCCAGGACTCCGGGGGACAGGCGTTTTCTTTTTTTCTCTTTGTCACGGATGGAGTGCGCCTGCCGGTAGTGGGGCCCGGTGGTCCAGATCAATAAAGACGTCGTTAGGTGAACAGATTAGGGATTAATTTGTTTCGTGACGTCACCTATGAGTGTTCCGGTAACTATACCGGCGCTGCGGGGCCTCCTGGGGATGGAATGCAGCAAGATGGAACACTCCCTACAGGCTGAGCGATGATCCCCGGAGCCAGGAGCTGCGCAAGATGTTCTGAGGCAGCTGCGGTTACCTTAATATGCGGACAGATACAGTTCATAAGAAAGCATGGACACTAGAAGTCTCTGTAACGGGTTCTTTACTGTAACCAGCAGGCAGTACATGGCATACAGTTACGGGTAGTGGACCGGGTGGACTCAGCAATGACCAGTGTTTCTCAGAGATCCGCGGTGTTCCTCCATTCTAACTACTTATGTTGCCGTTGTCGCCCAGGAATGCCAGATCGGGTACAAGGAGGCTGCTTCAATGCCCTACCCAGGGTATACGTTCTGGGTGTTTTGGGGAGCCTTGGGTCCTTTTGGTGGGTACACCGCTGAATAGACGACTGTGTGTGGCGGTGGTGGGGTGCTCCTGTAAAGCTGTCCCTCCACTCCTCTGGTTCGCATAGAAGTGATAAACGACTCCCAACTTTGGTACCAGCAAACCGGCTGTAGATGGGCACGGGATATTTTTGGACCCGCATGTAGATGCCCGTAGATCGGTTGTTAAGGCACCGGGAATAATGGCGCCCAACCGGGGTGATGGCCAGGGGGCTGCACGGAACTGTGCAGGCCCCCTCTCCTAGGTTGGAGAGCTCGTTGGTTTAGCTCCTTCTCCTACGTTGTTCTTTTACCTTCTCCTTACACTCTACCACTACACTTCGCCCACCAGGACCTAATTGGCCCTCTATACTGATGATGCATGTAGGGTATGGATCTCTGAGTTAACTGTGTCACTGCTTAGTCAGAGAATATTGCTGCTGCTGTCTTGGCTGCAATACCCTCCTGTGATGCACTCGTTGCGGGGCGCCACACTCCCCCCTGGTGAAATACACTTGTCCCCATGTGGCGCGCTACCCAAACATTACAGAGAGATTTTGTAATTTTATAACCGGCAATAAAAGTTCACTTTTATTAATAACAGGTGTGCATTTTACTTAGGATGGCGCAAGTAAAAGAAAACAGGTTAACACTTTGCACGGACCCGGCGGGCGGTCGGCTGTCCTTAATATGAGTTCAGGCTGTAGCCGCCAGGTCACACAGTCAGTGATTAAACAGGAACAGAGTCACTGATGAAGTTCAAGCAAGTGAGTCACTTATGCGGGGAACTATGGCGTACCCGTATGGCAAACCACCCATCATGACAAGCGTGTCGCTCATAGGTGATGATATCGCCACTACATAAGTCACGATTGGGATGTCCTCTGGGCATATGGGACTCCACTTCTCGGCGTCCCACAAACACCTCTCCACATACACCCTCCTCCCTCGTAAACCCCCACCCGGTAGATAAATTGAAGGTGGTAACTCTACCTTCCTTGCGGAACTCCGCAGGCAACGGGGGTTGGCGACGAGCCGCGGCACGGGCCTCCATGTTGGCGCGTTCACAGGCTCGCCAGTCCTCTCTGCGGCGCAGACGTATATCTTCATCCATATGGCATGGGATGTAGCTGCTGTGACGTGTGGGTTGCTGAGAAGCCTGTGCTTAGCGGGAAGTCTGGATAGGCACCCGGTTAAATGGCACAAGGGAAGGCGTTGCAGCTGCACCCGACCAGTGTATCCGAGCTGGTTGCTCGGCCGGAGGTTCCTCAATATCTCCCCAAGCGAAACCGGTGTAGAGGTCCTCAGCAATGCTGCGGGTCTCGTCGTCATCATCCTCCTCTCCCTCGACGATCACATCGGGCTGCTCGGCTGTTGGAGATGCCGGAAAGGGATCTTCCGGACAACGGGGCGGTGATGCTGCGTATTCTTCCACAGGGTCGTCCTGCAGGGCTTCCAGGCTGCCTGCCTCTTCATCTGTTACTGCTGGCAGTGGTGTTTCCATCCCAGTGACCAGGTAAACCTCCGGATTTGCAGAGAAGGCCTCCAGTTCTTGGGAAAACAGGTGTCAGTCTCTGGAGTAGTAGAGAAACTGGCTATGGGTTCCTCAATAGGAACCAGGTGAGTATTGGCTTCTTCAGGGGAGCTGGTTGAAGGCTTTGGCTCTGGAAACGGTTCGGCAGCGGTTTCAAGCGCTTTAACGGGGTGGATTGAGGTCCCCATTAGGATGACACAGTCTATTGGCTCCGGTGAGGACGCAGGGCAGGCAGTGGACGTTGGTGAGGCTGTGAAACTGGAGATGTCATCCGGTCCTGGAGTGGTTATACCCGAGCGGCTCTGCTGCATCGCTCGATGTAGTCTGCTGCCCAAGCTTGCGATCCAACTGCAGATCGTCCACTCAACTGTTTCCATGAGCCTCACCCTGAAGTCTTGTAGAGCCTCCTGCCAAAAGTCGGGGCTGTCGTCAATGGTTAGGACAGGACCCGGACCGGGATGGCCTATGGCTGCTCTGGCCTCGGCTTCCACCTGTTGCATAAGGTCATGAAGTCTCAAGCTGGCCATCTTTGTAGAGGAACCCCACCCGTCTCAACCGGTAACCGTTCTGTTCGAGAGCTGGTGAAGAAGAGTCTGCCACTCCCACTTCCTTGGGGGTTTTTGTAGTCCAATTGTGGGAAAAAGTCTTTGGTCCCCCCCATGGTTGTTTCGAGCAATCAAGGCGGACAATGATTTTGGCGCCTTTGCCTTGGCCCTCCCACGAAGAGGGGTGGTGGCTCACCCCTGGGCTTGCACGTGGTGATCCTCATGGCGGGCATCGCCATCTTGGACGCCATCTTGGCCCAATGGTGAAAAGGCGGGAAAAGTTCTTTTTGGGATGAACAAAGTCCTTTTTGATTAAATAAAGTCTTTTAAGCACGTATCCTGTTCGTGACACCAAATTCTGACTCACCGTGGCCGGGACTCCAGGGGACAGGCGTTTTCTTCTTTCCTCCTTGTCACAGATGGACCGCGCCTGCCAGTAGTGGGGCCCGGTGGTCCAGATCAATAAAGACGTCGTTAGGTGAACAGATTAGGGGTTAATTTGTTTCGTGACGCCACCTATGAGTGTTCCGGTAACTATACCGGCGCTGCGGGTCCTCCGGGGGATGGAATGCAGCAAGATGGAACTCTCCCCACAGGCTGAGCGATGATCCCCGGAGCCAGGAGCTGCGCAAGATGTTCTGAGGCAGCTGTGGTTACCTTAATATGCGGACAGATACAGTTCATAAGAAAGCACGGACACTGGAAGTATCTGTAATGGGTTCTTTACTGTAACCAGCAGGCAGTACATGGCATACAGTTACGGGTAGTGGACCGGGTGGACTCAGCAATGACCAGTGTTTCTCAGAGATCAGCAAACCGGCTGTAAATGGGCACGGGATGTTTTTGGACCTGCATGTAGATGCCCTTAGATCGGTTGTTAAGGCACCGGGAATAATGGCGCCCAACCGGGGTGATGGTCAGGGGGCTGCACGGAACTGCTAGGTTGGAGAGCTCATTGGCTCAGCTCCTTCTCCTACGTAGTTCTTTTACCTTCTCCTTACACTCTACCACTACACTCCACCCACCAGGACCTGATTGGCCCTCTATGCTGATGATGCATGTAGGGTATGGATCTCTGAGTTAACTGTGTCACTGCTTAGTCAGAGAATATTGCTGCTGCTGTCTTGGCTGCAATACCCTCCTGTGACGCACTCGTTGCGGGGCGCCACATTTACATCACCTGGCCATTCTGATTGATGACAGTGAACTACACATAACGAGGGGCGTTACTACAACAGGTGCAGGGGTTGCAATCGCATCGGTGCCCTGGAGCCTAGGGGGCCCCCAAATCTTTTTGGTCTATAGAAAAACTTTATGCCTTTTAGAGATCATTTCATCTTCAACTTGCTTAACTGTTCATAATAATAATAATTTTAACCAAGGGTGCCCAAACTTTTAAATGGCACTGTATATGTTCTGTTCAGTAAGCTTTACTAATATAGCCCTGGCATATGTATACTTAAAACAGATATACAGCTGATATGGGGATACGGGCCCAGACCTATGCATGGCCATATGGTGCAAGTAGCTGTGATAAGGTGTAGAAAAGTGTTGTCTATTGCAAGGATGTCTATAATTTTAAAGTAGTACTGACATAAACGGGATGTAAGAGGATTGTCCTGTTTTTGTTACAATTCTGGATGTCACTTCCTAAACTCCAGCAGCTACCCGAACATAGACAAGGATGCAGGTGTTTATGGGAAAAAATATCATTTTTTTCCCTAATCTTGTACAGCTATATACCCTCGCTGTAATATATCCTACACTAAATGTGACATAGTTGCCATGACATGTTTTTAATGTCCTTTGCTTTACTTTCAACACTGAACTGAAATGTTATTATCAAGGATAGTGTTGATGAACATGGGACACCCCTAAAAGTAATGATGTTTTACCCTGATTTGTATGGTGACTGTGACTTCCAAGATTTGTCAGAATACCCCATAGGTGTTGGATCCTGCTCATAGCATTTATTCAAGGCATAAACAGCAACCAAGGAATAAATGTCCAATATCATTTTTATGTTGGATACTCCTCGATGTTCAGTGTCAGGTGGTCTGGATCTGATAAGGTTTGGCAATTTAGGAGTCCTGTGAGTGTTTTTTTGGCAAAAGTGGTTAGAACTATAATTTGCTAGTGTTTTGGGAAAATAATAGTTAGGTAGAATAATTATTAGTGGAGACCTGCAAATATCAATTACGAGTATATCTAGCATATCCTGTGGATGTGCCATAAATATTTAGGATGTCATTAATACGTAGTTGTGTATTAAGGGGCTTTCTATGACTAGCACTCTACATATGCCATTCTGTGCCTAGTACTTTAGCACCCTACAGCTCAGTCTCACTAACGTGACTGCAATACCAAACACAAGCATATACAGGTGCATCTCAATGAATTAGAATATACCATATTTTTCGCTTTTTAAGACGCACTTTTGTTCCCCCAAATTTTGGGGGAAAGTAGGGGTGCGTCTTAAAAAACGAACATACGGTGCAGGGGAGCGTGGGGGCAGCTCTGGAGTGTCTCCGGGGGCTGGGGCGGGCTGGCTGCGGGCTGGAGGAGGCAGCGGGAGGTCGTGACCCCCGCTCATTAACTCATTTAATATGCACTGCACTGCCGCTGTCCATCACCTCGGTGCTGAAGCTAGCACCGAGGTACGGACAGGGGAGCAGGGCATATTAAATGTTCCTGCAGTCCCCCCCCCATCCTGGATATGGCCCCCCTTGCTGCTGTTCAGAAAATAACAAACATTTTATACTTACCTCTCCAGCGCTTGCCTCAGTCTTCAGTGCCTGTCTCCCTGACTGCAGAAATCTCCCTCCGAGGTCCCAGAGAAGCCGGTCATGTGATCAGGTGCACACTGATGACATCACCGCACTGCAGTCATCAGTGAGCCCCCGATCACATGACAGGCTTCTCTGGGACCTCGGAGGGAGATTTCTGCAGTCAGGGAGAAAGGCACTGAAGACTGAGGCAAGCGCTGGAGAGGTAAGTATAAAATGTTTGTTATTTTCTGCCCAGCAGCAAGGGGGCCATGTACCAGCCCTGGGGGACAAGTGCCAGCCCTGGGGGACAAGTGTGCCTGCCCAGGGGATGTGTGCCTGCCCAGGGGGCATGTGCCAGCCCTGGGGGGCATGTGCCTGCCCAGGGGGAAGAGTGCCAGCCCTGGGGGGCATGTGCCTGCCCAGGGGGAAGTGTGCCTGCCCAGGGGGATGTGTGCCTGCCCAGGGGGATGTGTGCCTGCCCAGGGGGATGTGTGCCTGCCCTGGGGGGCATGTGCCAGCCCTGGTGGGCATGTGCCAGCTCTGGGGCAGAGGTGCCAGCCCTGGGGGGCATGTGCCAGCCCTGGGGGGCATGTACCTGCCCAGGGGGAAGTGTGCCTTCCCAGGGGGATGTGTGCCTGCCCTGGGGGACAAGTGCCAGCCCTGGGGGATAAGTGCCAGCCCTGGGGGGCATGTGCCAGCTCTGGGGGCATGTGCCAGCTCTGGGGCGGAGGTGCCAGCCCTGGGGGGCATGTACCTGCCCAGGGGGAAGTGTGCCTGCCCAGGGGGATGTGTGCCTGCCCAGGGGACAAGTGCCAGCCCTGGGGGACAAGTGCCAGTCTTGGGGGGCATGTGCCAGCTCTGGGGCAGAGGTGCCAGCCCTGGGGGGCATGTACCTGCCCAGGGGGAAGTGTGCCTGCCCAGGAGGACAAGTGCCAGTCCTGGGGGGCATGTGCCAGCTCTGGGGCAGAGGTGCCAGCCCTGGGGGGCATGTACCTGCCCAGGGGGAAGTGTGCCTGCCCAGGGGGATGTGTGCCTGCCCTGGGGGGCATGTGCCAGCCCTGGGGGACAAGTGCCAGCCCTGGGGGGCATGTGCCAGCTCTGGGGCAGAGGTGCCAGCCCTGGGGGGCATGTGCCAGCTCTGGGGCGGAGGTGCCAGCCCTGGGGGGCATGTGCCAGCTCTGGGTCGGAGGTGCCAGCCCTGGGGGGCATGTACCAGCTCTGGGGCGGAGGTGCCAGCCCTGGGGGGCATGTGCCAGCCCTGGGGGGCATGTACCTGCCCAGGGGGAAGTGTGCCTGCCCAGGGGAAGTGTGCCTGCCCAGGGGGAAGTGTGCCTGCCCTGAGGGGCATGTGCCAGCCCTGGGGGGCATGTGCCAGCTCTGGGGCTGAGGTGCCAGCCCTGGGGGGCATGTGCTAGCTCTGGGGCGGAGGTGCCAGCCCTGGGGGCATGTGCCAGCCCTGAGGGACGTGTACCAGCCCTGGGGGGCATGTGCCAGCCCTGGGGGATGTTTGAGAGCCCTGGGGGGAATGTGCAAGCCCTTAGGGGCATGTGCCATCCCTAGTGGATGTGTGAGAGCCCTGGGGGGCATGTGCCAGCCCTGGGGGGCATGTGCCAGCCCTGGGGGACGTATGCCAGCCCTGGGGGACGTGTGCCAGCCATAACCAGAATATGGGGGCCATATCTAGGATGGGGGAGCTATATCCCAGGATGAGGACCATGTACCAGGAAGAGGGGCTATAAGAGACATATGATTTGATATGATTTGTAAGACGGACACTGACATTATAAGACAGACCCCATTTAACATTAAAAATTATTTTTTTCTCTTTTCCTTCACCAAATTTGGGGGTGCGTCTTATAATCAGGTGCGTCTTATAAAGCGAAAAATACGTTAATCAAAAAGTTCATTTATTTCAACAATTCAATACATAAAGTGAAACACATTTATTATAAAAAGTCATTACAGAGTGATCTATTTCAAGTGTTTATTTTTGTTAAGGATGATGATTATGGCTTACAGCAAATGAAAACCCAAACATCATTATCTCAGAAAATTAAAGTAGGAGGATGAAAGGTCTGAGAGATAAAATATTAACTAAATAGGTATCAGAGGCTTCACCTTGTATAGTTGTGAGAGTCACATCCACTATAAAATCATTTCACAGCTTCTGAAGCCCCCAGCATGGTGCTTATAGTAATAAGGGAGGATGAAGAGTTAAAAACCACACTGCTATATTCCATGACACATCAAAGGGTGAATATAATATTGATTTATTAGTCAACATGTTTTAGGGCTCCTTGGCCCCTCAAGACAAATCTATCATATTGCAATGTTTCAGGGCATTTTAGAGAACCCTGAAATGCATTATCTAAAAAATCAATATTATATTCACCCTTTGATGTCTCATGGAATACGGCAGCACAGTTCTTAACCCTTCATCCTCCCTACTTTCTTTTTCTGAGATAATGACCTTTGGGTCTTCATTGACTGTAAGCCATATTCATCAACATTTACAGAAATAAACGCTTGAAATAGATCACTCTGTAATGAATCTATAAAATATATACCGTATTGGTCGCTTTTTAAGATGCGCTTTCATTTCCCCCAAATTAGGGGGGAAATGGTGGTGCATCTAACAAAGCGAGTAGTGAAAAAAATGCTGTAAAAGTGCAAAAAAAACATTCTTACTGCAGGCTAGGTGGCGGCTGCGGAGCAGACTGGTCAATGCTGAGGTCTGGAGGGGCAATGCAGCAGGCCTGGCGCTGAGGGGTGTCTGCGCAGTGACCAGCGGAGATCCCCGGTGTTCACTGGTATGTGGGCGGCATAGTGCAGGCCGGCGCCATTGCACTTCCTGGGTGTGGCCGCGTGTTTCCTGTTTGGAGGGGGAATATGTCATTGGTGCCTGTGTCTGCCACACAAGACTTCAATAAAATGGCTGCCAAACCAGCGCATGTGCAGATGGAGCTCTCGGTCCCCGAGCTCCTGATATGCGCATGCGCTCCAGTAGTTAGCAGCAAATAGCTGCCGGCAGGCAGGATTCTGGGCTCCGCTGCACATGGAGACCCAAAGCAGAGGAGGGAGAGAAGAATCATTCTCCTCCTCCTCTGCAGGGATGGATATGGATTGGTGGAGGGAACTGTTGCTGAGCTGCCTCCACCAATCACATATCGATCCCTGCACAATGTATTGTGAAACACTTTTTGTTTACACTAGTCCGAGAGATCCTAGGGAGAGGTGAGCAGACATTAAAGGGAAACACAAACCCCATCATCCTTCAGAATATACAGTACTCTGTATATGTATTTATATGTACTCTATACTGGTGCATTCTGATGGATGATGGGGGTTGTAGCCATATTTGGTGTAAATAGGGAGGGATCGTAATGTGGCCAAAGTGTTTATAGCAAATGTGACTACCACATCCCTCATATTTCAGAATACACCCATGTATACAGTACATGGGTATATTCCTAAGGATGAGAGGGATGGTAGTCACAATATATGGTACTCCAGGCACTGTACACTGTAGTTCATAGATCCCCCATAACAGAGCGTCATCCACAGATCCCTCCAATAAGTGTGCTCATGCAGATTCCCTATAAGTGTGTCATTTGCTGATCCCTCCATAACAGAGTGTCATCCACAGATCCCCCATAACAGAGCGTCATCCACAGATCCCTCCAATAAGTGTGCTCCATGCAGATCCCCCGTAAATGTGTCATCTGCAGATCCCTCCATAACAGAGCATCATCCACAGATCCCCCATAACAGAGCGCCATCCACAGATCCCTCCAATAAGTGTGCTCCATGCAGATCTCCCATAAGTGTGTCATCTGCAGATCCCTCCATAACAGAGCGCCATCCACAGATCCCCCATAACAGAGCGCCATCCACAGATCCCTCCAATAAGTGTGCTCCATGCAGATCTCCCATAAGTGTGTCATCTGCAGATCCCTCCATAACAGAGCGCCATCCACAGATCCCCCATAACAGAGCGCCATCCACAGATCCCTCCAATAAGTGTGCTCCATGCAGATCTCCCATAAGTGTGTCATCTGCAGATCCCTCCATAACAGAGCGCCATCCACAGATCCCTCCAATAAGTGTGCTCCATGCAGATCCCCCGTAAATGTGTCATCTGCAGATCCCCCATAACAGAGTGTCATCCACAGATCCCCCATAACAGAGCGCCATCCACAGATCCCTCCAATACGTGTGCTCCATGCAGAACCCCCATAAGTGTGTCATCTGCAGATCCCCCATAACAGAGTGTCATCAAAATGGCTCAAAATATATTTTTTTCTAATTTTCCTCTTCTGAAACCTAGGTGCGTCTTATAATTAGGTGTGTCTTATAAAGCGAAAAATACAGTATGTCTTTACCTTTTTGTATTGAATTACTGAAAAAATTAACTTTTTAATGATATTCTAATTCATTGAGATGCACCTGTATATGGTGCTGTACCTGGACAAACAGCGGATATAGAGGTTCTGTGCATGGCTTCCTAATTCAGCTGTAACCCGTATCAACCTACATCATTCAAATATTGATGAACATTAATGTTCCAATAAAAAAACAAAACAAAACCTTTACTCAATGCACAAGAAAAAAATGAAATGAACTGCCAGTGCCTTGCATGATTTTTTCCACACAATGTGCATATTGAAGGCTCACCTCAGTCAATTGTTTTGCAATCTGACATGGTACAGGGGCTGATTACCGTATCTAGATGGTGTGTAGTCTCTTATTAGAAACTGAATTATTGTTTTCATTTACCAAGGAAGACAAGACATTGTCTGTATTATCCATCAGAGGCTGAAAATCAAAGCTTGAACTAAACACAGTAATTGTGAACCGAGACGAGTAATCATATTGATATTCTGCCTTAATGCTGACTGAGCTTGTACTTTGATCTGTATTGAATTTATTGTGCTGCTCAGGAAGTTGTACAAAATGCCCTGTGATTATAGCGTACATGTGTACAATGCTATTCTGTGCCAGACACTCACCAGTCACATTGTATGGAACTTATTTGTCACAACTCACTCTACATATTACTGAAAACATGTACAGTTGAAACCAGACGTTAACATAAACTATATAAAAAGACACATATGTATGTTGTTCTCACATGAAATCAGAATAACCCTTTCCCGTTTTAGGTCACTTATGGTAGGTTTATCATAATCATTGCACCCAAGATAATTGCTTGGTAGCATGTGTGCAATATTGTTAGCAGCTGTGTGCTGCAGAGAGATTTTTTTCTTGGTATTTCACCCAGCGTCACTGCTAGCACCAGTTCACATTATGTCTTTGAGTGCTGTGCAGTTTTGTTTTTTTCTGTTTCATGTATAAGATGTGGTGTTGCTGGCTTCATGACTACACTTAGCACCCTCATCACCCACAGGTGGTCTGAGGTTGAGATGGTGTCCACCCACTTAGAAGTGGGACAGGGAGGAAAAGGAGGACAGGGATGTCATCGCAGGACTCATCAGACCTGGGGACACCGTGACGTGGTTGATGAGCAAGCACACATTGGCCAATGTGTGTACTAAGAACTCCAGAAAATAAAAAATTAAGAATAATGAGCTATTTGAAAAAAAACGTAAGTTTTTAAATTTTTTTCCTCATTTATTGCTTGGTAGCATGTGTACAATATTGGTAGTAGCTGTGTGCTGCAGAGAGATTTTTCTCTTGGTATTTGACCCAGCGTCACTGCTCACACCAGTTCACATTATGTCTTTGAGTGCTGTGCAGTTTTTTTTTCCCCTGATATATATATATATATATATATATATAATATACATATATATAAATTTCTGGTTCCAGCTGCATAATCTGGCATTTTACTCTTTATTTTGCATACAAATAGCAAAAATAGGCTTAGCGGGGGAAAACATATCATTAGCGCAACCTGTGCAGGTATGAAATACAAGAAGTACGGGGGACCCATTGTCACCTCCAAAGTAGATAGAATGGTACATTATAATGAGCTACTGCAGAGGACTAACATATTGTTCCTGCACAGGGGCACCTTTCTATCTGTGTCCTCCACTGAGACTTAGATATATTTAAATTCTGCCAAGAGAAATCTACACATTACATACGTCATCCAGCAACAATATGCATGAAATTAGATTTTGTTGGCCAGATGTAAAACAATGGGAATATTGTAGGTAAAAGCTAAAGGGTAAATATGATGGATCATCTGTTCCCTGGAAGAATCTGGTGATAGCTGGGAGACAGAGTGTGGTGACACATAAAGGTAGTGCCACTATGCTGTCAAATGGTGAAAGAGTAAGTCCATATAAGGCTGGAGTCACACTACCATATGAAGATTGCATTGCAAAGCTTCGACTGGCAGCTCCTTTGACATGAGTATGTCCCCTGCATAGAAATACATGAACCTGCCACGATTGGGTCAGGAAGGCCACTGGCCGGTCTGGTAATTGTTTTGCGATCCTAACACAAGTCACACAGTAGTGTGAGTGACCTAAGGAGGAGATTTGATGCCATTCTTTTATAGTTCAAACTTTCCACGTATTATGCTAGACTGGAGTACTGAAAGCCTGGGCTGCAGTAGTCCTAGTAAACATAAGTTACCTAAAAGTGTGCACATGTTTCTTTTCAATAAGGCGGTGTAGACAAAAAAGACTATGGCTGTTGAGGTGGTACATAGAGATTAGGAAATGTGATGGAGAACACTGCGAGGAGCTGAAGAGCGGACCTTGGTGAGTATGTCAGCGCTGATGCTAAACTGGCAAGGTTTAAGACTCAAATAAGTAAAAAGTATATAAATATACACAATTTGCTAACACCAGCAACATCAAACAGTATAACGAAAACGTCCAGATTTCAAACAGCCACGAGCACTAAAAAATGTAGACACTCTACTGATGCGTACAACAACCAAGAGACAGAAGTCCAGCCCTTCCTCTTGTTTCAAAAATATGTGTCAATGACTTCAAGAAATGATAGGCTCTACACCCTCCATCCAATAGAATCTACATGCCGAATGTTACTCCCTGTTCAATGTAAAATGGTCTGGGGCTGATAGAGTTGATCAATATACTAAGTGGGCCAGTAAGTGTTTTGTGTGGCTGAAGAGGTTACAACTGCAAAATCTGCTGGAATGTTGGTAGTCATCAACTAGTGATCAAAATAATATTTACCTTAATGATCAGGCCAATTTTAGGAAATCTTACCAGTGTCATTTTATGTGGTAATAACTCAGGAATGCAGCGATTCTAAGATTGTTTTTTCATGACATATTGTACTTTACATCAGTAGTAAAAATAAATATTTTATTTTCAAAAATATCCAAATTTTGGCAAAAGTTTTGAAAAATGTTGCATTTTTCAAACTACTCCGTACACATCTAGATGAATTCCGTGCGGTTAAAGTAATTAGACTAATTTATTATTTTGCTCAGTATAGGTACAACGATACCACACTGAATTATATAGATTTTTAAAATACTTTCACACACTATGATGAAAACGCCCGATATATTGCGCTCCTGCAAGTTCTGGGTCTACCAATGATCCAACTTTGATAAATTCTTTATGTAAAATTAGAAAAAATGATCACACAAGTGATACCTGGCATTTTAAAATAATCATAGTATCCATGGCAGCACCTTCCAGTGCTCATATGTTGTGTCAAGGTTGTGCAGCAAACTGAAGAGTGAACATACACCCGGTATTGATTGTGAATTTATATGCAATACTACAAGACCTCTATGAGGTGAGTGTTTATAACCATTGAAACCTATTGATCACTAATATACTACACCTAGAGCCTGCTTCCCCTGTCTCTCCCTGCGAATCCCCCTTTTGTGTTGCAATTTTGCGCTGGTATACACGTTACCAGGTACCACAGGTGGCGTCACGTAACCTATCCCCTTTACCACCATCATCCTCCCACCATCCCCACCATTGAGGGTCCAGGGCACGGGACCGGGGACCAACCAGCCGTGATCCCCCATCCAAGTCGCCATCAGCCCCGACACCCAAGTACCCCCTACCCTGTCGAACGCCTCAACAGTTTTATAGTTCAGATTGTTCCAGATGCGACGCTACCAGTTTTGTGTACTTTTTTGTTCATTTTTATTTTGACACAAAGGGTATGTTTTCGGTAGCGAAACAGGTGTTTGTGATATTTGTGCATTTTTTGTGGTTTTTTTTTTACACATTTTGTTTAACTTTTTAAACTTTTTCACTCAGTTCCACAGTGGGACTAATATATACTTTTTTTACTTTGATCACTGGTTTTGTGCACAGCTGTACTTGTTTACAGCAGGGCAGATGACCTGGCAATTGTTCACTGATTGTGCCTTTTAGATCCTGGTTATTGCAGGATCTAACAGACCACCATACCCTGGCATCATCAAGGATGACCTTAGGCAACCATGGCAATGATCGGTACCCTTACTTACGATCGTTGGAGACTGAAAGACGTTGCAGGACTGTGGATGGCTTTGTGGGTGAGAGTGATAATTTTATATTGTATTCTGTAGTGGATGGGCAACCAATTCAATGACTGGCATAGGATAGAGGCATCATTGAAGCGGTTGGAGAGGAATATGATCCTGGCTGCTGCACTCAGGATGGATTGGAGAGGGTAGGGGTTTAGTAAATGGTAAATTCCGTAGTAAGTGCTATTTAATTACTATTGATTGCCATTGTAAAGTGACAATAGAGGAATATGGTCCCTTAAGGCCACTCTTTTTATGTGTATTGGTGGTTATTAAGTTGTTAAAGCCCCAGAAGACTATAATTTGGTCCTGTAGATGGGATAGAAGGCCTGTTGGCTAATTAAAACTACAGTGATGTGTGGTCTTTTGTGTTTACTAAAAGCTACCAGTTTCCACTTTTCAGTATTACCACTCACAATTGATCATGAATATATAGGAGGAAAATGATTTTGCAAACTGACTTAGTCTATAAGAAAAATAAAGTCAAAAGCCAGCTCACCCAACTTAACCAGTCTTGGATCCTTGTGTGGTCTGCTGCAGGTCCTGCATGAATTTGGGGAGAGGCTCGCCCCTACATGTAACTCAATCACAGAAACAGAAGTCCAACGGAAAAAGACCCATGCAAGCAGTTTGATCTGTTAAGAAATATATTTTATTTATCCATTATTAAAATCTATCAAATGCATGCATATGGAAGGTCTTTTTCTGCTGGACCCCTGTTTCTGCGATTGACTCACAAACTGACGTGTTACAAAAATGGCATGCTATTACATAGGTCAGAATCACAAGGATCAGGGATAGCACAAAAAAGTTATCTTATCAGCCTGTGACTTTAGGCCAGAGGGTATGGTGCTAAGCACTTCAGACTGCTAGATTACATGATAATAAATGAACACATTGTAAGGGTGGACACACACTATCCTACTTACATGCGAGTCTCTCGGACGAGACTCGGTTCAGTGACCCTGAACTACCTCTCCCTCTCTGGGCGGGAGTGTGGAGCTGCATAGAAATACAAGCAGCTGACATTCCCGTCCTGATAGGAGTGAAGCCGTTCCAGGTGACTGCTCTAAGACTCGTCCGACTGCCTCGCATATCACACGGACAGTGTAATCCCAGCCTAAGATTCATTACTCTCCTACAATACACTGAGCCTGCCAGTGTCAGCCTCTGAAATATTATTCAATGAAGGATTGTGTCTGGAGTGGATAACACATACTAGGGGAGGTAGGGTGAGTGTTATGGGGTTTAAACTTTGTAGGCATCAATTTATCCATCTTTAGACTGTTTAGATCAGTGTTTCCCAAACTCCAGTCCTCACGGCCCCAACAGCACATGTTTTCAGGATTTCTTTAGTATTGCACAGGTGATGCCTTGATAATGATTCCATTACCTGTCCAATCCTAAGGAAATCATGAAAACGTGTCCTGCTCTAGATGATGCTTTGCAGGTGGCGTTGGCAGGTCCTTAGGGTTGGAGTGTGTAAGTTGTGGGTAAGATACATCTGTAGCTCTTGGGAAATGCAAGTGGAACAGAAGGAGAGTTGTCAGGAAGTTCAGACAAACCTCGAGGATGGTCACCGGGTGAAGGTGGGCTAAACAAAGAAAAATAAAGGTAGCAGTGTGGTTTTTAGACTCATCACAGAGACACACAATTTGTTTTTGCTTTTTTTTTTTAATTTGTTTGATATCTTTGTGCCTGGAAAACGTTTTAATATTTTGCTATTCATGAGAGCTGAGCACAAATGATGGAATGAATACTGATAATATAAATATTTTATAACTTGCTGGTGTTCTCAGAGGCATGCAGTAAAGAAGCTTTTGAAGATACAAATCATGAAATGATCTACAAATTATTAGGCCTCTGGGAATATGTTAGAATGAACAGTAAACATTTTTGGCATTAAATCTGAATTTAATTTTCATAACACAGTTTCATATGGAAGTAAAAAAACAAATAACAATACAAGGTTCCTTAAGTGACCTTTACATTCTTTTCTTTATGTCAAAGGACACACTTTCTTATGGTAATGTCCCCCATTATGTCCTTAAATTTTGACAGCTGCAATGAAATAACATTTAAATGAATGAAAATGTAGTGGAGACCTCTTATTTCTTGCGACCATGAAGCATGTGAGCTGTAATGTGGAAATTCCTACTTATGTGTGGAATGTTGCTATTGTATAGTAATCTAAAAAGATTAGAAGTTGTACCTGACAAACACTTTATACATATTGTGTCCCCCTCCTTTCTTACAGATTGTCAGGACTCTGGATTTTTAGATGACCTTTTTGTTCATTTTTGCCCTGTTCAAAGATGGCGTCTTCTGCTTCATCCCTCTCCATGTGCTTGTTCTCCCTGTGTTTTTAAAGGGATCCTGTCACCCCCAAAACACCTCTAAACCTATTAAAAGCTGTCCCTACAGCATATTAACACTTTCCCTACACTCCTTTTACCTCCTAAATGCACCAAGTGACATTGAAGAAAAATGTTATTATAGTACCTCATTACTGATGATAATGAGTGACTATGCTATTCATAGTCACTCATCCAGGCTGCCCCTCTTCTTCATATCACGCCTGAATAGGCGTGATCTTCATCATGCATTCAAACTGCCGCCTCCCTGCGCGCCTCCGCTCTCTCCCATAGCGTCCGAGGCTGCAGTGTGGCTGGGTGACGCGATCCGCGTCATACCCGGCGCCGGGTGACGTATTTACACCGGCGCCGCGCTGTCAGCTTCAAAATGCGTACTGCGCATGCCCATGCGCATGCGCAGTACGCATTTTGAAGCTGCCAGCGCGGCAACGGTGTAAATACTTCACCCGGCGCCGGGTATGACGCGGATCGCGTCACCCAGCCACACTGCAGCCTCGGACGCTATGGGAGAGAGCGGAGGCGCGCAGGGAGGCGGCAGTTTGAATGCATGATGAAGATCACGCCTATTCAGGCGTGATATGAAGAAGAGGGGCAGCCTGGATGAGTGACTATGAATAGCATAGTCACTCATTATCATCACTAATGAGGTACTATTATAACGTTTTTCTTCAATGTCACTTGGTGCATTTAGGAGGTAAAAGGAGTGTAGGGAAAGTGTTAATATGCTGTAGGGACAGCTTTTAATAGGTTTAGAGGTGTTTTGGGGGTGACAGGATCCCTTTAAGCTCCACTCCATCTTCCAGTCCTTTCATGAGTATTCTGCCTGGATCCCAGCTCTTTGTTGCATCTCAAGTTGCTCCACCTCCTCCTGCATTCACAGTTTAGCTTTTCAGTGTCTGCATACCTGAGATTTTGCTTTCCACACCTGCTGCCAGCTCCACTTCATTTATAAGCTGCTATGTGCTGTTTTCTGTGCCTCAGTTTCTGCTTACCAGCCTCATGTAACATAGGCTTGTTGCTTTAAAAGCATTTGTAGCTTCCACATTTATTATTGTAGCAGTGTTCAGGATAGTTCAGGACTTTTAAAACTGCTATGCACCTAGTTCTGGACTTGTTTCTCATAGACTTCCATTCCCATGCCTCCCTGGGTGTGAACTGTGTTCTAGACTGTTGCTTCAGCATCACTCAGAGTGAACTCTGCGTATAGACATTTCTGTTTACTGAATCTCCTAGTGTGAACTGTGTACAAAGACTGTTCTACTATCAGCTTTCACCTGTGTCATTATTATGTAGACTTTTCTGCTTGCCATCTTCTGAAGATTGATTATAGTGTGTTTTATGAGCTTTGTTTTTTGCTGCACTTGTTTTGTTTCACTGTCACGTGTCTGTTAATACAGACTTATTCACCTTTGAACCTTGTCTCAGTTGTGTCATTGCCTCACCCTAAGAGATTCCTGAGTTATTAACAATAATTTCACTCTTTCTATAATTGTTGAACAATGTTACTTTGAAATGTCTTTACTGTCTGTACATTTCTCCACTCAATTGAAAGATGCTGTGGAATACAGTATATTGGCGTTAATAAATAACATTATTATTAAGAAGATATTAAGCCGCCGGCTGGTCACTCAGCTTCAGGGCCGCCGGCCGTGGCTATTTTGGGGTTGCGGCTGCCAGTGATTTAAAAATGCAACTGGCGGCTGAAGCCGGGTGATTTACTTTCAACTCAGCTGCTTCCGGGTCCAGAGGCGTGCTTACATTGTTGTACATGACACGCCTCTAACCCTCCAGAGTGGAGCGCTTGAAGAGAGGCGCCATTCTGTGAGGCAGGCTGCTGGTTGTGTGGGTCGGTTCCTGCCTGCAAGCCTAGCTCCCCCAGCAGCTGTTAATGGCTGCAGCAGGTCCTGCTTGTTCTTCTGCCGGCCAGCACTGTCTGCACCTCTGTTTATGTGCTGGGCCGGCAGTGTGACTCTTTACAGTCCGAGCTCTGTGCGAGGCCAGTCTGCAAAGCTGTGATGTCATCCATTCCGCCCTCACATGCCTGCTGGAGAGGAGATCAATGTCAGAAAAGTCGGGGGAAGGTGAGCATGTCTGTTTCTCTTCTAAAAGTTGCCCTGATTTGTCTTTATAGCTGTATTCATGTGTGCATAGCTGAGTGGATCGCTGTGTGCATGTGTGTGCATGGCTGGGTGCATTTTTGCATGACTAAGTGTGGGGCTCTGTGTGTGCATGTCTGGGTGCATGACTGGGTGCATGTGTCCATGGCTGAGTGCATTTGTGTATAACTGAGTGCAGGGCTGTGTTTGCATGTCTGGGTGTATGACCGGCGGGGGCGGACTGGCCCAGGTGGCAGGGGAGCAAGTGCCCCCAGGGCTGGTAATATTGGCCTCCTCCAGGGCCGCCCCCATACTGAAATGGGCCGGTCCGCCTCTGCTTTGCGGTCTTATGGAGTTAGATAATTATGTTCAGGGAAGTAGTGGATAACCTATGTCTGAATGACTGATTAGGGATCATGATAGGCTGCCCTAAAAAGATGTGTTTTTAGGAAGCGCCTGAAGCTAAGTAAGTTGTGGGTAGTCCTAATTTCTTGAGGTAGAGCATTCCAGAGAATTTGTGCAGCTCGAGAGAAGTCTTGGAGCTGTGAATTGGAGGTTCGGATTAGTGAAGATGTTAGCTCCAGTCACTCCCAGAGCAAAGAGAACGGGTGGAGTGATAGACAGAGATGAGGGAGGAGAAGTAGGGAGGTGCTGCACTATAAAGAGCTTTGTGGGTGAGAACAAGCAATTTGAATTGGATCCTTAACATGGGCAGCCAGTGCAGTGACTGGCACGGAGCGGATCTTAGGGTACCTTTACACGCCGCAACTTTTGGCGGCGATAGGAGGCAATCTAATGTGCGCGTGCACATTCTTCATGGTTGCCTCAGAACGCCAAAGTCGCTTTTACACGCCGCAATTTTGCCCTCAACCTAAGGCGACGTGTCTCCCCAGAAGTTGCAACTCCAACAGCGGGAAACATATGGTGTACTCCCATCGCCGCTTCACACGCCGCAATCCCCAAAGAAATGTGGGCGTACCTGTTCAGCGCGACGAAAACATAGGCGTGCCAAATTGTTTTACACCACGCCCCAAACACGCTCATTGGACAACGCAATAGTGTCCTGATTGGCCACCCTGCGCTGGAAGGCTGGCTAATACGTGACGCCATTGTCGTGGAGTTTGGAAGGAATACACACTCGTGTCGTGACAGTGGCTTACACTACACAATGGTTTGCTATGTGTGCGTCAGTAGCTGAAGGTGGGAACATACACACAATACTTTGCCCATATGTGGCTACATTGGTCCATGCCAAGGCACTGCTGCCATGGCACCACTTAACTATGTGTGTGTACACATGTTTGTGTGTAATGGACTGTACCTACATCCCCCACAAACACCATTGCTTACTGAATGTGTGTGGACACATGCCCCTGTGGTCACAACACATCACAATGGATATGTACACACAGTTGCGCCATACACTGTGGCCCAAAGGGCTGAACCTGTGTACTGCATATTACCACACAATGTTTCATGGACCCATCAAGAGCTTTTGACGGGTCACATACCTCATTGCACAGCATAAAGCTATGTGCAACTGCCCTGTATCCCAAAGTAACGACACACACAGGTAGTTTTTTGGATCAAATTTTTTTTCACTTTATATTTTTGTGCACAAAAAAAATAAGGACAACAACACACAAAATAACAGACAACAGAAGTGTTAACATCACACAAAGAAATGCAACATGATGAGAAATAATGTAAAGCAATAAACATGTCAAAGTGTGAAATTGAACAAAAACACTAACTAACTAACTAAAGAATTAGTTAGTAACTTGCTGGCGTGTATGATGACCGATCCCTACGACGCAGGAAGTTATGCAGCACACAGCAGGCCAGCACTACCACATCAATAAACTCCAGTTTCATATGCAGACATATATGAAAAATCCGGAATGTATTGGCCATGATCCCGAACGCATTTTCAACCACACGGCGGGCCCGGGATAGCCAGTAATTGAAAAGGTGTTGCTCAGAAGTAAGGGTCCTCTGGGAATATGGCCATAGTAGGTGTGCCTGAAGTGGGAAGGCTTCATCCCCCACAAACGCAAAGTTGAGATGATGGGTTGTCTCTTCATTTGAGGGCAAGTTCAGCCCACCTGTCCTTAGGTCTTGGGCCAAGGAGCAGTGTGCGAACACACCCCCATCTGAGATACGCCCGTTCATTCCAACGTCCACATAGAGGAACTCATAGTTCGCATCCACCTGGGCCATGAGGACAATACTAAAATATCCTTTGTAATTGTAATACAAAGACCCCGAGTTTGGGGGTTTAGTGATCCTCATGTGCTTACCATCCAATGCACCGCCGCAGTTTGGAAATTGCCAGCGGTCCTCAAACCCTCTGGCTACATCCATCCATTCAGCGGATGTTGTTGGAAACTGCATATAGAATGGCAGTAGACTACTCCAGATGGCCTCACACGTCTCGGGGATCAGGCGGCTCAGCAGGGACAGTGATACACGTGAAGTGTATTGCAGGTCGGTCCTTGACCGACCTGTTGCCAGGAACCACAAAGTTACTGCCAAACGCTCCTCAGGTGGCGCTGCTCGACGCATCACAATGTCCTGACGGGCTATCAATGGCCTTATGTGTTCCAACAGGAATGTGAAAGAGTCCTCAGACATACGGAGGTAGTTCCTGAAATCATGCGGACTGCGATCCTCCAGCTCATGCACCAGCTGCATGTGGCTCCGGGTGTCCCAGGGGCGAAGCGAATCCCGAGCCCACACACGTGAGCCCGCAACCTCTCATATCTATCCTCCAGCCACAATTGCTCTTCCACCAAGGCAAGAGCCACGATAGCATCTCCATCAGGGCCGAACATCATCTCACGTACCAACCCCTGCAAAAGTGGGAAAAATAAACATCAGTACAAGAACACTTCATCACACATCATCTACACACAACACCTCCTTCCCTATACATCTCCTGCCCACTTTATAACAGCATACCCAACTGTGAACAGCAGCCCACACACATACACATATATCCTCATTCCAGGGCCAAACCCAGCATTGCACTGGCTCATACCCAAACCTGGTCACTGTACATCCCCGGCCCTCCTGTACAATACATCTCCCTTGTCAAATGCAAGACATCATGAGGCTAAGCCCATATACGAGACCGTAATGTTCACGTGTGACCACAAGACATGGCCCTACACATAGGTCACATTAATTAAATAATTTTTGCTAACACATCTATACAATTTCATTATACACGTACCCCAGCCTTTATGTCTTATGCTCAAAATTTCACGCCACGAAGCAGACTCTTGAATACTCATCATGTCCAAGAGACTTCCCTGATGTGTTGTGAATGCAGGATGTCCAGAGCCAGACATTTTCAGATGCCACACGCCCCACTCCACACCTGATTTTGTCCTTAAACGTCCCATTGTGTGTGGTCAATGACAGTACTATGTGTCCTCAATTCAGATGTTCCCCGCAACTAAAGACACACGCATCCTGCAAACATGATCCTGTATGGCAAAGGCAAAATGGCGTTTCAAAGAGGATATGGTTTGGGTTGGGAAAACACTCATGCATCCATTTGCCAGGACACAATGGAAAATAGTGAGTCAAACTTGACGAGTGCAAACATACCCCACCACTTGGGCGTTACCTACAGTACACAATAGCGACCCCTAATGCTAAGGTGCATTAAACACAACAGAGCCATATCACAGTTGATGATCCCACATCAGTACTTACTTAATGACTCTAGGCAGCAAGTGTGACTGACCTCGGTCTTGGGCGGTTTTTATATGTTAACCAACCTATCAGAACGCAATGGCGTCCTGTAATCGACGTAGCCGCCTGGGTGTACGCAGGTGCGGCCAATGATTAAGCGCCATTGCGCTTGTTTCATTGGTCAGGTTTTGTTTAAATAATCACGTGCTGGGGCGCCACCCATGCCCTGACTGGAATGTGCATTGTACTAGTAGTGTCTCTTCACAAGTTCTCTGTTGAACAGACTGTAAGTTTGGGCACATGCTATTGGGCACTCCTGAGCGTTATTTTCTGTGTGCTGCAGACCCATATGTTGGCTGATGTTTGTGCGCATTATGTACAGCTTCATGTATCGTCCTGTAGAAGTGTATTTAGCGACGTGTACGCATCGTAACTACACTCCGTGTCCTGTAGCACACATTAATGTTCAGGGAGATCCTTGCAAGGAAAATGTGTACTACTGCAAAATATGTGTGGAACAGATAAGGGTGTGTTTTAATGTAGTTACTAAGGCCATGTGTGCCATTTGTAATGATAGACCTTAACATATTTCCCTGCAGTGGCCCTAAATACATATATGACCACGCATATCCTGCCTGCCCCAAGTATGGACACATATTAAGCCCAATAAGGATTTGCCGTAGCCAAGCATCCTACCAGAACACATTTAATTTGTATTGCTGAACATGGCCATTGACACACAGAGTAGGGTGTCAGCTGTGATGGCGATATGTTTGTTTGCATGACTTTTTTTTTTTACATTTTCACAGATGGCTGAGTATCACGATTTTGTGACACAGCTCCTCACCATGTACCAGGCACACGAATGCCTGTGGTGGGTGTCGCTGCCTGCGTATCATGACCAGGCAGCGAGGGCTGCGGCCTACGTGCCACAGGTGGAGCTGTCCAACCGGCTCCAACCTCAAAAGATCTGGACAGTGGCACTGGTTGCGGAGAAGATCAAAAGCCTGCGCATTGTGTTCAACAAGAGCCACAAAAAGTGGATGGAGGTCCGGTCCGGGCTGGAGCTGAGGAGGTCCGTAGGCCCACTCTCTGGTACTATGATCTCCTCACCTTCATCCTGGGCCAGGAGGGACCTCGTGGAACACGATGCAGCAGGCGCCACCCGCAACCAGCTGTGGCCCCAGCCCAAGACCCTGCCCCATCACAGGAGGTGGGTAATTGTGTTTGTGTGATCGATCTAACCAGCATGTTGTTTGCACTGATGTGGGTTTTGCAGCACATGTGGTAGTCGCCATTGTGCTTTTCCCGCACCAATCCTGTTCACTGTTCTTTTCTATCTGTTTTTTGGCCTATGTTGTCTCAGATTGTGTTGTATTTTTTGTGGGCACTTTACATATCAATGTGGACCCTCATGTGAGTATACTGCACTTGTCTACTTGTTAGGCTTTTTCTTCTCTAAACTCTGCTCATGTGGCTTTTGGTGTTAGCCTTGTTGAGATTGGTTCTATGTTGTCTTGGGTGTTTGGTTGTCGTATTAGCTTAAATTACATAGCATCATGTGGCTGATGGTTTTTATTTGGTTTGTTTGTTTTTCAGGCCCCTCTGTCGCCTTGCTCCAATGATGAGGAGCCAGCAGCTGGGGAGACTCTCCCCTCAACATCTGCAGGAGAGCCAGTGCCCGAGACCAGTGGTGGGGGGCCGGGCCCAGGTCCCAGCTCTGGAATCAGACGGAGATGACCACCTGCCTCACCCAACATGGAGCTGGGTACCTTGGCGAATCGGGTCCTCCTGGATCGTGAGAGGACCCCCGGCTCTGGAATTGGGTACGTTGCCAGCGAGATGCTGGCCCGCATAGAGCCAGAGCAGTGTAACATCGCGGAGCGGGCCATATTTCGTGTCCTGTAGGAGGGCATGGATGGGTCCCTGCGATGAGGGGCGGCATGGTCGCTCCCCCAGAAGACAACCCCAGGGCCCAATGTGCCCCCAAGACGCATGGTGAGGAGGCGACAAAATTGTGGTACTCCACCTCCCCCAAGGAGACAGCCCAGCAGAGCATCTACATCACAAGGCCGCTGGGTGTATGAGGAGGGGAGGCCCCATTGTCTGATCCAGCAGAGGAGGAGGAAGACCAAGAGAACTACTAGCCAATGCACAACCTTGGCAAAGAAAAACTTTTTTCATTAAAATGGCCAGGTGTGGCCCGTGTATTTTCTTTAAAATTTTGAAGTAAAAATATGTTAAAAAATAAATACTTAATTTCAACACCACTCTGTCCATATCTGTGTCACCTACACCAGTATGTGTTTGTGTGTGTTGGGTAATGTGGGTGTCATATAGGAGACATTGATGTAATATTGGGGGGCATGGTGGTTGTAATGGTCCAGTATGGTGACATGTTTACAATATCACACCATATAGCCCTAGCTAAACCGTGGCCCAATGTGATTGGTGAAAATTAACCTCACAAACTTTAACCTATGTGTGTTGCAACAAGGGATGACACAGGATGTAGGTGGCCAGATTTTTATTACATAACAACATGTAGAGAAAACATTGCCATCACAATCCAAAAGCATTTGTAAGCTTAGGAGTAGCCAAGACAGACTACCCACTTTCCCAATGTGGGACACTATAAGAAAAGAGGCCAACGTGGCCAAAGTAAAAAAGGTGCTAACATGGCAACAGGGGCAAAAACAATGGTCCAACATGGACAACAATGGTTAGGGGAGTGTGGTCTCATTATTGGGTGGGGGGTGATGGATTAGGGCCCATGCTGGACTGGGCTGTCTGGAGGGTGTGGATCATGGCACCCAAGCGGGCAAGGTGTTGCTGCCCTTCTTGGTGTGCCCTCTCCATGTGCTGCTGTGCCTCCTGGTGAGCCAGCAGCAGCTCCTGAATGGTTGGTACACCTGTATGGGAAAGAAGGACATTAGTGAATTACCTGTGTATGTGTGGGTGGGTGTTTGATTGACTTGTTAGTGATTATAAGTACGCAGCATAGCACCATCCCGGGTCACATCTGTAGGAGATGGGGATGGGCTGACAACCCAGCCGGCAGCACTGGCTCCTTCTCCTTCATCCAAAAAAGCAAAAAAAATAAGGACTCACATACGTGTGTGTGGAGAACACAACAATAACTACATTAGCAAGCTGGAAGGCCTTAGCAGACACTTACCACCATACACTGCAGCAGCAGGCTGAAGGGGAGGGTGTGTTGCCACCAACACACAAGTGCTCGTCAGGGAGCTTGAGATGCTGGGGTGGTGTGGAGCTCCCAGGGCTCCAGGGCTAGGTACAGCCATGTCTTCAGTCCCTGCTGGGGAGGGAGAGGCTGGGCCCTCCGGGACCAGTGGAGTCCCTGCTGGGGAGGGACTGGCTGGCCCCTCCGGGCCGGGGCTGGTAATGTGGTGCCCCTGTGACCAGGGTGGCCACAGGTAGGAACTTCAGCCAGTGACAGTTTGTATATCAAACACCTCCAAAACACACATCCACTGACATAAGATCCAACCTTGAGCCTGGGAGTTTAAGCAGGCAAGGGGTGGTAGGGCCAGTTATAAGTGGGTGAGGCATAGTCAAGGTAACGGACCAGTATAAAAAGGAGAAACAGGAAGTAGTTAGCCAGTAAGCCATTGGGTGTCGAGCAGAACAGAAAAGACCAAGAGGAGTAGGCGAGTGCTGAATCGTAAAGACAGAGTGACCAGTAAAGACAGGAATAACAGAAACCGGACCGGTGCCACCGGGTCTGAGGAAGAAGGTAGCGCTGACAGATTACTGGCAGGACAGACTCTCCTGATGTACCCGGGAAGTTACACGGGTAGAAAGGAGCCCAGTAATCCCTTGCAAGACAGGGACACCCAAGGCTAGGCTGGGACCAGGGTGTCGGCTCTGAGGGGGACTGAAGTTTCACACCGGCTCCCCAGACAAACTGATGGGGAGCACAAATTCCAGATCCGTGTTCCCACTACAGGGTTGGGGGCATAGCAGCAACTTACCGCCCATACACGTAGGGGAAGCTACAATGAGGGACCGAGCTACCGCTCCGCAATCCATCCATAAGAACAAAGAGAGAATCAGCCTGAAAGGACATATAGAAAGAGTGAGGGGTCTAAGAGTGACAACCTGGCTGTAGAGGGTTCAAGTGTTACTGGAGTCAATTGTGTAAAGCTGTTAAGAACTGAACTGTACCGTGTACTGTGTGACTTGGAAGAATTGGAGAGTAAACCCGGTGAACCCTGCTTCAGTGTCTGTGTCTGATTCCAGGTATACAGAACTATTATTTCACCATTTTACCCTGTCAGGAGCTGTCCAGACCCACGTCGGGCTCATCCCCCTGGCTGCAGCATCCATCCATCCTCCTGACAGAAGTACACTGCAGCAGTGGTCCCTTCAATGACCACAACCCGTGGGTGGCATCACGACAAACTCCCCTGTTAATATCCCCCCATTTATTGCGGAACCTGGGACATGGTCCGGACCAAGACCGCCGTGACATCCCCAGCAGTACCTCGGTCCGGTACCGAGTACCCCGTCCCAGTGGGCTCCACAGTGGAGTCCCTGCTAGGGAGGGAGTGACTGGGCCCTCCGGGGCCGGTGGAGTCCCAGGTGGGGAGAGACTGGCTGGACCCTCTGGGGCAGGTTGTGGGGGTGTCCCGGGTGCTGGTGGGGACTGTGGAGCATCTCCAGACACAAAGTCCTCATCATCTGTAATATCAAACATGATAACAGACAAATTTTTGAAAAGGCACACAACAGAGGGAAAACACCTTGAGTGTGTGTGTATGAATTTCATGAGGGCGTGAAGGACACTGTGAAAGGTTATGGTGGGCGCATACTCTCTGATGAGGGCCCACTCTGGTTTGGCACATGAGTCCAACACCAGTGCCCACATATTTGAATGTTACATAACCTTTGCTATAGCATGGTAGGCATTTGAATCTTGAACACAAGAGCAGCCAGTAAGCATCATATGTTTGCAGCATGGAGGCCAACACATAGCGTTGAGATTGTATTCAGTGTTCTGTATTGTGATGATTGTGCAGACCAAATGTATGTGTCACAGGTCATACATAAGTGCTGCAAGGTGTCATGTGTGTTTAACATCGCATTAATATGTTGCTGGCACCTTTTCAGTCAGGACACAACTATTTTGACACCTCACACATCAAGGACTGTCACCATTTGTATGACAAATGAGTGTTTCATACACCTTCATGTTGCAGTGTAACCAACATAGAGATGCACATTGGTGACAGCTCAACATGGTGGCTTAGGCCACATTATGTTGCATGCCACAATACCACATGATGTTTGTGTAGTGTTTGTAGTATTTAGCTTGCCATGTGTGTGTTTGGCATTGCCACATACTCACCATGCAGCCTGGCAATTCTGGCACGTAGATCCACAATGCGCCCTGGGGACTTATGTTTCAGGTCCGCAATTTTTTTCTGGACCTGTTTGCAGGTCCTCTCAATCCCCAGTTTGGTGATCAGGGCCTGCTGGATCCTCCGGAGTATGCTGCGTTTGCGCAGCCTTGGGTGCCGGTGACGCTGGGCACACCAATAATCATGGAGGTCAGATATTTCTATGAAGAGCATTAGCTCCGCCAGACCCCATGTGTGCAGGGGAGGGGCAGGCACCTGACCGGCAGGGAGTAGCCAAAACAAATATCATGACGTCATCACGCACACTAGCGCCGCTAAACAACATTGAGGATGCTAACAAGGTCGCCATCCGCGGAGCGGGAGTAGCAAAATATAGACATCAGTGTCACCAATTTCACAAACGATTGCAGTGCATTTCCCATGGCACCCATGTGCGATGTGTAGGCCAACATCTGAACTGTCATGTGTGGCAGTATGATGGACACAGTGAAACTTCCAATACATGCGCCTGCCTTGGACAACCGCCTAGCTACAGTGGAGACCCTAAGACGTGCCGCGGTTTCCTTAACCAATGTAGCCTTCACTTTGAACTGCTGCCGCAGCAGTATCCCGCTAATCGGGTCAGGATGGCTTTTGTGATGTCCCACCTGGAGGGTGAGGCTCTGGCATGGGTTAACCCCCTCTGGGAGTGTGATGACCCTGCGGTCTCCCACTTGTCGACCTTTCTGGAGACATTCCGGAGGGTCTTCGATTAACCCGGCCAAGTCGCATCTGTCACAGAGTCTCTCTTCAACCTCCGTCAAGGGACGCTCACCGTTGGGCAGTATGCCATCCGCTTCCGTACACTTTCCTCCGAGTTGGGATGGAATAACGAAGCGCTGACTGGTGCTTTCTGGTGTGGCCTGTCCGGCAGGATAAAGGATGAACTCGCGGGTCGGGATATCCCAGCAGAGCTGGAGGCCTTGATCTCGCTAGCCACTCGCATCGACTTGCGGTTCCAAGAGCGCTCCCGTGAATCCGCCAGGGAGAGGAGATCTGTCCGGCCGCTTCCCTCTGACCACAATCCGCTCCATACACGGCCTGTTGTGTCTGCCGCCGCCCCCTTTCTGACCCTATGCAGGTGGATTGGGTTAGAATGGCGGAACGATGCCGAGAAGAGAGGCTGGCTCGCGACCTATGCCTGCATTGCGGAGACGCATCCCATCAGCGCCGGAATTGTCCCGAAAGGCCGGGAAACCCCTCCACCTAGGTCAAGTACGAAAGCCCATCCTAGGCGAGAGTGATGCCTCTCAACCCCTCACCCTGCCAGTGCAGGTGATACGTAGAGAGAGACGCTACTCTGAGTTAGCCTACGTGGATTCAGGGTCAGCAGGAAACTTCATTTGGCAAGAGGCAGTGACTTGGCTTGGTATCCCCGTAATACCCCTACTGACGCCTCGTGTAATCGCTTCGGTGGATGGCAGGCCGCTGCAGGAAACCGTCACCAAAATGACAGAGGAAGTGGAGGTGCAGATCAGGGCCCTACACCGTGAAAAGATTGGTTCTACGTCCTGCCTGGCCTCTCCCATGCCCTGCTCCTCGGGCTTCCCTGGCTCTGAACTCATGAACCTGTCTTGGACTGGCGCTCAGGGGGCGTTCTGCGGTGGGGCCCTCTCTGCCACGAGAGGTGCCTGCAGTCCGTTCTACCACCCGGTTCCCCGCAACCAGCTTCTGATCTTCCTGGTTTACCGGCTGCATATTGGCAGTACGCGGATGTCTTTAACAAAACAGAGGCAGAGGTCCTCCCACCTCATAGGCCTTATGATTCCCATGTTGATCTGATACTGGGTGCTACACCACCCAAGGGACGTATCTATCAGTTGTCCCCGTCTGAGTCACAAGCCATGTCAGAGTACATCACTGACAATTTGGCTAGGGGCTTGATCCGAAAATCCACGTCCAATGCTGGAACAGGATTTTTCTTTGTGAAGAAAAAGGAGGGCACCCTTCGACCTGTATAGATTACAGAGGCTTGAATACCATCACCATCAAGAACAAATACCCCCTGCCACTGATTCTGGAGCTCTTTGACAGGCTAAAAGGGGCTCGCATCTTTATGAAATTGGGCTTACGAGGATCCTACAACCTGGTTTACATACGTGCCAGAGACGAATGGAAGATGGCTTTCAACACCCAGGACAGCCATTATGAGTATTTGGTCATGCCGTACGGGTTGTGTAACGCTCCCGCAGTATTTCAAGAGTTCGTCAATGACATCTTCCGTGATTTGTTGTACACCTGTGTGGTGGTATATTTGGATGACATCCTCATCCTCTCCGGATTTTGTCCTCTTATAGATGGGACGTACGACAAGTCCTCCTGCGACTGATGGGGAATCAGTTGTACTCCAAGATGGAGAAATTTGTCTTTGAGCAGACCTCATTGCCCTTCCTCAGATACATCATCTCTGATTCCGGATTCTGGATGGATCCTGAAAAGCTTTCCGCTGTTCTGACGTGGCACCGTCCTGTGGGGACTAAGGCTATTCAGCGGTTCCTTGGATTTGCGAATTATTACAGGCAATTCATTCCCCATTTTTCGTCCTTGATCAAGCCCATCACGGCTCTCATCTGTAAGTGAGCAAAAGCTTGTACCTGAACCCCAGAGGCTGAAACCACCTTTTCCTCCTTAAAGTGCTCCTTCTCCGAGATTCCTACCTTGCAACGACCAGAGGTAAAGAGACAGTTTATTGTAGAGGTAGACGCCTCCTCCATAGGAGCGGGGGCTGTCCTCTCCCAGGCATTTACTACATCAGAGAGCAATTACTCAATCGGGGATCGTAAATTGCTGGCCATCAAATTGGCACTGGAAGAGTGGCGACACCTCCTCGAGGGTGCTGTCCATAATCTTCACTGACCACAAGAACCTGGCTTATCTCTAGTCTGCCCAGAGGCTCAACCCCGGCAGTACCGGTGGTCCCTGTTCTTTGCACGTTTCAATTTTGAACTGCACTTCCGACCTGGCAGTAAAAATGTCAAGGCTGATGCCCTGTCGCGGTCCTTCCAGCCGTCGGATGTGGAAGATGAGCCCTTCCATATCGTCAACCCTACCAAAATAATCACTTTGGCTCCCTTACGTGTAGCTGGACTTCCACCAGGTAAGACATTCATCGCCCAGAATCAAAGGAGACGGTCCTGTCATGGGGACACTCGTCTAAAATTGCGTTGGAGTTAAAAAGTCTCTTTCTTTGATCACTCGTCACTATTGGTGGCCTACTATCGGTCAAGACGTCCAGGACTTTGTTGCCTCATGTCCATCTTGTGCTAGAAATAAGGTGTCCAGAAAGTTGCCGGCTGGACGTCTACTGCCTATTCCAGTCCCGTCGGCTCCTTGGCGACATATAGCGATGGATTTTTATTACAGATCTCGCTTGCTCCTCCGGCTGTACGGTCATATGGGTAATCGTGGATCGCTTCTCCAAAATGGCTCACTTTGTTCCTTTACCCGGTCTACCATCTGCTCCTGTATTGGCCAAGATGTTCATTGAACACATCTTCCAGATCCATGGATTTCCTCGCCATATCGTGTCCAATAGGGGAGTCCAGTTCACCTCCCGGTTCTGGAGGGCGCTGTGCAAGCATATGGACATCACGTTGGACTTCTCTTCTGCCTATCATCCTCAGTCCAATGGGCAGGTAGAGCGCATTAACCAAGTCCTCACCACCTATCTTCGGCACTTCGCCAGCGCTCATCATGATAATTGGACCTGTCTCCTTCCTTGGGCGGAATTCGCATACAACAATCACTCTAGTGAGTCGTCAGCTAAATCCTCTTTTTTCGTGGTATTCGGGCAACACCCTGGGTTACCTCTTCCGATCTCCTCAGCGTCCGGCAACCCGGCGGCTGATGCATCGTCCATGGACTTCTCCAGGATCTGGAGGGAGACCAGAGACGCTCCTACACAAGCCTCCGGCAGGATGAAAAGGCATGCCGATAAGAAACGTCTGGATTCGCCATCTTTCCTCCCAGGCGATAAAGTGTGGCTTTCGTCCAGATACATCAGGCTAAAGGTGCCATCCTACAAGTTGGGGTCGCGTTATATCGGTCTCTTCGAAGTCCTGGGACGCATCAACGACGTTGCCTACAAGCTGAGACTGCTTGCCTCGCTTCACATCCCTAACTCCTTCCATGTCTCATTGTTGAAACCGGTGGTGCTTAATCGCTATCATCCCTCCTCCGGCACTGTGCCACGGCTTCTCAGCTCCGGGGATGTCTATGAAGTCAGGGACATCATTGCCATGAAGAAAAGTAGAGGCAAGACCCTCTACATAATTGACTGGGCTGTCTTTAGTCCTGAGAGAGGACCTGGGAGCCACGGGAGAACATTGATGCGCCACGCATTCTGGCGAGGTTCTTAGTGCGCCTTCGGAGGAGGGGGCGCGAGGGAGGGGATACTGTTAGGCCCCCTGGTGCCGCTTCCCAGCTCACCTCTCCTGGGTCAGCATCTCCTGCTCCTCTGCCTAGGCACCCAGCGTCCAGGCGTTCTGTGTCTTGGAGCCGTCGCCGGGTTCCCTTCCTGTCAGCTGACCGCCGGGCTCGCACATGAGCACATTACTATGATTGTATTCATGTGACCAATCAGCAGCTCACTAGGTGCACTCCTCCCCTGTGACTCTAGGGGCCGGCACGGTCCAACCTGACACTCCCCTTGACCAATAGCTGCTCTTCCTATCGTATATCAGGCCACCTCCTCTGATGGGAGGTGCCTGATTATTGTGTTAGTTGAGCTTCTGTTTTGCTAGCTGTTGGTCAGGCCTTCCTTGCACTCTGTTTCCTGGAACCCTTGCTGTGCTCTTCCCCGGTAGCACTATCCCTGTCCTTCCAGCCTTGCACTCTGTTTCCTGGAACCCTTGCTGTGCTCTGCCCCGGTAGCACCATTCCCATTCTCCTAGATTTGTACCCTGTTATCCCGGAATCCTTAGCTGTGCCTTAGTATAGGCTACCTTTACGAGCCGCCCCCGTGGTACTAGCTGTTGTGGTACTTAGACCCCCTGGACTTGCCTCTGACAATCCCTGTATAGGGGTTGGGTAAACTAGAATCAGCTCATCCAGGGGAGTTTGGTACCACAGCCCAGTGGGTTCACTCTAGGGCGCCTTCCCCCGGAAGCATGACACCCTTCTTGTAGTAATGTCCCCATCCTGGTCCCGATTGTGTTGTAATATGCCCATCCTGATACCTATCTTGTAGTAATGTCCTCATCCTGGTATTCATCTTGTAGTAATGTCACCATTCTAATCCCCTTCTTGTAGCAATGTAACCATTCTGGTCCCCTTCTTGTAGTAATCACCCAATCTCATAGTAATGGCCCCATCTTGCTTTCCTTCTTGTTCTAATGGCCCCATCTTACTCCTCTACTGCTCCATTTTAGACACACTCACACATGATGCTTTTCACCCATCTTCCATGCCCTTGGCTTCCTCTTTTCTGCACAAGCAGCTCACAGGCACAACAGAACCATTGGGGATAGTGGCCCAGATGAATGTGTGTGTGTAAGGCACACAGAAGTGTGTGAGTGGTGATGTGGATCCACTGGACCACCAAAGTGGAGGCTGACCCATAGAGAAGAACAGGCAGGAGATGCCGGTAGTAATTAAGCAAAGGACTTTTAATGACAGATCTTGCTGGTACAGTAAGGAATGATGCCCATGGATGAATCACAGTCTATGAGGAACTTGCACAGAGATCAGGGCTGTGAGGCTACTGGGAGACAGTCCAGGAGACAAGATGTGGAGGTGGAGACACGGCACTTGGGCCAATGGAATGGGCACAGTAGATGTTGTAACCTGTGGACTGGCTCGTGTAGGTGTAACGGGTTCTGAGGCGACATAGCGGATGTACCACAGGGTGAACAGGTGGCGTACTGGCGAGATGGTCAGCAGGTACACGTGGCAGGATCTAGGATGAGACAAGAGATATAAACATCGGATAATGCCAAGATGAATACCAAATGCAGTGTCTGGAAAGGAGAAAGCGCAAATAGGGTATACCTGTGTGGTCAGCAGGAGAACAAAAATAGGATATTGCTCACCTTTTCCAGGTTGTGACAGACACAACCACACCAAACAACATATGCAGATTTTAATCCTGATGACGGTCTGCAGCAGCACCCGCAACTTCTAAGTGATAAGCAGGAAAACAGTGGAACAGGGTATCCAAACTGCGCTACCGCCTGAAGAAAATATTCACTTCCAAAACTCAGAAAATGTTATGGTGATTTTTTATTACGTGTTTCGGGAGAACAAGCCCCCTTCTTCAGGAAAAAAAATCACAGACACCTAAGCACACTCCTGGAGGCTCTGTAGGCAGGACATAGGCCTTGGGAGCAGAAGGAGATGGAGGAAGTGCAGATGGACGATGTGGGACCACTGGCCGGGTGAGTAAGAGGACCGGGGAGCTAAATAGGGAACGAGCAGATGGTAGTGAACCATTTGATAGATACTGGTCTCCCTGCTCAGTTGAGACTGGCCCTGCAGTAGTGGGTAGGCAAACGGTGTGCCCTGGGCTGCATGTTCACCACTGACCTCTCAGCCCAGAAAAGGTCGGTCCCACAGCACAGGGTGTAACAATGCATTTGCTGGCGCGCGGATTGAGCTTGGCTCATCTACACCAATGGTGGCCACGGTTTTGAGAACCCTGTCTTAAAGGGAATGTATCATGTATTTAATTTGGGTTGTTTTTATTTGGTTGTTTATAGGCAGAAAGATACCAATCTGTGGTGGGCATATATTGAGCAGGAGATGAGGTGGCATGGCAGAAGACAACAAATCTTCTTGTGTTAATCTGATGATTTTATTGAAACAACACACAGCTCCGTAAGGGTACCTTTACACGCGGCTACATTTCTTGGGTGGCTACAGGTAACTTGCTGGTTACAGTGAAATCATGGAGACAAGGTTCTATCTTGTTGCTGTGTACAAATGGAATAATCTCTCCACGATTTCACTGCAACCAGTAAGTTACCTGTAGCCACCCTAGAAATGTAGCCGCGTGTAAAGGTACCCTAAAGGTATCTTTACACGCCGCCACAACAGGATGGATACCAACTGCTACTTCACGTGCACGAGCACGGCCAAACGGTTACAAACGGGAAACGCACTCTCTTTACACGCCGCCACAAGGTACGCTACGCTACATCTACAGCTGGCTACATCGCCGGGTGTCTCAAGTAGCCATCTGTAGCTCAGCGTACCTCATTTACGCATCGCTACAACAAGCTAATATGGGCAGAACTGCTGCAGCAGGGACAGCACATAGGCGTGCCACAATTGTGGATTACGAGACGTCCGTACGCTGATAGGACAAAGCAAGAAACCCATGATTGGCCAGGCATCGCAGGAGGCTGTTTAATACATGACGCTCGAGCAATTGTGTAGTGTGACTGGTCAGCTCCTTAAATATGCCGCCCTATGCAGCGACTACCAATCGTAACGCAGCATCTTCCACCAATGATCGCAGATGGGGCGCATAGCGTAGCGTACCTTGTGGCGGCGTGTAAAGAGGGTGCGTTTCCCGTTTGTAACCGTTTGGTCGTGCTCATGCACGTTGAAGTAGCAGTTGGTATCCATCCTGTTGTGGCGGCGTGTAAAGGTACCTTTAGTGATGCTTCACTGGAATCAGACTCTCAGCCCCTATATCATGCTGTTCTTAGATTACATATCAAAAACTTAATGACAGATTCCCTTTAATGAAGAGTATTCTTTTATTGTTGGAAGAATCCTGAATAAACTGAGATAGCTTGTTAGGACATGAATATCCAATGTGCACTGTATGTAGAATTTTATGTCATTTAGTGGTTTTTTTATCACTAAAATAAGGTTTTAATGTTAGTTTTATGGTAATAATCTCTTATTTAGTAAAATGTTAAACTCTGGGATTTTGATCATTTATTAGTGATTTACATAGTAACATAGTAACATAGTTTTTAAGGTTGAAGGAAGACTAAGTCCATCTAGTTCAACCCATAGCCTAACATGTTGATCCAGAGGAAGGCAAAAAAAACCATGTGGCAACACTAATCTCCACATTGGGGGAAAAAAATTCCTTCCTGACTCCAGATACGGCAATCAGACTAATTCCCTGGATCAACGCCCTATCAAAGAATCTAGTATGTATAACTGGTAATATTATAGTTTTCAAGAAAGGCATCTGGTCCCTTCTTAAATGTTAGTAGTGACTCACTCATTACAACATCATGTGGCAGAGAGTTCCATAGTCTCCACTGCTCTTACAGTAAAGAATCCACGTCTGTGATTATGATTAAACCTTCTTTCCTCCAGACGTAGAGGATGCCCCCTTGTCCCAGTCTCAGGCCTAAGAGTAAAGAGATCATTAGAAAGTTCTCTGTACTGTCCCCTCATATATTTATACATTATTATAAGATCACCCCTAAGCCTTCGTTTTTCCAAGCTAAATAACCCCAAGTTTAATAACCTGTCTTGGTATTGCAGACCCCTCAGTCCTCTAATAACCTTGATTGCTCTTCTCTGGACCCGCTCTAGTTCAGCTATGTCTGTTGTTAGTAATAATAATGATAATAATATATTTTTTTTACATTTTACAAGAGAAGTCTTATGATTATGTTCTATATTTTTCTTCTTACAATTTACTAATAATATATTCTTCTTTTGTTACACTAAGATTAATTTTACTAAGTTTTTGGCTTCTTGCTGTAATATAAAGGTGAAGCAAAATTGTATAGTTTATTCACCATCATCATTATTATTATCATTATTAATAATAATAATAATAATAATAATAATAATAAAGAAGCTTAATACTTACTTGGCAAAAGAAAAGTTTTTCTATTACTAAATAATAGCTTTTCATTCATTTCCCACAGTTCTATCACAAAAATGACTTAGTTACAATGACTATTTCCCAGTGTCTCTTTATTACTGAGATTTAATACCATACATGCATGAAATGGAAATCTTTTGATAAAAAAAGCTTTTTGATTTTCAAATACATTTTAGGAGTAGATTTATCATAACAGTCTAACAGTAGAACTGTCATTTTTTCCGCATAATAACCAAAATCAGTTCATTTTTTAGGCTGGCTTCACACCATGGCGATATCCGATCCGGGGTTGTCAGGCATGAACCTGACAGCCCGGACCGGATCAGCACACTGAGCCGGAGGGCCAAATGTGCCCTCCGGTCCGGTGTGCTGCCGCACGAAGCTGCAGCTGCTAATGATTCAGGACCGCGGCTCGCAGGGAGCTAGCCGCGGTCCTGAAATCACAGCGGCGTGCAGCGTCCGGTGTCCGGTTCTCGGATCCTCCAGGACTGGGGAAATCCGTTCCCATAGGCTTCCATGTTAGGGAGCGCCGGATTGCCCCGGATCCGGGAGAATCCGGGATATGGGTTTTCGGGGAGATTTTTCTCCCCGGACAGAAAAACAAGAATAATCCGAATTCTCCAGGATTCATCCGGAGAGATGGAAACCGGATGGCAGAGAGCTGCCATCCGGCTCCATCCGGCCCCATAGCCTACTATGGGGCCAAAAAACGGTCCGGGGCTATCTGGTTTACACCGGACAGCCCCGGACCAGACTGCACCGTGGTGTGAAACCAGCCTTATTTTTCAGGCAGTCACCATAACTTGCATCTGTTTACATTTCCTTTATTCTGTTATAAAGTGCAGATAACGTTTTTTTGCTTATATGTAGTATACCGGTACATCAAAGATTGTCATCAGTTTGGTCCAATTTTTTCTAGTTTTTCTCTTATGAGTAAAAATATAATAAAAAGTTTCTCCATCTTCTCCTTTTAACAGTCTGTGAAAATCAGACTGCATTCTGATGGCATCCTAGTGCAGGTAGATTTTTTCATGGACCCATAGACTTGCATTGCGGATTTTGCTCCAATACTTAGGCTGGGGTCACACACACAGATAATTGTGCAGAGATTGTTTGCAGATCTCTGGTTGCAGTGAAATCATGGACACATGGTTCCATTTTGTGGCTTTGTACAAATGGAGCAATCTGTCCATGATTTCACTGCAACCAGAGATCTGTGAACAATATCTGCCCAGATATCTGTGTGTGTGACCCCAGCCTTAGATCGATATCAGACATGTCTCCACAATTTCGTACAGACCACTTGGTCTTTAAAAATATAATCACTGATGTGTACAGCCCAATTCACTAATATACGTAAGAGTGCAATCTGTGAAAAAAAAATCTTGTTCTCATTTGCAAAAGAACCTGGTGCATCAATGAGCTATTAGGCTGTTTTTAATCATCATTGGATCCTACCAGCCATTTACATTTTTAGGCTTTAGGTCCAGGAAAATCTGATAAAAACATATCTGGTAGAAATGGTTAGAGTTCCTGCAGAGAAAGATTGTCATGTCATGGCAGGTGGGTCCATGAATTGGCTAATTTGTACGCTAAGTACATTCATTTTTTAAGTATATTTTATGTAGCAGAAATTGCACACAGTAAATTTTTGCACATATATTAGAACACATAGTGTGCCTTGCTATCTTTAGTTTATTTCTTAAGCTGCATTGGAAAAATGAAAGCTTTGTCTTGATTCGATCCTATGGGCAACAAATACTTTTCAATCTACACCTTTAAGAGGATTGCAAATATACAGAACATTTAAAGAGGACCTGTCACCCCCCTGGTGCTATGCTAACTGAATGCAGCACTGAATGCAGTGTGTCTGCTGCATTCAGGGAAGGGGTCCCCAATGGCTCTAGCCCCCCTGTAAGTTGTTAAAAAGACTTTAGAAAGTGGAAAGATAAGGAGTCCGGAGGGACTTACTCAGTAATGAGTCATCGATGTTGCTGGTGTCCGCCCCACCTCCAGCCCTCTCTGTGCCACCTCTTGTTCAGTCTCCTTTATGTATCTGCCCTCCTCCCCACCTCCAGCCTTCTGTGTACCATCTCCAGCAATGCCTGTGCCACCTTCAACCCTCTCTTGCTCAGCCTCCTGTATGTGTCATCGCTGTTGCTGGTGTCCTCCCAGCCTCCAGCCCTCAGGGGGCTGAACAAGAGAAGGTTGGAGGTGGCACAGAGAGGGCTGGAGGCGGGGAGGACACCAGAGGGCAGCGAGGACTCATTACCGAGTAAGTCCCTCCGGACTCGTTATCTGTACTCTTTATAAAGTCTTTTTAACAACTTACAGGGGAGCTAAAGACATGGGGGACCCCTTCCCTGATTGCAGCAGACACACTGCATTCTGTGCTGCATTCAGTTAGCATAGCACCAGGGGAGTGACAGGTCCTCTTCTGCAAAGTAATTGTTAGTTTGCATAAATATTTTTTAGTTGCATGTATACGTATGATATCAATATGACATTCATATGCCATTCGTATTCAGGACAATTTTCACCATGTGTTTGCAATCAGACGCCCTAACAAATTAAGGGCCTCAATGCTTATAAACTAATTAAAGCACCTCTCACCAGGTGCGGACCTACGATGGTGCAGCTGGTTCAGCTGCACCAGGGCCCCGACCGGCTAGGGGGCCCCTCAAGCCTGCAGGGGGGCCCCCAGCTGACCCCCATGACCCTGTGCCTGTGTCAGAGGAGAGGGGGTTAACCGAGGGAAGCTTCCTGCTTCCCTTGGCTGATCCCGCCCCATCTCACCTCTGCCGCCCCGGCTCCCAGGACTGCGCAGCCCAGCGCAGGGGTAAAAGCCACAGGACCCATAGCAAACTCCCCCCGCTCATCGCCGTTACCTGTTAGCACCCCCTTCCCCCCCGCTCCTCACCAGGGTCCTCTGGGCACAAGGTCCGCCACTGCCTCTCACCATACTTCACATTGGTTGCACACCCATATTGTTTGGATATCCCTTTTAATATTACCGAATATAGCTCTGCTATGTTGCTTCAATGGAATCTGTATTATGATATTGCATGCTAGGTAATGTTACCTTACATGTTTACTTTGGTACAAGTGTGGAACTGACAAGTAAAAACATTCATTATGTAGACAATGATCCTGATGTTCCTTACCATTTGCGGATTACATTTGGTAAATTATGCTTCTCCCTTGTCAGCCATATTTGCTTTTTCTAACTTTGAAAGCTAACTTTGACCAGGCAAATGGATGTAAATATGGACATACGGTGGCATACGAATGGCAATACAGATGCAAATTGTCCACATTTTCTGGATAAACAATGCGCATATAGGGAGACCTGTCAGTCCAGACCCACTTGTCTGACTAGTCTGCCATGCAGCTCTGTCCCCGGTGGCCATTAAAGTGTGTTTTTCTCAAACATAGTCAAACATACCTGGCTGAAATTGTACAACCAGTGCCTGACACATGCTATCCACAGGTTGGGCAGCATTATTCAGCTGACAGGTTCACTTTAAGCACATTTTCAGTGTCGAAGAACTTCTCTTTTTTTAACCCAATAGAGCAATGGTTAAGAAAAAACGTAGAATAATTTATATTAAAGTGAACCTGTCATGTTCCCAAACACTTAACTGGCAGTTATGGGGTTAATCTGCAGTTTAATAGCTTCCTAAATCTGTCTTCCTGCCATACTGAAAGCATGGCTTCAGGTACAAAATTTACATTTTTCCTTCCCAGGAGCCTCCAGCTTTCATTCATTGAGTATTCAGCGGCTTCAGTAACCGCTGAGTATACTACAGCTCCCAATACAGTGTGACAGGATAAGTAAGAAGAAACTGCATCCAAATCTCAGGTGAAAAAATAGTCCAAACGTTTATTTTGCCATATAAATGTTTCAACTCATTAAAAGGTATTTATCAAGTACAAACATAGATTAGCATGGCATGCCTAAATATCCTTATTTATATGGTTCACAGACATACACCAGTTGGAAAATAGCTCCACACACCAACATGCATATATTATTTTTATTTATTATTATAGAGCCATTTATTCGGTGGCTTTTTACATGCGAATATATATACAAAGAAATGTCACATTTTTGTTAAAAAAAACAACAAAACTAAAGGTAAAGATCTAAGTCCCATATAGAAATATATTCAAGGTACGACATACAGTCGTGTTCAAAATAATAGCAGTGTGTTCAAAACATGAGTTAACTCAAAATCTTTATAATAGTTTTTATTTCCACGCATTGGGAACATTGCAAACTATTTTCTAAATCAAAACTTTACAGAAAATAAAAAATGAACATTGGGCTGTTCAAAAAAAATACCAGTGCCTGCATTTGCCTATACAAACTCAAAATATGTACCCTTTCTTTAGGATTTGCTATTCATGTGAATCTCTAACCTAATATTTAGTTGTATAACCACAATTGTTGAGAATTGCTTCACATCTATGTTGCATAGAGTCAACTGACTTCTGGAAGCAGTTCTTCCAGCCCAGGATGTTTTGACTACATCCCACAATTTATTGGCATTTGTTGGATCTGCATCAGAAATGGCATTTTTTATGTCACCCCACAAGTGTTCTATAGGATTATGGTCCAGTGATTGGACTGGTAACTCCATAACCTCAATTTTTTTGGATTGGAACCAATTGGGGGTTGTCTGACAAACTGTCTGTGGCCCTAGGACCCCAAAAGAAGAGTTTTACTTTTATCAGTCCACAAAATGTTTCTCCATTTCTCTTTAGGCCAGTTGATAATTTTAGCTCAACAGCCTATCAATGTCTTCACTTCTTTATAAGTTTTACCCTCTCCAATCAACTTTTTAATCAAAGTAAGCTGTTCTGAACAATGTCTCAAACAACCTATATTTCTCAGGCTTTAAAGGAGAAATGCATGTACAACATGTACTAGCTTCACCCGTAAATAAGGGCCACCTGATTTACACCTGTTTCTTCACAGAATGATTCATCTCACTAATTGAACTCCACACTGCTATTCAATTAATTATTCAAATACACAGATTCAAAAATATGCAGATCATGAATGCTGAGTCTGTTGGATTTCAGAGAATCTACTGCAACAACTGATTAATGATTCAATATGTGGAAATACAATTTATACCAAAAACAGTGAATAATCCAGTTAGTCATATTGGACTGCTATTATTTTAAATACTGCTGTACAATCTCTTGATGCGAGCTCACGTGCTGAGCTCGCAACCTCCCCCATCTCAGCTGATCTCATCAGCTGAGATGTGTATCTCACAGCGCCGATCAGATCTTCACAGATCAGTCACTGACAGCACCATCCAAAGCAATGATCATGCCATTCCCTGATGTGATCAGAAATCTGGTCATGTTTTCACAGGACCTTCATGCTTTACCTGGACAGCCCGGGGTCCTGTAATGACCTGCTGGCGATGACCAAGTATAGAAAGTAATCATTTCCCCTATCTTCAGATGTGCAGCAGCTCATCTGAAGACAAGAGAAGCGAATCCACTGTGTAGCACTGAGGCCCTCTAGTGGGTCAAGTAAAATAATGAAAAAAAAGTTTTTAAAAACATGAAAAAAATTACAGAAGTTCAAATCACCCCCCTTTTTCCACATTGAAAATAAAACTATTAAAAAAATTAAAATACACACACATTTGGTATCGCCACTTTCAGGTATGCCCGATCTATCAATATATATAACCAATTACGGTAATCGGATCTGTAAACTGCATAACAGAAAAAAAGTCCAAATGCCAAAATAAAATTTTTTTGATCCTGCAACATTGCAATAAAATGCAATAACAGGTGATCAAAACATCTACCCCAAAATTGTATCAGTTCAAGTCGCAAAAAATAAGCCATCACACAGCTCCAGATCCTGAAAAATGAGGACGCTACGGGTTGCGGAAAGTGGTGCAAAAGTGCAATTCTTTTTCTTTAAAGACTTCTGAATTTTTTCCACCACTTAGATAACAATGAAAGTATACATGTTCGGTATCCACAATCTTGTACCGACCTGAAGCATCATCCTGACATGTCAGTTTTACCACATAGTGAACATTGTGAATAAGAAGCCCCCCAAAAAACAAAAAAAAAAAAAAAATTTCAACTCACTTGGAATTTATTTTCCCCCTTTCCTGTACACTATATGTTAAAATAAAAAAAGTTATGGCTCTTGGAAGAAGGGAAAAATGAAAACCGTAAAATGGAAAATCGCCGGTGGGTTAATACCCAGTGTAACCTGGCTCAGCCATCGCGCCCCCCTCTTTTAGTTCTGACTAGATTCCCTGTCCCTGCTAAAGAAAAGTTCCCTCACAACAAGATGCTGCCACCGCCATGTATGAAGTTGGGGATGGCGTTTTTAGGGTTTTTTTTAGCCCAAAAAGTTAAACTTTGGTTTCATCAAGCTAGAGAACCTTCTTCCATGTGTCATATAGGGGATACAGCAAACACGTGGAAGAAGATGCTCTAGCCAGATAACAACAAAGTTGAATTTTTGTTTCATATTTTATTTAATACTAGCTGTACTACCCGGCTTCGCCCGGGTTAATAACTGCTGTTAACAAAATAGAATGTGTTAACAAAAATTTATTCAGCACACAAAAACCACAAAACAAATCGATAGAAATGTAATTATTAAAAGGCAAAAACTAAGCTAATAGAAGCATTTCACAACATATATTTCAACACCACAGATATTTCACAGTTTCTATATCCTCTCACATAGAGGTAAAGTGACTGACATCAGCCTTTCCACCAACACACCCTAACTGACATCCTATTACCTCACAGACATCCTGTTACCTCACAGAAGCTTTATTGAGAATGTCCTTTGTTGTCTATATTAACCAATCAGAGCTCAGATTAACAGTAGCAAAATAGAAGCTGAGCTGTGATTGGTTGCTATTGGCAGCCTGATAAATCCCCAGGCAACAGGAAACCCTCCCCCCTGACAGTATATATTAGCTCACACATACACATAATAGACAGGTCATGTGACTGACAGCCGCCGTATTTCCTATATGGTACATTTGTTTCTCTTGTAATTTTGCTGCTTATTAATCAGATTTTTATTGTTGAAGGATAATACCAGGCTTGTGTGCGTTTTAGGGCGATTATGTGGCGAGGTTGGTGTATGTGTGGTGAAATGTGTGCTGAGGGTGGTATATGTGTTCAAGCACGTGGCAGTGTGAGGCGCATTTTGTGTGTGTGTTCATATTCCCATGTGTGGTGAGTATCCTATGTCGGGGCCCCACCTCAGCAACTGTATGGTATATACTCTTTGGCGACATCGCTCTCATTTTTTAAGTCCCCCTTGTTCACATCTGGTAGCTGTCAATTTGCCTACAACACATTTCCTTTCACTTTTTCCCCATTATGTAGATAGGGCCAAAATTGTTTGGTGAACTGGAACGCTCAGGGTTAGAATTTTGCCTCACAACATAGCCTATGACGCTCTCGGGGTCCAGACGTGTGACTGTGCAAAATTTTGTGGCTATAGCTGACAGCTGTCGATTTTCCTCCAACACTTTTCCATTCACTTTTTCCCCATTATGTAGATAGGGGCAAAATTGTTTGGTGAATTGGAATGCGCGGGGTTAAAATTTCGCCTCACAACATAGCCTATGATGCTCTCGGGGTCCAGACGTGTGACTGTGCAAAATTTTGTGGCTATAGCTGACAGCTGTCGATTTTCCTCCAACACTTTTCCTTTCCCTTTTTCCCCATTATGTAGATAGGGGCAAAATTGTTTGGTGAATTGGAATGCGCGGGGTTAAAATTTCGCCTCACAACATAGCCTATGACGCTCCCGGGGTCCAGACGTGTGATTGTGCAAAATTTTGTGGCTATAACTGACAGCTGTCGATTTTCCTCCAACACTTTTCCATTCACTTTTTCCCCATTATGTAGATAGGGGCAAAATTGTTTGGTGAACTGGAACGCGCGGGGTTAAAATTTCGCCTCACAACATAGCCTATGACGCTCTCGGGGTCCAGACGTGTGACTGTGCAAAATTTTGTGGCTGTAGTTGCGACGGTGTAGATGCCAATCCCGGACATACATACATACACACATACATACATACATACACACACACATTCAGCTTTATATATTAGATAAAAGTTAAAGGTTTAAAAAAAAAATCATAGCACTACACTATAAAGGCACAAAAAGCAATCTACAGGTCAGCAATTGTATTACTGAAAGATGACTAAAGCTGTGTATACTTTTGTGATGGGAGAATGAGCTGAGAGTGATTATTATTTTATTTCTTATTTTATACTGTGCTTGGCTTTGGTAATATCTATTTTATTTGGACAACCCAATATGGGGTTAAAACCAGCCTAGTGCAATTACAAACAAATTATCAAGAATATCATCTGTGCTAACGTCACATATGGCATCTGTTCAATATTTGACATGCAAATCACAGGGTAGATTATGGTGACAGGCGCAGTCACCAGGACTCCAGTTTACTCTGTACAGTATCACAGCAAGGCAATAAATTCAGATATTTCACACTCTGCTGTGACTGTAACTGAGCAAAGCCCTGTCTTCCACAGTGGTAAAGTGTAGTTTTAAAGTTTGTCAATAATATGCTGTAAATACGTGTATGGGGTAGGTTCATTCAACATTGTAATAATAAAATTATGAATATTTTTTTCAAATGTATTAAAATTGTATTCTGCTTATTACCTTACAGTATTCCATTTCTGTATAAACATTAATCAGAGCAAGTGAAAAGTTCACAAAATTATACAAAAAAAGAGTAACAAAAGTAAGTAATAACACAGTATTCATAGTGAAACCTACCACCACCATGGCGCACCCCAGCCCCTTCCTTCCCCTAGCTGGGGGGAGGAGAAGGAGAGGGGAAGAAAGTAATCCAAAGGAAATTAGTGGAACCACCAACCGTCTATTTCTGTAATGTATGTATTTCTTTTCTATTTCTAACCACAACTATCCCATTATATTTTTCATTAATATCTATTGATTGCTTATATATAATCGCTCTCTGAAGATTACAATAGATGTAATATAGCAATCTGTGGCTAATTATTGACTTTAGCTATAAATACAGCGACAAGTGTCAGGGATGAAGTGCATAGCAATGAGCCATAAGGAGGACCTCAGTGACCCATGGAAAATTTGAGGGCTTTTTTAAGGGGGAGATAGGGATTAATTTGGAGAATTCTTGGCGAAGGGTTAATAAAGCAAAGTAAAGATGGTACTGGGAGCTAGATATAAGACAAATTACATTTTGATGAGCTCTTGTTTAGAAGCTCAGGTAGCATAAAGGGGTCCCAACATGTTGCGTCCCTGGTGCGGGCGAGAGTGTGTGATTTGTGCGCAGGCATCCGCCCGCGCACAGATCACATATGGCAGTGAATGGGTGCGCACGGTCATGCGCAGTCAAGCGCAGCACCGTGCGCTCCCATTTTAAACATATGGGCTTGCGGTGCTGCGTTCACATTGCGGATCCCCTCCGCAGAACTCTGCGGAGGGGAAAGCTAATGTGGAGGCACCCTTATGGTACCTTTACACGCCGCCACAACAGGATGGATACCAACGGCTACTTCACGTGCACGAGCACGGCCGAACGGTTACCAACGGGAAACGCACCCTCTTTACACGCCGCCACAAGGTGCGCTACGCTACGCTACATCTACAGCTAGCTACATCGCCGGGTGTCTCAAGTAGCCAGCTGTAGCTCATTTACACACCGCTATAACCAGCTACTATGGGCGTAACTGGTGCAGCAGGGACAGCACATAGGCGTGCCACAATTGTGGTTTACGAGCCGTCCGTACGCTGATAGGACGAAGCAATAACATCCTGATTGGGCAGGCAACGCAGGAGGCTGAGTAATACAGCACGCTCGAGCGATTGTGTAGTGTGACTCGTCAGCTCCTTAAATATGCCTCCCTATGCAGCGACTACCAATCATCATGCAGCAGCTTCCACCAATGATCGCACATGGGGCGCGGTAACACAGAGCCTGGGTCACGCCTTAGCTACATTGCAGTTACATCGCCGGGTGTCCAGAGTTCCCTTCTGTAGCTTCTTTACACGCCGATACAGCTCGCTACAATCGGCGATGTAGCCATATGTTTATGGGCAGTGCACGGATACAGAGGTATCTGTAGCCGGCTGTGTCGTCCCGTCTTCACACGCCGCTACTACGGGGTATTTTGCTGCTACAAGCTACATTTGTAGCCTGTAGCGGGTTGTATCCATCCTGTTGTGGCGGCGTGTAAAGGTACCATTAGTGCACTGTCTTGAGACAAAGAAAATGCTGGCGAGGTGAGCAAGGCTCTACAGCTGGCCCTCCAGACTGCATATAGGGTAACTTGCCAGGTGCAGGCATTGCCTGCTAGAGATATAGAAAGGGTTTAGTTTGACATCCAGGCTTAGACATGACCTGACTGAATGAAAAGTGAAGTGTTGTGATTTTCAGTCAGGTTCCCTGATGATATTTTCTCATATGACTGTTAAAGAGAACTTGTCAACAACATTTTAGGGAGTCAAACAGAGGTAGTGATGTACAAATTAAAACTATTCTTAGATTATCCTGACCTAATGCTTTAGAGAAAGCCATACTTTTATCCATTTGTAAATTTACTTTCAACTGCAGTTGAGCTCCATGGCTGCTCTCCTTGACTAGCACTGTCTCCAGCTGTTTAATTGACAGGACTACCAGAAGCTGATGTCAAAGACAAGAGCTCCCTGTATTCTCCGGCAATAAACAACTAGGGACAGTGCAGGAGATGTGGCCCACAAGTGTATTTGCAATATCCACTGCAATGGTTTTGATCTGGATTCTTTACTTGAGTATTCTGGCTTCAACCATGATTTATTATTATCATTCTTATTGTCAGAGCTCCATTGACTCTATGTTGATGTTCATGTGAGAAGGGATTACAAAAAAAAATTACAATGAACAGACTAACAGTGACAAACTGGTACAAAGGGAAGAGGACCCTGCCCTTCTGAGCTTACACTCTACAAGGTGATAGGGAGGGAGACAGTAGGTTGGGGGCTTTGCAGTAGCTCAGGTGGTGGTGAGGTGACAGCGGGTCATTGCAGGCTGTAAGCTTTCTTGAAGAAATGTTTTTTCAATATCCGTCTGAAGGTTCTGAATGTGGCGGATAATTGGACATATTGAACCACAGAATTCCAGTGTGTGGGGGACACTATAGAGAAGTCTTGGAAGCAATAGGATGAGGAACAGACGAGTCTGTATGAGAGAAGAAAGACCACAGATTACGAGTGGGAAGATATTGGGAGATTAGTTTGGAGAAATATGGGAGAAATAAGTACCGTATATACTCGCGTATAAGCCGAGTTTTTCAGCCCAAAAATTGGGATGAAAAGTTCCCCTCTCGGCTTATACGCGAGTCACTGTATACTGTATACAGTGTATACAGTATACAGTGCCCCCCATCAGTATACAGGGCCCCCCCCCTTGTGTAGCAATCCTGTAAAGGAAGAGATTAGTATACTTATCCCTGCCGCTGTCCCGCCGCCGCTATCGCGCTCCTCCGGCTTCATCCAGCGTCTTCCGGCTTCTTCCGGCTTCCTCCGGTGGGCGCAGGCAATGACGTCATTGTCTGCGTACCAGAGGAGGAAGCCGGAAGACGCTGGATGAAGCCAGAGGAGCGCGATAGCGGCTGCGGGACAGCGGCAGGAATAAGTATACTAATCTCTTCCTTTACAGGATTGCTACACAAGGGGGGGCCCTGTATACTGATGGGGGGGGGCTGCTGTATACTACCACTGGGGCTGCTGCTGTATATACCACTGGGGCTGCTGTATATACCACTGGGGCTGCTGTATATACCACTGGGGCTGCTGTATATACCTCTGGGGCTGCTGTATACTACCTCTGGGGCTGCTGTATACTACCTCTGGGGCTGCTGTATACTACCACTGGGGCTGCTGTATACTACCACTGGGGCTGCTGTATACTACCTCTGGGGCTACTGTATACTACCACTGGGACTGCTGCTGTATATACCACTGGGGCTGCTGCTGTATACTACCACTGGGGAGGCTGCTGTATACCACACTGCTGGGGGCTGTATACCTGTGCTGGGGTCCACCCTCGGCTTATACACGAGTCAATAGGTTTTCCCAGGTTTTGGGGGCAAAAGTAGGGGGTCGGCTTATACACGGGTCAGCTTATACACGAGTATATACGGTAATTGACGAATTTATAGGTTACGAGAAGCACCACGGCATGTCCGTTGTTTTTTCCTTTGCATAATAATAGACAGCTGCCAAATGAGTATTAGAATACTTGATTATCCATTATTATCATTAGATATTTGCTGATTCATTTTTTGCAGGGTAACTATACATTCTATGAGAATTCATTTTCTGCAGGTTCAATCTCTAATTTGCAATTCAGTCTGAGCTGGTGGGAAGAGATTAGCTGCTCTGATCTTTCCTATACACAGCACAGCAAACAGAGAGGAATTCTCGCTCTTCATTCTTTTTTCGCACACAAAGAGAAAGAACAGCAGCATAGTGGGATTTATGCAGCAGTCTTGAGCAGTGTGGATATGATATTACATTTTGTATGTAAAGAAACTACATAAAATAATATCTATAAATTGCGTTGAGATCATGAAGATTTAAGAAATGTTAGGGAGTTTGTTGAAAAAACAAAATATAGCACAAGCAGAAACATAATGATCAGGGTCGTGACTGTGACTGGGCCCCGGAGGTACAGGGGCCCGGGCCCGTGTCCACCATCCTCCGATCCCTGCGCCTGCTTCACATTAATGTGAATCTCCAAGGACACACATCCATGTCACTGTGCGGCAATCCACCTGGGTCAGTCCCCAAGCGGCTGTTCATGGCCACCAGAGGACTGGAGCTGTACCTTTAATTGTGGCTGGGAAACTCTGTCATCCCATGGCACAGCGTGCTGCACCATGAAGAGGTCATTACACTGCGACCTCATCACAGTCAGGACATAGTGGCCAGTGGGAATGGTAAATGTGGGCTCAATGGAGCAGCTGAAGAGTCTATATCCTGACATTTCCTGGGGAGGGAGTATGGGGCAGTATGTCTGTGTGTATGTGGGTGGTTATACTGGGGGCAGTATGTCTGTGTGTGTGGGTTATACAGGGGGTAGTGTGACTGTGTGTGGGGAATTTATGCTATCTGGATGGCCATGAGGCTGTATTAAGCTATAGAGAGGACTATAAGGATGCATTATATAATTTGGAGGGCTATGAGGCTGCATTATGCTGTATGGAGGGCTGATAGGCTGCATTATGGTATATGGAGGGTTATTAGGCTGCTTTATGCTCTATTAAGGGCTATTAGGGTCCGTTATGCTATATTAAAGGCTATTATGCTATATAGAGGGCTATGAAGCTGCATTATACTTTATGGAGGGATATGAGGCTGCATTATACTATAATGGAGGACCATATATACCAGGATTGGGGACATATATACCAGGATAAGGGCATATTCTAGGAGGAGGACCATATATAGGCTGAGGGACATTAAAACATAATTTGTGAGTATTTATAGGATTAAGATCGTTGCATAGGGCCTATACATCTGACCAACGTGTGCGCAGGAGAAGAGGGGGAACCCAAGTCTAAATTTCACACCAGGGCCTATCAGACTCTAATAAGGCCACTGAAATCTAAATACACACAATTTGTATAGTGTCTTTATCTTGTGTTGCATGCTTTTGCCAATTCAATACTCATGCATTCATTCATTCATTCACTTAATTTCATATGGTAAAAAGTTTCTATTGGAACTAGTGAGTTGGCAAAAAGAAATGTCCATAAATGAAGACGATTGGAGAAGTGACACATCTAACTTCTATCATTATCTGTTAAACATTCATTATGATAACAGACTTGTAAGTAACATTAATTCCAGTAATGCAGACCTAAATGTATGATTGAGTCCAAGTCATCTCATATATGAAACATGTTAATTAAAGGGATCCTGTCACCCCCAAATCGCCTCCTAAGCTATCCAAACATGTCCCTGCAGTATTGTATCACTAATCCCACACTCCTTTTGGTGCAGAAAAGCATCCTGTGAAAGTGTAGAAAAATGTTTTATAACTTACTCATTAGTGATGATAATGAGAAGTGGCTATATTCTTTAGTCACCAAGGCTGGCCATCTTCGTCCTAATATCACGCCTTCATAGGCGTGATCTTCTATGCATCTTGTAATCAGCGCTTCTCTGCTCTCCTCGGCGCTGTAAAGGCTGTAATGGGGCTGTAATGACGCAAACCACGTCATTTCCGGCATGGGGTGACGTCAGTACACCCGTGCCACTCTGCAGGCTTCAAGCCCCGCACTGCGCATGCGGCCACCAAAAGGAGTATGGGATTAGTGATACTATGCTGCAGGGACATGTTTGGATAGCTTAGGAGGCGATTTGGGGGTGACAGGATCCCTTTAAATATGTTTTTGTGTATGATGTGTATGTAAATCACATAGAAGTTAAAGTAGTGAAAAATATACGCATCAGAGATTAGAAAGATCATTCATATTAAGGACTAACTGATTAGTGCTTAATACAGCACCCATAGCTTGAAGCCATGCAGAATCCATGAGGTTTGACCTACGCATGCCTTATGTTAATATTTTTTGGCATATGGTGTAATTACAATTTTAATTTGTGCTTTACCTTTTAGGAGTTACAACATTTCACTATGCATGATGCCAACATATTTCAGTCACACAGTAGGATTCATTTTATTTTTATTGGAGCTATTGGAGTCTAAGTAGCCTGAAGCGACCAGTGGTAAGGCCGCGGGTGTGTGTGTATGATCTTTCTCAACAGAATCCCCATACTCAGGTTTAACCAATAATAACGTTTCTTTACTGGCAAACATGTTTATATCACAGTCAACCGAACTATATGCGCACTTGTATATATTAGAGTCTCTGGATCTTCACTTCTTCCGGGTACGCCGCAAGAAAAGAAAAAAACACAACAATGAAGGTATCTTTCCCTAACTTTCCCTAAAATCACGTACCAGTCTATCACAGAAGAAGATGTCGCTCCCACGTCACAGGCCTGAGGATCTCACGAGGACGGGTCCCGGTGCAGCGCTGAAGGGGGAAACTCCTCAGTCTTCTTCTTTGGTCTCCTTCCGCAGGTAACGGAATCTTTCTTTGTTAGTCTCTCCCAGTCTCAGGGCACACTGAGCAGCAGATGGGGGCCCACAGCAGCACAGAAGTCTCTCTCAGTCTCGGGGCACCCCCAGCAGCAGGAGGGAGATCACGGCAGTACAAATGGCTCCCTTATGTCGGTCACGGCCCCTGCACATGCACTCCGGGTGCTCGGCGGGCAAGGTTTTGCAGAGCGGCCAGAGTCACAGCACCAAAGTCCAGTGGCCCAGGATCAGTCACGGGGGCTTCTGCGGGGTGATTTTTCCTTCAAGGTGTAGCAAAGTAGCCCTCTTTCAACAGACATCCACAAGCAGGTCTCCCCTGGCTCAGCTCTGGATCTGCACTGACTTCCTGCTGCTCTCTCTTCCTGAGTAAACACATTTGCTGAAAAGGGAATTTCCCACTTCCCTGCGTTTGTTTCAGCACTTGTCCACAAGGGGAAGTAGCAGACTGTGCACAGTTCATTTCCATATCCATTTCTATGATACAATCTGAATTGCTCACCTCACTACATAGCCTACTAAGTTTTTGAAATTTGGTAGAAAACGGGAGAACATGGAGGAAGTCAATGTAAAGAAATGAAGACCATGGAAACCCCTTGCGGAATGGACATAAATGTTTAAAAAGTGTTTCAAAGGGGGTTTCCCCAACACTGATATTGATCATTTATACATCTTTGGGCACTACTCG